>OW386539.1:21890946-22588323 GCA_936435175.1 Glyphotaelius pellucidus | reverse complement strand
GTGGTTTATATTCCCTCTCCCCCTTTTGTCTGGAATAGTCCAACAAGTTATTGTTGCCCCCTCTTTCGGAGTTTTCCTGCGAGTGACCTTCAGGTCGAATTAAAAAAAAATCCTAATGAATCTTCAACACATCGATTACTGTCATTTGAATGAATTTTAATCGATTTTATTTACAATTCTCAATATTGAAACAATCACCGGTGAATTCGGAACGGATATTTCGAATTTTATTACAATACATAAATATTAAGTGCCCATAACGAGATTTCATTCGTTCCAAATTCCAATATACCATTTAATTATTATCTTTGAATATAATGTTGCCATGAAGCCATATGGCCGACTTCACCTAATTTGTTCAAACGATTTTTTAAAATTTGGTTTAATTACAAACTCTTACGCGATATGCCCAAATTTATCCAAATAATAATAATATTTCGTGCGGTGGTGTAGAATTCATGGACAAGGACCATTGTTTTATTCGAGCCTAGATTACCATGCCGCAGGAATGTAGTTTAGTTATTTCAGTTAGGTTCTTTTGAAGCAATCAAAGCCCGCCATCTTTATAAACCGATTGGATTAAAATCTGTGTTACATTACGATCCATCTTGCGTATTCTCTTATTTATTTAGATCACCGATGCACAACTTTTTAGTATGTAGGGCCAGTTTATTCGTTTTCTATTTATTCATAGGTCTAAAATAATATGCGTAATGTTTAATCAGTGATTCCCAAAGTGGTCCAGGTGGACCCCCAGGGGTCCACGGGAGACCCACGTAGGCGCGATAAAGAAATGGGGGTCCACAAGTTGTAAACACTTGCCCCGTCCCGTATCCATATCCCACCCCCTTTCTCATATCCCATTACGCCCCCTCCATAACAGCGACTGGCGTACAGCGCACGTTGTTGTACCGGTTATGCATGAGATTTTAAGGTGGCGCTATTCGGCTGAAAACGAAGAAGATGGAGAGATGTGTAATTACGAATGTTGGACAGAGCGCGCTTATATTTTAAGTGATGAAATAGCAGCAAAAATGGCGAAAAAGCTTAATAAAACATGACTCGTTTAAAATAGAGCAAAAATCTCGTGGAACGTATCTTAAGTATCGTTTAAAGAAACATTGAATTTTTTCACAAATACATCTTGTAAAATAATAGAAATAGACTTGTTTTAAATAATTTTCGGAGCATACTTTCCGATTTTTTTCTATCGAGGGAATTTCATATAATTTGCGTTTCGGCGTGGAACGTATTCTGATATTATCTTAAAAAATAACATATATTTTTTTAAGAGCTTAAAAACTTCAAATGTTTAAGGAAGATATGTAAGAAATCGGTCGAAATTCGAATAGTGGACCCTTAAAAAGCCCAGCTAGGCAAGGGGGGGGGCGTAATGGGATATGGGTGTACTGTACTGGGATGGGAACATACTTATACCCCCTCCCCCCACGTTCAATATCCCATTACGCCCCCTCCGTCGCGGCAAATATAATCTCGAATACTGGTCAGACCACACCTCGCCATTCAATATTCAGTACAACGCGTGTCGAGTTTTGGGAATATGGTAGAAATGTACCAGTAGGGGGTCCACCGTGACCAGTAAAATTTTGAATGTGGTCTACGAAAAAAAAAGTTTGGGAACCTCTGTGTTAAATCAATGATCTGAAGATAACCACAACTGCACTGCAGGAAGAACCAAACCATTTCAGCAGCAAATCTCTTCAAATTAATGATCGCACAGTGTGTTTTAAACGGCCGTGTACGCATCTCAGCAATTTTTTTTGTCAATCTTGAGACTTTATACCGGAGTGACCGCTAACGTTTTGATATTTTTTTCATCAAATTGTGTTGCTATCTATATGTACGAGACGGGCATTTCACGGTAATATATTAAATTTTCATTTTTTTACCTCTAAACTCGCTGGATTTGGAATGTTAAGTGAAAGATGACATCATGTTAGAATCTTAGAAGTTACTTAACAGCGTTATTTACACGTCCTTTAATTTTCACAGGTGTATTTTGTATTTTCACAGGTAATTTTCTCAGGCACGTTATCAATGTAAAGTGTACAGAAGAGAGGTTTCTGTGCAAGAAAGAGACAAAGTTATGCTTTTTTTTTACATTAACCACACAGGAGGACCTGAGGAAAACAATTTCCCTCAAGGCCTATGTCATCTAAGATGATGTGTGGAGGGTCTTTTTGAGGAGAGGAAGACATGAACATTGGTCTTGAAAAGACCCATGTTGTAGGAAGGAGGAAACACAGAGGCCGGCAAATCGTTCCACAGCCGAGCAGTTGAACAAACGAACGAGTCGAAGAAGCGACCCGTTCTCATGTGACAAATGTCAACCGTGTACATATGTTGGGCACGCGTTTGGCGTGTTTCCCGACTATGCACCGGTGCCGAAGGGATCAGTGACGCTAGTTCCTCGGAGCATCTTCCATTGAAATACCGGTAGAACAAGGATAGCATGTCACATTTTTATGATGATAAAAAAAAAAATGAAAAAAATAAATTTAAATGGCCTATATCTTATAATTTAAAGCAAAATTAAATAAAGTAGCTCAAATCCGTACTCGATATTTAATATACCTTTCGGTTACAAAAATAATTTTTCAGTTTGGTTTGGTATTTTGATCTCAAATCCAAAATTAAGGTTTGTATTAAACGGCCCGAAAAGGGCCGCGCATACGTTCCTCATAAGTAAAACGATATAAAGAAACTGCACAGTTTGTCTTTTAGTTTGCGATTCAATACAAAAACACCCAGATGCCTACAAATTTTAAAAAGTTAGCAAAATATATAATTAGAAGTAAAAATCATTTTGAAAATTAAGCATTTGGGGAATTTATTTAAACGCAAAAGACTGATTTGACAGAAACATGAAAAAGTTAATCAAACATAATAATTTTGGTTGTTGGTGCATGTATAAGAAAGTAATGTAAAATATTCCTACAAAATGCGTAACATTATTTCAGTTTAATGAACTTTTAATTTTATGAATTGGAAATACTTTTCGCATGACAAGAAGCCATAAAGTGGGTACTAAAATTATTTTATGTCTTAACTAGCTGACCCGGCCACGCGTTGCTGTGTCTAACGAAACATAACGCCATCTACTGGATGGTTACCCAATCTTTATAATTTTCGATAAATTAACTCACACCGCAATCTGTTAATTTGCACACAAATCATATCCACACCGCCCGCTTGCCAGCCCGCTCGTTACCACATACAGACATTCTCCTTTATATATTATATATTTCAACCAATTTACACAAACCTTGACAAATTATATACCTAAAACTTCCTCATGAATCACTGTCACTATCTATTGGTGAAAACCGCTGGATGGATGAAAATCCGTTCAGCAGTTTTTGAGTTTATCGCGAACAGACAGACGCGGCGGAGGACTTTAATTTATAATATGTAGAGATAATTCTTTATTCGGAATGCGTATTCGTTTTGCTCAAATAATGCTCGACAGATGTGGATAGATGTCGTAATTTTTTTCAGACAAGTATTTTTTTATACAAACTTTCATGAACCTATTATTTAATATGTTTTACCGACGATTTATATTACATAATATGTACCTTTGGAATAAGAAGGTTCCATCTGTCGCGGTCTTGCGATAATGAACTCTAAATTAGCTTACTATGGATCCATTATCGCATGACGTTTCGCGACTGACGGAACCTTGTAATTACAAAGGCTCGATATTGCAATTTATTTTACTTTGCATTGTACTTCCATTTTTTTTCGAAATTTTGTTTTAAGTGTTATAGAATTTATTGTAAAATCAATACATCTGTTGTGCAATTGAATTTTATTTTGTGTTCTGCTTTGTTTCACGGCTTTATATTTTAAGTTAGCGTTCTTCAGATCTTTAAGCGGCGGCTTTTGTTTCAAAGGAACATCTGGGTTAGGATTAGAACGGTCAATAATAGTTTTCATTATCTGCAACTTTCACGAAGCTAAAGTGATACGTCTTTCCGGCTATTTACAATGACCGATCACGATTTCCGTATCAACTCCGACTCGGGCTAGGAAAAGCTGATTGCCGGTGATGCTGGTGCCGGTACCACCGGGCTAGCGGTTGGCACATCGGGCAGTGGGCACCTCCAGCCCGGAGCTAGAGCCTGGACAGCAGGATCGGTGAACGCACCGCGCAGTCGTGCTCCTGTCGCTCCTGATTAATGGTCACGGTGTTTTATTGACGTACCATAGCTGGGTGTGTGGTGTGGCTGTGCGGATACTGCGGATGCCCGGCTGACCGGCCGGCCTCTCCTTTGATCCGAGAACCGGTCCGGGCCGTATTGTCGCCGGCGTCTGTGTTCTCTCCATCATTCAACAGATAAGCCCGGGGCGGCTTCTAATGAACGGCCGCACGTACACACTTACGCCGCCTGTTTTCCGTGTACACACATGCCTACACCAGCGCACACCATCTCCGCGGCACACGTGGAAATTGTTGCCCGCTTTGGAATAAATTATTATCGCAAAACCTGCCGACATTCTCGGATATGTTTTGTACTCGCGAGAACAGCGGTCTCGCTTTGCTACAGCCGACTCTGATATTGCGACTGTTCCTAGATACGTATAGACAACTACTAGCCGGCATTACAACGAGGAAATGTACTTCTTTCTGACAGCACACCGGAATAATAAATATACTTATCTTACTGAGATTTTCTTTATATGCTTCAATAAACCAACTATATACATATAATTGTATGTAAAATTCAAGCGATGTACAATTTGTAGTGTGTATCATAAATATGTTTATTATTTTGTAAGTGATATAATAGACTGAATGTATGATAATATGATTTACTTAGTCTAATTACCTTCCACATGTCAACCAGAAATACTCGATCAAAAATTATTTTTAACTAGAAGTTAAAAACCTGCGGAGCGGATTTTAGCTGTTAGGCCCTGCGGGCGGCTTTTGATTCGGCTTCGCCCAGTTTGAGTGTTGGTGACCATTTTATAAATCCGATCGGAACTGGTTAAAAAAATAGCCGATTCCTCGGATCCAATGTGATCCAGTGACAGCTAGTCACCGGGACAAAGTAACCGCGACACAATGACGTCATATGTAATATATAGCCGTGAGGTATTATTATTCATAACTGCCAAATACAAATACAATAATAATTACAAATCCGTAGTACCTACGCCTGCCAGGGGATGCTAATCACGCGATCTGTTAACGGAAGTGGCGCCATATTTTGGCATTGCTTTAATTCGGTTCTTTGTTCAATTACAAAAGTCGATATGTAACAAACTTGTGTCTCTTAGCCGGATTCTCAAATTTCAACCGTACAGTCTCTGGCCTATTAATACTGTTTAATTGATGGTGATTGATTGCAACAAGGACTGTTTCATTTAGATATTATAGATTGCATGCAGTTGGCTTTCGCGGAAATGAAGATGTGTTCAACTGTACGGAATTTAATTATGAGAAGGCTATAATAATACACCTAAAAATACGAATGTTAGCTTTTATTATTCTTCCACATGGGTTTTATTGTATGATGTATTTAAAAAATTTTACTTCTTCAATACTGTTCCACCCAATTATTACATGTTTGAAAAAGTCCGTACGGGCGTATAATATAAATAAATAATAATTTGTTCATTCTATTTGCGATTGTTTTGTTAATGAACGTATAAAAACAAACTCGACTTGGAGACGTTTCCACGAATAGTGAATCGATAAGACATTCAATGATCCGTTTATTGTTTAGGCCGACACTATAAACGTTTATCAGAACTCGTAAAACAACATAAAAAGCTGAAGGAACTTTGATACCTAAATCTAAGCAGTAAGATCAATGGCCATCGAGCCGTTAAAAACTATTTCATAAACTTTACGAGTTTTCTCGTTCCACAAACAAAAATATACTTAATGACAATACTTGTGAAGCTTATCTTTATCCGCCGAATTTCTGGCAGCTCCCGTTTGTCGTGTATCCAAAGCTTTTCCCGTAATCGCCCACTTTTTAATGTCCAAACGTAAAGCACTTCAAAGGAATAAAACATAGGCTTTAATCTTCATTCGCAAGATAAAAACGGTCGCAGTGTTTGATGTCTCGGCCAAAAGCTTTCGCCATTAGGTACTGAGTTCTTATAAACATACGTTGGTTTAAAATTTATCTTACCCGCGCATTCTTCATCTTCAAACGGTTTTCTGCACCCTCTATATGGCAACTATGCTTAGTGCTACGTGTGTTTATAAACGGTGAAAAAATGATCCCGAATCCCGGGATCCCGGCCCATTTTCGATCCCGAAAATACCGGGACCGCACTTTGACTAATCTCGGGATTTTCGGGATTGCCACAATCAGGTCTAGTTTGCGTTCCGTAATGCGTTGCACCTTGACTTGTTCGGAAGTTATGCACGTACAAACTTTTCTTAGATTTATTTTTATTTATATAGAACTACGACGTCTGAAATAAAATTTCCCGCAAATTTATCAACATTGTTACTAAGACAACGATTTGCTTTGCTTTTCGTCTGACGTTATCAATAACTCGCTTTTGTAAGGGACAATAAACATAATAAATATAATATATTAATATTTATAATTTCGTAACTCCAGAGCTTACCATTATATACAGCCTATATTACTCGCATATAATGTAGCTTTCTATTGGTGAAAGAATTATTGAAATCGATTTAGTGGTTTAGGCGTGAAAGCGTAACAAACAAACACACGCAAATCCCGGGATAGTACCGGGATTACGCATCGAAAATCCCGTAATCCCGGGATTTAAAAACATGCTCGGGATTGTATTCTTTATGTCAGAATCATTTGGTACGATTTAAATTATCTTAATAAGTAATAACTAGGGTTTATTATTGCTTTTCCCGTGTTATTGGCAAACAATGTACCAATTGCCTAATGCACTACTCTCTTTTGAGCGTTATTGTCGGTGAGAAATTGTTATCGTTATTGAAATTGAATCTAGCATCCAATCTGAAAAGTATCCAATGATAATAATTGCAGATCGGCCGGGCCGAAATTGAGGTGGCCATCATGCGCCATACGCCTCACCTTTGGTATGCCGAAATGATTTGATAGATTCCAGGAAGGTTTCCACAGGTACAAATTAAACTCGGCTTTGTGACAAAGGCTGCCCCGCTTTGTTTGCTTTTGGGAAATTCGCCGTTGTTATACCTGTTACATATCAACAATAAAACCGAACAGTTGTACTTAAAAATTGCCGAAAAGTTTGTAGAACTACCAAACCCTCACTGTAGTGCGGGCGCATTGTAGTCTGGGAATAATTATAGCGCATATAAAATTCTGGGAATTTTAATTTTGGTCTGACTGATGTAGCTTGCCATATAAATACCATCTGCTCCTCCATTTAAGTAAATTAAAATATGCCATACCGTAGAGTTGATCTAGGTATTTGTGCCATTTCAGATATGGGACCACCCACCTTTATTCCACAATATGCATGGGAATATCTGATTCCTACATCTCGTAATATCATCAACCAGCTAAATCTAAATATTATTATTTAGATGTTTTTTTACTGTTATATTTACTGTGTATATTTTGTCTTCAACAGTTCTGGCGGAGGGTGAGCGTACCGACACCGAGGAACTGGTGGGTCGAGCCGCCTCTCAGTGTTCTGCCCCACCTGACCTATTGCCTAGTGAAGCGAGGGCCCTCCTGGCCCCCGAGGTCCCCGCGGCGGAACCCTTGCAGCCGGAGCCCCCGCAGCCCCATACCGACAGAGTGCACTTTGAGGTATGTTTTCCATTTTAATCAAATGCGGGCAATTACTGGCTGTGGAGTGTTTTCAGCTTTGTTATTTATAATGAATTTACATAAAATCCGCTTCATTCATCACCATTTACCCTTCATTTGTCTTTATAGTATGCGAATAATGGATTGTACCGCCTCCTGCCACTTGTGTCTACCGTAAACAGATTGCTAACGAATGCGCTCTTATCTAACACTTAACATTCCGTGGCGTAGAAACATTCGTCTTTCTCCGAATCCAAATCATTTCCAAGACATGCGAATCGTCTTAATTTATAAGCGACTGGATGGAGTCCCACAAGGCACCGCTGTCGGGCCACCGCAGTCGGTTGGGCATTGGGCACTCTGCTGGTATCGCTTCAATGTTTGTTACTGCCTACTCCCTACCGTCTACTGCCTGCTGTCAGGCTCAGGGAGTAACTGAGGACGGAGGTTCGTGTCTGGCGCAATTAAGATGCGGTTAGATTAGCCACTATCCGGGTCCATCTGCCATCTAGCCGGTGGCTGCGGCTCCGGCCTGTGATCAGCCCGGCCGCTAATGTCACTTATTTCACTCAATTCTCAAAAGCACAGTGGTCATTACCATTCAGATGTAAATGCGGCGGAATGCTGTTATCTCTGCGTGTAAGATAGTTTCGCAATTGCGGCGTGTGTTCGTGCCTGTTTTTTTTTATTACCTCGAATGTGATTCGGAAAATCTTAATTGATGCGCGATAAAATAAAAACGTGCCTGTGGCCGCGATGTGGTGTTCTTGCAATTCCCATCGGCCATCACACACATCACACATCACATCACCTCCCATCTCCCGTGGCTGATCGGCTGATGGGCTGATCGCCGCCAGAGCCAGCGTAATGACAGCGCGGACCGAGCCTATTATTCTCTAATCTATTCAACACGCTCAAATCTAATCTCCCGTGTGCTAATTATATGGCTGCCCGTAATTGTATAAAACTAGCATGAGAGGTGCTCCGGCTGTCGGACTATGGTTATTAACTTTTTTGCATTTGGGCCGATGGATGATGGACCAGCGTGTGATGTTAATACTGTATCAATGTGGAGAAACTCGGAATAAATATAAATGATGCCTTGTAAAGCGAGACGTGCACACTAAAATACTGCTTTAGAAATCCAATTCTAAGAAAACACGCTGAATAGAATAAAGTAAAAAGAAAAGCCGAAGAATGGCATTATTAAAACAATAAACAATAGGTATCTGCCGCCGCTGAGACATCGTGTGTGGCTGGCTAGATGCTAGCTGCTAGCTGCTAGTATAGTGGCATTGCTGGCCTGTTCATCTGAATGCGTGGCACGGACCACTGTGGACTCCTTTCAATGTTACCTAGCGAATTATAGACAAACATTACAACTGACAATATTATTGTTTCTTGCCTCGGGAATAAATTCTCCTCTCGTCTCGACTGAATAAAGTGAATAAATCAGTTTGTTGCGGGAACATTCCGTTACTTGGCTCCAGCGGTAGATATGCGCGCCTGTTGGGCTACGTCTCTAAACTACGGCTCTTCAAATCTGTTTCCTATCATCATTCCTTTTGAAGCTGGCATTCGCTTTAATAATTACACATGTGTATGTGGATACATGAATCGTGCCGACCATTGCGGAGTGATTTGTGATAACATGTGTTTGAATAAGCCAGACCTATAGCTATACGATACACGGAGCGCAGAGCGTGCTAGGCGGTATATACGAGTGAATACACATACAGTACGGGCGGCGTTCTCACGAGAAACAACGAAGACTGTTGTTTTTGTGCTCAGGTGACGTCAGACGTAATATGAATGGAGAGCAATCATCCGAGGTCGAGCTATCACCTCTTGAAAAGTGTACTTACATCAGCCATCGGCCGATCCGCCCGCACCACCGCCACCTCCACTCTCTGTTTTCTTTTAGTTTCGCCGCCGTCAGCAATAGCGCGTCCTTGAGGAATAAACACCTCATGTGGGACAATACAAACAAACATGTTTCTTTATTAAATTAATATAGCTACAAATTAGTAGTAAATTATTAATTTTTATCCCGCGTGTTTACACTGTTCGTCAGCCAATAAATGCACACAATTATTATTATAAACAAACCGTTTAAATCGGGAATGAAAAATCTCTGTACGTGCAAATAATTAATTGATCAGAAAGTTATATGTAACCATAAAATATTTCAGACAGCCTGTAAATTTCTTACTAATATTAAAGAAATTTACAAAAAATGCCAAGTATTTATATTTTTATTATTTTCATAAACCAGAAACCAAAAATCTGATTTGTGAACTCTGGCGTCAACAAATTTGCACAGGCTTTTTGTCCGGAGATTATAGGTCAACGCCTATTGTTACAAGCAATCAATGTTAGAAAAATATGCATTTTCGAGGAGAGTGCATTTTTTGTAAAACGTCAGAATAATGTCATAATTAAATGCACTCTTGTGTAACATTTTGAATTGAAAGCGACACATTTTTGACGATTTTAAAAGATTTTTTAATCTCTCTACTTCGAATGTACGGTAAATGTCCGGCGGAAGGGTTATTTTTTACGTGATCTTGAATTCGTAACGCACCTTTACATGTCATTTTTCATTAGGAACGCCGTTAAAATAATAAGAATAAATTTGTAGCAAATTTCATTTTGTATTGAAAAAAACTCCCTGAGATCTTGACTTTTTTGAATTGCGAACCTGTCGGCGGGAAATATATTATAATATTATTATTTTTAATAGAAAGAGCTATGAGAGCAGTTTAAATGAATAATTAATAAATTCTCATTAAAAATATGCATGTTTACCTTTTTCGCTCTGAATTAATTTAAATTAGTAAGTTTTCTCTGGTAATTAACTTGGTTATTTCCGGCTCTAAATTTATATTGCTGATTTTATTTGATCTGAATTCTTGTGGTAATAATAAACCAACCACGATCTTCTCACATACATAGTAATATAAACATCCATTCAACCAGCTGTCTGCCGTACACACTCTAATGTCGATACATTTCAACTGATAACTACATATGAAGTGCTTTACCAATCTAGAAAGGGGTGTGCAATTACTGTGCATTGTGCAAAGGGAAATATTTCATTCATGAATCAACTTTAAACTTCGTGTTAAGCGGGGTCTCCTCCGACCGTGAACATGAACATTTGCTTACACATTTGCTTGAACATTATTAATGGAGGCCTGGCCTTACTGTCGACGCATACAAAAATATGGAAGGCCACGTCCCCTTGGCAATGTTTACAGTAATTTGTAGCAAGTGTTATTTTTTTCGGTCGGAGGAAACCCAGTTTAAGAGGAACGTATGCGCGGCCCATTTCGGCCAGTTTCATACAAATCTTACATTTGGATTTTGAGACCAAATACCCAATAAAACTGAAAAATTATTTTTGTAATTAAAAGGTCTATTAAATATCTAGTACGGATATGAGCTACTTTATTTATTTTTGCTTTAAATTATAAGATATAGGCCATTAAAGATTTTAGTGTTTCATGATTTTAGAGGCAACTTGGGCAATTATTTGTGAGTAAATGAAAAACATCAAAAAATAATTTTACTATATTATTTATCTTACAAATACAATGAAAAATAAAATAAAACATTAAAAATGCACTTTTTGGGTATTAATTTTAATGTATAAACGACAAATTTTTGTTCCGCCGTAAATATGTAATTTGTATTTTAAATTTACCCTATCAAAATGATTTTTTTCTTTGTTTCTTATTTTATATTTCTATTAAATCCATTATATTTTTATTATTTATTATATTTCTATAATAAATAATTATTAAACACAAACATTGCAAGGCCACTCCCCCATTTTGAACGTTTGATCTAATGTTTTCCGAAATGTTTGTGTTTTCGGTCGCAGGAGACCGGACTTTATCCAAGAGTCAAATATACACAAACAAAACACATACACGCACAACTGTTATCACATATCGAAATAGTATGTGTTTCTTTAGTTGAGTCATTCATAAGTTGACTTAAAATTTTATACTAATCTTTTCATTTAACTCTCAGAAATGATACAAGTTTCCATAAATAATATTATTTATTACTGCCGTCAGTCAAATTTTTGAGATGACAACAACAGTTGATTTATTTTCGCATTCATTCAGCTTTTCTGAATTGAATTTTTCTGTATTATTAATTATTTACAACTTATTTGTTAGCAGTAGGATCTAATTTTTTAATGTGATACCGCACAATAGCTTCAACTGCTCGGAGCCAGTAAAAATATAGCATACCCGTTTTGGGAATGTTGGGAGGCTGAATGAAGTAGGGAAGGATAAGGAGAAGACTGAGATGAAGGTTGGGAAGTACCTGATTATTCAAATCTGATCAGTAAACAAGTATCTTATACATTCTGAAAGGTGGTCTCTCATCTTACAGGGCGATGCTTTTAGTATCTTCCACTCTTTAATTAATGATACATTATTTAAGTCTGCAAAGTAAAAGGCCTTACACACCTCCCCTAAAATCAGAGGCAATTTAGGCAGGTATGTAAGGCGTTTAAACCACATGTACCCAGGCACATTTCAAATATAGAATTTTTAAAATTGCCTGCTAAAATATGTTATAGGTAGGTACTTTATCGCTTGTCTCAATTTGAAATGATTCTTTTTTATTTTGATGAATTTTCTCAAGAAGTCTATCGGTTCCAATTATGAAAAATTCGTCCTCATATAGATGGACATGTACTCACAAGGAAAATTATATTGTTCTAACGCGCAGACCCGTGAAAAATCACAGGATAGTCGGAAATGACACAATTATCATAATTTTCTGTTATAATATTATACATAGATAGTATTTTATCACTTGTCTGAATTCTTCACACAATCATTTCCAATTTTGAAAATAACAATTCAAAGTAAATTTTAGTTCATTGAACCAGGGCTACAGTATTTTTGATAATAGTGCAGAAGTAATAACACCGTTTTTGTTTTGTTTCCAGGAGTTCACGTGTGATGTTCAAGTTCGGGGTGGCGAAGCAGCAGGAGGTCCCCAGCCTTTACACTTCTCCTTCACTCTGTATGACTTTGACGGCCATGGGAGAATAACCAAGGATGTAAGTACAGAATTGACACAACTGTACATTTGGCAATCTTTAAATAGTCTTGTCACAAACCATCTATATTTACGAGCATAATATATTGATTAGCTCTATGATCTTGAATACTTTGTCATTCCCGCATCGCTTTGTCTCTTACTAATTAGAGCGAGGGATGCTTTTGGTTAATTTTCACCCCGTCGCTCAGGCTTACAGATGTAATCCCAGAAAGGAATGTCACAGCTGAGATGACCGATAAAAGTTCATGTGTCAACTCTAAAGAATAAGTTGCTCTCCGGTTCTTACCGCATATCTTCAAGCAAAACTCTGGCAGGACCGAAATAATTTCGGCTAACCTGGAGTGAAGAAACTCGTTGAAACCCTGATAAAAGGTAAAACGAATGGTTAAGGGAACAATTGAGTTTTCTTTGAGAGTGAACCCATAAAGTTTGTTCGCCTTGCTGTTATTGAACCGTGTCATACTTGATTGTACCCAAAATTAAGAATAATTGGATCGTCTTAAACCATAGTGAACTAACTCACTTTGCAAATTTTGAGTTACAGCTTGAAAAGAGGGCTCCAAATCATTATCTAGCTCCGTCAGAAAGAAGAAACAATCAGAAAAAAACTATCTACGATTGACCAAGATAGTATTTCTTTGATTGGTTCTCTCTGGCAGAGCTAGATTATGATTTGGAGCCCACATTTCAAGCTCTAACTCAGAAACTGCAAAAAGTGAGTTAGTTCACGACGATCCAATTGTGTTCACTATTAAAATTGCGCATTTTATTTAATTATCGTGTGACAGTCTCGTATTCTGCATAAAATATTTCTGTACGAGTATGAAAATTTTTCATGTAAAATTTGCTTTTATTATTGTCTAATGAAAATTCAAGATATAGCCAACAATTTCAGGGTTTATGAGACAATTTATCGTTTTGCAGATTGTTCAGAGATTTTAACCCCTAGGGGAGAACCCCTGTATTTGCAGTTGAAGAATCGTGCCCAACACGGTACATACCACCGCAATCGCAGTCACAGCCTAATGCATTCATTTTGCCTTCGGATATTAACCCTACTGCGTTAGTTAAAGAAAAATACAAATGACCCTTTATTATGTATGGTATTGTCTAAATTTTGGCTTTAACAAATACATTGTCTTATTTTTTAATTATTTTTGTGTTTAATTCGTAGAACTCCGTTTAATTTTTTTAAATTTAATTAAAATTAATTTTGATAGTTTTGATATCAAGTTCTGTAAAAAATAAATAAAATCTTATTATTTATTGAAATTGTCCTAGGTAAAAGTTAATACATTTAGGTAAAAGTAATTCCAAATGTACATTATATAATTCATTATTATGTTGTTTAAAATCGCCCTTTATTCAATCAAAGCATACTCGCACGTCGCAATGTTCATGAAAGCAATAATTGATATTAGCCGTTAAAAATACGCTCTGCGTGTTTTTGCTGCTAGGCCCTGCGGGCGACACGACAGTAGCTTTGCAACAAACTTCACATACGAAAAAGGTTTTGCATAAGGTGCGGCGTTAAAGATGTACTCAAAGTCGGGTTCTTAAATTTCAACTAGGGTATTAATACTATCAGATATTTTGCCACAAGCCTTGCCCTTGTTGTTATTTGTTTTGCACTCTCATTAATCAAATTATTTTATTTCCAGGATATTGCCGGTATTGTGTCCACAATTTACGAATCCGTTGGCAAAACAGTAACTGTCCCGCACTACGGATCTAAGACGATACAAGTGAGATTGACTGTTTCTCCAGACCAAAGAAGGGTGGAAGAGCGAGGAGACGGTACGGGAAGAGTGGGAGGAGTCAGCCCGCAGAGAACAGACCAGAAGGTTCGCTTCAAGAGGGATCTGAGCGCCCATGTCCGGGAGGGAAGACGTAAACCCAGGAGGAAACGGATGGAAAGAACTTCTCCGCCTCTACCCCCGACTCCACCAGTTTGCGCTGTAGAAGTAGAACAATTGATAGAACCTATCGTAGATCCCAATGAAGAAGAGCGTCGATCTCGCTTGTCCATCGACGACGATGTTTCCGATTGTTCCGAGAGATTAAGAACTCCCAAAGGATTCAAAAGAACGTTAAGACAGAGACAGTATCAAAAAAACAATCTGAGCCCGCGCTATAGAAATCAACACAATAATCTCAGCCATCACAAGAACGATATATGGAATTCGCAGAAAGAGAACATCTTACCAGAAGCCCAGCAGAGCGTTTCCAGTCCGGAGCAGGCCGGAGGACTCTCCGGAGAGAACAGCGGTGGGCGGACCAGAGACAAAAAGCGATCCGGCAGTTTGCAACGAAGAGAACTCCTCGAGATAATCCAGGCTAATATGGAAAAAAATCATCTCAGTTTTCAAACTTCCAGGTAATTTTGATCATAACATTATAATTCGTTTATTAAGATTGATTTAATTTTTTTTTAAATTGTCCAAAGAAGCTAGTTAACAGTCCACAATAGAGTACTGATACCAACCATGATGTACTGTAGTGAGGCATGGAACTGGCAGAGGAAGGACGAAAGTAGATAGGGATAGTAGATTGGGAATGAGATGGAAATAAGATCTCTGAGGCTTATGGTGTTAAAACTTTGTATGAATGTGTAAAACATGAGGAGATCCGGGAAGAATGCAAGGCCGATGTAAGCGTAATTTGTAAGATAAAGAAATGTGACGCTTAGATAGTTTGGGTATGTAGAGCGGATGAATGAAGAAAGGAGTGTAAGGAGAGTATATGATGCGGAATTTAATGGTGGAAGAAGTCAGGGACACCTGACAAAAAAGTTCTTAGGAAGAAACGGACCACGGTTTGTCTGTTGCTATCCGCTGCTTTATACGGTGTTCTATCAATTTTGTTTACCATCTGGATATGGTCAGATTGAATTTCAAACTTTTAATCAGTATTTTTTGATTGAAAAACAGTGTTTTCCATTTTGTTAAGTTTTTAAAATGATCTACATCTAATAATAATAATTTTTTATTTCCAGAAAACAGTACCCAGATCAGCGTGGTTGCGTTAACAGTTTGGAGGGAGACAGTGTCAACAGTAAACAGCGTCACCGTAATCGCTCCAACACTTTCACGGGGAAACACACCGTCGAAACAGTCAACCAAACAGCCTTTATCAACACACCTAACAATGGATATCTGGATCTAGCAGATACCAACATGAATTCACATAAAGAATCAAACCTCTGTAGGTACGATAGCTTCCTCCATGCTGTTATTTGTTCGTCGTCCCACCACGCTAAAACAGGGGTGCATTTAAAAGGACAACAAACTACAACAACCACCACTGTCCAACAGAAACCTTGGAAGAGTCATCACAGGTCTCGCTCTCACGATCTGGATCAAGGACCCTTTCGTTACACTCTCCTTGAGCCCTATGAAAGTCTCATACCAGATACTCCTGCAGAAGCTGTCAAACCGCCCACAGATACGAGAGCCAAATCTTTCGACTACGCTAAAGAACAAGAAGTTGTTCATAGGGTCAATGTGTCCACTGATGCAAAAAGCAAACCTAACCGTTCAGATTCCAAATCAAAACCTCACGACTTGGACTACAACGTAGACGCAATGAGAAAAACAAATCTAAATAGGAAACCTACTGTGCACAATCACGCGTGTTCCCCGCACCACTTGAAACATCAAAACAGAGAAAAGTACCATGCCAGAGCCATGGCACAAGTAGAGAAGTGGTTAGAGAATGATAATAACACAAGGCTGATGAAGACGGCCAAGAAGAAGTGGACGGATGAATCTAAGATGCAGGAGAAGGTGGACAATTTGACGGCCAACATAGACATGAATGATTCGGTGGAGTGGAGAGGTCTGCTGCGTAGTTCGGAGGCGGAGGGAGACGGAGCAGAGAGCGCGGGGGCCTCCATGGTGCACAGATACGTCCACGAGCATATACACCACCACTACCATCACTTTGAGGATAAAATACCTGCCACTAATAATGCTGTAGTCGTTTAGGAGATTAATATCCAAGTCCTAAGGCAAACTCTTATTTATTCCTTCACCAATAGCCAATAGCCATGACAACTAAGTGATCACCATATTTAAAGACAATTTGTTTTTTTATTGATTAAATTAAGATAACTTTCTTTCATTGACTGATTTAATATTTAGGTATTTTAGTTTTTATTTTATGGTCGAAATAATAACTGCCTGATAGTACTTAATGAGTTTTAACTATCTACGAAATATAATAAAACTTTAACTTAATATAATATTTATGTTCTTATCACCTGAACTGAAACAACCCTAAAGGGTTCTGATTTGTAAATTATTTTCTCTAATTTTTAGCATATTTATACCACTACAGTATTCTGAATGATGTGGAGATGAATTCTCAATGAATTATAACTACCTCTTGTTTTATGATATTTAATTTTCTAATGTACATAATATTATATCAGGTTCGTTTTTACTTTGGTATATCAAGTAGCAAACATGTTTAATCTTTGAATGTATTATTGGTGAAATTTCAATATTTCAAATGCTATCTAAAATGAATCTTGAAATGATAGTAATTAAGTTTAAATATTGATATTTGTAAATTATATAAAAAACTGAAATAGTGTTTAAATATTTATTGCTCTAATAAATAATCATAAACTAAAATAATAATAATCTACCTTTCATTTGCTACAAACCTCTTCCCTTCCCACATTATTAATTCTTATTGGTCTATGAAGTGCACTAATTTGATATTATTTTGATAAAATAAAAAAGGAGCAATTTATAAAATCGACGAAGCAGAATCATGCACTAAGAATAACTAAAATGCAACTATATCATGGTTAGTAATGGTGAGCAAATTGAGGATTAGAAGAAGGTATTGCCAATTGGCAAGAATGTCACCAACTCTCGGCCACTTCTGCATACCAACGAATTATGAAAACCTCAAAATATTGTGTGGGAATTACATAGGTAATGCAATATTTTTTCTAGAAAAATGGGCCTACAGTGAAACCTCTAAGGCAGCGATCGGCAACTGGTGGCCCGCGGTCCGGATGTGGCCCGTGAAGGGATTCCTTCTGGCCCTGCGGATCAGAGAGTCTCTGATCGTACGATTCCTTTCTACGAGACTTGGCGCACCATCCATCACAAACATTTTTTTTTCATGTCTAGTTCTTGTAAAAAGCGTAACGCCCAAGCGGGCTTCAATAACTATATACAACACTACTAATATTCAATAACTATATACAATCCTACTAATAGTCGTGCTATTCCAAAACACGTAATGACCGCTTAAAAATTTTTTGTCTGCGGCGCTTTTTCCCCGTGTCCTATGTATACAAATAATCTCAGAATGTTGAAAGTCGAAATCCATCCACTACAATAAATGAAGGACTAACTTTAGGGGATGGAATCAGCAATGCCCGTGTGGGAATCAATTACTACAGGTCGGTCGTGATATTTCAAAAAAAGGAATTTTTTTTGCCTGCGATTTTTTTCTGTATTACATTTTTTTATTCAGAATATGCGGGGGAGCGTTCGAGAAAAATATACTTTTATACTTTAGATCAGGGGTTCCCAACCCCGTGCCCGCAGGCACCATGGCGCCCGCGGAACGATTCGTATGTGCCCGCCACTATTCGACATAGAGAGAATTTTTTCATGAACTTTAATTAAAAATGTGCAATATTTTTATCTATTTGTTAGAGTTTTATTATTTTGAAACATTTTTGTTTATTATTTATTAATAAATTATGAATATAAGAAATAAATTACGGGAAAATGAGAAGTTATGGAAGGAGTTTGTCGATTAAAAATAGGTGGTGCCCGCCACCCTACCGATATTTTAGAATGTGCTCTAGAGTACAAAAAGGTTGGGAACCCCTGCTTTAGATAATGGGAAAATTTGCACTCTCCGCTAGACACGGGCAGTCACAAGCGCACTAACTGAGCAGGCTTGAACGCGCACGAGTAATATTTATTTATAATAACAATGATTATTAATTTACACAATAAATAAATCTATCTATAAATATAAAATTCAAAATATTCTTGCTTGGGGATATAATATGAGTTTTGCGTAGTTTATGTATTGCTGCATAGGAAATGTTTGAAACTTTCAAAATACCTTCTTTCTATCCTCGCGAAGGTTTCTGAATTATTACAACCACATGACAATAGATCTGAAAAGTTTTTTAATCATTACAAAAACTCTTGCGAAACTGTAAAAAATGTCACCATTTGAGAAAGACACTTTGCAAATCATTGATTGTTAAATCAATATTTAATTTTCGAAACTCTTTAAATTAATGAATTTACTTGAAGTACTAAGTAAGTAAAAATTATAGGTATATTAAATAGATACTTGTGTTAGGTACCAAATTGGATTGATTGTTCTAATAATATACAAAAATGAATGTTGGTAATATAAGAAAAATGAAAATTTGAATTAAAAAAATTTTAATAGGTGGCGTACAAGCTGTTTGAAAGCTGAATGTACTGGGACTGAATATATGGAACACGGGAGGGGGTTGGTGGGAGAGGGGTGAGGGAAGGCGGGGAAGGTGGAGGGGTAACACGTGACGGGAAGGGGACATGCGAGAGGAAGGGGCGGCGGAAGGGGAACGGGACGAACAGGAAAGGACACACAGGGATAAACAATTTCTTTATTAAGTGGCATTGCAACGCATTCCGAGAAATCGTTAGTATATTATAAAAGAAGGTGTACAATGTGGGTGCAGCTAAAACTCAGAAAGGGGTCCTGATAGGATCAAGGGAATTATATGGTGTGGTAGCCCTCTCTCCCCCATCCAATAAGAAGGTTCCCGTTTTTACCTGAAGAGAGTGCTTTTGAAGATATAAGGGCTGGAATTTTTGCTCTCTAGAAATTTCTAGAATCGTCCAGAACATTCAAGAATATTCGAGAGCATTCCACAACATTCCAGCACATCCCAGAACATTCTGGAGTGTTGTAGAATGTTCGGGAATATTCTGGAACGTTCGGGAACATCACCAGATTATTGTGAAACATTCCAGAACACTCTGAAATGTTGTGGAATGTGCTGGAACATTGTGGACCATTCAAAGCCTTTTTTGTATGGGTGGGGCTACCCTTTGGTAGGGGTCTATAAAGCAAGATCCTTTGTGGGTTCAAACGTCAGTTCAATCTCATATCAATTCCCTGAGTGAAGCCGGGTACTCCAGCTAGTAATAAATAAATGGAAGTCTCCCTTCATGTTCCTTTTAAAAAAATGTGTTTTTTCACTCTCCTGTAAAATTTTAAGTTTTTAACATTTTTCATGCCCAGTGCTGATACTTGTACCTATAGTACATATTATAGTTTTCTGTAAGTAAATATATACATATTTTTTAATTTTATAAAGCTTAAAAATACATTCTAGAGTACGTATGCGAATAAATACTGTAATAATATATATGTATAACTGTACACATGTAATAAAAGCTCAGTAAATATATTTATTTGTGCCTCCCTTACTTCGTTTATCTGGGAAAGCCACTTATTTGGGTTAAAATGTTTGGGTCCCAATGTATCCCAATTAAGAGGTATCAACTGTATAGGCACCACTATTGAGAAGAGTCAGTGAAATAATCGAAATAATAGGAAAAGTTTCATCAATGATTGCCAGTGGCGGTTCTTCACAGGGGGACAGCGGGGACATTCCTCACCAGTTACATCCGAAATCTACTAAAGGAAATAACAGTCCATTCTTTGTCTTCACCAAAATGAATGAATTCTTTAAACATAAAAGCAATTAACATTTGCAGAAATAAAATACAAAAAATGATTCCGGATGATTTTTAAGATGTCGTTACTTTGACAATGATATCTCATGCGTGTTCGGCACGGCAAAAATATATTATTACAATGATTACTACATGATGGTCTAAGGCGAAGAGGGCGTTCTCATACAAGACATGCCTTTTAAACCTTCATTTATGTCCAAACAAAGAATCCCAAACATTATTATTTTGTTCCTATTTAAACTTCGATCCACATTTATTACAATTTTAATGTGACCCGGCGACTACCCAGACTGACCAGCGGATAGCCGACCAGCGCACGAACCATCAGAGTCCATTTCTCAGTGCCCAGAACCTACCGCGCACTTGGGACAATCCTTTGTCCCTTTAGGCATTTTGGTTCATTTTTGCGTTTCTTTCTCGATCGTAGGCAATCTAAGAACCGTGCAGGCGCACTCGTACGTGAATTTCAAATACCGTGGGGACAATTCAATGGATCCCCTCATAACAAAATACCTACTGAACCATTTGTTTGCATAGTTTCGGGCAGGAATCGCTCGCGTTCAAATTAATTCGATAATAATCTTGCAAGAAAAAGCTTTTTTTTTATTTTTATTGGTATATATCTACAGACATTTTATATTATTTTGTTTTTAGATGTATGATTAACATTATTTGACCTTCATTTTTGTTTGAGAAATTTTATATATTATATTTTTCGGGTGGTGAGATTACGGTACGGTAAAAATTGTTATCCCCACCATCAAAGAAGTGCTCGAGCCACCACCGATGAATTATAATATTATGTTCTTTCTCCAAGCGGAGTCATTAATACCAAGGCAGGATTATTGTTGCTAGAAAAATGGATCCCCTCCTTTTATTAAATATTGTAATCAAATAACTTCTAGTCTCAAAATTATTTTTTTACGAGTGTACGAAAACCATAAACAAAAATATAACAAAAACAACTATAAATAAAATTTTGGTTTTTATTGTCGACAAAAAATAAAATTAGTTCAAATATGCCCCAGCGTTTTTAATATTTCGCTTTAAGTAAGTAGGTACCTACCTGCTACATCTTGAGTTATGTATTACTGGCAGCACTATTTACTCGAACAGCTGCTTTTTTTGACCAATCAAAATAAGTTGGAGTTGTTTTGAATCGAACGCCACAGAACGGTTGAGTCGTTGAAAAATTGAATTTTCAAACTGTTATTCGCTGGGATTAGTGCTTGTGTTGTTGAAAGTGATTAAAAACAGATAATACATGCTGAATCTACTTCGGTGTATATCTTTCTTACGTGTGGTGTTTGAATGATTATTAAAAATGGATATCGAGTGTCTTATAAGAAAATTTGACAACAAAGGTATGTTATTCTACTTGTTTGTTTTGTAGAGAAAGTGATTGTCATAACATAATGCCATTTTTTGCTTGATTTAAGCGTCAGGCTTTCCCAAGTGTGTCCGGCATTAATTAAGTAGATAACTGACGATATTATATTTCAGATTACGATGAACAGCGGAAGACAGCAGAGGAAATGGACGAAATGCGGACCAAAACGTTGGCATATGAATACCTCTGTCATCTCGAAGAAGCCAGATTGTGGCTCGAAGCCTGTTTGAAGGAAAGTCTTCCACCGCCAACAGATCTTGAAGAAAATCTCCGTAATGGAGTATACCTCGCCAAGCTTGGACACTTCATTTCATCAGAAATACTGCCATATAATAAAATCTACGACGTTGATCAAAAACGCTATAAGGTTGGTTCGTTTGCTCAACATGCTTACATTAAGTATAAATAAACTTATCAAACTGATTTGATAAGCTGTGAGAAAGCTGGAAGATTAGACCTATCAAAAAACTTGCAAAAAAACACCTGTAACTTGCTATAAATTATGTTAAGTGACTTGGTGTCATTTACATTGTTAATTTGGCCATAAATCGCTTACATGAGCTACTTACGGGAAAAAAAGGTAATTTTTGGATATTGGTGGCCACGGCTATTACGAATAATTTTTAGAAAAAAACTTTAGATTTGCCTTAATCACTATAAAAGGAAACTTATTGCATCACGGCTGGCGGAAAATAATGCATTTTTATTTTCAATATCGTTAAATAAAATTTCACTTCGCGAATCGATCTACGACAGCCCGCCCGCTGCCGCTCGCCATTCTGTCAACTGTTGTGTTGTTGGTATCCTTGACTTCACACAAACGATTGTAGTCGACTTCGCGGGATAAATAATAAGGCGCGTAGGTACTGGAAGCGCGTAGGTACTGGAATGGAGACAAACCATTCAAATCCTGGGATGTTTTTTAAAATAAAGATAATATACACAAGCCCGCTACACAAACCCTGCGTAGCCAAATAAACCATTTAAAAACGTAGGCTGTTTTTTAAAGTAAAGATAACATACACAAGCCCGCTACACAAACTTTGCGTAGCCAAACAAACCATTCAAAAACGTAGGCTGTTTTTTAAAGTAAAGATAACATACACAAGCCCGCTACACAAACCCTGCGTAGCCAAACAAACCATTCAAAAACGTAGGCTGTTTTTTAAAGTAAAGATAACATACACAAGCCTACGCGCCCACCATGTATCACGCGAAGTTGCCTACAATCGTATTTAGTTGTGAGGTCAGGGATACCAACAATGACAAAATGGCGGGCGGCAACCGGCAGCCGGCGGGCTGTCGTAGATCGATTGGCGAAGTGAAATTTTATTTAACGATATTGAAAATTAAAATGCATTATTTTCCGCCAGCCGTGATGCAAAAAGTTTCCTTTTATAGTGATTAAGGTAAATCTAAAGTTTTTTTCTAAAAATTATTCGTAATAGCCGTGGCCACCAATATCCAAATTTTACCGAAAAAAAATACGAGTGTAAAGGCAGCCTAACAACAGACTAGACAAAATATTACAATAACTTTTGGCTAAAATATTGCATCCATCGGTTCTTTGATCACTGATAAAAAAATTATATGTACATTGCATTTGACCAATGAACGCAATGCCGTGTAAAAATTTATGTGTATTTCATTAATTTTTTTATTTTATTTAAACACAATGACAAAAAAAAAAAATTCGGCTGGCAGTTATGCCTACTTACGATCCGATTTGCAGACTGCATGCAGCCCTGCAAGCAGTGTTTTAAATTGCATGATGTGTAAGGTGTTATAATAATATATATTTTTAAGAAATGACATTGCGGTGATTGCATTGGCTGAGACATATTTCCCCACCATTCAACGTCTATGTCAGTACATCATCTTTATCAATGTAGTAAAACCAAGCGTATTTCTAAGAATGTGTAATGTGTTTCACCATTTTTATAGTGCAGACAATCCAATATCTAATAATAAACATAAATGACTGTAAAAAATAACACAAATGATTACTCTAATTTTAGATTGCAGGACTACAATTTCGTCACACGGACAACATCAACCACTGGCTTAAAGTTTTGAAGACAACAGAATTACCACTGGTATTTTTTTTTCTTAAGTACATAATTAGCTTTTAAGAGTTTTTATAAATATATATTAGAATCTGTAGTGTAGTGATCTACAGATTTGCAGGTCAATTCGGGTTGCAGGTCCAATTCTCGCCACAGCAAGACATTGTCATGAATTTTTTATGTTGATGGACGTAACAAAATTGGTGATGGAACAACTCAACAATACGCAACTTCATCACCTACTTTGAAAAGTCATTAAAAGTGATAAAAAATGGTTAAAAAGGCTAGGTTAGGTTAGGTTAGGTTATGGGCTATTTTAAAAAAATATAACTTTTACTGACTTTTCAAAGGGGTGTTGAAATACCACTTTGTTGAATTGTCGCGGAATCAAAAATTTGCCCTGTGGCTATCTTATGATTGATACATAAATAAAATATTAAGTCGCACCATGGCATCAGTGTGTGGTTTTCTCTCATTCAAATAACACATCTGTCTTCATTTAATAACATTATTTATGTTTACAACTTAATACAAAATATATTTTTCTGTTCACCATTTGTTCCCTGTTTACAAACCTCTCTAAGAAATTATACTGCTTTCTGCCACATTCATTTTATTTCTTGTTTTAAACCAACATGGGCCTTTCTCCTCACACTTTTGACAAATATATTATTTTCCTATACAGACATTTCACCCTGAGACTACTGACGTATACGATAAGAAGAACATGCCTCGGGTGATCTATTGCATTCACGCCTTGAGCACTCATTTGTTCAAACTAGGTCGGGCTCCGTTGATTCAAGATCTCTACGGAAAAGCAACCTTCACAGGTGCGTTGATAATATTAAAATCAGATTTATTTTTTCCTGTTAAAAACACTAACCACTCTTATAATTTTTTCACTTAATTAATACTGCATAACAAATAGTAATAGTGACATTTTTCTCCCTTGTACAGCTTGATAATTTTTTTTTTAAATATTTATGTATATATTTTTTTCACAAATTTTAATTTGATAAATCGTCATTGCATTTGCAAAAATGCTATGTGCCAGATTTCCACAAAATTTTCTTTACACCAAAAATTTCAAAAAAATCAAGGAATCGGGCCCAATCTCGCGCCCAAAGCCAGTTGTGGGCATAAGTTTAACCGTTATTGTACAAAACTCGTTCAAATGTTGTTTGTTGGCGCATCTGAGTACAAAACTGGGAAGTATTTTTGCTTCCCCTGTAAAATTTGGTAAAACTCACCGTTCTTGCAAGCGCAATGATGAAATGTTACATAATTCACAATACAGTATAAAGTACAGCTGTTATATAGTATAAATAAAGCTGTTCTTCACTATAAAAAGAAAAGGTTCTTTCATTAGGTGAGGGAATTTACGCTCAAATATTAGAATAATGTTTAGTTTCTACAATGAGTTTTTTTTCTGTTATTCTGATTTTTTTTTAAATTGTGAGCTAATTTTTGCAATTCTTATTTATTTTGTGGCATCACCTATCTTTATTCACAAAAGTACTTCTTTTTTTACAATCTTTGTAGTAATATGCATTAGGGGGTCTATAAAAGCACCGGCGTTAGTTGGTTTGGCCTATTTCAGCATAACACTCGCCGTATATTCCCATTGGGAATGTCAAAATATGCCAAGCTAAATAACTCCGGTGCTTTTATAGCTGAGTCTGTACGACACTTTAATTATTAATTATATTAATCCAATCAAAGTTGTGTCGAATATTTAGTATTTATCCAATTAATTTGAATATGTAATTCTCCTTTCAGATGAGGAAATCGACGCTATGAGTAAGGAGCTCAAAAGGTATGGAATTACCATGCCTGCTTTCCAAAAGATAGGTGGACTTCTGTCTTCAACCTTGGACGGAGATGGGGCTGCTCTGCACGCAGCTGTCATCAATGTAAATCAAGCCATTGACTGCGAATCCTCCATTGAATCTTCCCTCATTAATCCTGCAGTGAAACTTAAATATGTTCTACCAGAATTGATGGCAGATTATCACAAAGTGTTGTTAAAAGCCAAACAGATCAAGGTACGAAACACCTTGAACAAATCGATGAACGACAGCTACGTTATGGATGTTTATGACGAGCTTCTCACCCAAGGAGAAATCCAGGGATACATCACGTCTGTTAATTTTGTGTACACATGGCGCAAGGCTATGGAAGCTGCTCATGATGATAATGAAAAGGCACTTATGCACCACCTCAAGTCAGACTGGCTCCAGTTAAAATATCTGAAGAATGATAATATTAAATACTACATGGAACAGATAAAAACTCTCAGCCAAAATATTAACCACATGCACGTCGATTGTAACATTGTTGAACATAGCCAAAAACTGCAAAGAATTATCAACCAAGGCAATTCTAAAGCTGATACAAGTGGAAATATCCACGAGGCTGTTAAAAGTGTGAATAAGGCTTTAGATAATGACGGTTTGAAGGAGCTGTACAAAAATCTGTTGAAACTGAAGAAATATTCCAGCATCGACATTGATGAATTCTCTATTCCGCTCCTATACGAGGAGATGAAACTGGATAAAATAGAATGTGGGAAAGATTTAACCTACGAAGATATCGTGAACAGTACCCAGGTTCTTTCTTCCATTGCCAATGTTAGTAAGGCTGTGGACCAGTGCAGTTTTGAAGCCTTGTGGAATGCTCTGGTGAAATCTGAACTGCCGATTGAGGGATTGCAGCCCGAGTTCTCCATGTCCTACTGTAGAACTATCCTACTGGCACGGCAAGCCAAGATACACGCAGAACTTCCTTGCACTTTGCTGACAATCTCGGACATTCAAGACTGCATTGATGAGGTCAATCAACATGAAGACACCACAAAAGATTGTAAGTTTAAACATGTACGCACAGTACTAACTCTAAATTATAATACAGTTGAATACCAATTAATGATTTTTTGTCTTAATTTCTCTTTCAGTGCTATACGTGTTGAATGAAGTCAATGATGCTGTCAGGATGGATGACTCATACAAACTAATGTCTGCATTGAATGACGAAAAACTCAACCTTAGAAAGTCCCTGTATGCCGATAACTCATTGCTTTATTTGAGATATCTGAAAGTAGCCATGAAGAAGAAGGGGGAGGGAGAACTTTGGCTGGAAGACATACAAAACACAATCTCAGAAATAGCCGAAGAAACACATCAAGTGCAGGCTGTCTGCAATGTACTCACCAAAGTCAATTTGGCCGTGCTACAAATAGATTCAACAGGTCTGGTGGCCGCCCTGGAAGCTGCCGACTTTGAAATCATTGGAGATAGAGATGTCAACAGGAATCTATTTGAAACATTCTTTGAATACTTCGAAAGTAAGAACAGCAAGAACATGTGCCCCTGGATAGTGCATCACACCAAATCTGGAAAAACTGTCTACATCAACATAGAGCTGAATTCTTATTCCTGGGACACTCCTAAAGACTTCCAACCACATTCGCGTTATCTTTCTATGAAGGATGTTCGAAACCTGATCAGAAAATCCAACGCCACTAACATTGAGTTAAAGAAACGTAAAGAGATAGAAATGATCATCAAGTTACAAGCTCGTATTCGAGGTTTCTTTGTGAGAAACAAACTAAAAGACAGGAAGAACTTCCTAAAAAGTGTAAATGCGGAGATAATAAAGATTCAGGCTTGGTGGAAGTCTATTCTGGTTCAAAGGATATATAAGAATATCTTGGATGAGAAACGAGTGAAGAGGCAATCGATAAGCAAACCGCAAGATTTGAGCACTTATTACAAATCCCAGGTGAATATAAAATAATATGTTTTCATTTATGTAGCTTGTATTATTTTTGCATTTTTCATTGCGTAAGGTTTTGTCTTTTGAATTAAATTTAAGCAATAGGTGTGTGTTAATTTTAGATGAGAAACATTATTCGAATTCAAGCTTTATGGAGAGGAAGGTGTGCCAGACGAGCTTTCCTTTCTCTCTTTCATCAGAAAAGTCCACCATTCAAAGTGGTGAAGCACTTTGTACCTCTCCTGGACTTCTCCACCGAAGATTACGAGAAAGAAATACAACTTCAAACATTAAGAGCGGGCGCCGTACAAGCCATTCGCAAAAACCAGCAGTTATCCAAGCAACTAGACGAACTCGATCTGAAGATTGGTTTACTTGTTCAAAACAGAATCTCCTTACAAGACGTTGTCATTCATAGGACTAAGATTAATGATTTAGTGAAGAAAAACAATGCTACACTTCACATTGACAATAACTTCAAGCCCAATGATTCTAAAACAGCTACAGCCTCTACAAAGACTCTGTTATCGACTAGCACAAGAGGTCTCAAGGCACTTACGAGAGAAAGTCGTAAACTTCTCGATGGGTATCAACACTTGTTTTATACTTTACAAACAAATCCAATTTACTTGTCTAAACTATTGTTTTGTCTGCCTCAGAGCAGGACAAATCAATTTCTTCAAAATGTCATTTTGACACTTTATAACTTTGGCTCGAATACAAGAGACGAATACCTTCTTTTAAAACTCTTCAGAAGTAGTCTGGAAGAAGAGATCGATTGTCGATTCAACAAACCTTTAGATGTGATCACGGGTAATCCAATAGTCCTGAAGATGGCTGTGAATCATGCCAGGCAGATGAGTGGACTGAGTAGTTTGAGGAACATAGTGGGACCGCTGGTAGAGAGGATGATTACTGACAAGAATTTAAGCATTGATACGAGTCCAGTGGATATTTACAAAGCGTGGCGCAATCGAATGGAATCACAGACTGGAGAAATATCAAATCTCCCTCATACGGTGACCCAGGAACAAGCTCTTTCATATGAGGAAGTAAGAACTAAGCTGAACAAAGGTTTACAAATCCTCAAAGAAATTGTAACGGTGTTCTTGGATCGAATCACCGAATGCAGAGACATGCTACCCTTCTCCATTGTGTATATGGCGAGAGTTCTTCATCATGCCCTCTCCAAGAAGTTCCCCCAAGCTCTAGAAAAAGATATTCTCAAGGTAACAAACTATTGATTTATCCTTCCAAAATAGATTTCTCTATTTCCAATATATAAAGAAGATTTGATTTTCTGATTATTTCAAATTTTTTTTAGGTAATCGGCCATTTGGTGTACTACCAATTCATCAATGCAGCTATAGTGGCACCTGATGCTTTTGATATTGTCACATTACCACACGACAAAGCACTATCAAATGACCAGCGGAGGAACCTCGCCTCTGTTGCCAAAATTTTACATTTCTCTGCATCCAAAAAAGGGGTAAGAATTTGCCATCATCTATTTATTATAATGAATATAATATTATATATGTTAAACTAATGTTGGTTTCTGCTTTAGTTTGGAGAAGAATCGGCCCACTTGCAATCGTTGAATCAATTTATTATTGATTGCCACGAGAAAATGAAATCTTTCTTCCGTCAGTGCTGCGAGGGTCCTTCCTTGGAAGAGCACTTTTCTGTTGATGAATATTCAGAGGCGACCCTACTCTACAAACCGGTTATTTACATCAGTGTTCAGGTGGGTCCACACACCATTGCCAGCCATACTTTATCTTGTACAGTCCGTACTAAACTGATGATTTCTCAAAATCCAATCACAAAATTTTATTTATTGTAAATATTATTGTGGTAAAAAAGTTTGGTACATTGAAAAGTCCAGAAAAATTAAATTTATATTAGGCATTAAATGTATTCATTAAGTTATCGATTTTGTAGGAAATCTGCGATACTCACAGCCTTCTGGTTGAATATGAAGACCTGATAGCCCCTGATCCTTCAGATCGTCTCCACGAACTCCTCGATGTCCTCGGCCCCACAGACCCCGAGGAGATAATGCCCCTGGCCGCCCTGGTGCCCCTCGCCAACACTGAAGTCTGCCTCACTCTAGTCGATAAATTCCAACTACCGGCTGATGACATGACAGACATTAATAAATTGTTCATCAAGACAAAGGAATTGTGTGTGTCTGTGTTGCCATTTTTGAATGGTAAGTACATAAATTATATATATTTTTAAACTACATAATCTTATTTGCAACATGCTGGATGTTGCATTCTGCCTATGTCTGTATACTTAGTTCGTAATACTACCGCACAGCATCAAATAAGCAACACCTAACAATTGACAGAGGTTATATTTTGAATGAAATACTGCCTATCTGCAAAACTCCTGCCACAAAATAACCTGCTACAGAAAGTTGATACTCCTCAAAAGCTTTTGTCTACTTCACAATTAGATTTTTGGCATTTGGGCAGTATGTATTATTTATTTGTCAATGTTATACTTTTACCCTTTGAATATTTAACTTTTTTGGGATATATTATATTGCACAAGTTGAAATTTCTGTTTTCGTCATAATTTACTTTTTTTTTTTAAATCATGTTTTTGAAAATTGTACTGTCTTACCAGATTATATATTTATAAGAAGAGTATGTCATCTACCAAATGTAGTTTCCCCATAATAGTTAATTATATTCAGAGACATGATTTTTTTAAATGTATCTTTAAGGTTGCGCTGGCTTTCAAGAGGTTAAACAGATTTCAATAGGTTTGATAATATTAACAGAGAGACTCCATAATAATTTCTGCCAAATAATCACAACTATCACGGAATAAAATGACATTAAGGACAAAATGTCAATTGTCCTTAACGTCATTTTAAATCGGGAGATGTTCAGAAGAGCGAAAAAAGAGTTTTCTTTTTTTCAAAAAATCATATCTCCTGTTTTTGTAGACCTATATCAATGATTTTTTATTATGAAGCAACTAGTAAATTTCTTTTCAGAATTTTTTTTAAATTTTTCCGTAAAAAAAATCCTCTTAAAATGCATTTCGTAAAGGACACACTTATTTTCCTAGAAATATTTTGACGACCCAGACCGAAAGAGTAAATCACAACATTCTCTAATAAATCCATTTGCAAAAGCAAATATATATTTTCCCTTTAATACCTCCTCTTTCTTTTAAAATAATGGCCATGTTTGTTCATCAGGTGATCATCTCTTGGAAGCATTGTGCATTGGAACAACCAAAGTACAGCAGGACCAATACAAGGCGTACATTCAACAAAAGCTGTATTCGGGAATGATCAAACCAAACGAGAAGATGACTCTCAGAGAGCACATTGGCCAGCTGCGGAAGTATTTAAATACTCTGGAAGACGAGGGATACGTGACCAGGGAGGATGGTTATCAGAGCATTGTGACAGCTATTGCGCTGGATCTGTGTAACAAAGGGAAGTACAGGAGAGGGCAGCTGGTGGCCTTGCAGATGATGAAGAAGACCAAGCAGAGTCTCGACCAGAAAACCAAGTATTACGAGGAGCAAACTGACTATTACAATCAATACATCAACAAGTGTCTGGAGAACCTAAACGCAGGAAAAAGGTGAACTTTTTCATTCATTTTAGAAATATGTATGTAGTTGTTTTTGAAAAAAGAACATTGCATCTCAGGAAACCAAAAGTATAAATGTAGGTTTAAAAATATGGTTTATTTCAATCACGCCCTCATTGAAGAATCCCTCATTCTACGGCCTTACTAATAAACATGTTTTTAATTTTAAACAACCGATAAACAACCATTTATGTAGCGTAAATGGTTATATATTAGTTGTGTAAAATGTTAAACAAGTTTATTAGTAAGGCTGCTAGTGTTTATGCACCTGCTTGCTTTTCCATCACTCCTTCATTGGTGATTCGATTTACACTGTTTTATTAACTGGTGAGTTGCCAAGCTCCCGCCAATACAGACCCCCATGCGTGCTGCCTGTAAAATGATGTTTTGCACGCCGTGTGCTATTTCATTTTTACTCACTGTTGTAATTTCATAATTACTCACTGTTGGGTGGCAAAATGATGTTTTGTAAGTTACCAGATAACAGTCTTACAAGATACTGTATTTATTTATCAAATTTTATATTTATTTCCTAAATAGTTTCACCAGAATAGCTACTTCTATTCAGAGAAATGATTTTTTTTATGAAAAAAGTTGAATATAGAAATCCAAAAATATTTATTTGGTTTTATTAAATGTATTTTTATAAAGCTAAATAAGTATCCTTGAAAATGAATCTAAATATATTTATGTAGTAGTGTCATAGTAATATGACAACATATAAGAAGTCCGTTGCAACTTCCACTTTTGCATTACACTTTTCACAGATATAATAAATATATTTGCTGGTGACGAAACGACAAGCTAGAATAATATTAAGATATGTTATTACCTTGCCAAGCGAATAAAATATATTTTAATATGGTAGGAGCAGTTTTTAAGGTTAAAAATACCATAAAATCGAGTCCAGTGCAATTGAGCTGCCAACATATCTGCTGGGGATAAGCTGGACTTTGACAGGTTCTAATATTAAATATCCGCGGCAGATATGCCAAACTTCAAGCGGTTAACCTCTGGTTTGCTGATTGCGCGCCCGGGACGCGGGATAAAAAAAAAAAAAAATTTGAGATGCGATTTTAAACCTTATGTATAAAGAAAATGTATGAAGGTTAAGGTCAAAATCGCTTGGGGCATTCTTGTTCTTGACATAACGGATATAAGGAACACACCTAGCCTCTCAAATAATCATCTTTGCACATATCTATGACTTTCGAAATGACATTTCTGCCGCAATTTGAGCTGTCAAACTTTGAGCTGTCAAACTTTGAGCGTCGCATGTCATGAAAAGATCGATAAAACTATCAATTTGTCAAATAAACGCAAGTAATATTGTTTGTAAGCATAGTTTATTGTTCAGGGAATGTGTTTCGGTAAATATTATACATGATAGCATAAAATAAATCCGCAAAATATTACATCAAAGCCAAAACATCGCGAAATTTTCGAGTTTCCTCCCGTGGCATTTAAGAGGTTAAAAGATATTAATTAATTAATCATCTTTTTTTATTTCAGGACGATACACTCACTGGAGCGGAAAGGCAGCAAAATGCCAGGGAAAGTCAAGTCTAAACTTTGCGTCAAGTACTCCGCCTCCAAACTCTACGAGAAGGGGATCTTAATTGAAATTGATGGCCTCACCACTTCGCAATTCAAAAATGTCCTTTTTGAAATAACACCTACGGATCACAATGGCATTTTCAACATCAAAGGAAAGTTCCTTGGGGTGGAGGTTGAGAAAATAGAATTGGACGTACAACATTTATTGCAATTACAGTATGACGGCTGCAGTATCATGGATTTGTTTGGAAAAGCCAAGATTAATGTCAACTTACTTCTGTTTTTGTTGAATAGCAAGTTCTATGGCAAAATTAAATGATCTCTTTTGATTACATTGCTTTTTAAGAATTTATTTAAAATGAGCAGCTTATATTTGATGCTAATTAAGACTCAAAGTACTTGAATTTCTTCAGTTGTAGGAATCGCATAGATGTTCTGTTAGTAGATTAATCAATAGTGGTATAGAAAAATTATAATACTCAATATATTTACATTATATTTTTCGAGACCCTTTTTTACAAACCTATGGTGCCAATATGTTTGCTACAATAATTAAACCTGGTTGTATTTTATGAATCTTTAGAGGTCTACTGTTTATCGATCTGATTTTTTTATTATTATCTACTCGATCAATGGCGTATTTTTAAAAAATTACCTTGAGTGATGGAGATTTCGCGTTCGGGTTTGAATTCGGCCGTGCTCATTAAAAATCCGAATATTAATTCAGAAACATTTATACTGCTCTCTGTGATTTAAAACCAATGAATCCCCCTATATTTCATAGTTTATCCCCTTTTGTATGTTTTATAATTTTTTTTTAAATCATAAAATTCATAAGCGAATGAAATTTGTACATTAGTTACCAGAAATCGCCTTACCTTGTACTAGATATTTATGAATGTGTTTTTATAGTTATATAAACTAGGTTTTTATAGTTCTTAATAAAACTAAAAATAAGGCATATATCAAAATATTACATATTACTATTAGAAAATACCAAAAGTGTCGAAATCTTGTATGTATTTTTCATGTTGACACTATATTTTGCAATCGTTAAACAATAGACTAAAAATTATCCAAGAAAAATAAAAATTAAATCTATTTCTTTGTTTTCAATCATTCTAAGGCTACGTCTGCATAGGCAGGCGGCTTGCTTAGCGCCTAGAGCCTAGTGGCTTGCACTCTGGCTGCTTGCTAGGATGCACGGTGGCCGCACTGAAGGTGGTTTGCGTGGTGGATCGCTTGGTCATTTGCTTGTCGGCACGTTGACGAGATGTCACTTTCAAAAGTAGCTCTAAAACTGCTACTTACAGAAAATTCATCTTTAAAATACACCATTTCACGGCCTTATCCATCATGTTGGGTTCATGACATAAATTAGTCACGGTCAAGTAATGGGGAGTTTAATGTTCTGTACAAGCAATTGCGTAATTTTGACGAAAAATTTTACGAATATTTGCGTATGTCCAGAGAAACATTTGATCTATTTCTCAGTAAAGTTAAAGTAAAATTAACTCATTTGGATACTCATCTTAGAAAAAGCATAAGCAAAGCTTATCATAAATAAATCACTTTTTAGTACTACCATATTTTTCTACTTCGATTGCTACCTCTTCCCATAGTTTCTTTAAGACAACTGCTGCTCATTAGCTGAATTCCACAGAGGCTCTCTTTTAAAAACAGATGTAATTAATATTTCATCCATTTTTTTTCATCTAAAATGCCTCGCGCCTGGTGACAAAAAACCAACACATTTGTTTACTTCGATTGTCGCCTAGCGAGTCACTTAGCGACTAGCTAAGCGCCGAGCGCGCAGTGCGGCCGGTCGCGAACATTCTAGAACGTTTGTTTTACTAGGCTACTCGCTAGGTGACTCACTAGGCTCTAGGCGCTAAGCAAGCCGCCTGCCTATGCGGACGTAGCATAACTGAATAAATATATAAAACCACACAGATGATGTAATTGGTGCTAGGATTCTAAAAATAAACAAAATAAAACACACAGTGCTCTGAAAAACAAAGGATGCACAAGACAGCTGCTGAGAACTAGATTATTGCTTTTTATGTTAAACTTATAGGTTTTTAAAATAATTTTAATTTATTAGAGAACTCAATAATTAACATTAATAATTATTAATTAGTATTAATACGGTAACTTCTGCGTGGTTGAATTTCAGAACCCAGTTTCGAGTGCATGTTGACGTCACACCGTACGCGTCGCGCCACAAATAACATTTGTGTACTTGGAATTTCAAACTAAGCTACCGTTGTAATTCGGTTTTGAATTCAAGAATTCGTCACACGATGTTGCCACTTTCGTCAGCAGGTCGGATGGGAACGTGTCCTCCCTAGGTACAACTGCCACGAATTTGTTAAAAAGTAGTATCTCTCCGAATATGGAAAGACTGATAGTAATACATAGTTTTATCAAGCGGCAATATATTACATATGACGTCATTGCCTGTCTCGGTTACTTTGTACCGGTGACTTTGTATCACTCGATGACAGTGGATCAGAGGAACAGGCTATTTTTGAAACCAGTTTCTATTGGATTTATAAAATGGTCAAACATTAACTGGGCGAAGCCAAACCAAAAGCCGCCCGCAGGACCTAGCAGCAAAAACCTGCGGAGCGGGTTTTTAACTGCTAGTTGTTATTAATATGTAACAAAAATTGAGTACAATAAACATCCATGGCATTTTTAATGACATCAGTAATCGAAACAATAAATTTTTTTAATTTTGCAAAAAAGCTATGTGATCTAAATTTAGGAAGCCATCATTCCACTGGTTATTTAATCTCACAGGTTACTATGTATGTATCTTAATCTTATTTGTAAAAATAAATTATGTAACCTTAGGTATAAATTAAGTTAAATGATTTCTGTATTATTTTTTAATCTTACCAGTTACTATCTATCTAATTCTTATTCATATACATATAAAATAAAATAAATCTTATTTGTATATATAGGAAACATTAAGTTTAGTGATTTCTGTATTATTATTTAATCTTACCAGTTACTATGAATCTAAATCTTATTTGTAAGTATGTAACCTTTGCTGTAAATTATGTTTAACAATGTGGCATTAACTTTGTGCCTACTAAAAAGTATTACAATTTGAATTCCAAATAATGTTGATTTTATTTAAATTTTCATAAAATACCAAAAAAAATATCATTTAATAAATTTTTTATTTACTACAAAATAGATTTAGAAATTGGGTTTTTTTTTTCAAGGAATGTGTGTTTTTTTTTTAAATGGTCTTGAAAATTTTATAAAGATGCTACATTTTTTGTTAATTATTGTTGCATTGAAAAATAATACTGGTCAAGTATGAAGGCACCATTTAAAAAATACTTTTTTTTGCCTTTTTTATTTCACAATGTCGACAATAATATTGTGTGGTAATTACTTCTACAGGTAACTACGAAATCGGCTTTATCGATTTACATAAAACCATATTTTTAATTCCCAGCCCATGAATACCACAACACATAATGTAATATTTTTTCTACAGCGCAAGCAATTAGTCGACTCGTGGAGTAATCTCGAGATATTTAACTGGCGTTACAATCACATACATTCATGCATTACCAAAAATCATCAACGTCTCATCATACAACAGTTTTCAGTTTTCAAACAAGCTCGCTTGCCACCTAAATTTCTTAATGCCAGAACTCGCCAGTAGTAAAAAAAAGAATTATCCAATTTGGTTCAGTCGTTCGGAGTTATGCGAAGTTACGCGCGTACAAACATTCGAAGATTCATTTTTATCTATATAGATAAATATTAACTACGATTTCCTGCAAATATATCAACATCGTTTCCACGGCAATGATACGTTTTCTGATGTTAGCAATAACTCACTTTTGTTAGCGACAGAAAATGTATAATAAATATAACATATTAATACTTATAATTTCATTACGCCAGAGCTTACCATTATATACAATCTATATTACTCGCATATAATGTAGCTTTCTATTGGTGAAAGTATTTTTAAAATCAGTTTATTGGTTTATGCATGAAAGCGTAACAAACAAACACATGCAGTTTCGCATTTATAATATTAGTTTAGATGCGTGTGTGGTATACATGGGTGAGGAAATAAAGGTGTATGTTGATAAAACTCGAAATGCTGATTTCGGAGTTACCTAGTTGTATTAATTATTACCTCACAATATTATCAAGTAGGTGTAAAAATAATATTTTTAATAATAATATGGTTCTTCAACCACATTCCTTGTGCAAATGCAAAAAGTCCTAAATATTGTTTAATGAAGCCTGTACAAACGAAATCTGTTTATAAATTAAGTTTTTTTACTGTGTAAACTTCTATTTTTAAGAATAAAACACGTTTAATCGACACTTTGCATCTTTTTTATCAACCTTTTTAGAAAAAATCTGTGTGCTCAGGAACTATTCAAATTTTAAGCTTAACCCTGAGGTTTCGACTATATTTTGTCAGAGTCAAAATATTTTCGCTTTGCAATAAAATCCAGATAAAAAGAATATTTCTGAACATATCCGAAAATTAAAAACTGTTTAATAAGTATATATTTCTTCATTTTGGAGATGTCTTAAAAACAATCCATTTTAGAAAATAGATGAAATTAATATTTATAAATTGGAATATTTTAATTTCAAACATGGAAAAGATTGAAATCAAAACACATTTTACTCCAATGTTGAAAAATTGTAGAAAATTAGAAAACACTTTCTTTTTATTTAGGAAATCTGCAAAAAACTGTCACTTCACTTTTTATCTCATTTATTCATTAAAAAAATTGGTTGTCTGTAAAGTCGGTTTACGGACGATAATTTTACGTGATAACGTCATAAGAAAACATTGATGAAAAATTGCATTAATTCATCATAAGCCGAACGGTTAGGCCAATCGTGCCTCTCTATTGCTTGTTCCGCGCTCTCGCTCGCACGCGGAACGTGACAATGAGTCATGCTTTTTCGTGCATGCAGCCGGCGTTCATCGATTTATAAGACGTTATCACGTCAAAAAAAGAATTCCCAAAGAATAACCAAAAAAATTGACATTTTGGATTCATTGTTTTCGCAATATTAATGGTGATTTCTAGGATTTACATTACCCACACATTAAAAAACATCACTTTCATATAATTCTTAATAAAGCAAAGAAAAAACAAAAAAATCACTGGAGATCAAAATTTCATTAAATTTTTTACTTCAAGTCAAGAATCACTGGCTAAAGTGTCAAGCACATCCCTTCATCTGTTTAAAGGAAAGTATCTGCGACGTGTGGCGGACGGGCGGCGTGGATTTGTTTTTCATACAAATCTACAGTTTTATTCAGAGATTGATGATACTTTCATCATTTGTTTTGAAGGTCAGTGTTTAAAACAAATGGAAGGTTGCTGCTTAAAGCGCGGGAAATGCCGGGGACTTCAGCTAGTATGTAATTATTGGAGAGGTAAAAAGACGAAATCTTATCCATAAAAATCAATATTTGTTTGTTCATATTTTATGCACTGCCATACTGTTCATTCGATTGCGATGAAACTTCGGTGATTTGTTGTGTGCACGCCCACGAAGGTTATGGGCTATATATAATGGTAAGCTCTGGCATTATAAAATTTGTGAATTTCATGTATTCTAGCGGCAGGGAAGAAGGCAGGTGGGGGAGGGGGACAGGTTGGTGGGGTTCATGGGAGGGGGCAGCGGGGAAGGTGGAAGGGGAAGATGGAAGGGGAACGCGGGAGAGGATGGGGACTCGGGAGGTGATCGGGGATGCAAGGGAAAGGACATGTAGGGAGAATCAATTTATTTCAGGCACCAGCTAGCTATTATTAAAATTTTATTTTTTCGAGTTAAAATGGAAAATATACCAGGAGCACAAATGGTGAATAGGTGAACTTTATTTTGAAACACTTGAAATCTTCATTTTGGTAAATGTTGCCTGAAATACTTGCATCACAATAATAACCGGGACTAATATTATTTTCATGGCGTTTTTTAATTTGCATTGTATGTACAATGCAGAGTCAAAATATTGTACAATATGTACAATGTTCATAGCTCCAGAGTTGTGAGGATTGCATAAATGAAGTTTCTAGGGGTAATCATGTTTGTAGTTTTCTCTACTCATGTTTTTGTGCTCTTTGCGCCCGCGTTATGTATATACGTTATGTTTTTGGCTTTCTAGCGCCCAATCAATTTCTTTCATCGCAGTACATGGTATGAACGTGCTTGATTTTTTTGTTACTTCCTAAGGATTTGTCGATGGCACAATGCTGTAGCTGCAACAAATAATCTGTAATGGCACAAGATTGCAACTTAAAATACAGCATTCTGCCAGGGCAACCCCACATATACACTATTTTAATTACAAAGCCGTTACTCTGCACTGGAAAATGATATACAAAGTAGTTATGTTTTTAGGTTTTCACGGCCAAAAAGTATTTTTGTTATTGTTTTTGGGGTGTTATGCCGTGTTTCGCTACCTCCTTCTTTAGCCAACGTTTCGGACAGCGTTACAGTGTCCATCATCAGGGCAGATGAGTGAGGCAGGGCATCACTCATCTGCCCTGATGATGGACACTGTAACGCTGTCCGAAACGTTGGCTAAAGAAGGAGGTAGCGAAACACGGCATAACACCCCAAAAACAATAACAAAAATACAAAGTAGTTGTTTTCCAAATGCTGTTTTTTAACAGTAACACTGTGGTATGTAGTATTGAATGGTAAAAGAAGTCGTAGATGCCGGAAGGCTTAACGCATTATCTCTGCACTGGAATGATATACAAAGTTGAATTAAAGACGATATAATGTAGTTTTTTATTTCTAAGAACCTTGCCGCCTACCAAGGTTCTTGTATTGTTTTGTTATATACCAAGGTTCGCAGAAATTGTATTGTTATATTCGTTATCTACGTTTGGCCGCCCATCATCCACAGTCGATTGTCTATTGTTATTATATATCGGTTACATCGATTTTGTCTATGGTTATTTACCTCGCAAACTGTCATCCAATAAGACCCAAAATTTTCCTAGTTTCAACTGCAATCATGGTATCGGCATAATTTTATTTCGACATAATTAACAATAGTTCCATTAGATATTAAAATAGAAAAGAAAAATGTCTAAAAGGAAATTGGATGCCACTTTATTCGAAGAAGAAGATAAGCACGTTGACGTTGCTGGAAAATACGATGGGAAAAAACATTCATTAGACTCCGATGAAGAAGACAGCGGCGAAGAAGAGGAGAAAACAAATGTTATGCACGCTGATGACATCGAAGGAGAAGAAGATGGCAACGTTGGTATGGAAGGAGAGGTTGGTTTTTGTAATTTTTGCCCACGAAGATCTAATTAAATTAAAAATCAATGGCAACAGATACGGTCCTACCGCCAAGAGCTCGATATAACTTCTGTTTCTAAGTTTCTACTGCACGCGTGGTTTAGGTAGAAGACCCAGTAATTACAACGGAGTGTAAACTTTCGAAGTCACTGGACACGCTTAATACGAATATTTTTAAGGTGATTTCGAAAGTTTACCCAACGGAATTATTTTAGGTACGCTTGGCAACGTACCGGTTAAGCACTCCAGCACATGTTGCATTTACGGCAGTTGTTCCCGATCCTACTGATCAACTATTGAGCCGAAATTTTGGCTCAACAATCCTCAAATATGCTCTTCCCAAGCAACTCTCCGACTAACATGCGAATCGAGCATTGCTCAACAAATCACTTAGCTGATCGGAAATTCAGATTAATCAATCAAAAAGTTGGGAACAGCGGCCACTAAATGAATGTGCATATTTGTAGCCAAGGTGGATTCAGTATCCTTGGCAGTGTCATAAATCTGTTGTAAGATATTATTGATGATTGGTTATGTTTAACTTTTAAAATCACTTATCAGATGAGTATAGTTGATGTCATCAACATAAGAATTCTCATGTAGAAGATTTCGTGTAGTACGTCACACATGTGAAATGAGCTACTGCCAATTGTATTTTATCCCTCACTCCTTTTGGGCCCCTTCCACAAACTGCCTTACAATGTCATTGGATAGAATGTTCCCTTGTTAGGTATCTAAAAGGCGTTGTATTTGTAGGTCACCATAACCCCTTTCAACATGAAGGAAGAACTAGAGGAGGGCCATTTCGATAACCAAGGCCATTATCACTGGAAGAAGGAGAAGGAAGTCAAGGACAGCTGGCTGGACAACATCGACTGGGTGAAGGTTCAAGGGAGGCCTAACGACAAGTACAAGATCCACAAGGAGGACGATCCACTGAAGGGACTGGGAGATGACAGCAGCAGTGAGAGTGAAACGGAAGAAGGCAAAGCATTTGATTTGAAGGATTCCTACAAAAGAATGCTGGCATTTATGAAACCAAACGAAACTGTATTGAAAGCAATTCAAAGGATAGGTAAGTTGATTGTATTTTTTATTCATCAATGTTCCTTACCTCATCTTTAAAGTCATTTCGACATGACAACCCCCAGACTATAAATAAAAGACTAAAGAGATCCCAAAGACAATTATTTATAAACTAATGAATCCGGTATATTTTAAACCTAATACATATCCTCTTTTCAGGTGCAAGCACCAAAATTTCAAGTGCTGAGAGATGGAAGAGGAAGAAGGCTGGTATTGTCGACACGGCTTCGGAAGATGTTTCAAAACTCACCTCAATAGCCAACGAAATTTTAACTAGAACTGGCAATATGGATATTTACCAGGAAACATTTGAAAAGATATCTACTATCATTGTTAAAAGTGAAAAAAAATCCGCAGGATGCTCATCAAAGACTGAAGGAGAGGAACTTGATATGTACTCGGATGATTTTGATGCTAAGGTGAAAGCGAAGAAAGAAGACGTGTCTGTAAAGTTTGAAGAAGAGGAGAAGGAAGAAGAACCAGAAAAGAAACTGATGTGGGAATTCAAATGGAGTCAGGGTGATGATTCACAAGTCCACGGTCCTAACACTACGAGGCAGATGCAGCAATGGGTCCATGAAGGTTTCTTCAAGACTGGGGTTTGGGTACGAAAGTGTGGACAGGAAGGACCTTTTTACACATCTAATAGAATCGATTTTGAATTATACCTCTAGTTAGTGTAATAATAATACATTCGCAGTTTGTTGACATCATGAACTAAACGCAACACTGTTCTGTTGCTCATTGAAACCATTCGAGATAATCAACGATCTTGCTATTTTTGACTTTCTAGAAAGAACTGAACTATTAGTTTTATGAAATATGAATACTGCATTAACACGAAAATGCACTCTGGCCTTATCAGGTTTGTGTCTACAAAAGTATGTTCTTAATTGAGTGTTTTTTTTTAATTGACCTTTTGGTATGCGGCAACATCACATTCCTGCATTAATACAAACAGTAGTAATAATTATTGAACAAAACTTATGTAACCGACCGCCTACATCATTAAAATACATAATGTACATAGTGTAATACATACTTATTAAGTGTTATTTTTATCCCAAATGTTTTAATCGTGAATTCGTTATGTGTGTCTACTTTACATATTAAAAATTGATTGCAAAAACTTACACAATGTTATTTAACCTTTTAACTTGAGGTTGGTTTAGTCTTAGAGAGTGTAATATTTGACCTGTTTTCACTGTTGTATTATTTGAGATGCTAGCATATTACTGGGCTTGCAATATGTAGCTAGTTCTAACTAGCAATGTGATTTTAATTTGATGACAGGGAAGAATAAAAGGAGTTCTGTGATGCACATTTATTTTTTATTTCCATTAAGTTGCAAATTAATTTCTACACATACAAGATTATCGTGATATGACTAGAATCAAGAAATTAATACTGTTGAACACTCTTTGTCAAAATAGTAAGATGTTTAAATAGACATTTAGTAATAAACTGATACACAAAGTTATATCATTGGTAGAGGACACAAAACTGGAATAAACAGGGTACGAATATCAGAAACATTCAAGTCTCAAATATTAACCCCTAGGAGCCGGAGCCCTGCAATTGCAGTGTTGAAGAAATATGCCTATGCACGTGTCAACCATGTACATATTTTCGTTTTGTTCACGTTTCATCAACGCGTCACTTTATCAAGTACGGCATTGCTTACGTGTTGGCTTTAACAAAAAAATCTTTATATTTATTGAAATTTCTTGCCATCCCTCCTACCGGTTAAAAGAAAAAATCAATGAAATGTTTCACTTGGTGGTATCATCACCCTGATTACCTTTGTAGAATGAAAAGCTTTATCGTTGAAAATTCGTGGCATTGAGGGATCATTTTTTTGTTTACCACTAGAGGTTGCACAGCAAAAGGCTGTCTGAACTTATCGCGGGAAGTTCAGTCTGAAGCACATTTTGTTAGAACAAAACAAGTGCCAAAAATAGCTGTTTAAGGAATGAACCATGGGTGTTGGGTATATTCGTATTCTTCAGTTTATCACATACATTTCAGCCATAATCTCTCTCCTGTTTTGGTTTGTATTCATCATTAAAAAACTTTTCATGCATCATTTGTTACCCGTCCAGATAATACATATTGTGGAACCTCGCTTTTAAGCGAGGTTCCACAATATGTATGAGAGGTGCTCTTTAGAGCACCTCTCATAACGAGTAATTCGCATTACGAGCAAAATAAATTGTAAAAACATGGCTCCCATAACAAGCAACATTTTGCTTAATGAGTAACGTCGAGGGGAAATCCCTTCACGTCACTGACTTGTGCGCCAGGACTTTCTGTGCCAGTTCTACATAAGTCTGTATTTAGCACTCTTTCCACTAGCATATTAGTATCATTTGTGATCATACATTTTTCCAAACTTGTGTTCAGACACCGTTTTGTAATTTTTTGTGCAAAGTTTAATAACCCTTACAAAAATGTCTCCGAAGAAAAAGTCACAAGAAGACAGCCATGAGAGAATAAAAATAACTAGAAATAAAACGTTAAATCATTGAAAAGCGAGAACGAGATGTGAGCGTGGCTGATCGAGCATGCACATAGTCGATCTGCATCAACGATTTGCACTATCCTCAAAAACAAGGACCAAGATTAAGGAGATAGATGCTTCAAAGGGAGTGACAAGAATATATACTTAACGGTTACGTATTCTCGACAACGTTGAAAGGTTGTTTCTCGTATGGATAAATGAAAAGCAATTGCAAGGCAAATTAATGCAAACATTATTTGCAAGGTGAAAGTAATTTTAGCTGATAACCGGTCGAAGAAAAAGTATTTAAGGGAAGTCATGGATGGTTCGAGAAGTTTAAGAGAACCAGTTTCCTCAGCGTTGTGAGGCACAGTGAAGCAGCAAGCTCTGACATAAAGATAGCAGAGAACTTCATCGGTGACTTCAAGAAGCTTGTAGATATTGAGGGTTACCTGCCGCAATAGGTTTTTAATTGTGACGAGACGGGTCTGGTTAAACATTACGTACAACAAAATTTTAAGTATATTTGTTAGCATGGAACGCATTACCATATTTTACATCAATTTATTCGGGGAAAATTGTTTTGCTTAACAAATATTTCGCTTTATGATTAAGAGTCTGGAACGAATTATGCTCATTATGCAAGGCTCCACTTTATTTTAAATCATCCATCGCTACCAAAAGCAAACTTTCCTTTAATCTTGCACAATATGTAGGAGTATGCCTTAGTATTTAGTATACATTGTAATATGTTTACACTTCCATATCCTATACAATTTTGTTTCATGCAAATAACATAACTTTAAAAAATAATTCTTTATCCAATTTAATGTTAATTTGTCAGGAATGTTTTGGAATAGTATAAAAAATAGAAGTTGTAATTTGAGCTATTAATGTTATAAAAGGTACGTAAAGACTTCAGTTTACACAGTAAATATTTTTTCATTTATAAAAAACATACGCATTGTTTGCGGTAGACGCTTAAACATGCGTTTTTCAGACTGTTGGTAAAGAGCGGGAGACGCTTTAAAGTTTGTTTTGCATTTACTAACTATTGGTAACACAAGGACGTGTTGTTATTCAGTGAAGTAAAAATTAGGCGCAAAGTCTCATGAGACCTGTACTAGGTACCCGGCAGTTGTGCATGTGCATGTCTGAACTGCACTATGCTTATGCCCGCAAAGTACGATCTATGTGTAAATTCTGTGATGTACCATTATATAAAGGGAACGGTTTCCAAAAATATCATACTTTGAAACAATATTAGTGAAAATATTTTTATATTTTACAAAATATATATTATGTTGAACCTGCATAAAATGACTAATTATTAGACAATACCTGAAAAATGCAGATTTTTCAAAAATTTGAAATTTATCGCTGAATATCGTAATTTCGTATCCAAAAATATAAAAAATTTGTAACAAGACATAAAAGATTTCATTTAACGTAAGACACTGAAAATTTTATTTAAATATGATCCATTCTTTAGAAGTTATAGCTATTTTACGTGAAATGTAATTTCGCACGCGAATCTGAAAAAATTGCCCGCTTTATAGAGGAGATTGATAAAAAAAACCGCCCGCATACAATAATAACTAGTAAGCAGCTGGCAGAGGCAAAACCATTGGGAACGTATGGCGAGCGATATGCTGAAATAGTCCAAAACCGAATGATCTCTTATAGCTAAGTCTGTTGGCCCCATAAAACAAATTTGACCGGTTAAATAACTATAATTTAATTGTTTTGCCTTTAATAATGAGCGGCTCTGGAATTTTCGTTTTGCCTCCGCCAGCCGCTTACTAATAATAACATTTGATGAGGTAAAGGGAATAATCCTACATTTCACAACATTAACTTACAATGTATGAAGACACCGATAATATTATGAATTAGCAATAAATATTAATTTGCAATAAATGTAATTATCAGAATAATAAAGATAATGATATGTAGGCATAATAATATTATTATAAAAAATAAACCTAAACACATTAAATTAGAAAAATAATCACATTTTTAGGTACAAGCAGTTATAATATCAATGCAAGTATTAAAAATACATTATTTTGTCAAATAAATCTATAAGTCTGTAAAACAAGTGTGAGCGATTATTGTAAATGACATTGGCTACAATATAACATTAATATTTTTGTATATAATCTACAAGTAACGTGATATAGTATTTAACATAAAGTGTGTGGATATGATAGTGACAATGAGAATGTTGCAAGGTAAAAAAATAACTTTTAATTAACTTTCAACTTCGAGTTGCAATTTGTATTATGCTCTTAACATGATGTTTTCCCCAAGAAATATGTATATACATAAAATCCCTTACAGGATATGAAATGACAAATTAATGGTTCCTTTTGACTACAAAACTTGCCACATAATGTGTATGATTGTAAGAAAGTGAACAAAATAACAGGTGCTTACTATGATAGTATGTGACTCAACTTCAAACTGTTATCGAAGATTCAATGAGGTAAGTTGGGTCCTCCATCGTTACCCAAGTAACAATTTCAGATTTTTATGATGGAAGTAGGGAGAGTTAAAATATTGTCATGTATTTAGTAACCCAGTCTTTCTTTAGGTGCTCCGCACTCAAGTAAGCTAAGTCCTCCACCATTACAAAAGCTACAATATTGTCATGTAATCGTATGTACCTAGGAATTTGTCTTTCTTTGGGTTTGCACCCAGGCGTCGTGGGTTCATTAAGTAATTCATTCGTAAGCCAAGTTCTCCACCATTACATAAACAACAATTTCAGATTTTTATAGGAGTAAGAAGAATTTCAATATTGTCTTGTATTCGGAACCCAGGAAGAAATAAATAAATAATTTAACACAACCAAAACTGTTCAGCTTTTAGGCAATGACGATGTTCAGATGACGACAAAAAGCAGTTCACTGTTTTTTCAGATGTTTCCAAGAGCTTTTGAAAGCCCATCCTGAAGTTCCTGTCATGAACTGTCCCAGCACGTAGAGCAGGGACAGAAACAGGATGATGGTTTCCATGATGACGAAGTGGGAGATGGAGGTTCCGATTTCCAGCCAGCTCCCGGTGTTCTTCACTTGGTGCAGGAAGTAGAGGCCCATGTGGTCGGAGAAAGCTAGAACTATTAGGAAGATTTGTCCGGTTGGTGCCTGGAAAACAACAAATTTCAATTTCATTATTTGGTTAGTATTCCAAAGTTTTCTTTCAGGATGGAATTTTTGCTACAAAAGTGGCATTCTAAGATCCCCTATCATAACAGACCAAAAATATTGAAATACAAGAGATATGCTGATGGTCACCCGACCATCCGCGGACTACCGTCTAATGGGCGTAGTTTGAATATGGAAAGTATTCGTTCATTTAGTTGATTTTTTTAAGGTGTACAGTAACAATATTGGCGACGCCAGGAAACACAGTCCACCCAGTAAAAATTGCCGATAGTACATATCTTATATTTCAATATCTTTGTAACAGACAGACGCAATTGTTGAACCATCGTTGTGGATACCTACAATACCGGTGCACTGTAGTAAAACATGACAAACCTGCGCTCAGCAACCTTACAAAGTTGACATTCTCAGGTGGGCGAGCGTGATAATGTCAGGGCCAGCACTGTATAGGAACATATGGAGCAGTCCGTTTTAGCTGCCAACTTGCCAACGAGGCGCAGATAATACTTAACACCTAATACATCGCCCTTGAGGTTTTTTACTAGCGCTTGGCTCAGAGCCTGCCCTGGACAATGTAACAATAAGATAAAGTAATATCACCTTGACAACCAAGTTGACGCCGCAGAAGGTGCAAGCCACAAACAGGAACGGTACGAGAGTCTTGCACAGAATCAGGGAGCTCATCAGGAATGGACTGAACTGGGAGACAAAGCACCGAACCCATGTGGGGTCAAATGAGTTCATAGACGCAATGTTTCCAGTGCCAAAGAAGGCTAACATTATGAACACCAACTGCATAGAATCTATTAAGGAAAACATATTATATTCAATTTTTTATGAGAAAAACTCTCTTTTTTTTTTCTTCTTTTTTTATAACTTTTGAAGGTTATTCCCATCAACGTAATATATCATTGAAGAAGAAGATAACACTTATAATCTAAATGAAAATATGAAAGAACACAAGACACAGAAAACAGAAAAAAACAATGGTCGCAACTGGGATTCGAACCCAGACCTCTCGTCTAACCGGGACGTGCGCGTTTTCCAATTTCGCTATTGCCACCTTCTGTCAAACCGTCATATTTGTCAATCTCATATTTCAAATATTTAGAATCATTAATATTATCTTCAACTAGTTCTTTTTCCATATTATAGGCAACTACTCTTTTTATTGGAAACAATCATTAATTTTTTCACGTTTAATCATTTCAATCACGAATTTTTGGATTACTGGAATCTGAAACAGCTGGATTTTCAGAATGAATTTGACATTTTCAGGGACCTTTGTAGACGGTCAATAATTTTATTCTTTTTTTTTTCAAATCTGATACTGTGGATTTGCTAATGTTGTATTCCCTCACTAACTTCCTTTAACTCTCTTTAAAACAACACTTTTTTCTTCAATGGTTAATGTCTTGCATTAGGCCACCCCCTCGCCCCCATCACCCGACGTTTGGATTATGGAATGTTCGATTTAGTGGGTTCAGATACTATACATAAACAGACACTATACTATACTATATATACTTATATATCAATATAAAACATTACTTAAATAAATTTAAACGTCAAAACTTAAAAATGCAACAAACGGAGGAATAGATCAGAAAAATAAAAACATAATTTTTGTTGAAATTACAGGTTTGCATCCGGCTGAAATTACTGGATATGTGTATTTATGTTGTGTTTGGTGAACACCGGAATAAGTTCCTAGGAGCTAAACTTACATTTTACAACAAAATACTGAGTATTTGAGTGTCCATATTAGAACGATGGGTGTTATTGAAATTTTGTTATTGGCTTTGTACAAGAAGTGAGCAATTATCACCCAAATTTAAATTCACAGTAATGTTTATTATAAAGGTACTGTAATATGTAGTATTATTGAAAAAGGATACAAAGAAGTAAGCACGTCGAAAATCATCATAATTTAGCAGGCGATCAAATGATGAGATTTTGATGAAGTTTGTTGGCTTCTGGATGAAGGTGACCGCAGAGAGCTTGAAATAAATAACATAGTTTTATTAATATTAGAGGTTTAACTGATTTCATTATTAACTCGCCGACTGTCAGCTGATTCTATTTTCGTAATAATTTATTTGTTTTTTTTTTTAAATGATGTTTTGAAAAGTGTACTGTCTTACCAGAGATAATGTCGACCCATAATAGGCAGAACAGCGTAAACAACATTTTTGTCAAATTACGATTTTTAACGAAAACTGTTCAGTGCAGCCTAATACAATAATGGTGACAAAAATATTGCAGCTCTATCTTATACGCCTGACACATTTTTTAAGCTGTAGTTTTTAGCGTAAGCGACTATGGTCGGTTACGGTGTTTACGCCGTCTACGCTGTCGGTCAAGAATGTTTCAGTTTAGTCGGTTTGCGTCCAATCTTTTTTTTTTATTATATTTTATCTAGCTATAAAACTTAACATTTTATATCTAATATAATATAATCTTAAACTACTATAATATTGAAATTTGAACTTCACAACATTGATACATAATCTACGAAAAACTGCAAAACTTTTAGCCTCCTTAAAATTTACCTCCTTAAATTATTGCAATTTTCCCAGCCGTCTGGAGCCAGTGAAACTATGGTTATAAAAATTTTGGTATGTTGTGAGGATGAAGGTATTGGGGAGGGGAAGGGGTGTGAAAAATGTAACTGGCTGTTCAGATCTAGTCACCAAACACGGCTAAAGCCATTTCAAGTAATAATTCTAACTATACACTATACACCACTGCAAAATTACAAAATAATATAACTTTTTATCCGAATACTACGCAAGAGGCCCAACTTCTCTCAACCGTCTGGAGCCAGTGAGACCACGCCATCCCCAATTTAAGTATTTTGTGAGACTAAAGGCAGTGAGGAGGAGAAGGAGTTGTGGAAAATGTACCCTTATTTAGCCATATTAGATCTGAATACTCAAGTACAATTTCTATATCTCCTTCCCCTCTCCACTAACTTCAGCCTCATAACATACTAAAATTGGGATGCCATAGTCTCACTGGTTCCAGACGGTTGGGACTCTTGTTGTATTTGGATAAAAAAAGTTATATTATATGATTTTTTGATATTTGTACGCTGGTGTGTGGTGTGTAGGTATTAGACTTATTACCTGAAATTTCTTCAGCCGTGTTTGGTAGATTTGAATAGCCAGGTACATTTTCCGCATCCCCTTCCCCTCCCCACTACCTTCAGCCTCAGAATATACTAAAGTTGAGGATCCCATAGTCTCACTTACTCCAGACGGCTAGGAGCAGTTGGGACTTTTGTGTTGTTTTCGGAAAAAAAGTTATATATGATTTTTTTGTTTTTCTATGCTGGTGTGGTGTGTAGGTATTAGACTTATTACTTGAAATTGCTTTAGCGTTGGTAACTAGATCTGAATAGCCAGGTACATTTTCCATATCTCCTTCCCCTCCTCACTACCTTCAGCCTCATAACATACTAACATTGGGGAGGCCATAGTCTCACTGGCTCCAGACGGTTGGGAGAAGTTGGGCCTCTGGTGTTGTATTCAGATTAAAAATGTTGTACAGCAGTTTTTTGCTAAGCCAACTGCATGTATAAGTATGTCGTATTTTGTTATTACCGCATGCACCTTCGGAGAGTCGAAATTATGGTTAGTAAAAATATTTTTACAGCGGATTTTCAATCAAGATGCCCTTAGATACAAGTATATCGACTTCGGTTATACGGCCGTATATCCTCTTTGCATACTTACTTGCAAATCATTGTATTTAGTCAACTTTAGGATCAACTGTCAAGGAACCATTTTATTTAGTTATTTGTTTACCTTTCATGATTTCGTGATAAATATTTCAAAAATAATTTTGTTGTCCAAACAGCATATGCGACATTTCCTAAGGAAAAAATCTGTCAGGGTCATAGGCAAAACAGCGTTACCGCCACTATTTCAAAAACTGAAGGCATTTAGATATTTATTTTATCAGCATTATATAGGCAGCAACCAAAGATTAATAATCCCAATTAACCAAAATCCTTTTTGGAATCAACGAAGAAAGTTATTTAAAAAAAACCTTCTCCTGAACAATCTACTTTTCGGCGGTTACGCTGTTCTGCCTTTTATGGGTCGATGTGTTCATATATTTGTAAAAATAGTACATGATCGACCATATGTAGGTTTCCCAGAATAACTCAGAGAAAAGATTTTTTTTCTATTGTTACATATATGGATATGACGGCATCCAAGAAGTTAGTCAATATTTCCGGCAATGATGATATTACAATTCAATTTATTGATGTAAAAGTTATTGATAAGATTAACAAATCATTTCATACTCTTACGTACCTTACTTTCCTTTGTGTTACTCAAATAATATTCAATTGACACCCAGCAAAGTAAATTAAAGGTGAAGAAAAGCAGGAAGAGGGCTTCGTGACCAACAGAAAGCAGTAGGAAGAACACGGCCAGACTGGAGAAGATGGAGAACAGCCGAGATATCATCCAGCGCGAGGAAAACATTGGAAGAACTAAACTAAGCACTGGAAAAAAAAAAGAAGATATTTTGTGAAAAAAGATAAAAGTTACCCCTTTTGTAAAATAAGCTGTATTCTAGGGAGTTTTTTTTATTGATTTTCATAATGCTCAAAAAAATGCTATGCCAGAATGGTTAGATCCTTAGTTCTTGATCCAAAGATTGCTGGTTCAAAGCCCGACAAAAAGGAAAAAAATTTCTTTATTGACATGGTTTTTACAAAATTAAAATATGTATTCCCGTTGAGATACTATAATTCAGAATCAAAACACCTTTATTCAAATTTTGTGATCAGTCGGGTACTTCCCAATCTCCCATTTTTCACTTACTTTGCTCATTGGAAATTTCATAGATACACCGTTCACATTAAAGAAATATGATATACTAAGCATATTATTTACCTGACAATGACCACGAGATCACTTGGCAGATTGTTGAAAGGCCTTGCTTCTTTTCAAAGAGGAAATCCACATAGTACTTGGTCTGAATGGCAACCAGCATCATCAAGGCAGGGACGACAATAACTAAATTTTCTTTTTTGGATTCCTGACCGCTCTTTAGCATTTTATAGGAATATTTAAAGAGAAATACGAGACAGCTAATAAACCACAAGAGTCCAGATACACCCCTGCAAGAAAAAAAATACATTACACATTTCCACAAAGGAAAAGAAGAAAATTCATTCGGTAATAAAAATATTTTATCGGTCAGTTTACATCAAAGCAAATTAATTATGTACAGTAACTCTCTTGCTTATCCGCCATTCTAAAAACTGGGCAAGCTAAACCTATTAAACTAAACAAAAAACCAAACCTCTAAACCCATTATTTAAAAAAATATGCCTGATAATATTCAACCAGCTTTTTATACCAATAACAAAATTTAAAAAAAATTGTATTGAAAAGATTCAAGTGATTTTTTTAATAAATCTGGAATCTATAAATTAATTTTGTAACCATTTAAACTTTTTTTTATGCAGTGGAATCCGTTTATAATGACATCGAAGGGAAATGACAAACACGTTATACTAAGCGGACGTCATATAAAGGACGTTTATTTAAACGTACGAAACAAAAACCAAACAAACAACCTCCTGTTTTTTTTTTGGTATAAATGTATGTATTTATTTTAACAGAGAGAAACACAGCATATTAAGACTCGTGACATGAGAAAAGAGCATATTAAGACTCGTGACGGAGAAACACAGCATATTAAAGTCGTGGGGCGTCAAGTGACCCTCCCGAACACTGCCGAAGGTATTAGGAATCATGTCGGTCACTATAACTGACATAATTTTCCATGAAATTAGGACATAATTTACAACTAACATGTAACTATAAGCAAAGTCATTATATCCGACTTTGTTATAAAGAATTTTATATGAAAACCAAACTTCGCTGTGTAATTACGTCATATTAAGCGGTTGGTCAATATAGGCGGAGTCATAATAAACGGATTCTACTGTATAGGTGAGACTTCTAGAAATTTTAATTCTAGAGTTAAGGAACATCCAAGATGTTTAAATAATAATTATTGTTCTGAATTTGCCAACAATTTTTTTTTTTTTTTTAAAGAAAGACAAACATTCCCGGGTTACGAATAACCCGACAATATTGCTTCAGTCGTAATGGAGGACTTAGCCAGCCGAGGAATCGAACACGCAATGCCCGGGTGAGACCCAAACGCGATGTCCACTCAGCCACTGACCGGTCAAATTATATCATCTTATTTTATCAGCCTTTCAACTGAAACATTATTTCCAAAATTGCCACGCCAATGAGATATCTGCCCTGATGATTGGCGCTGCAAGGCTGTCTGAAATGTTGGCTAAGAATGAAGGAAAATCAATCACAATAATATAATGTTGGAATACGTACACAAGGTGAGTGTTGTATGCCTTCCCAACGACCGGCATACACGAGAACACGATCAGGGCCAAGTTGCTGATGGACCAGCAGACGAAAAGGCCTTTGGGCACATTGCCTCTCTGGGGACTGAACAGTGGGAAGGCAAACACTCCTAAAAGTGCTACGCCGAGTATCACGCGATTTGTAAATGAGAGGATCTGAAAATATTAGACAACATTAGACAACAAATCAAGAAAGTAAAGAGGGATAAAAATGAGCTGGTATTTTGGAAAAAAAATAATTTGATATTTATTTTGGTGTAAGTAACACCCGAAAAGGGTTTTTTTTTTTTTTTTTTTTAAATCCCAGCTAATAATAATTTAATGTCTGTCAAATAACGTTTTACTGTTGTGTCAAACGGCCCAATATGAATTTAAATAATATGTAGTTATTTTAACAATCATAATATCAACACTGGAAAGCATAAATATCTAAAACACCTTATAGCAATATGGAGCTGTATTTGTTATTAGGAGACATTATTTATCCTTTCCAGTGTTGATATATAATACAGGTGAAGAATCTTTGACCAGTGATTCCCGGCACTATTTAGAGTAAAAAATGTAGATAAAATTTTGGTGTTCGGTGATTTTTCAATGACTTTTTTTCAATACTTTTTTCTCCAAAATCAAACAAAAAAATGTCCTCACTGGTCACTCAGAAGAATAGCCGCCCAACCTCTTACTCCGCTTCAACTATCCAACACCTACTTTTATTTAATGTTTTTGTAGAAATAAAAAACAACGAAAATGTCACCGAGACCGAAATTTCATTTACATTTTTTATTCCAGGAATTTATCCCATATTTTTATGTCAGGAATCACTAGTTAAAGTCAAGTGCGTTCATTAAAATTCTGTATGATAAAGAGTGTGAATGAAGATCGCACAACTCTAAAATCCATATTCTCCGCAGAGCTTCAATCATAAATTACATACATTACGATAATGCCATAGAGAGAAAATAGTTTTCTCTGGCTCTACGATTGAAGAGACCGGGTTTCTATAATCTATGGTGACTTTCTCTTACGATTCCCGTTATGTGCCAATCTGTTGCACTTATTAATTTCTGACTAAAAAAAATATCTTTGGCACCAATTTTTATAACGCATCACCTAAAGTGAGTCATACAAAACGAAAAAACTACTTATTAAAGGTCATAAAAATATATTTACTTACAAGTGCCAGTATACCGACATGGTAAAGGCAAAAACCCACAGAGAAATGAATGTATCTGAAGGGTCTTCTAGTCGCAATGAAGTCGGCCCAAACCTTCCACTTGGTCATCCCCTTCCACCACAGGACCACCGGCAAGCAAAAGTACAAGTAGTACTGCCAGGGGAGACTTTCAACTAAAACATAAAGTCATATCGATTAGACAGATTGCGGGGTAATGATTGTGCCGGTGATTAGCCGAAAGGCCAATTTATCCATTTTTAATATGTAGGCGGGCGGCAAGGGATAGGGTACCTAAAGATTGACAAAGCAAAATTTGTAGTTGATGGTGTTGCAAACCTATTTGTCTTTTCTGAATTGGTGATTTTGAAAAAACAAAGCACCACAGGCGAAAAATTTATATCGCCAAAGCCAAACCAATAAATGCTGTAGTTTTTATCATTTTGAAATAAAAAACATAGTCTACATATAAAATAAAATACTACTTGCAGTTTTGGGCAACTATTGATTTTTTTCATTTGGAAAGTTTAACATAATTTGTCAAGAAAATTTTGGTATTTTAAAAAATCTGTAAAAAAAAAAGGAAATCTTTAAAATGCATCAAATAGATCTCAAGAAGAAGAGTGTTGCACTGTGAAGGTGATTTTTTTTCTACACTGGTTAAACCACAAAATTTTGTGTAAGAATATGTAAGAAAAATCTCATTATTTTGAGCGACTGATTCAAAACTTTGAAGAAAGACTGAAGTTTTCAGCTCAACCCTTTTTTAAAACAACAGAAACCATTGAATATTCTTTATAGCAAACTTTTTGATATTTTATTTAGCCAAGTATGAGAAGGCTCGTGGGCCACATGAAATGGGCTTGTGGGCCGCATTTTGCTCATCACTGATCTACGCATTAGATTAGGGTCAGGAACTTGATTTATGTTAGCGTGTGCAGTGCTTCCTTAACGTGTCAACAGCTCTGATGTCTAGATCTTTTTAGTTACTCTTTACCATTAATTTATATTTATTGTTTACAGTTACATAATACGCTAAATACCTTAGTTAAATTAGAATTATATTGCGATCATTTACTAAGTTAACTTTTCGGTTCAACCATTTTCACCAATAAAAGCAACATTTTTAAGAATAATGTTTTATAAATGAAAACATATACGGAAGAAAAAGTTAAGTTAAGTTGTTTTCTTTCAGAATATTTGCTACTAGCTGGTACCCGGCATGCGTTGCCATGCCATTTAATAAATAAATTGTTTTCTCCTGTGTGTTCTTTCCCATTCGTCCCGTTCCCCTTCCGCCTCCCCTTCCTCTCCCGCGTCCTCTTCCCCTCTCGCGTTCCCACTCCGCCTCTTCCACCTTCCCTCCCCCCACTCCACTACCCCTTCCCCGTCCCGCGAACCCCCCTCCCAAGCTCCCCTCCCCCCTCCTAGGTTCCCCTTCCCAGATTCCCCTCCCCCTCCCGGGTTTCCCTCCTCCCCCTCCCGCGAACCCCCTACTACCCGAGTCCCCCTCCCGCATTTCATGCATTCTTTCCCGGTACATTCAGTTTTCAAACAGCTCGAATGCCAACTTTTGCATATTTCATAATGCCAGAGCTCACCAGTAGTAAAATCCAATTAGGTGCAGTCGTTCGTAAGTCATGCGCGTAAATACATTTCGGCGATTCATTTTTTAGAGATAAATAGTAACTACGATGCCCGAATTAAAAAAAATATATATAAACATGGTTTTCACGGCAACGATTTGTTTTACTTTTCTTCTGACGTTAGCAATAACTCGCCATTTTCGACAGGAAACATAAAATAAATGTAATATATAAATATTTATAATTTCGTAACGCCAGAACTTACCATTATTTATAGCCTATATTACTCGCATATAATGTAGCTTTCTATTGGTGAAAAAAATGCTAAGATCGGTTTATTAGTTTATGCGTGAAAGCGTAATAAACAAACACACGCAGTTTCGCATTCATAATATTAGTATAGATTTAGAATTTTAGGGTAGGTACTTTCTATTACATAATTCAATTTTACCAAATTCTGACACAGGCATTTAAATACAATAGCGAGTTCCCGGCATATGTTATGCCACTCAATAAAGAAAAAAATTCGCTCTACTAACCCTTTCCCATTCGTCCCAGATGATGCCAGAACTCACTATACACGTATAGAAACCATCGCGGGCTTGCACACATCAAATCCCCAAAGTTTTATCGCAATCGGATGAACGGTTTAGCAACGCAAAACATCTCACACACATAGACAGAAACAAACACATTTTCTATAGATCAGTAATTTTAATATCAAAAATGTCAGTTGGGCATTTTAAAATTTTTTTAAAGAAAACATTAAAAAAATTTGAATTTAAATTTTTTTTTTGTAATTTCTAATAATACCATATATTTAAGCGTATTTCACCACCTTTCAAAACCAGTATTTAGTTTTTGGATACGTTTACAAATATTCCATTTATTTGAATTTTTATTGCAAAGTCGATATATATCGAAACATTTATACCTTTTGACAAAATACGCCAAATTTTTGAGGGGTTGAGCTTTGAGCTTTAAGCTTTGAGATTCAAGCTTTGCGCTTTAAAATTTTTGAAGGGTTCAGCTTTGAGCTTTAAAAATTTTAAAGCGCAAAGCTTGAATCTCAAAGCTTAAAGGGTTAAGCTTTGAGCTTTAACCTTAAGCTTTGAGCTTTAAGCTTAGAGCTTCAAACTTTGATATTTAAGCTTTGAGCTTCAAGTTTTGAGCTTTAAGCTTTGTGATTTAAGCCTTGAGCTTTAAGCTTTGAGCTTCGAGCTTTGAGCTTTAAGCTTTGAGTTTTAAGTTTTGAGCTTTAAGCTTTGAGCTTCAAGCTTTGAGCTTTAAACTGAGCTTTTAGCTTTAAGCTTTGAGTGTTAAGCTTTAAGTTTTGTGACTAAAGCCTTGAGCTTAAAGCTTTGAGCTTAAGACTTTGAGATTTAAGCTTTGAGCTTTAAGTTTTGAGCTTCAAGTTTTGAGCTTTAAGCTTTGAGCTTTTAGCTTTGACTTTAAGATTAAAGCCTTGAGTTTCAAGCTTTGAGCTTCAAGATTTGAGCTTTGAGCTTTAAGCTGAGCTTTTAGCTTTAAGTTTTGAGCTTTAAGCTTTAAGTTTTGTGATTAAAGCCCTGAGCTTAAAGCTTTGAGCTTAAGGCTTTGAGCTTTGAGCTTTAAGCTGAGCTTTTAGCTTTGAGTTTTGAGCTTTAAGCTTTAAGTTTTGTGATTAAAGCCTTGAGCTTAAAGCTTTGAGCTTAAGGCTTTGAGATTTAAGCTTTGAGCTTTAAGTTTTGAACTTCAAGCCTTGAGCTTTAAGCTTTGAGCTTTTAGTTTTGACTTTAAGATTAAAGCCTTGAGTTTCAAGCTTTGAGCATTCAGTTTAAAGCTTTGAGTTTTAAGCTTTAAGTTTTTAGCATTAAGCCTCGTGCTTTGCGCAAAGCTCAAAGCTTAAAGCCGAAAACATAACGCTCAAACATTAAACTTAAAGCTCAATCTTAAAGCTCAAGCTTTAAGCAAGGTTCAAAGTTTAAAGGCCAAAGTTTAAGATTAATATCAAAGCTCTAAACTGCTTAAAACTCAAAGCACAAAGCTAAAAAATAAAGCTCAAAGCTCAAAGTTAAAGCTCAGTACACAAATCTCAAAGCACAAAGCTTAAAGCTCAAAGCTCAAAGCTTAAAGTTAAAGCTCAAAACACAAATCTCAAAGCACACAGCTCAATACTTAAAATTCAGTATCAAATCTTAAAGTTCAAAGCTTAAACAACACGTAAAGCTTAACGTTGAATGCATTAAGTTCAAAGCTTTAAGCTCAAAAATCAAAGCTCAAAGCTTAAAGTTCAAAGCTTAAAGCTAAAACTCAAAGCACAAAGCACGGCTTGCGTTGCAATGCAAAGAAATCAATTGATTCTCCTTGAATGTCCTTTCCCGTGCGTCCCCGTTCATCTCCCGAGTCACCTTCCCCTTTCACGTTTCCCTTCTACCTTCCCCGCCTTCCCATCCCTCGTTTTTCCACCCATGTATCTCACCTCCCCCCTCCCCCCTGCCTTTCCTCCTTGCCGCTAAAATATATGTAATAAGCACATTTTCATTAATTCAAATTTAATAACGCAAGAACTTGCCTTTATCCTTTGCGGGCGTGCGCACAACAAATCACCAAAGTTTCATCGCAATCGGATGAACGGTATGGCAGCGCATAAAATACGAACAAACAAATTTTAATTTTTATATATAAGATAGGAAAGATTTGATTGTTTGTTGGTGTCCTCTCGTACGGTCCGTACCCCAGTGACGATGACATCGTATAATACTTACAATTTTAAACTCGTGATATCTTTCAGATGGGATGTCCGAATTGAATAATTCAAAAAGTAATATAAAGGCATTGAAGCAGTCTCGAATATAAAATAATTTATTTTGATAAAAATTAATACGAAGATACAAATAAAGAGTCTTTTCTAGCGGCGGCATTTCAATTAAATTTTTAAAATAAAAGAACACTTATTGTGGCATAACTATAATAGTTAGACATATGCTGTCGCGACATTTTTTGTAGATAATGATGTGTTCTGCAAAGTCGTAGTACATTATTTTATTCTATCATCAATGGTTTTCGCAGCGCACGCGATGTAAAGAATATTTTAGGTAATTTTTTTACACCTTGGGTTACATTATTGGAGTTTTAGTAAGGATCGCTAATTTTTTTTAAATTATAATATAGCCTATGTTACCCGGGAATAGTGTAGCTTCCCAACAGTGAAAGAATTTTTCAAATCGGTTCAGTAGTTTCGGAGCCTATTCGATGCAAACAAACAAACAAACAAACAATCAAATCCTTCCTCTTTATAATATTAGTATAGATGTCATTGTATTTCATATTATGATACATTCGTCAAACTGTGCTTTGATAGATGTATCATAATATGAAATACAATGACTCAGCAAAAAGATATTAGCTTAATCTAGCTGCGTTGAAAGATCAGTACTCTGAGACAGGTTACTCTGGTTAAGTTCAAAGATAATCTGAATAAGTACCGTAGACCAGGTATACAATGGCCGCTAACATAAGAATGAAGGCCATGTGAACACGATTATTAAATCTGTTAATCAGTTCGGCCTGATCCCTCCTCATCTGTGGTGATGTCTCCAGTTGCTGGCTGGACATGAACTGCTCCACAACCGTGGTCAGGAGCCACCAGATCCAGCCCAGGAAAGAGAAGGTGATGCTGAACAACAGGATCTGCTGGTAGTAGTTGTGGTAGTAGCCCAGTCCTTGCAAACTCAAAGATATTGTCTTATTACTCAGCTCAATCTGAAAATATATACGGATATTTGTATATAACATATGATGTTAACTATATATAACATATTATAGTTACCATGAAATTGCAAGAACATCAAAAACTGCATATTATTTTTTCAATACGAAACATGTGTAATGTCTTGCGTAAAACAAAAGAAATTGGATTAACTATGAAAATAACTTCTGATATTCAACTCATATTTGCTAATTTTTGTAATTACTGTGTTTTTACTTACTACAACAGGAAAGCTACGTCACACATATAATATAATATGAAAACACAAATTAGGCAAAAGAGATGCCAGATGTCTTCATAACATGAAAATCTATTTGCTTCAAATCATAATATTCAAAATTTATAAAAGATTCTTACCACTTTATCATAATCTTTTATCTTCATGTAATTTTTCAAAGTAATTACTGCTTCTTCAGCTATGCACTCGGTCAGATGAAGAAATGGCCTGTAAATCTTCATGATAATGTTTTCTTCTATTATTTGTCGCTTTCTATTGTACTGCGATAACATTTGTCTGGCATTACTGTAGAGACCGTTGGCTTTCAGTTCTGTGTTGTCACCGAAATATGTCACTGGAAGAATTCCCTGGAGAGAAGTATTTTGATTAATGACTAAATAAGCAATTTTGGTAGAAATACCCCACATGTTAATAAAAAATAAACAATATTATGGGAATGATTAAAGATTCTCTTGGCCAATAGTGTTATGTTGTTAGACTTTAGGGGTAGGAACTTATCGAGCTGTATTTAGGCATAAAGGCGATAGAAATTCAAAGGCACCAAATCTTCATCCCTCCCTGATAACCCAAAATCCGAATCCCATTTCCTCTTGGGGAAATTAAAATCTAGAACTTCTGGCTTTCAAAACACAAATAATGCTATGGATCCTTACATCCGCAATACATTTCGATCACAATATGTATACATTTTACACTCTAACCACCTAAATTCCCTACATTTCCCAAACTTCCCATCCAATTTTCCTAATTTTATTAATAGTTTATAACGTAATTAAATTAGGAAAATTGGATGGGAAGTTTGGGAAATGTAGGGAATTTAGGTGGTTAGAGTGTAAAATGTATACATATTGTGATCAATTTAATCTGAATTGAATATAATTACTATTATTATCAAGCATATTAAGTATAATTCCAATCTGTAAACTTCATCCGCCATAACACAGGGACATCTCTAGCATGGCGGATGAAGTAATATAAATATCATGCTATAAAAGCATTTAACAATCTTATACTTGAAAATAAAATTGAGGAAAACAAAAATAAATTCAGACACAAAATTACAAAATGGATTAAAGAACAGAAAAGACAATATTACCGAAATTTCTTAACATTAAAGAATAAAACATGAAAAGAATAACACGCAACACACAAAAACCAATATAAAACACAAAACACACAATACATAATGTATGCCGATTTTTTTATTTAATTTTTAATTTTACTTTAATTTTTACTTTAATATTACTTTTTTCTTTAGTTTAAATTTATCTAATTTTATGTTTTTAACTATATTGGTGTTGAGAAGATTACAATGAAGATTACAATGTTGGTGACTACACTAACATTGTAATCTTTTCAAATCAAAATTTATAAGTACTTGTAAAAAAAGAATAAAATTCTTGTATTATAAAATGGGGGCCTCAGCACGCGTACGCCACCCATTGAGGCCAACATTACTGGATTATACTTTGAAATGTAAAATACTGCATCAAATAAATAAATACAAAAGAATGTAACAAATGTACCAATTTGGTTTGCATGAAATAAAAAATAAAATTAAGAGGGACGACTGGGACAACTCCCAGAATTTGGTAAAAGCACATAGAAAGGGATTAACTGCTGCAATCAACCATCGAGGGTTTGATGCTCTGAAAGCCCTCAATCATTGCACAAGTTACAATTAGTTTGTCAAATAAGAGTAGAAAACATAGGAGGGCGCCACTGTTGTTAAAATGGCAATACTAAAATATAAAACATGGAGTAAATGTAAAGCTGTGTAACCTACATTTACTCCATGTGTTATATTTTAGTTTTGCCATTTGAACAACAGTGGCACCCTCCTATGTTTTCTACTCTTATTTGACAAACTGTATCTCTGTGGATTCATGACTTCGGCGTTTACCCAACTTAGTGATTTGTAATACTTTATAAATGAAAAAAATATTTTTTCATTGCAATGTAAGTACCCACTGATCTCATTATTAGAATTGCATGTAGGTATATTGTACATTTGCAATTTTGTGTTAACATAATGAAGAATAACAATAATGTAATAAAATATAGAGCACAGTTTAGAAATTGCTCACATTTATTTAATACTAGCGTTAGGATGGGCGTACGCTGAGACATCGGTCGCGCAGCATGTTCAGCGCAAGATAGTTTTGGTTTTTGTGTTGTATGGAAGTGTATGGAACGACATACGCTGAGACGTGCATGTTTCTCATACATTCCACAACTGCGCTGAACATGCTGCGCGACCGATGTCTCAGCGTACGCCCATCCTTACCCTGGCTTTAGAACGTGCCTCTAATTTTAAATCTGAATATATTTAACTCATTCATATCTAAAAGTAGTGTAACTAAACTCACCATTATTCTTCCTTTTTACCTATTGATAAATCCAAATTTATGTTAAATTAAATTAAAGCAAATCACTTTGTAAAACACCATTTAATCAAATTTATGTCATTAGTAGGTACCTTAAAAACAGTGCTTCTTCAATTTAATTTTTTTTTAGAGCAAAATAATTGTGATTACAGTGTTCTACATATTCAGTGTCATTGCGCTTTAAAAGAAAATTTGACAGTTAAATTGGTGTTGCCAGCCCACAAATTTTGTGGTTCCATTTTTAATATTTTCTACTCTTATTTGACAGACTATATATACATCTTTTAATAATGGGAGTAGGGAGAATTCAAACAATGTTAGGTTATTTGTAACCCGGGAATGTTTGCTGTTCTTCACAAAAAGGTATTACTTCTACACAAATAAACAATGTTTTCTCCATGCTCTACACATATATCTTGATAATGAACACTGCAAGACTTTCTGAAGTAGGAAGGAGAGAAATCAAGAAGGAGAAGAAAGCGCAACACGATTTACTACCCCAAAATTCAAATAACATAAATGAATATAGGACCATTAACAGTTGTTACCTCCGAGTTGACTGGTATGGGAATTCCAATAAGTGTTGCCATGAGGGGACAGATATCCGCCTGCTTCACATCTTTTCTGTGAGTACTGTTAAGAGTAATGTCACTGACAAGCAGAGGATTTTGTGGAAGGGCGATCCCGGCTCCCCAGGCTATTAGCGGCGTCTGAGTTTCGTGGTCTTCACCAGCTCCGTGAGATCCTTCAAATAATAATAATAAACACTTCCTCTTATCCATGACTCTTCCAGGGTAGGTACAGTGTTGGACGTAGGCCTGGCTCAAATGTCTCCATGTTTCAGACACATTTCCAGTTGTTAATAAATATTTTTTATAACTAAAATGTAGATGTAACGAGGATGTAATGTAGATGGTGGGAAGGTGATATGTATTTGTCCTAGAAGTCCTCTGTTTAGAGTTAATAAATTTAATGAAAGTGAAATACTCAGAATACAGGTGAGTTCCTAGAGTGAAGGACATTATACCGTATCTGTCTTCACTTTCTTTAAAAAAAACAAGCATTCCCAGGTTAGGTTAGCTTACTACCATGATTATAAGCATGTATTTGTACTACATTATCAAAAAAACTTAAAAAGCAATAAATGCCCAGGTTGCCGGCAAAGAAATGAAACTGAATATTATTAGTTAAACAAAAGTTAGTAAACATACCCCAGTCCGTCATGCCATGATCAGCTGTAAATATGTATGATGTTTTGTTGTCATGCTCAAAGAAGTCTTCAAACAATTGTTCCATTTTCTTAATGCCATTGTCTACAACCTTAATATTCTCTTCATATTCCCTGTAAATTAAATCATATTTGGTTGTGGTAGCTCGTGGGTCCAAATGGTTGTGGGGCCCATAAACATATGAATACATCATGTAATAAATAAAGTTATTAAAGCACAATATTAACAGAATTTCGACGCAGTTAGACTTTTTCATTAATTTTCAGAATTCAGATTTTCTTGTTTCCTGTACCTGTGGTGCAAAAGTTCTCACTCGATTTTCTAAGTAACTTTGTTTAAGAATAAAACGAATTATTTTTATAACACAAAATACAATTATTTTGCATTCTTGAGGAGAACAGCGAACCATGGTTTGTCAATGTGTACTTTTGTTTCAACATACGAGGCATATCCAGAAAGTAAGTGTACTGAGGCTCTCACGACCGAATGAATTTTATTTTCGACATGTTGGCTACACTTACGTGTAGCCTGACTCTTCTCCTCTGCAATGAGACCGGTTCAAGGTCAGTACGTTGAGAAGTGTCGACCCGACAACACGTTTCGTGAAAAATGTCAATCCAATCTCCCGCCAAGTGCGAAATACGCGGCGTCATCCGTTATCTCGTTTGAGATGGATTAACTCCATGGAGATGAATTTCTCCGCTTCATCGTTACTGGAGATGAAACATGGGTTGCACACTACACGGCTGAAACCAAAAAGCAGTCTCAACAGTGGGTCACACCTCTTCACCCTCCGCCAAAAAGTTCAAAACTGGCATCCGTGTTTTGGGACTGTCAAGGCATAATTTTGATTGAATATCTGCCTCAAGACCATCAACTCTACAAGATACTGTGAGACCCTAAAAAAATTGCGGAAGGCGATTCAAAACAAGAGGAGAGGCATGCTGACAAAGGGAGTCAGCTTGCTGCACGACAATGCCAGACCACACACGGCCAATGCCACGAAGGAACTGCTTGCCTCGTTTAAATGGGATGTCCTGAACCACCCCGCGCATTCTTCTGACCTAGCACCTTCAGATTATTATCTCTGTACCTCCCTGATGCTGCACATAGGTCGAAAAAGGTTTTCAACTGACGAGGAGGTAAAGGAGGAGGTGGAGAAGTGGACGAAGGGGTTGGCAGGAAACTACTTCGAGGAAGGCATCAAAAAGTTGATACCCCGCTTCACCACCTGCATTGAGAGGAATGGCGACTATGTCGAAAAATAGCTTACATATGTACTACGGTAACCATGTCATTTTTTTGTTTCAATAAAAAATTTAGTTACCTACAAAAATTCAGTACACTTACTTTCTGGATATGCCTCGTATGTTTGTCAATCTGTATTCTTCACAAAAAAATGTCAGTCATAAGACTTCACTTGCAAAAATGGGAGCATTTTCCAATAGGGTGATGACTTTTGAGCCACCTTACATTATTGTAATTATTTTGATAACAAAAACATTTTATTTGTAAATCCGCAGTTTGTTTTCGATCTGTGTGTACTAAGTAGAGTAGATATGAAAATGTATCCAACTTACTTAGAGTGTGGCTTGTGGGTGTGCCCAGCCGTGTCTAACCCCAACAAGTGTAAGAAAAACACAATCTTGTCTTTCTTCAAGAGCTCCAAAGTGGCGGGATTTGCTTTGGCTCTGGCGAGAAAATTCTCCACCTTGTCAAACACCCACTTATCCAGTTTGGTGGTGGACACCTTCCCCGAGAAGTCTTCCTCCGCGTGGCTATAGAAGAAAGTCTCCACGTGGTTGCCAACGGCTCCCTTGGCGAACATGGGCAGGATGTCCGGACTGCCCCACGACCAGGTGTGGGTGCTTCGATTGAAGATGGAATCAAAGTCAACAGGATTCTCTTGCCAGCCTCTGGCCACTGCAGACGGATCTTCATATAATCCCGCAATTATGGCGACATGGCCCGGCCTCGACTCGGTTGGCACTCTGGTGTTGGATATACCCCACATCCCTCTGTTCATCATAATATGCCTGAAATTTTTTGTCAAATTAATTTATTGTAATATTTAAATAATACAAAATTTTATCCAAAAATTGTAATATAATTTTATTGCTCTTATTCACTTGTTTCGCTCTTGAAAATGGAATTAAGCACCACATTAATCAAAATTATAAAAAATAAAAATATAAAACATTCTATTTTTTTCTTTGACAGAGAACAATACAAGTATGGGAATGCATTATGAACTACCTAAAATATTCAAACGGTTACTGCTATATTTTGGAAAATCACATATTTTGCAACGACAACGACGTCTCTCTCAACATACGAAGAAAGGAAAAAAGAAAGGAGGAAAAAAGAAAGGAGGAAAAAAGAAGACAGATTTCATGGCTGCAGAACTGGATCCTCTTGGGGCCCAGCTGCCCAGCAAGTCCCATGCGACACACATCTATTGAAAAATCGGTTCAGACCAACTGTATTGTCAAAGACACATGTCCTAAACAGCTTTTAAATCGCTCGCTAGATGTCAGGCTAAGGATTAGTTGTTGCGAAAAATTTGAACAATTCACCAAATATTTTAAGTTAATTTTCACATTCTGCGAAAGTTCTGTGATTATTTCAGTTTTATGGAGCAACTGTCCTACGATGATAGAATAACAGAACTTACACAAAACGTGAAGATGAACTTCAAAAATTTGATGAATTGTTCCAATTTTTTTAAACAACCCGCCTGATAGAATGAATTTTGACTGTTTCTTTACAGTTTCAAAATATTTCAGCAGAATGCACATAAGTTGACAGATTGTTATACAAATTTTAATGTAAAAATTGAGAATTTTAGTTACCGTGATATATTTCGGTGACCGGACAACTCAACAATAATAATAATTGGATAATTTGTAGAGCGCCATTTATGTGAAAAATCACCTCAAGGGTGCAAGTATTGTACAACTTCATCATCCCTCTGAAAAGTCATTAACCCCCCAGACTAATTTGTTCGGTTATTGGAACAACTCAAATAGGTCTCATAGAAATTGTCGTCTTCCTTATTACAATGATTCGAAATGTGATCTAAACCAGAGGTTCCCAAACGTTTTTTTTCTCATAGACCACTTTCAAAATTTTACTGGTCACGGTGGACCCCCTGCTGGTACATTTCTACCATATTCCCAAAACTCGACAGGCGTTGTACTGAATATTGAATGGCGAGGTTTTGTCTGTCACAACGGAGCAGTACCGGATCTATGACTTTTTCAAACGGGGCAAAATGGACCAGTATCCGAGATTATATTTGCCACGACGGAGGGGGCGTAATGGGATATGGGACGGGGAGGGAGGTATGTTCCCTTCCCAGTTCAGTACACCCATATCCCATTACGCGCTCCCCCCCCCCTCTTGCTTAGCTGGGCGTTTTAAGATCTCAGGCATAACTGGTACAACAACGCCAGTCGCTCTGTTATGGAGGGGGCGTAATGGGATATGAGACGGGGGATGGGATGGGATATGGATATAGGGCACCAGATGGGTCTCAATCGAAACCAGTTCGTGGACCCCCACTTACAACTTGTGAACCCCCATTTATCATATGCTGATGACACAGCAATTTCAACTGAGGGATTAACCTGGACTGAAACTCAAAGAACGGCGGAATTAGATATAAATATAATAAAAAAATGGTTTGATCAAAATTTACTATCCCTAAATACCGATAAAACTTTTGTTATACCATTCACTTTGAATAAAAATGCTATCGCTGAGAATGTAAACATATGTATCCACTCATATGACTGTAATTCAAATTCATATCCATGTAAACCTGATTGTTCTACACTTACTGTTAAAACCAACGTTAAATACCTGGGTGTAATTATAGATAGCAACATAAAGTGGAAAATACAAATCAGTTCAACAGTTGAGAGAATAAGAAAATTAATGTACATTTTCATTAAAATTCGAAACATTTTAAATATTACGATGTTAAGAACCATTTATTTTTCCTTAATTCAATCAGTGCTACAATATGGAATTGTTGGTTGGGGTGGTGCCTTCAAAATTTCTCTTTTACCTTTGGAAATCATTCTAAAAACAATAATAAAAATAATTTAAATTATTAAAAAAGTCATATGATTACCCCACATTAAACTATTTCAAGATTTTAAAGTACCTCCACTTCACATTATTTATAAAAAAATTACAATTTTACAAATACACAAAGATTGCTTCAATAATGAGAACCTTACTCATTTTTCAAACAGCATTAGAACAAATATACTTGGCTCTATGACTGTCCCGCGTTGTAACACTACCACAGCCCAACAATTCTATAAATATACTGGAGTGAAATGGTTTAACCAATTACCAGTTAATCTAAGATTGGAAACTAATTATAAAAAATTAAAAAAATCAATAAAAACACATTATTATGACTACATCTTATAATACTATACTTTTCAACACAATTGTAGTATACGGATATCCTTTTTCTTTCTTTATTTTTCTCCTTTCTTTTTTGTTACCTCCTCAACTTCATTTCTGTTATATTCATATATGTATATTTTTATATATGTATGTGTACACATATGCATATGTTTTTATGTATGTACACATGGCGATAACATTTTGTATATGTGTATATATGTAGGTATGTGTGTATATCTACGTGTGTGTATGTGTATACTTACATATATGACCTTTTTTTTCTTATTTCGCTGTTAAATTCCTATCTTTTGTTTTACACACAAAAAAAAATTACAATTTTTTTCTTTGTTAAATTGTGCTTTACATTCGTTTTCTCCGCCTTTTTTACTCGAGCTCTGCTCTAAAAAAAGGTGTAATACTTATTAATTAATGTATTTTTTAAAAGAAAAACTTTATTTAATTTATAAAAACATGTAACCTCTGTACCATTATATTCAATAAAAAAAAAAAATAATAATAATTTCTTTATCGCGCCTACATGGACCCCCATCGGGTCTCGCGTGAACCCCTAGGGGTCCACCTGGACCACTTTGGGAATCACTGATCTAAACGATGTTAGATCAAGAAAATACCACGATTTATAATGAAATCTAAAAATTAACCACAAAATAATTAAAAACGTACACTTTTATGAATCCAAATTTTCCCGCCGCAAATTGAAAAAAAATTGTGAAACTTTGGAAATTTTTTATTAATTAGTAGTGGTGTGCCAACCGCCACACGCAGAGGTAGTGTCCGCCACGCTATTCGCGATGTCACCGGCATGTATATTGTTACCGCGCGTGTAAGGTAGTGAAACGAATGATGCAACACCCAAACATTAAGAAAGCCTCCGACTACAAATTATGCCTGATGCAACACCCAAACATTAAGAAAGCCTCCGACTACAAATTATGCACTACGTAAGGGGCCGAAGACCAACAGGTCTCCCGGCCAAGGGGAATCATTAAATATCGGGGAAAATTAATATTGTCCCTGAATATTGAGGGAACATCTCACTCAAACTCTGGTCCGCCATCAATAGGAGGTGCTCCCATAGCCGTTGTGCCCATATGATATATAGATGGAGCCTTAAAGAGTTGGCGATGTGTGGATGAGGTGCGGTGCAGACCACATAACATGTGGTCAACGAATGCCTGCTCCATTCATTCTCTGACAGGATTGATGAGACTGGTTCGCAGACCTAGATGTCCCCCTTTGATTCCCCATCATACGAAAGAAGAATTAATTATTTTTACATGAAATGACCAAAAGTTAGTTGATGATAATGCTTAAAATTTCTAATATGTGTGCATTTTTATTTTTTTTCATTATCAGTAATTTTAGTTAGAAAAAAACATAAGTGACCCATTTTTAAAACTTTTTTATGTTTGCATTCAATATTTTTGTATTTCAAAAATTATTTGTGTATTTCGATTTATAAAATTTGAAAGCGTATTTCATCACCTTTCAAAAACAGTTTTTAATTTTCGGATACGTTCAGAAATATTCCATTTATTTGAATTTTATTGTAAAATGGAAATATTTTGACCCTCTGACAAAATATTGTCGAGACCTTTGGGGTTAATGACTTTTCAAAGGGATGTTGAAATACCACTTTGTTGAGTTGTTATGAAACCATATATTTCTACACGTACATTCTGTAAACATCATTGATGTGTATTACATAGAAAATAGTTAAGTAACAACAGTTTTCTTATCATTATTCGTCATATTCGTCTTGTGAGTATCAAGCTAGATAATGAAATTATGAATTTCGAATTATTTTTAGGTTTGACATTGAAGATATGCTATTGATATTGATGGAAATTATTCAAATGTTGAAGAACTTTCAGAGTCAGATGATGATGGTTTATTGTCTCAGTTTACACAATCTGAGAGTTGCGTAATAGCTTCCAGTTCTGAATCTGATGAAGAAATTCCTTAATCAACTCTCTTCCCTCAACCTGGTCCTGGTCCCGGGAGCAGGCATATTTTATGGCGTCATAATATAGTTTTATCTCCTTCCACCTGCACCCAAGTGTGATGACCAGACTTGGAAAATTTCAATTCTTCATTCTCTTTATTTCAATGATAATTTAAAATCAGAGTGTGCAATTCACACGTGGTAGAAGTGAAACCTTCAGAAAACTAAAATAGACAAAAGCGAGGAGACTATGAATCACTTTTTTTATCAATGTGAAGAATGATTTTTTCCATATTTTTGCTGGAGAATTCCAGTGCACCTTTTCCTATACATTTGGTATTTGTGTTTTCTTCTTCAGAGTCGCTTTCTTTTCTTTTGTCAGTTTATTTTGGATATTGATTTTACAAAAATTAATAAAAAAATTTTTTGGATTTCGTAGGATTCGACCCTTGTTTCGCTGAATGTCTGGCCGCTGAAGTTCGTCAGGCGCTTTATACCGCTACACTATTGGAGGCTCGCTTGGAACCGTGGATTTATCATATTATATTAGAACCTAGTACCCGTGAAATAATAAATTTTAGTGTTGCTCGCTTCCGTTTCATCGAGTTTCAAATCACAACGGTGCTAAAGAAGTTTCACTTCAAAAAAAATTTAACATGATAAAAAAATAATTTCCATCATTTCTGTTTTGCTTTAGTAATTATTGAACTGAAAAAAAAGTTTACTTGATAGTGATAAATTAAGTGCACGAACACCCCTTGTGTCTTAGAAGACACACACTGTTTTGAAAAAAAAACAAATTTAAAAAAATCTTTTTGCGACACTTTGTTTTTGTGCAGATGGATACGGCAGGCAGGAGCGGGCCAACTCGATTCACCCCTCGCATTGGTCATCCTGGGCCAATGCGAACCACCCCTCGCACGCACGAACTACCCCCCTACACAATCTTTTTTAAAAGTTTATTTAATATTTATCTATTTAAGTACAAGTTCAAATATTCCAATACTATTCTTCCATGGAAGCTTTAGCTTGTAGCTGGGGTGTAGTGTACATCATTTCATTATAGATATATAATCATCTGAACATTGGGAGTTGGACGATTGTGTAGTGCCAGCAGAACTGTGATACATTCAAAGTGGTTGTTACCAGCATCATCTGTTATCCAAGTCATATTGAAGACATCAAAGTGATTTACTCACTTCAGATAAGGTGCTCTCTGACTCCTTATCAAAGATTCCATTCTCAGCCCATCGGCGGAGAAAAGGACTAGCCTCGAAGCCGGTGCGTTTCCAATAGGATAAAACTCTTTAATACCACTTATAACCGGCGATTTAAAATAAATATCGAAAATAGATAACAAAAATACGATGTGGATTAACAATCCACCTAAAATCATCATTTTGGTATGATAATCGGCGAAAACTTTTCGAAATTACACTCCAAAAATCTGCCTCATTGCAGTATGTATTTTCACTTAGGTCAATCGATTGTATCTGCACAAAATATGTGCAAATGCATTTAACGGCCGGCACGCATTTCGCGGTATTGATTTTTAGTGACAGAATTTGACAGATAGATTTCATAGAATGTAGAATCATGTAGATGTAGAACGAAATAATAACCATAGATATATGCAGAAATATATTATTGTAGTGATGGGCACATTCAATACATTTAGATAATCGAAACATCAAAAGAATCGATGATTCATCGAATTAATCGCTCGGAGTTCAGCGGGAGCAATGGCTGCGGTCAAGGCATAATTTACGTCTCTGGAGGAAGGGGGGGATCCAGTCACGATCAAACCATTTTAAAGGCTAGATTCGAGGCTGGCCACAGCTGGCCAGTTCAACAATGATATTCTGTTGGGCGACAGTGGCTATCAAAGTGAGACTTATTTCCTTATTTGTTCACACCTCTGCATAATCAATCATAACCTCTGGCACAAACAAACACTCTAGCAGAAAACCTGTATAATGAATCCCAAATATGTAGCAGAAGTGTTGTAGAAAGATGGTATGGGATTCTAAAGAGTAGATTCCCCGTATTGCGGAGGCGAATAACATTATCAATGCAATGACTGCAGCTATTGTAGTGGCAGCCACGTTAGGATGAACGAATACCCTTTCAATTAGAAATAGAACAGGAATCTGTAGAGATAGATATTGAAAATGATGACATAGCTAATGGTCCAAGGAGTTATCTCATCTTGGATTATTTCACCCGTCTGTTAAATAAAAATGGTGCTCTTCATAATTAGAACACGTACAGCAATGTGCAGTGGTGGTGATTTACACATGGTATAGGCTCTGCAGTGGAGAGAAGCATTGCATCAGGTGATGATACTAACAGAAGCTAGCTCCCCATTAATACGTTTTCTAGTGGGGTGTGATGTTAGCAGGTGTTTTGCAGGATCAGGCTGATTGACATTGCCGCAGTGAATCTCCTCCTGACTCATTATATATTTCAACTGATAATTTTATCCTGTCTCGTGCATATCTATGAAACCATTGTATCATAACTAACATGCTTAATTTTTTGAGGTGAAAACTTCTTTAGCACCGTTGTGATTTGAATCTAGATGAAACGAAAAATAGTGACACTTTAAAAGAGACAAACAAATACATCTATAGGATTTAGCTTGCGAGAGAATGCGATAGTATAATCGGTCTCCTCTTTGTGCAGTGCTTCGTAGCCTATCGGTCTCCCCTTTGTGCGGTGCTTCATAGCTTCCCCATTCTTGTCTACTTTAGTTTTCTGAAGGTTTCACTTCTAATTAGGGCCGGATTTACACTTTTCATAGGTATAGGCCACTTAATTTGCGCCGCCCCTTCCTCCTTAGAAGTTGCCACCTATCACTCACTTGTAGGCTTTTATTAGGTGACACAATTTTCAAAATAAATATTCAACTATAGGTTAAGTAGGTATTCAAAAATGAAATAAACTAATAAATTAGTCATAAAGTAAAAGTGTAACATGAAACAAGAATTACAATTTTTACAGGATTTTTTATTTGACAAAATCATATATAATAGCCTATTAGTTTATAGTATTCCTAAGTCTGCTTCTTATTAAGAAGAGCCAAAGTGTAAAGTTTTTCCTGCGACAATGAAGTCTTTTGGTAATTCTTCACTCGCTTTAAACAGGAAAAACTCGTTTCTCCAGAACAATTTGTGGCCGGAGTGTAAAAGTGCGACGCGGACAGCTATATCCAAATTCTGGTAAACGTTGCACAGAGAGTGTTTCCTCAAAAACTTTCCTTAAAAATGTTCAGTAATGATGTAGATTCAGGTTTCTCTGCATCTTATTAGAGGAAATGTGATCTTGAAAGTTTACACATTCTTGAACTAAATTGTCTTCTAAATCATTGTATAATACTAGTTGTATAATATTGCACAAGAAACTGAACTTTTCCTGGGACTCTTCGTGTTGAAAGTTCACCCATTCTTGTTAAAAATTAAATTAATTCTTTCAAGTTTATGCCTTATGTACTTATGCCTTCTCTCTAATTCAGCTCTCAGTCAGGAGGTTGTTTTAATTTCCTCATTTGATGTTTCGTCTATAAAGTCTTTTCTCTTAGGGATCCTCTTTCTCTTAATGTCGCCCAGATATTGCTAAAGTGCGATCATTTCAATTGCACTTTTCTTGGAAATAATCAAAGTATTCTTGCTCTGCTATAATAAACTCAAGAAGAGATTTATGCAGATCAGATACCATCAGTATACTTCAACAGATGAATCTGAGCACTCACTTTATTTAGTCTTTCCAAAATAGCATTCCAAAATACGATTAGTAACCAAATAAAGGTAGTCCCACTACCAAAGCATTTTTTTGTGAAATATTCGCACGATAATCAATACGAGACCGTTGGGCATTGAATAACGCAAATCCGCAGTCCCATAAGAGACCACTGGGCATCTAAAGACTATAGAAAAACTCTATCTATCCACAGTGGCTTGTTTTTTGTTTATAATCGTACACAAACTTAACGGCTTACCAAAGCGAGCGAGCGTCGCCCCCTGAATTCTGCCGCCCCTAGGCCGCGGCCTATTGACAAATCCAGGACTACTTCTACTGCATGTGAATTGTACTCTGTTTTTCTCTCTATATTTTTAACCACTTGTTCGCTGGCATATCCTTATGATTATGAAAATTTGTACTTGCGACATATCCTTAAAGATCATTCAAAACATGCTTTCTTTTCATGGGATTTTGCATCGTAAAATGTTTGTATCTTAGGGTGCATTTCACCATCCTCATAAATTATCCACACAATAACATTTTCGTTTAATTAAACACGATTTATTTATTTAAAATGTCTGAGTTTACTATTCGGTACTTGAACCTATGAATAGTAACTATATACAGGATAAGTTAGCCGAGTTTTTTTTACCTGTTGCAAGTATTTATTTGTTTATTTATTAATCATTATCTTATGGTTAAGCTATCAGGAGGATGTTTAATTACCTTAATAAAATAAATCTTATGGCAACAAAATAAACAAGATAAAAATTCTTGCTTTTAATTTCATAAAAAGCAGTCATTTAAAGTACCTAATAACTACAATGTCATTCTTCAACCTTCCCGCCTGACGCGCAATTCGTGTAGTTTGTTGTGTATTTTCATTGTTTTATTGTGAAATAATATTTTTGTAATTCTTTAGAACATATATTTTTATACCATGTGAGAGATAAACATCTCTCTTTGTAAGTAACTATTTTAAGGAAGCTATTATGGTAGTGTAGCAACCCGCTCTTTAACCCTTTGAGGAGTATTGCCGCACGTACGCGACAGCACTCGGATGGTCCAGATAGAGTATCGCCGCATACGTGCGGCCGTACGACTTTATTAAAAAAAAATTATTTGTAAAATGTTGAGAACCACTGAATTTGTCCAACTATAATTGAAAAAATAATAAATAATTTAATTTGCAAAAAGAAAAGGTTATAGTAATAAAAAAAGCTACGAAATTAACTTGTGCAGTAAAAAAAGGTAAGAAGATAATTAATTAAATCGATTGCAAAATTAAGAAAAACTTAAAAATAACTCACTCCCACGATGTAAATGGCAAAAAAATAACTCACTAATCAAAGGGTTAAAATTCGTTGTGGCGCTATCTGATATCACAGAATATTTGAGACCGGTATCTTCACGGCTGCAAGTACTTAACCTCTTGCCGGTGTACCTAGTACCTACCTACTTACCTCGCGGCCGGCTCGACAAATTATTCAACAGGCGCCTGCGAACACAGTGACCAGTACTTTCGAGAACCTTCTCAAGTCATATTACCCAGCATTCTGGAAAGCTACTAAACTGCTCGGGTATATAAACGGCAGTGGTTCCGGCCATTGTCAGTCGTTCAGCAGTCATACCTACCTGCCAGCCAGTCTAGACGCAACACAGTGTAATCTTGTGATCTACACATCTCCAGCGCAACATCTGGAAATACAGAGGACTACAGGATTTTCTCGGACCCTCTGAAACACCTTCAAGGCCCTCATCTACATCCACCATCTCGCAGTCCGGTCCATCGTACTTCGACTCATGAGATGCCTTCGCCTGCAACAACAAAGCCCGCCGCGCTTTCTGTTCAGGGTGCAATCCGATCTCTGGCTACCGAAGCCCGTTGTGTTTCGCTGCCTCAGAGATCTTCTTCACCGCCTCACAAGGTGTCTTACTGCTCTGCGGGTGGCTCCAGCTCACCGGAGTCACAGCCATCATCTCCGTCCTCATGACGTCGAGCAATCGCCTGGATGAAATGAAGTTACAGCATTTTGATTGGTGATTTTATGGTTGTTAATTTTTTAAGAATAATTTTTCTTGAATGATACCAAATCAGTTATTATTTTTACTTCTTCGGGAAGAAGTAAAAATAATGAATTAATATCTCTTTTGTCATTGCCTGAGTCGTGTCTGAGTCGAACTATGTTCACCAGTATTATCAACATTTCGCACTCGTCCTTGCTAAAATTCGAGCACCAATCTTGTTTATTCATCCTGAAAAATAAGACAAATCTATAAGATCAACTAAAATATTTAGTAAAATCGCATAATAATCAACAAAACATAACCAAAATCTGTTGAAATTACTTTATAATTTTGAAAACCACAGCATCTTACAGAAAGGCATATTTATAAAATGTTAAAACAAATACAATACATATTGTATCGGTGATTCAATCCCATATTGTATTTGTAGCCTTTCTTGAATTATTTGTATGACAAAACTATTTATCCGTATTCATATTACATATGCATGGGCACAAAATATTAATTATACTTGTATTTTAAAGCATAACTCATAAAAAGTGGTTTTCCTTGAAATAATCAACTCACGCCATTTATAAAAGAGTGGTTTATGAATTCTATTAAGTATCACCTTAATGGACAAAGTTATTTACCGAATCGATCAAAATGATTATGTACGGCTATCTGGCGTACATTGACATGCGTGGTTTGGTTTATTTATGACACTGACCGAGTACATAAAATTTTGGCATCAGTAAGTTGCTAATTAGTTGTGTCACCACTCAAAAAATGAATCCGCATATATAACCAACTCAGATACCTAAAAAATTGTTAACATTGATATTTTCAGTCACCAAATCTTCACATTTCTAATTAAATAAATGCTAATAATACTTAATATTAGTTAACCCATCAAAGTTAAGGTTAAGTTAGTATTAAAACATATTAACCTATTTGAGGCAAGTGTCACGCGTACATGCCAACCGATCACGTGACTAAAAGATGAGCGTCATCTATACATGACGCAATTACGTTAATATAATTGTTTGGATAACGAAATGTTAACCAATTGCATGCCTAAAAGACGAGCGTCATCTATATACTATGCAATACGTCTTTGAATATTTTTTAAGTGACACTATATTAAATTAAAATGAGATTTTTAAATCGCGAAAAAACTGCCCTTCCACAGGTATTGCAAATTCTTTTACAGCATCGTCGTAAAAAGGTCAAACCTGTCTTTATATATGATTACAAAATTGAAGACATGTTAACATTTTGATCTGGGGATTTCAAATTTAGTACTTTACTTTTTAGTAATGCTTTTCAATCTTAAATTTAGAATTTATTCTTTTTGCATTTGCATTGATGCAAGTGTCAGGACAAGTGCAAAGTGTCAAGATCATGTCAAGACAAATTTAGAAAATTGCCCGTGCATATTTTTGGTTGTGTTGCCATTATAACCATAATGCAAAAAAATAAAATTGTAAATGCTACATATTGAACTAAAAAGCACCTTATGAAATTACACGCGCCTTAACCAAGATGTCAATGGAATTGCTGCCCAAATTCATTTTTGTGAAAATAAATGACAGAAAAATCATCGCATAATCCCGAAATTTGAAACTGATGTCTTCACGGAGTCATTGTTGATTTCATAATAGTGTTTCCAGAAAACAATAAAACCTTTTACAGAATTTTAGTTGTAGAAGGTATAAAGGTAGTAGGAGCAATAATACAAGCATAAAAATAAATTGGAATACTTTTTTTATTAAAATTAAATTTAAAAAAAAAACTTATAAAATAAACAAAAGACAATAGTTTTAATTAGCATTTAATGCTTTAGTTGGTCAAATAAGAGTAGAAAATATAGGAGGGCGCCACTGTTGTTCAAATGGCAAAACTAAATTATCATGGTGGAATGGTAAAGCTGTGTAATCTACATTTTTATAAAAAATTAAAAAGGCATAGAAGTGAATTTTTTTTTTCATTGCAATGTACCCACTGATCTCAAAATTAGAATTGCATATAGGTATTATTATTATACCTTTGCAATTTTGTGTTAACATGATGAAGAATAACGATATTGTAATAAAATATAAAGCACACTTTAGAAATTGCTCACATTTATTTAATATTAGTTTAAGTACCTAGCGTTGCCCGGGCTTTAGATCATGTCTCTAATTTTAGATCTGAATATATTTAACTCATTCACATCTAAAAGTAGTGTAACTAAACTCACGATTAGGGATTCTTCCTTTCTCTAATGTTAAATTCAAATTTATGTTAAATTAAATGAAAGCAAATCACATTGTAAAACGCCATTTAATCAAATTTATGTCATTAAGTGGGTCTATTTATGTCATTAGGTGGGTCATTAAGTGGGTCATTAAGTGGGTACCTTAACAACAGTGTTCTTCGATTTAAATTTTTTCTTTAAGAATAAAAAAATGTTTTTATTGTGATTTACAGTGTTCTACAATGCTTTAAAAGAATATTTGACAGTTAAATTGGTGTTGCCAGCCTACAAATGTAGTTCCATTTTTAATATTTTCTACTCTTAATTGACAGACTATAAAAGTGCTTCTGCAATAAGTGACAGAAAATAAATGATACTTAATTTTAAAAAGAAAAATATTTAAAAAAAAAAAACAAAAAATTGGAATACCAAAAAAAAACTGAGAATCAATAAAATTTTTTATTTCCCTAAAAATAATGGAGCAAAATTTTTGTATTAATTTCACCAATTAACAAATAAATTTAAATGCCAAGGACGATAAAAGTGTATTGATACACACTGAATCCTTTCAACAAATATGTATATGTAATAGAAATTTCACACTAATGCTAATGAGATGACATAATCTACTAAATTGAAACAAATAACAAAAAAATCACAATATTCAGGTAAAGATTATATTTATCCTAAGAGTTTAATGCTCTTTAGAAACAACACCTCAGATGTGTATTTAGTTGGTGGGGAAAGGCAGTAAAAAAAAAAAAATCATTTCAAGTACTTTTACTTGTTAAATCGGTATTACAAAATATAATCATTCTGATGGTTATGCACGAACATAATAAAAAGAAACATGAAATACACATCCAAATATAAAATTATATCAAATAAAAAAACATTCATAAACGAGAAATCTTCCAAAACACAAATTGAGACACCAACGCACATAAATTGACACTAAATTATATCTTACATAGGCTGTAAGACAGTGATGCACAACCTGTGTTTTCATCTATTGCAGCACGCATAGCATTTATTGCAGGTCACTTTCCAAAATATATATTTTTTTTTAATTTGGCCAAATCAGTGAAAATTTATACAATACGCTTTGTCTTACTTCTCCACTACAGTTTTACCATGTTGACGGCTGAAAGTTCATATTCCTACATTATTTTTCTTTCTTTTTTTTTAATGTCCCTAGAGTTCAGTTGTAACTTGTCTAACACCCTCAATTGTTGGCAACCCCACATGGAAAGTCTTGCGGCTGAAAAATTGGCAACTCTGCCAAAAACGTTGTACATCACTGCTTTAGCACATTATACAAAAAAGAACTTGATGGAAACAATATAAATTCACTAACTAATTTAAAAAATAAAAATGATACAAAACTTCACATTATGTATGAATACAATAAAGGTAAGATTTTACACACTAAGAATGAGTACAAAAAATATTTTAAAAAACATTTTGATGTGATAATATATTTGTACTAAAATAAGCTTTGACTTCTTGACGCCAACTCTAAAGTGTGTCGAGTGCTGGCTGATTCTATTTTCGTAATAACTTACTTGGTTTTTGTAAATTGTATCTTTACCAGATAATGTAGGAATTTATATGTTTATAAAAAAGTATATAATCTACCAAAAGTAGTTTTCCCAAAACAGGTAGTTGTAGTTATATTCAGGTAAATGATTTTTTAATAGTATCCTTAAGGATAAGCTGGCAAACAAGAGGTTAATGATTAAAGAATAATATTTTAAACAGCTTTAATATGGTGTGGAAAATAAAATTTGTTAGTAGTAAAAAGTTGACATAATATTGTATTTCAAGTTTTGCATGTGTTGAGTGAGGTTGCATATTTTAATGTTTCTATAGCGCCGTTTTCATGGGAAAATAACCTCAAGGGCGCTTTACAACTTAAATATTATTATGTATGTAGGCACCAACGTAAGGGTAATTTTTAAGTAAGCAGAGTACCCGTGAATAGATTACCTAAGTAAATATATTCAATAATTTAGTTTAAGTTATAAAAGTAAAGTGCATTTGGGATGTAATTTAATAAAATTAAGCTGCAAAATTAATGAATATTGTGCGCATAAAGATTTTTTTAAATGCACTTAACAATTAAAAAATGGTTTATACCAGTTGTATAAAAGTGAAAATTCAGATTTTTAAAATTTATTTACTTGTTCATATTCATACGATTAATAATTACATTATCGTAATCGCCAAAGTCCACAATAAAACAAAATTAATAAAAATTATTTTTAATATTATCTGATTCCCATTTAGGAGCACCAATTGTTTAATAACTAGAACCTGGAATTGCCATCGCAGTAGCAAGGCTGTGTGCCTTAGAGATTTTTCTTGTAAATTTTCATTTGTAAAAAATTATACATACAGTTTGTCAAATAAGAGTAGACAACATAGGATGGCGCCACTGTTGTTCAAATGGCAATACTAAAAATATAAATCATGGTGGAATGGTAAAGCTGTGTAACCTACATTTTTATAAAAAAAATAAAGTCATAAAAGTGAAAAAATTATTTTTAAACTGCAATATAGATGATACCCACTGATCTCAAAATTAGAATTGCATATAGATATATTAAAGTTCTGCAATTTTGTTTAATATAATTAAGAATAACGATATTGTAAAAAAATATAAAGCACTGTTTAGAAATTTCTCACATTGATTTAAAAATAGCTTAAGGGGGGGGGGGGGGGTAAGGTTTTAAAACTCATTTTTCAAATTATTTTTTTTTCTAAATGTACAATATGTCGTTATTGTGCCAAAATTTCAAGTAAATCGGAGCAAAACTAACGAAGTTACAGCATTTCAAGTGACCGGCCCTCTTGCTCTATTCAAGTATATTTTGAGTATAACAAAACTTTAAATTGATTTTCTGGCAAACAATGTTTTTTAGTCCGTGAACATCATAACTCAAAATCTACTTAACCGATCTTTTTGAAATTTTGCACACTATTTTTTTACATAAATCAACAAGTAGTGACGGAGAGTTTTTTTGTTTTTTTTTCACATTTTATAATAACAAATTCACCGAAAATTTTAGCGAAAATCGCATTTTTGACTTCAACATGCGGCAAAAAAAAAAACGCTTCGTCACTACCTGGAAAAATATATCACCTTTTAAACCCATTTCAATTTTTTTGTTTCAAATGATTCGTTAACGAGTTATAATGTTCACCGCGAAACACCTTTTTTTCGAAGCGCCTCCGAAGATTCGCACTCACGGACTTATTTATTAATATTTTTAATCAAAAAAATTTTCAAAGATACTTCAGATGTCATACTATAAGGTGTATTTTTAAAATTTAAAATTTTTAATTTAAAATTTTTAAAAGAAATAAGCCAACATTATTCATATCTCCAAAAAAAAAATCATGAAAATATGCCTTTTTTTCGCCTTTAAAACCTTACCCCCCCCCTTAAGTACCTAGCGTTGCCCGGGCGGCTTTAGATCATGACTCTAATTTAAACCTGAATATGTTTAACTCATTAAGACCTAAAAGTAGTGCAACTAAACTCACCATTAGTGATTCTTTCATTCTATCTACCATTAAATTCAAATTTATGTTAAATTAAATGAAAGCAAATCACTTTGTAAAACACCATTTAATCAAATTTGTCTCAACAGTGCTTCTTCAATTTAATTTTTTTTTTCTTTTAACAAAAAAATTTTGTTTACTGTGTTCTGCACATTCAGTATCATTGCACTTTAAAAGAATATTTGACAGGTAAATTGGTGTTGCCAGCCTACAAATTTTGTAGTTCCATTTTTAATATTTTTTTCTCTTATTTGACAGACTATTCATATAAAGTCGGGTCTCCTGCGCATAAACTTTGGGGCATCATACACATTTGTGTATGCATACAAAAAATATACTAGTTTTACATCACCTCCAGAAGTGTGTGCAAACTCAATGTTTCATATTTTCGAAACATTTGAATGTTTTAAAAACATTATGCCGCAGTAAACCCGCCTTAAAAATCTAATTTTTTTGGTACCTATTTAGTGTTTAAGCTAAACACTAAACTTCTAAGATGTTTAGTGGTTTATGATAAGGCGTGACTCCTATGACCTCCGCCATGAACATGAGCTTTCGCTTGAACATCACTATAAATTTTATCAATGGGGGCGTGGCTTAGAACTTTCTTTTTGTGGCGAGGCTTTGAAAATTCTTGTTGTGTTCAAGCTTTCCATGGGCGATGGAAAACATTCCCCTCCCAGGTGAAGCGGGAAGGTAGGCAGGGGGATTAGTTAATTTTTTACAGCAGGAGGGCAAAGCCATCAGCAAAGGAAAATAAATCAAACGAGTTTTTGGGGTTAAGTCAACTGCTCGAGCCTAATAATTATGAGTTTAAATTGTAAATCAATACTGTATGTACTAATGGATGATTATTTCTATTGTGACCTCACTTGTAAATAAAGTCTATTAATTTATATGTAGAGTGCACATAAACCTGTGTAACAATTTCTAATAATACTTGTTGTTTTCACATTCTTAAATGGTAAATTAAGGTTATGTACGAATGCTAGTAGCCAGAAATATTAATGTAATTCCAATTCGTATTTCTGGTGAAATTTTTCTTGCACATGTAGTTTAATTTTATTAAACTCAGTTCTTCAAAATCGGTTTCAGAGACACGGAAACAAGAAATTGACCAATTCAAATCGGTATTCTATTCCTAATTCATGATAAATAAATACGTAATAAAATTTCGAGTTAGGTAGTACGGTCTAACTTGAAATCTGCGTTTTCTCCTTTGATACTTACATGTAACATCTACAATCTTATCGTTAAAACCGTAAGAATCTCTTTCACATCAGAACTCAACATTTTTTGACGTCTACATAATTATTTACGAAAATGAAATTCTTAAATGGTAATTTAGAGAAATCTATCCTGATAAATAAATATGTATTAAAATATCTATGAAATCTGTGTTTTCTTTCTTTTTTTGATGTAGCATCTCTTCTTCATCAGAATTCATTAACATTTATGTAAACGCCAAAGGTCAAGTGTTCAGTGCGTACGCATGGATACATTTTTGACCAGTCAGAGGTTGAGTGGGCATCGCGCTTGGGTCTCACCCGGGCGTTTTGTGTTCGATTCCTCGGCTGGCTAAGTCCTCCATCACAACACAAGCAACATTTTCGGCTTTCTGTGGTGGCAGTAGGAGATTTTCAAACATTGTTGGGTTATTCGTAACCCGGGAATGTTTGTCTTTCTTTTAAAAAAAAAAGTAAAAAGAAAAAAAGAAAAACGTCATTACCGCAGACCTCTAGCCAAATTGTGTGTGACCGCGCCTTCTTCGCCCCAATCTTTCAACCACGTTTCGACAAACGGGGGAGACGGAAACAAAAAATATTTATAGTAATGTTCAAGCAGACGGTCAAGTTCACGGGTGGAGGAGATCCGGCTATACTTGTTTTGTTTAGTAAAAGGTCTAATATTATAAATCTTAGCTTATTTTTAATCATAAAAACATCCAATAACTCTGGTAAAGGAACAAGTTTTTACAGCAAGAAATTCCCATAAAAAATTGCTAGTTTACCAGAGCCATAAGAAGTTTAGGTACGTCACAACCATAATACTGATTCAAAATAAGTTTTTCTTATGTTTTTTTTTTTAAAAATAAAATAATTTTATTCAGCTCGGCCCTGATTTTGCGATAATCCTATTAATCCTAGAGTCCTGTTAATAACCCACCATACAAGGGCTGTTCAAAAAGTAGTCGATCAGAATTTTTTCCATGCAAACAAATAAAGTATGGAAGGTGTCAGTAAATGGGGGTGCACATTCACAGGCATGTGTAAGTTTTTCCTGCCTACATAGAGCCGGTCTCACGCACGCAAAGAATATTCTTGACTTTCTCAACAAAGGATACTTCTCCTGCTTTATTTGTTTCCATGGAAAATACTTCTGTTGGATACTTTTTGAACAGACCTCACATAACACAGTGGAAGGCACACATGAATCCTAGGCTACCGATTTAACTAAAGATTTGTGCTACAATAACATTTGCTCAAAGGCATTCTATAAGTTCTATTTATCTTAATTAAGTATTTAAAAGGCACAGAAATATCTTGATATACTGACAAATACTCAAAGAAAATAAGAATGTCAAAAAATATGTAAAATCTATGTCAGATAAAACATTAAGGTTCACTGCCATTCTTGGACGGTGAATGCTTAGTAAACCTTGGGAAAGCCCTCTCACGCATATTCAACATGCTACAACTTTAAAACTTGAGTAGATCATCAAAAAATGCATGCGAATAACAATTTTTGATTCATTCAGGCACAAGGCCAGAATAAAAACAAGTCGCGACAGTTGCCAGATGAACACTGAGCCATGAAAGTTGTATTGATGCACAGGCCAATTGGTGGGTGCGGAGTTTCTCCAACGTTCGACATCGCCAAATGACGGAGTTGGCAGTGAACCAGTTAATAGAAACAGGCTTGAATGTATGTAGGGTTAGCCTTTTTTTGTAGAAATAAGTATCATGAAAACTATATAGAAATGAATTTAAATAAAAATGGATACACATTTGATAAAATGATACTGAGACATCTTAAGTATAAATTTTACAATGGTATAAAATATAGAAGTAAAACTAAATAAAAAGAATTAAAACTAAGAAGAAGTAAAACTAATTAAAAAGGAATTAGCACATCAATCCATTTGCCTCTTGGCTTCTTCCATGAGGCTCAGCAGGATGGGGCTGGCCGGGTTGTCTGTAGACAGGTTCGCCACAGCCACCACCCCAAAGTTATATATCGCTTTGAGCCAGTCCTTCTGGCTGGGAAGGGCCGCCTGCGAAGGGAGAGCGCTATTAATACAAACTCTTCAATAGTTTGGACCAGAGATCCCACGACTGGTGTAGCTAAAGCATTGCGACTGCCGATCATTTTGCAGTCAAAAGGGAAAAATAAAGGGTATGAAATCAAAAATATATTCAGGATTATTAACCCACCTAGCGAAAAGTTGATATATAGTTAAACATTAATGGAAAGGCCTGAATATATTTTTGATTTGATTAATTTAACGCATAGGTTCTCAACGTGGGTGATAATGCCGTCCTGGGGGCGTTTTAGACTTTCAGGGGGGCGGTAGAAGGCCAAGAGAAAATTGGGGAGCGTTTCAGGCTTTCAGGTAGGAGACCCAGAGAAACCCGTCCCATCCCGCCCCCATCCTATATCCCCTGCAATGGAGGGGGCGTAATGGGAGATAGAAGGAGCAGTTGGGGGGCGCTAAAAGAGAAAATATTCTCAAAGTGGGCGGTGGGAAAAAAAGGTTGAGAATCTATGATTTAACGCAACCCGTCTACTTCTCTGATATTAACTTTTTAGAAATAGAATGATTTGCGTTTATTAATCCCTTTACTAATTTGTACATTTTGTACGGTTCACGTAAAATACATAGTGCAAAGATTGAGATTGCCGCTAACCTGTGAGCTGGGTGAGTGTTGTGAGGCTGAGTGAGGTTGCGGGGGCGCTTGCAGCATGGCCTTCTTGCGGGGAGGGGGGCCCCCGGGCGAGGGGCGCAGCTCGGCCTCCTCCTTCTCCATGTCGCGGCGGGGGCAGCTGCACACGCGCACTCCCAGAGAACGCCGTCCCAGCACTTCACCCCTGGAACAAACAAACAATCACTCGGCCAATTTTTCAATGAAATACATTGCCTACAATTTGGGTAGGCGCGTATTAGGCTGGCTGGCCACAACCGCCAGGCGCCATTGGGGTCTACAGCAGGTCTAAAGCTGGGGTGTTAAGGATATTAGCATCCGCATCTGCAAATTCGGAATAATCGCATTAATTCAGACATCTTCATCCGCATCCGCATCCACAGATATGAACCTCTAATAATCCGCATCCGCGGATGTTAAAATTTTGCATTCGTAATAACCCTGTTTTGGATCAGGGGTGTTACGGATATTTGCATTCGCATTATTAGACATTTTCATCCGCATTCGCAGATGTGAGCCTCTAATAATCCGCATCCACAAGTCAAATTTGTCAAACAATGTCAAAATTTTTGCATCCGTAACAACTCTGGTCTATAGTACTCAAGGAGTATGCACGCACTTAGCGGCAAGTGGCTCGGCCCGGCCCATTGCCTAATGTGCGTCTAACCTTATACTCATTTATGAGTCTATTAAATCAGGAGTACTTCGGTCAGCTCTTACTTCAGAAGACGAGACGAGAGAAATGCCCATCTTATACTAGCAAATTATATTCCTACATCCTTTAATCAGGTGTTGCCAACATAAAAAAAATAACAGGGATTATTGATAGAGCCTGTGCAGATGCGAGGCCACTTACTGGGAATCCTCCAGGGTGAAGAGCACCTCGATGGGGCGGCGGTTGATCCCAGAGATGCACGAATGCTTGCAGCAAAACATATATACATGCTGCAGCGCAGTTACGCCGCTAGGTGGACGCACCGGAGCCTCGAGCGCCACGCTGAGCCAACTGCTGGCATCCTGCTCAGCGCCGCAGTATACCACGTCGGGACCCTGGCGCGCCGATCGTAGCACATGGGGGATCACGTGCTCAGGCATGTCTGAAACATTACATTGCATGATATTAAAATCAATTATGCACCTTTAGCGGCAAGACCATAAGAGAGTTTCACTGTAAATGCTTTTTAAGGGTACATAATATAATATCTTAAATATTATGACAACCTGGAGAAAGTCTTTGTAGTTGAAGGCAGGGGAAGCAGTGGAAGCAGTGGAAGCAGTGGAAGCAGTGGAAGCAGTGGAAGCAGTGGAAGTAGTGGAAGTAGTGGAAGTAGCAGTAGATAGCAGTGATTCATATCAAGGTTGTAGGTTGCAGGTTGCATCGTGTGTTTTATTACTATCAACACCAAAAACTATACAACGTCAGAAGAATTGTGTTTTGCCAAAGAAGTGAACTAATCATCATCTCAGCTGCGGGATAGCAAGCAGAAAGCTTTTTATATATTATGTGTAAATATTAATTCAATCTGCAAAATTTATACAATTTTTATTTCTTGTAAAATCTTTATGACATTTAAATTGAGTCATAAGTAGGTCCCGAATTCGCCATCGCAAAGCAGGGCCACACTACAGAGAAGGTTTAATTAAGTTTAGTTAAAAAGTCTTTACTATAAATCTTAGGGTTTACAGCTGCTTTTTAATCGAGTAGTTTATTGTTTTCAAACACAATGCACTACATAAACTAAAAAACATTTGATTTTTAATTTAAAAAAAGTCAAAATGAAATTAATTTAACAGCTAGACCTTGATTTTGTGATGACGGATCCGGGTCCTAGTCATAACATTCAGTCTGTGGATTCAAATATTGTTACGTACTATTGTTTTGCGTATCATTTATCTTATCTTTTGGAGGTGGCAACATATGACAACTATACATACTATCAATAGGATCGATCTGACTTCTAACAACCTTTTCTCGGAAGTGATTAGAAACAAAGAAAATCAGCACAAACTCCAAGAAAGCTATGAGAGACCCCAACACCAAACAACAAAAAATTTTATTGAAAAATCAGTAGTCACTCTGGGTCACATATAAAAACATGTAACCATTCGAGCAATAGCGTACTTAAAAGAAAAGCCTTGGATATGGGTGTTCGGCTTTGGATCGAGTCGCGCACATTGCAAAAATTATACCGCCAAATGCAGAAACATAAACAGCTTATTGTGGTTTAAAGCCAATGAATCCACCTACATTTCGCAGTATATCTCAATTTTTAGGTTTAATAATACATATTTTTCAAATCGTTAAATTTATAAATAAGTGAATTTTGTATGTTGGTTACCAAAATTGCCCTACTTTGTACTTTTTGGGGAAAATTGAAATTACTATTTCTGTATGCTGTCTATGGTCTACTGTAAATATCTATAGTCACAGACATTCAAAAATTCAATTTAACTTGTAAACAGATGTTCAATTTTAAGAAAACAATTTAAAATGGCGTCTACACAATATGCACACGTCTATACAATACAAAAGTTTATCTACATTATCAACCTGGTGGTGGCGAACCCCAGCAGGTTAGCATTTATAGGGGGGGCTCGCAATCTGTCAAAAAAATAAAAACCACATTTGTTAATTAATTAATTTATTAACTCGTCAAATGCCACAGGAAAAAACGAAAAAATTTCGCGATGTTTTGACTTTAACGTAATATTTTGCAGGTTAATTTTATGCTATCTTATGTAATATTTACTGAAACACATTTCTTGAATACTAAACTATGCATAAAAACAATATTACTTGCGTTTATTCAATGAATTTATACGTTTTACGATCTTTTCAAATGCCACGGGAACAAATGAGAAAATTTCGCGATGTTTTGACTTTTACGTAATATTTTGCAGGTTAATTTTATGCTATCTTATGTAATATTTACTGAAACGCATTCCATGAATACTAAACTATGCATAAAAATAACATTACTTGCGTTTTTTCGATGAATTTATACATTTTACGATCATTGCATCGACCGCGGCGCGAGACTTGACAGCCGCCAACTGACAGCCGAGAGGCGGGAAAAAGTTCCAGGCCCGTGTCATAAACAATTTCAAAGAAAAAATATCGCTGCCTAGGTGGGTTCACGGTATCTTATACCTTATGAACAAGAATGCCCCAAGCGATTCTGACCTTCTTCTTCATACGTTTTCTTTATACATAAGGGTTAAAATCGCATTACAAAATTATTTTTTTGTGATTATTTTGGCCTGCGCCGATGGTACGCCGGCGTACGAGCGGCAATCTAGCGGTTAAACAAGATTTGTTAATTAATTAATCAATTCAACAATTGAGTTTGCTTTTTACTTAAAAGGTTTCTCTAAGTCATTTAACAGGTTCGTTGCCGGCGACTCCGGTCAGAGCCATTCGGCGTCTTGACTGGGTGCCGGCGGCTCCGGCCGGAGCCATGAGTAGTATGTCTGCACAAACATCAGTTTCTTGCCGGCACTCGCGGCGGATGGTTGTTTTTGTAGCTGGCGTTGTTGTCGACAATTGTACCAACATTTTACAGCAATTGGTTTTCAAAGAAAAATTAGGTTATTGTTGTAAAGGGCCATTGAAACAAGTACACAATAAGTTTGTGTTTTTTTTAATTTTTTAGAAGAATAAACGCCATAAGTGTGGTGTGAAGCTGTATATGTTGGCGGAATCTGATGGAACCATTTTGAAATTTCATGTGTACGGGGGATCGGCTGATGCAGATGAAGGCAGAAAGGGTCATGCAAGCAAAGTAGTCATGAAATTGATGGAAGGTAATCTGAATTGTGGTCACGGCATTGTACATGGATAACTATTATAATAGTTACCCATTGGCAAACAATCTGCTTGAAAAGGATACCTACAGCACAGGAACATGTTATGTACATCTCAACGGAATTTGAAAATAAATTTGCCACTTTTCGAAACAAAAGAGGGCAAGAATCCCAAAAGCCATTATCTATAGTCGAATACATTAGATATATGTCTGGAATAGATCGACAGGACCAGCTAATGGCTTATTATCCATGTGATATTATCTGGATATTATCATAAGATATATCTGGTAAACAGAAAACAATCGCAAAAAAAGCAATTCCTTTGTTTTTATATGGATATTTGACCAAAAAGCAACAAGGTAATTTTCACGGTTTTTCGAAATACCATCTGACACTCAACAGGTTAAAGCCACTTTCGAACAAGTAAAATGACAAATGGGATGTTTTCAAAGCTTCCGCCTATACATCGTCGTGCAAATATATAGTTTACTTTATTTTCTGGCTTTTCATGACCCTAAAATGTTGAGAAATTATGATCTACAATATTCCATGAGAGTAACGTTAGTGGCGTCTTTTGGTATTCAACAGAAGCTTAATAGAGCTAGCGACTAAACATATTATTGGCTGATTTTTTTTTACATTAGCTCCACACAGTAGACCTTGAGGGAAATAATTTTCATGTCATGTCATCTTAGGGGATGCTGTGTGGAGGGTTTTTTAAAGGAAAGGAAGGAGAGGAAGTTCTGGGGAGGAAATAGGTATGAGGGGTGGGTAGGAATCTGGGGGCTAGTGTCCAGGTGTGACGGACGTATGAATCCATCTCTCCAATTGCGGTGCAAGGTTATGGTTCAAGGGATTCTGGCTGGAGAGGTCAAAAGACCTCCCTCAACCAGTCTCTCTTGATCCGACCCCCAAGCAGCATCCCTCTCATGAGCCCGGGCACCCCTGCTAAGTCACCAAACGTAGCGAACCACTTGGGGTGACCTGTGGCAGAGGTGTTGGTTGTCCAATATTGTCCCGGGGCGACGGTATCCATACCCTCCTCTCAAATTAGACCTCCTAATTTGATTGCGAGAAGTTCAAAATAAATTAACTTTATTTACAAAATCACGTGCCTAGAGCTAACCAAATTTGGGTATTTATCGCTAGGATGGCTAACAACTTACACTAACAGAAAACGTCCCTGTCACTGTTATCCTAGAATAGATGCATTTGTGACTCTCGACTTTGCTTATTTTCACAATCTCCTGTAAAGTTATCTTATGTATAAATATGTACCCCTGTTGGATCCATCGCTGGGCACACGATGGTTGAAGCAGCGCAGGACCCTCGCCTCCTGCTGCTCACTGCGGGCCAGGATGGTGGTGGCACGGACCCACAGCTTCCTGTCGTTGAGGGCGTCCCAGTCCCAGCTAAACTGCACTGCCATCTCCGCCATCATACATAAGAATACGCGATTCAGGTCGTGCGAGTACTGAAAATATGGTAAAACATTAATTAGCCTTTCCATTCCTGTGTTGTCAATTATTATAATATCTTCGTAACTCATATTTTAGGTATATCCAATACATTCATCATTGTGGAAATAGTAGGCATGGTTAAACACCAGTTGCGTGCAGTCCAAAAAGGCTGGAAAGTTCTGCCCACTTCCTCTGAAATGCTGAGCTCCTGAGACCTCCGTAGAGAGCAAAAAGTAAATTTGCACAAGGCCTGTTGATTCTATTTCCGTGCATCAGTTGATTCTGTTAGAAACTTTCTTTAGGAAGGGAAGATAGGATGGTAAAAAACTCACAGTAGTTGTAGCTGGGTGGGTTGATATGCACATACGAAATTCACATAAAATGTTCCAAACTGTACAGTTATTTGAAGTCTTTGCACACACATGTAAATACAATGTTTCCAAAGGTTATCTTTGCACTTTGAAAATATGAACTTCATAACACACTGCGGATTGTTCGAAGGTTTAAACTGCACTGAAGGTATTGGGAAGGAGGTGGGTAGGAATTTCAAAAGGACAATAATAATTCCTAACATACCGCCCACCAATTTTACGAAGGAAAATTTAACTAATTAAGTAGAAAGTAACTAAAACGAAGAAAGTAGTTTGCTTAAAATTAAAAGATAAACGTACATATGCAGAAAAAAACTTAATTTTATAGGCCTTCTATGCCTTTTATTATCCTTTTAATTTTGGCTTTAAATTACGTAACCACCTAGAATTGAAGTTGTAGAAACCATTAAGCTCAGGTGCTTTGGATTTCACTATAAAGGGAACTACATAACTACCATCACCGTGTTGATGATGTTTACGTTTGAAGATTTCTTCACATTTGACGCCGTCAGGTTGTATCAATTCTGTAGTTGGTGTTTCTTTAGAAGTCCAAAATCTTTTTATAGGCTGATCAAGTGAAACATGATAAGATGTTGAAGTAGTAATTTCATTCGGAATATTTCCTATTAGTACCAAACCAAATATTGTTGACAGTCCCGATATATTGCTGTTTTCCAAAAGAAGTCCGCCCACCGTCAAGAATTGAAGGGAAGAGATTAGCTCCGAGCAGGAAATCTATTTTTGAAGGAGTATCGAAGGTGTCGTCCGCTAATTCTCTTCTAGAAACGTTCATAGAAGGCAAGTCTAACTTGATCCTTGATGGTGGCATCTCACTTGTAAAATTAGAAATAACAACAGCGCTTGTTTTGAATTTTGGACCGTTCTGGCTTTTAGGTTTGATTGTACAATGCACTTCACCAATTATATGTACTGAGTATTGAGCGATTCCCTTGAGTTTCCCTTTGTAAGGCATGATTTTTAGTCCTAAATGTTTTGCGCATGATGCACTCATGATAGATACCTGGGAACCACTGTCTAATAGCATTCGAATTGTATTGTAAGATCCGGTAGCTGTTTCACACTCTGCCAAAGCTGTGCCTAAAAGAGCTACGTTACAGTGTGATGACGATGACGAAAATAATACTTCACTTGATTTGGACTTCACTAAAGGCTTATCATTTTTATGAAGTAAAGAATGATGACGCCTTTTACATTTTATGCATGTAAATTTAGAAAGACAATTTTTTATCTTGTGCGCCTTTAAGCAATTAAAACAAAGTTTTAATGTCTTGATGATTTCATATCGGTTTTCTATTGAAGTATTTAAGAACTGCGGGCAATGCATTATATTATGTTCATCACTTTGACAGAGTTTGCATAACTTTATTGAAACGAAATTATTCTTTGTAACAGTAAGTACACGTTTAACATTTGAATTTGAACTCTTGTTAGAAGTGGTAGACGGAAAAGAAGAAGTAGACATATGTAACACTCGTTGATGATTGTGAAGAAATTCTAAAACTTTTCCTGAAGTAGGTATTTCATCTTTTTTCAATTGTAGTTCAAATTGTCGCTTTGTATTAAAATCCAAGTTTCTAATGATGATATGAGCAATAAACATTTCAAAGATTTCCGTCTTATCGTAAGTCTGTAGTGCACACAGATTATCTTGAAACTTCGCAATATAATTAGACAACCCTTCTGCAGATTCTGTAGTCATTGGTTTTACATTTAGAAGTTGTTCTGAATAATGGTTAAATAAAATTCTCGAGTTTTGGTAGTGTTGCCTTAATGTATCCCAAACAATTACATAATTTTCATCGATTATCGGAAAACCCTTTATCATACTTAATGCCGAACCACTTAAACACGACATGAGATAGTGATGTTTCTCAATGTTCGTATAGTCCTCTTTATCGTGGACCAGACTTGTATATAAAGCGTAGAACTCAGCCCATTCTTCGATTTTACCACTAAATTTCGGTAAACTTATTGCAGGAGGCCTGACACATGTAGAACGAATTTCTCGTTTAAGTACTTTCTGAGTAGATTCGACTATATTCATGCTTTTTTCTGTTGCTCTGATTTGAAAATATAAATCTTCGAAATTAGAATCAGAAATTCCTATGTCATCATGTGTTTTATCGTCTTCCAATTCTAAAAGTAATTCCTGGATATCCGCTTGTAAACGCTGAAAGTTGTCGTAATATTCACTTAACCTTTCCAGCCTAGCCCTAAACAATGGAATATTAACTTCATTATCAAGTTGTGAGATTAATTTTGACGTAACAGTCAAATTTGAAATTATCCTACTACGTTTCCTTTTTAGTACAGTAATCTTTTTAATCAAGGTATCCATGATGATTTGAAATAACTCTACAGGCGTAGAAAATAACGAAATATATTTATATACGTAATAAAGTACCAATTAAGTTGGAAGGCTCTTTGTAAACAAAACTATTATTGAGTGCAGTACGAACTGTAAACAGTAATATACGCATGCGTTGGAGAAGGAAGACTATATTTTAAAATATTTCAACGCAAGGTATGAACAAACACATGTAAAGGAACCAGACAGCTGTATATTATGAAGTACCGCCTTGATATTGTATTTGAAATGCTCACTACTCTGAACTCTAGGTAACTGAAATGCAACAACACGATTAATGTGTAACTTATATTGAATTTTGTACTTTGTAATATGTAGGTATGTAATTCTAGAAGCATATCACGAAATTAATGTTTTTACGCATCCTGATTTCAAGCAAACTATTTTCTCTTTTAAATGGTTCATTATATCCGGCTCGAAGGACCAAAAAATGGAGTATGTTAGAAACTTTCTTTAGGAAGGGAAGATAGGATGGTAAAAAACTCACAGTAGTTGTAGCTGGGTGGGTTGATATGCACATACGAAATTCACATAAAATGTTCCAAACTGTACAGTTATTTGAAGTCTTTGCACACACATGTAAATACAATGTTTCCAAAGGTTATCTTTGCACTTTGAAAATATGAACTTCATAACACACTGCGGATTGTTCGAAGGTTTAAACTGCACTGAAGGTATTGGGAAGGAGGTGGGTAGGAATTTCAAAAGGACAATAATAATTCCTAACAGATTCTATTTTCGTAATAACTTACTTTTTTTTGCCAAATTATGTTTTTGTAAATTGTACCGTCTTACCAGATAATGTGTTTATATATTTATATAAATTGCAAAGATATATATTGCATAAGTAGTCTTCCCAGAAATGATTTTTTTCTCCTCATTTTATTTACAAAAGTTAAATAAAGAAAAGAAGATATTTTTATGGCTCCATTATATTTAAAATAAGTGTCCTTCAAAACTGGGAAATATAAGTATTATTGCTAGTAATTTTTGCACAATTATACATCATTATATAAGAAATAATTGCGCCAGTTTTAAAATTAGGGTCATAATGTAATCCCTTATCAAAGGTTACCCTTTTCATAAATATTATGTTAGTTTTTTTTAGTTTCCAAAACTACCGCTAGGCTATCATGAAAAATTATTTTTTAAGTGCCCACCATCTGTGGACAAAGAAATGTATTAATTTTTTTTATGGCTTTCTAGGCCATCATCAAAATTATGGAGAAAGGAAAGGTGAATTTACATAATAATTTGATTTAAATGGGCATGATTATTTCAAAATTATATGGAAGATTGTAGTCGAGTTCAGACTTGGAGATTAGATGTTGAATGGAGGGGAGGCAATTTTAGACAACGCTTGATAGAAGAGAGGAACAACCAAAAAAATTCAGTGGAATTCGGATATAACAACTTCGCTGGCTCATAGGTTTGTATGAAGCTGTTCATACTTGCCGCATTGTCAGTCCGGCGTGAGCCCCACTACACCCCGACCCCTCAACCCGCACGCAAGGAAGCAGCACGCAGCATCAACGATTTTTCATCATTCCGTTTCTAAATTTGAATAGGGCTTCCGACATCCGATTTTTATCGTTCCGTTTCGTAAGCGGAGTCTGACGGTCGATTTTTGCTGTCCGATTTTTAAACGGAAGTGGGAACGGACCCTCAGAAACATTGACAAACACCAAAAGACAACATTGAGAAACTTTGCTGAAGGGGACTGAGCTTCTGTCAAAGATGTGATTTTAATCTATCAATAAATATTATAAAAACTAAAAAAACTTACCATATATTTTTTGCGGTTCGTTGTTTCTCCGCTTAAGTTTACCTCAAATCCATACGGCCCACAAAAATCTCCACGGGGAGGCGGGCCTACCTGAACCTGTAAGAGAAAATACATTATTTTGTTCAATAAATAAACAAATGAAGATTTAAATAAAATTAATAATAATATGTTATTATTTTTGAAATCTCACCACAGGCTCATTGATGATAGGAATCTTTATGTCCAAGTCGGATTCAGTTGTTTCAAAAAGGTCATTACTGGAAAAAACATAACACATAATTAGAAAAGAAGAGGAGGTTGTAATGCTATGTTGGAAAGAAAGAGATAAATATTGCTAAGTAAATATCATATTATTTAAGTAATGATGGTATATTAACGTGCCTTACAACAGCTGAAGATGAATTTTCTAATGCTTTCTGTTCTAAATAAAGTCCTAAAAATATCCAGAGGATGTGTAATTGCTGTATTAAATGGTAATAAATTACTACAATATACTAGGGAATTGACTAGTTGCAGTATTATAATGAACTATTTGCAATAATTGCCCCACGATATGCACACGGCCAAAACAAATAAATTGGAGATTGTAAGTATCATCAATGAAGCCTAATAGTAATTAAAGACACACTCACAAAATACCTTTTGTTCAATAATCTAATTAAGCGCCAGAAATATGAGAATGCAATCATGCTACTACTAAAGATAGTAAACTAACTTGCTACAGTAAGTAAAAAGAAATGAAAGATGTTGAATACTTACTGGCCATCAAAGTTGAAAATTAAATCATTAAAGTTCTCCGTGGACTCCTGGTAATCCGGGAACACCAGTTCCAAGTCTTGGCTGTTGGCCATTTTGGTGCACAATTAGATTCAGTGAGTTGAGACAGGTGCTATGAAGATCTCGAAGGTATTTCCAAGATTGGCCCTGAAAAACAAAACTTCAGTAAATACTAACAGTAAACAGTAGATTTACTTTGATGCTGCTTCCACTCCGAGACATTTGGCAAATCTTTCCAGAGGCGAAGAAGCACTAGTACTAAAATTTGGTACTGCTCCATTGTTAGTTGTCTACCGATTATCCCATAGACAACAGGAACTAAGTGAGATTTGACATATAAGCCAAGCTACAACCAAACTGCATGGCCTATCAAGGCAATGAAAGTTATAGGTTTAGTGTGTAGTTAGAAACAAAGGCGGGGCACTGTGGTATGAAGATGCAATTTGCAGTAGTATGGATGAACAATGTTGGAAACATTTTTTGCATGTGATTTCATACTAATAAGAGTTCATGGTCAAAGAATGGTAAAGTGCAGAGAGTGCGCCTCCACCGTAGATCCATAAGTCATAATATTGTAATCAACATTTTCGAGAAAAACAAGCATACCAAAAATTAGGGATGGAATAGGAAAATCACAAAATCAGTTTTAAAACTGTGCAATTGCAAAATCTGTACAAGATACAATGTGCTTAGCTTATCTGGGATACTATAAACTCCACACAATCCTCAAATTAAAACAAAACTTTGTTCTCATGCAGCAAATACAGTGAAACTCTCAATTACGCATTTCAAGAGGCTGGAAAAAACTTCCAATATTTTCTTGTAGTAATTGTTGCAAAGAAGTGCAATTTGTACAATAAAAACATTAAAAAATATTTATAAAAACATCTTCTCAATTAATTTTAGAAGTTAAATACAGTGAAAATGGTTGATAAAAAAATAAGTTGGATGTTCTCGGTTCCGACGTAATATAAATCGATTGTTATTATTGACCGATAACGTAACATGCGTATTATTTGACGAGAAATACACTATTTATTTATTAACAATAATAACAATAAATTAATTCAACGAATTTAAAGTAGTTCATCACCGTGATACGATGAATATTTTGAGTTAGGATAATAATTTTATGTTTTCCTCGAAGGAAAAAAATGGCTGAAATAATATTGACATTTCATACTTCAAGGATCCACACTGGGTTTTCAATTTCAACTACTATCTTGATAATGAGTCATTAATATTTTATTTTATGAAATAAATACTATTTGGATAAACAAGCAAACTGTAAATCGTTCGCTGAGGAAACTTATCGTAAATTCGTAGTCATTTTACATAAATATTGTGAAATAATTATGCCGGCACTAAACTTTTCAACAAATGGTTACAAACTTCGAAACAAACGATTATTGCTCAAATTCTACTTACCAGAATCAATCTTTTTATCAACACTCCCATGTAAATAATAACGCGAAATAAATAAAGGAGTTTGTTAGTAAACGTCGGTCTTCACATGAAAACGGACCATAAATAAATTGATAAACCTAAATAAACCAAATAAACCACTCAAAAACGGACCAAGGACCATTCCATAGATCACTCTCAACCTGCAGCAAACAAACACGTTCAGAATCTTAGGACAAAAAAAAACGACTGACGACAGGCATTACAGGCAACGTTACAGGTAATTATTGTTTACCACCGTGTTTACCACCGTACTGCTACAACATGCTACAGCCTCGATCTCGTCCACGCGCACGATAAACGATAATCGCTGTAATTTGTAATATGTGTGTAGGGTGTTTTTACAAGGTGATTAAAAAAATGATCAAATAAACTAGAGGTCAGTTTTTTTTTAAATAATTATTTTGCACAGGACGGTATGTTTTTAGGTTTTCACGGCCAAAAAGTATTTTTGTTATTGTTTTTGGGGTGTTATGCCGTGTTTCGCTACCTCCTTCTTTAGCCAACGTTTCGGACAGCGTTACAGTGTCCATCATCATTTGGTCATCTGCCCTGATGATGGACACTGTAACGCTGTCCGAAACGTTGGCTAAAGAAGGAGGTAGCGAAACACGGCATAACACCCCAAAAACAATAACAAAAATTTTGCACAGGAATTTCTATTATTTTGGAAAAATAATGCATAAATTAATTTCTTGTCCGTGCAGTAGATACTAAATCACATTGGATTATAAAAAATAAATTGTCAGATTATAAAATAATAATTATTAAACTAACCCTGATAAACATTATACCACGGAGGTAGCTAGTAAAACAATTCTGAATGTTACATCTTTTGATAGTATTATTATAGTGTGACTGTATAGTTTGGATTGTTATGAACGAAAGTGGAGCCCTTAGTTATTTTCAAAAAGAATCGTTAAAGTTTCAATAAAAAAATAATTAACTAACTAACCATCACACCGTTTACCGCAGGAGTAGGCAGAAATGAAGAACCGCCAAACAACTCGGTTTTGGCACACACACCCTGCGAAATGTGGATATCCGCAAAGAATGTAAGGTTGATGTAAGCATAATGCGTAAGATTAAAAAAGGGATCCTTAGATGGTTTGGGCATGTAGAGCAAATGAACGAAGGAAGTAGTGTATATACGACGCAAATGTGAATGGTAGAAGAAGTTGGGGACTCTCGAGGAAGACGTGGTACGATCAAGTGAATCAGATACTTGAGTCGGGCCATTTCGAAAGTCAAGAAAAAAATCAAAAAGAAAATTAATAAATCTTGGAATTTCTCAGTTTCGAAAACTTTAATACAATTTCCCGACCCATTTTCAGAGCAATCTTTTTCTCAACTATCAAGAGACCCATGTTGTAGGAAGGAGGGACGCAAAGGCCAACAAATCGTTCCACAGCCGAGTTGTTGAACTCAAGAATGAGTCGTAGAAACGACACGTTCTCATGTGACACATGTCAACCGTGTACATTGTTGGGCACATGTTTGGCGTATTTCAATGACGCTAGTTCCTCGGAGTATCATCCATTGAAACACCGGTAGAACAAGGACAGCATTCCCGTCTGATGCACGCACTATAAAGATTGCAACCATTTTATTAAGAGGAGAATCTATCAAACGGACCGCCCGTTCTGCACAGATTCGATGGTTTTTTCAAGTATTTTGGGGTTCCAGAATAGAGGTGACTGCCAAATTTAACCGTATGGCGCACTTGCGATTTACCTATTGATTGACTTATTGATTTTTGTTGAAAATTTTATTTATTGATATAATATAAAACATACATTGAAATGTTCAACTCTATTGCCATGAAAAAAGGTGTATAAGTAAATTACTTGTCACCACCGATTTTTAAACATTACTTTCCAAATCGACCTTACCCAAGCGATAATAATTGTCTATTCCGAAACCGAAATATCTGCTAAAATGCTAGCTCAATATTTTTATACATGTAAACAATGCTCTATGGTTCAGATTTTAAACGCAGCCAATGGGAGACGCGTATATACACCACCCGAGCCTTCGATTGGTGACCGTTATACCATATGTTCGTTTGAAATTATTTCCGTTGCGAAGAGGTCCACTTTTTATTCGGTGAAGTGTTTCATTTCTGCATCGCAAATCTTCTTTGCATAGCTGGCTGGTTGACTTTTATTTAACAATCTTAACTGCGTACGGAAACTACTCTTTTTATTAAACACAACAAAACAAGCAGAATAGATTCGAAGTTTTGTGAATTCTAAAAATATTTCAAGATGGAGTACAAAAACAGAGTTAACGTCAATGTAAGTTTGATTATTTTGTTTTAACGCTATTTTTTTTGTATTATTGTCACACGTTTTTAAATAAATTAATGTATTTTCTAGGTACTCAACGGACAGGAGAATATTTTCGCCAACAAGGCGAAAACACAAAGTCTCAAAGGTGGTTTGCAGATCATCCCAACGAGAAGGAATGTGTTAGGTGATATTTGCAACCTCAGAGTTCAACCTTCGCTCAATGGAAAAAGCCAAGAAGCAGTTGAGAAAGACAAGAAAGCTGCCGGAGTCAGGCCGCTTCTTCGCAGGTAAGAATTTACGACTGGTTATCAATCATATCAGGAAAATGCAGCTGCCCCTTTTTTTTACATGTAGTCTATTTCTAAATTAGTTCCATAAAGTGTTGTTGATATTTATAACACAAGTAAATTGCTGATAAAAATGTCCCATTAGCCAAAAAAATTATGTACTTTAATAATAAATTATACCCTTCTCTTAGCTAATAATATTTTGTATGACTTGTATAGCGCCACTTTTATGAAAAATCACCTTATTAATTAGCTACTTTGGAATTAATATCATTGGATAAATTAGTTTTCAAAGTTGTTGCCCCAACCCCCAACCATAAGCTGCATTGTACCTTTTATGCTTGAAATATAGAATATTTTATTTATTATTTGAATACCGCACATGAGTCCCAACTGCTCCTGTCTGGAGTCTATGGCAGTGAGACTATGGCATCCCCAATTGGGGTATGTTGCGAGGCTGAAGGTAGTGGATAGGGGAAGGAGATGGGAAGAGGAAGGTGGGGAAATACCTGACCATTCAGATCTGGTCACCAAACACGGCTAAAGCCATTTCAAGCAACGTTTCAATTCTGAATGGTGGTCTTACACCAGGGCGATACTGAGGTATTTTCCACTCTGGAATGTGCTGCAAATGTACTATATATTATCTTAAATGTTTTAATTGTAAAATAACACAAATTAATCAAACAAAATTTATGTGCCACGTCGAGATTCGGATTGCGAGTCAAGAGGCATACTGCTAGACCACGCCGGCCGTCCTATTCGACATGCATGTATCCGTATCTATTTGATATGCATGGATATGGTGAAACCTGAGGTAATGTACACAATAGTACACGCCAAACTTTAAGACCGGCCTGATGTTGATCAGAAATCGTCAATTGGCTATTAGAAGCAATTGGTGATTTTATGGTCAGAAAAGTGGCATCTACCTAATTACAGTGAAGTTCAAAAATTCAATGTGAATTTTTTCAATTTCAGCTATAAAAATGTCCAAGCCAAGGTTGACACTAGACTACCAGTCAAGGCGCCCATCGTCACTGCAGTGGGGTCCAATGAGAATAGTCAGAAAGTGTTCCGGAGAGAGGAGAGTACCATAGCCCTGGCTGCAAAAGCTGGCGTCATCACAGCTCGCTTGAAACAAACCAAAGTAATTGTAAATTAGTTCATATCATATTATTTCAAATTAAAAGTGTCTTGTGTTTTTGTAAAACAATCTTTGCAAATGTTTTATGGACTAATACTAACAGAGGTAAAATCTACCGCTACATTTATATAAAAATATGAAACAAAAAATGCCCATTGCTCCTAAGCAGGAAGGATGGAGCACAACATACCTCTGTAATGACTCGATGTTTACAAATCTTCAAGTACTTGTTTCACTTTGGGACATTCCTAATTCTATCTACTTTCATATCATAATCTTACTTTAATATTGCTTTCTTTGTTAATCCGATGTTTACTTCTAAATCATCCAAGGATTTCTTATTACTTTGAATTTACATTCCTTGCAATTCTGCTGCACATTCGCCTAGGCTTCAATCCCTTCTGACTGTATTCGGTCTTACTTCAGGCAACTATTTAATCTTAAACACATCCCAATATCCCAGATGTATGTCATCTTACATTAATGTTAAAAGTTGTAAAAGTTTCGACAATAGGTTTATTTTATTATGCATTCAACCAAAAGTTTCCAAAATTTATTTTCTCGTAAACCACTTTCAAAATTTTACTGGTTTCGGTGGACATTTGGTGGTACATTTCTACCATATTCCCAAAACTCGTTAAAAAATAATGTGAAGATTAGATCTAATGATGAAGTTTGCATCGCGACTGAGTTCCAACCCTAAATTCGGAGTGATAAAATAAAAAGAAAAATGGTGTATTACATAGTTTAAAAAAAGGAAATTAATGCTTAATAAACAGGCTATCTGATCCACATGCCGGACTAACTGAAAAAAAAAAATTTCAAGCCCGTGGACCAAAAAAATTGCCAAATTATTTTTTCACTCTATCTGTTAGGATTGCATGAGAACCATAGCTCCTAAAAAATTTAGCCAAAAATCTGAAAATTAGAATCTTAAAATTTCAAAATGCTTTTTTTAAAGTCTCAATTTTCACTGAAAAACAGTTTGTCAAAAATCACGGAAAAATTTGGAATTCTTTTTGCTCCCTAATTTTTTTGAGTAGTGCCTACATTGATAGATTTATTTATTGTTTCTTCACAATTTAAATACAAATTTTAGCATGTAATTATTAACCCCACGAAGGTTCGCCTGTATAGCCAAGCTAACATATTTGTTCTTTACTATCGAAACAAGATAAATTTTCGTAGACCCCCACTTACAACTTGTGAACCCCCATTTTTTTATCACACCAACGTAGACCCCCGTCAAGTCGCCCGTGGACCCCTGGGGGTCCACTTGGACCACTGCATTAAACTATTTTATCAAATTCTCTTTCTAAAAACTACATTTTTTGTTTTAGATATCGAGCGCCAATATCAAAAAGACTGACTCCAAAGAAAACCTGATACCAAAAGAGAAGGAAAGAAAACTTAGACCTATAACTGTAAAAGTTGACCCAGAAGTTCAAGTGAAGAAAGTTTCCTTGGAGGTGAAGGAAGATTTGGAGGACAAGAGTGAAGACTCTGAGAAGGATTCGTATTCAACCGAGTTGCTAGATGGGGTGGAAGACATTGATGCTGGGGAAGAGAAGAATCCTATCCTCATGGCGATCTATATTAAAGATATCTATTCTTACCTCAGAGATTTAGAGACCAAGTTTCCCATCCAGCCTCAACATCTGGATGGACAGGTATGAAATATGAACAAAATATATTTTTGGTTTGTTTGAGCTTTGTCATTTGATCAATAATTCATGTTATAGGCTATTTTCCTATTGTGTCAAATAATCTTTAGTTTTGCAGACTATAAATAATGACTCAACATCAAAAAAATAAATGACTATAATATATTAGGTGCTAAACCCAGGAATTTTCATGAATAAGAAGTTTTATATTTTGAAAACTTGAAATTTTAAATTTAATAATCACTTAAGTAATTGAATTGAAAAGATTCTTTGGTTTTAAAAATTTGTATCTAAGTACCATTAAAAAGTATTAAATTGCTACATGTTGTTGGGTAATTGCAAACGCATCTGCAGAGATACAGAGATTCAGAGATACTGAGGTTTGAAGTTTAGAAGTCATTCACTAAATTCATTAGAATTCATACCATTATTACTATCACTAAACCAGATTAAATACATCTGTAGTTTATACATAATAATGTATAATAAAAGATCAATGGTAGGGTACACTCTCTTAAAAATGGAAATTTTTGATACATTTAAGTCAAAACTGGCAAAAATGCGGATTTGCAACTTTGGCATTGGACCGACCAACGATATTGTTTCTTTTCAATTTTCCTGAACCACTAAATTTTCTATCTGATAATTTAGAAGCTAGAGTAATTTCATTACGAGATCCTTGCGAATGGGATGGTTCGTATTGAGCTCGCTCAAAAATACATTAATTTATTTAAGAGGTCTGTTCACGCGGGCGAAGATTGACTATCCAAAAAAGCATAATGATAGGTATAATTGTCGTGTGTCCTGCTCTAGTAAAGTACAGGAAAGGGGCGTACGAGAGGCGGTAGTGAAGGGGGAAATCGTAATACGTATTGTCGCACATCGCGAGCGAACATACAAATTAAATAATTATGTAGTGAACAAAGCAGAAAATATATGTAATATTACGCTTGAATATTTGCAGGAAGCCGGTGAACGGTCCCTTTCGTTTAGTACCTTAGCATTAGCGGACGAGGGACACACATGCGGAGGTCTCTGGACATATTCTGTAGTAGTGTTAGTTTGTTTATAGTACAAACGCTGGGTGTCAACAAAATTTACAATTTTACAATAATTCTTCGGTTAGGTTTGATTGTTTCACAATATACTAAAATTTATATTCAACGATGTTGTGATATTTTTATCTTGATTGAATCATTGAAAACAATTATAATTATAACAAAAGAAAACAATATAGAATTTTACCCCGATTTGATGTTTACATGTTAGAACAGAGTTCAAAATGTGAAGTTTTGTCAAATATTAATTTGGAGGTACGATTAAACAACCCGGCCTAACATTCGCATACAAAATAAAATCGGTGACCGGACAACTTGGAATGAGACCAACTCAGAACCATCTCAGATAAGTCATTTAGAGTGATAAAATATTTATAAATATAAAATAGGTTACATTAGGTTACATTAGGTTAGGGTTATCGGCTAATTTAAAATTATTTTTTTCATAGCTTTTTGACTTTTCAAGGAGGTGTTGAGTTGAATTTATTCTCAGTTGGCATGGAACCATCTAATCGACATATTTAGGCACTTTCATGAAAACAAAAAAAAATTAATGATGACTTCCGTGGTCGAAGGGTAAGACTCTCTCTCGACTAGCGATCAGGAGGTGACAGGTACAAATCCCGGAGTGGGCAAGTAGGTAAATTATATTTGATTGATTTGTGTTTTTTCACAATTCAATCATTTAAAAATAATATATGGTATATTTGCGGCACTTTCCAGAATGTAAATAACTCTCAGTAGGACCCTGGTGTAAGACCACCATCCAGAATTGAAATGGCTTTAACTGTGTTCAGTGACTAGATCTGAATGTCCGGGTGCTTCCCCACCTTCCTTTACCCCATATCCTTCCCCTCCTCACCAATTTTAGCCTCACAACATACCAAAATTGAGGATGCCATAGTCTCACCACATTCAACAATTTGGGAGGCGGGTAAGGGTACCGCCGCCCCGGGAACCATTTGTTCGCTACGTTTGGTGACTTAGCAGGGGTGCCTGGATTCACGGGGTGAAGTTTGTCCGGGTCTTGCGGCGGATGCGTCTATTGATATATATTTCAGATTTGAAAGTCAAATAATATGTGTAACTTCACATTCAATTATACTGTAAGGTTCCAAAATCGGTGTCTCGGAGGTATGTTGGTTTTCCTTGCATACGCCTGAGGGATCTTTTTGTACAGTTTTTTTTAACGTTAGCTCTACACAGATACTTGAGTCGGGCGATGTCAAGAGTCAAAATAACAGAAGAGCACGTATGAGACGATGTATGAATGTGAACGAAGCAAGGAGTGTGTGCCAAGATCGAGTTGTTTGGCGGTCCGTCCTCTCTGCCTACCCCTGCGGGGAAACGGCGTGATGGTTAGTTAGTTAGTTAGTTAGTTAGCTAGTTAGTTAGCTCTACACAGGAAGCCCTGAGGAAAAAGGGGTCTTTTTAGGAAAGGAAGGAGATGAAGTTCTGGGAAAGAGAAGGGTATTAGGGGTGGGAAGGAATCTGGGGGTCAGTGTGTCCAGGAGTGTCCCGGGCGTATGAATCAATCCCTCCCGCTGCGGTGCAAGGCGATGTTTTGAGAGAGTACCTACAGCTGAAGTCAAAGAGACTCCCTCAATCGTTCTCTCCCGATCCGAGCCTGTCATGCAGCTGGTGGGCAGACGCATCCACCGTTAATACCCGGACAAACCTCACCCCATGAATCCGGGCACCCCTGCTAAGTTACCAAACGTAGTGAACCACTTGGTAGAGGTGTTTGTTATCCAATAAATGGTTCCCGGGGCGGCGGTATCCATACCCGCCTCGTATTCAGTCTACTTCATCCTTCGTCTGCCAGTTTCCATGCCTTACTGCCATACATATCTATACCTAGTTAGGTATCCTTGTATCGTAGAAAATATTTTAAAAATAAAAGCTGAACTGCCAAAATAGTGTTTCTTACTACCTACCTACTACCTAGTAAACACAAGTATATTGGCATTATTGAATGCATTCTCCAGTTTTCGGTAAACAGATCTAAAATGATAAAACAAACAACGAACATGCACCTGCGTTGTCTGACACACACAGATACACGATTCTATTACCTCTCCCCCCGGCCCGCGCACGTTTCGCTCCCGCGTGACTAGCAAAAGAGTGAATGAGATGACATCAAAAAACCTAGGTAATTTTACGATAAATTTGCGCGTAACTAGATCCGGTTTTTGACGCAAATATAACTGTTTTCAGTGCAAACTAAAATTTTATCGTATACTTCATCATATTCCTGAGGCAGGATATGAAAGGATTTTTCAAAAATAGCATCCATTTGGTCAGAAAAAAATTCCAAAGTAGCCTCCTAAATTCATCGATAAATTGTCATCTTTTGAAGCCTATATTTTATAATTTAAAACAAAAATCGAAAATTGGATTCATATCCGTACTTTTTATATAGCTAACCTGTCATTTAAAAAAAAATTGAAAACAATTAGTTTGATATTTTAGCCGTTAATCCGGAACTAAATTTTGTATGAAACAGGCCACGCATACGTTCCTCTTAAGGGTACTAATTTGGAACAATGGATATAGGCATAAGCTAGTCCCAGCAAAAGCTCGTACGGACCTCGTCTACATTCGTCCTCTTCCTTCTTACATGTCGTGTTAGAAAATGGAAAAGAAGTATCAGAATGATGAAGTCACTTACAATCAATTGAAATAAAACAATACTTTGTAACCAAGATTTATTTATTTAATTTTTTTAATACCGACCGGTTTCGTTTAACACAAGCATCTTCAGAGTATAAAATTAAACTGATCAAAAATATACATTGCGTGAGCTTATATATACATACAGAAAGAGATAAAACATAATATAAAGGAATAGTGAGAGAGTGAAATTAAAAACTTACATAGTGATAGAGATAAAGAGACGGATGATATCTGATGATGAGTTACCATATTATACACTTACAATCCCTCACTGGGACTAGTATAGCTGTCCAGATGCGGGATGGCTGTGGTAATGCAAAATGGCCACCCTTGCTTTTAAGTGGTCAGCATACTTTTCCATATCACAAAGTTGTATGAATAAAATAATATTTTCTCATCATGTTCGTTCGGACAGAAATTAACAAACAATAAAAACAAAAAAAAAATAAAAAAAATAAATACAAATAGCCAGTATACATTTAAAAGCACTTTACTTGCACGATTATATAAATAAAATTAATAATATATTATTTTGAAGGAAAACACACATACGATTACCACAAAATGAATTTCCATCAGAAGAGTCGTCTTGTAAATTAAATTCTGGTCTGACCAGTACGGTCTTTCAGGTCTGGTCCGGTACGGCCTTAACATACTCACTGCGACATATCTTCTAAAACATTCACTGGATGCTACAAATTACACCTAAATTAAATACGTAATAAAACTGATAAAAACGCATTTTTTCCTAAAAAAAATACTTACAATTTGTTAGTACACATTGCAGATGTTGATTAACATTCGCAAAAATTACGTGGTAAGCTGTCCGGCTTTGCTTATCCATACGCGCTAGGCGCGTTCTCAGCACCACGCTTCTGGCTTCGCCATATCCGTACGCGCTAGGCGCGTCGTTCTCAACGCCACGCAAAATTACTTAATATGCACTAGGCGCGTATTCAGCACCCAACGTGTTTATCCCAACAATTTAAATGAATTAATTGTGAAACAACACAAATTAATCAAATAAAATTGATTTGTACATGCAGGATTTAACTCACGACCCCTGGATACGCAGTCAAGAGCCTTACGATAATATTTGTTTTTTTGCACTGTGTTTTTAGATGTACATGACCCCCAAGATGCGAGCGATGCTGATAGACTGGCTGGTGCAGGTCCATACACAGTTCAACCTCCTGCTGGAGACGCTGCACTTAACTGTTGCTATCATTGACCGCTATCTGCAGGTAATTTAAATAAAATTGTAACACTCTGACTATCATCTCCGTTAAATTTTAGGTCAGTGAATCAATCAACTCGCTTGAAAAATAGGTAAATTGACCCCTCTTCTAAAAAGGTTGTGCATCAGTGGTCTAGGCGAAGTCCTCCATATATAGGATTTATTAAAATACTCTTTCACTAACACCAATAGGTGAGGGAATGGTCCTGATACGGTTCTGATCCAGCATATTGAAGTATAAAATAGGTATCAGCTTCCTCTCTGGGACCTGATGATGAGTGTTGAAGTTTTGTAAAGACCAATTGATTAGTAGTTGGCTTACCACTCTCCCTTTTATTTGATTTAAAGATTGCGGATATTATTCTAACCATAAATGTAATAACTTTTGCATGGCAGTTTGATTTTATGTAATTAAAAATACTAATTTCGGTTTTGACTCTTGTCGGTAATTCCGGTTCAATGAACTCTTATTTGCTTTGAATTTAACTGTCATTTTAAAAATTATATCAAGAGATATGTATTAATTAATATTAAACAATTGATATTATGTAATAATAAAAATACTAATTTCGGTTTTGACTCTTGTCGATAATTCCAGTTCAATGAACTCTAGAACTCAGATTTGCTTTGAATTTAAGTGTCATTTTAAAAATTGAAACAAGTGATAAAGTACGCACCAAAATTTATGATTGTCACTAAAATTTACAATGTTTGTTTTTGAAAGACAGTGATCCTGAGGCAATATTATTAACCTGTTAACCGGGGAGTTCTGTTTTAAATAACGCAACATATGACGGGCGCGAACTCTTTCACTAGGGCGTGTCAGTACGTCACGCCCGGTGGACATAATTTCATATTATTATTTTTTTTTTATTTATGCGTTAAATAAATGAAAAGGCTATGAAATATATATTTTCGTTTATTTATAAATAAATCACAAAAGAAAATACAAAATTACAATGAAATACATGGTACATTGATTTCGTCATCGCTGATATCGCTTTCATTTTTGATGGATTCTAAAATAAAATGAATAATCTAAAAATGTATTTTAAAATAAAAGGTTGGAAATATAAAAAAAATATAAGTAAATAATATATAAAACGAAAATAGGTAGGTAAGTGTAAGTACGTACCCGTCGCCACCCACCCAGAACACTTCCACCACTCGTGATGGCGAAATGATACTGATTCTCTCCGTATCTCAAATTCATGTCGAGACCTGTACGGATAACTAATACTTTGTTGCTCGAAAATATAAGTCCCGCCCGTTCCAGGACACAACATATATTTCAAGGACGTATTCATACGTCCTACCCGTACCCGATACTGTTTACGTTTGACGTATTTATACGTCCCGCTCGGTTAACAGGTTAATACTTAAATCCTGCAATTATAATGTCCGGTGATTTTTCATGGTTCTGCGCTAGAACATAATAATTGCTATAGCTGCAGCAATGTTCAGTTTAAGTGTAAGTTTCTGACGAATAGTACAGCGTCTAACTTCCATCCATGGTAATAGTTATGGAGATACAAGAGGGAATAGTCTGTATCTTTTGAATTAGCTAACAAGGCATTAAATGAGTTGCGCATAACGAACATACATATGAACTGGGGGGTGAATCTGTTTTGTACATTACACTACTAGGTGAACCTGTTTTGTACGTTACACTACTGGGTGAATCTGTTATGATACACCGTATCATACTGTTATGATGATTATTAATACATATCTTTACACCCTTATATAATTTAACACTGGTTATCTAACGCAAAATATACAGACTTCCCCAATTATACAAACTTTCCCAATTATACAAACTTCCGCAGGACTCTCCAATAAAAAAAAATAGTTAATTATCATTTTTTGTGAGTTACAAATTTTTTTTTCTGCATTCATCTTCGATTTGATTTCAGTTTGCTTTGTTATTTTTTCAGAATGTGAAGACAATAGAACGAGTACAGATTCAACTAGTGGGCATTACAGCTATGTTTATAGCCAGCAAATACGAAGAGATGTTCCCCCCAGAAATAACTGACTATGTCTACATCACTGACAACACCTACACCAAGAGAGAGATCTTGAAGTGCGAGAGGTCTATCCTAGTTTCCTTGGATTTCTGCCTTGGAAGGCCGCTACCCTTGCATTTCGTCAGAAGGTAATACACAGTACATATCAGGGGGAGCCAGTGGAACTACGGCATCCCCAATTGGGGCATTTTGTGAGGCTAAAGAGAGTAGGGAAGGGAAGGAGATGTCTGGTTAACAAACGCAGTTAAAATTTAGTTAGAATGGCAAAGTGCAACCAAATGCTAGTAATCTTTAGCAAAAGAATATTGATATAATATGTTACACTATACGTTATTCGTTTTCACCAAATACGCACTGCGATCAGTAAATTTACACTGTTAACTATTTTTTTTCACAAAAGGAAGCACTTTTTTGCGTTTTTGTTATCTCAAGCACTTACATATTGAATAAAACTTCGATAAAGCGCGAGATAGTTACCACATTCAAAAGAATTTCGATGTCAATTGACAAAGGAAATGGCGCCAGACGCTAACAGCCTACGACAAAACAAACAACCAATCACAGAACGAATAGATGAAGCCATCCCAGGGTTGTCAAAACAAGAAAAAAAGGAAGTTAAATTAGACCACTAGGACAAGAATCGATGTGTCGTCTCTCACGTATATAAGTATGTTCTGGATGAGGAACGGCACTACATAATAATTAATATTATACTACATTATTTCTTAGGGCCAGTTGCATCGAAAATAATTAAAGTTACTTTTTAGTTAAAGTTAAATAAAAGTAACATTTTTATCATTTCTTACAAAATTGGGTTGTTTCAACTTCCTTTAAATAAAAGTTAACTAAATAGTTAAAAAAAGTTACTTTTATTTAACCCAGCGATGTTGAGAGTTTAAAGTTAGATTTTGGTTAAGTTGTCAGCTGTCATCCCTCAGAAAGAAACGAAATTTTGTTTCAATAGAAAATAATAATAAAAAAATGTCTCGACAAACCGGGTTTTGATAATCAATTGGTTGGATTATTGATTAGATGGATTTTATTGCCAGATTTCTGATCAAAAAGTATGGTTAGGCAATTAACTTTACTCATTGCCAACAATGCTAATGAGATCACTAGATTTACAAACAAGTGTTTACTCAAACTTATCTAAATAATTTATACCTAATAGCATTATAATATTTCAATAAATGCAACGGCACTGAAACAAAATAATTCTTTAGTCATATCAGAAATCATGATATTTGTACTGTGGACCAAGTTCTAATACTAATGAATTTGTATGTAACGGGAACGACGCAAAGATGTACAGGAGACATCTCTGGGGTGCATAAAAATATTGTTTCGTGTGTAAGAAGGCAGAGCGATAGCAATAATAGCCCGCCTTTGGCCACAATATAACAATATCATCATTCCACAAATGTTATTGACGTTTTTAAACTGCAAATGTGAAATATCAAATAACCTCCATAACATAAATAAACCAATCATAACCTCCATAGCCATCAAAAAACGTCAAGAAATTACCCCGATTTTGTTAGTATTGACACCCGTAAAAATAAATTGTGTGTTTATTTGTATTTAAATATGTCAAATCCAAGGAAAATTCGAAGCCATTTCGATGGCAGCACTGGTAACTATAAACTAACTTTTTTAATGTTGATGCGACTCAATTGTGCTGAATTGCAGCTTAGAACTTAAACTCGGTTTAAGTATTTAACTTTAAACCTTACTTTAATTATTTTCGATGCAATTGGCCCTTAGCAGTATTGAAATAAATGTCCCCAATTCCCATTGTTTAAGATGCCAAACATTTTTCGCATGAATACATTTAAAAATAATATCTCCTTTAGCCCTCTGACCCAGATGTGTCGACTATATAACAAGGTAGAGTGTGCTGAAGTAGATATTTTCGTCAATAATTTGTACGGATTAAAAAAAAAAGTTCTGGCGCTGTTAAAAAATACCAACTAATTATATTGTGTCTATTGTCTCTCTATGCATGCCTCCCGCATTCCTTACGTCTCTTGCCACTCATTGTAATGTGTTACTTGAGTGAGCTTGTATATAATTCTGTATTTTTATTTGTGATGTTATTGTTTTTCTCATTGTACGTATCTGTATTTAATTGTATGTAATTGCAGATTTTTGTAATTGTGTAATAACTGAGTTTTTATAACTGAATTGTTCTCACGTAAGTGCGAACATCTGTAAAACCCAGTATAAATAAATAAATAATGTTACATAAATTGTCACACAATCTGTGTACAACCTACAATTACATAAGTGTTAGTGCCCTTGAGGCGATGTACAAAATTGTCTGATCATTGCTTTTGGTGTTTTATTCTCCGTTTTGGTATTTTCCAGGTTGATTAAAGCTGCCAATGGAACAACGCGGGAACACTTCCTGGCCAAGTATCTGGTGGACCTATCCTTGGTAGACTACAATATGGCTCACTACCGACCTTCAGAGATTGCGTCCGCAGCGGTATGCCTCTCCGTGTCGCTCATATCCCCCAACATCTCTCCGCGATCCTGCTGGACCTCAACTCTAGCCTTCTACTCTGGTTACACATACAGAGCGATATCTCCGCTGATAAAGAAGCTGGCCGGAGTATTGACTGCGGCGGAGTCCAGTCGCTACAAAGCCGTCTCCGAGAAGTACAGCTCTTCCAAACACGGCAAGGTCTCCAAGTACCCTGAACTGGCTGGAGCCTCCAACCTGATAAAGTGAACGGGGCACCAAAAAGAAATAGTGAAATCCTGTGATAACAACAACAAGAGTGATGCTTTATGATGGTGTTGCACTGTCGTTATTGCCTTAATGCTTCACATGAAGTTGCAGTGAAATTTAACACTTGTTATAATTTTATTATTTGTGTTTGTAAATAGTTTTATATCTACCCGATGGACTTTACACCTTTCTTTTGACCTTGATACCTTTTTTAGATTTAGTAATTATTGTGGTTTTTTGTTGTTTCGTTTATATGTCCGTTTTTGTAGGATTTTGATTTGAAAAATATTTTAACTGATTTTGCGCTATCATTTTCTATGAAGTGTAATGACAATATGAGTATTGCAAATGGAAAGTGCAGGGCGGAATATATACATATACAATTATTTTTGATATATTTATTTATTATTTCAGGATATTGCTTGCAAATAATACAGGTATTGTACGATAATTAAGGTAATGTATTGTTATGTAACAAAAGGTGTAAATATACTGATGTGACGATGTGGTGAATTTTATAATAGTGTTATAACTAGGAACTATTTTTATTGGAATTTGCAGCTTTTATTAGCTGTGTGACTTTTTTATCCAAATTTCCCTAAATTATTTGTGTGTTATGTCTGATTGTGAGTTGTGTTAATTTGAATAAAAATTTTATCAAGAAGTCTGTTCTTTAATTTCATTTGGGAAATTAAAAGCATGAATCAATCTATATTTTTTTTACCCAAATTGCACAAAATTATAATTTATGTATAAACAAAAAAATGTAAGGGTTGGAAATGTGATGATGATCATGATTTTTAATATTTGGGGAGTTTTTTCAAAATATTTTTTTATCTAATAATATCAATTCTATATTATTAGATAAAAAACGGGCAATGCCTGAAGATGGATAAGATACTTAAATTGGTCTAAACCACTCACAATACTTTTAATTACAAATTAAAATTATAGGTTGGTACCAAAACACCAAACTCCTTCCAGTTACCTTCATCGAATTATTGTTCACTCATAACTATGTACATATTTTGACTGCCGGTAAAAGGACAAATACGTACTTGTGTGTTATACGTCCAGCTTTGTGACAGTTTTAACGAACTGACAATAGGGTGTTCAATGTCCTCCACATGCAAGGAATACCATTTTGAAACATTTTTTATTGTGTGTACAAAATTAATAAACCGCATAGAATACAACTTACTTTCTCATTTGTTTAAACCTTCACGGCGCTGAAGGTTTAAACTATTTTAATTTAATATAATCATTTGTTTGTATAATTTCTCTACCAAACTAAAACCATATTAACCTAATCCCTAATTTCTCCGCCAATCCTAACTATCCTATCCCAATATATAACTAATTTCCTTACCAAACTAAACTATATTATCCCAATCTAGTTTCGTTACTAATTTTTCCTTCTATGTTATCCCCAACTATTTTCATCTAACCAAAATTATCCATACTTTTTTATTTTAATTCTTCCCTGAAATGATGTCTGCTATAATGATATTTCATGATTTACAATTGTATGCATTAATAGAGCACGCCGAGGATAGAACTTAAAAAATTTTTGTAAAATATCAAATAGTACCGATGATATAAGCTGTCAAAATGTTGATTTTTGCAGCCGGCTGAAAAGTGTGCAACGTCACAGGACGTGCGCGGCGTTACTGCAGCACTGTCATTCTAATTATGATTTGTACTGCATATGCCTTCACGGGACACTATTGTGAATACATTTTACCAATATTCACTTTGAAAGTTCGTAACTTGATCATTGTTGGAAATATTGAAAAACTAATTTTACTCTGCTTGATCTCTTAAATACTATCTCACTGAAATACAGATTATGCGAATTTTAAACTTATTTGGTTTCCTACCGTGTCAATAAAACTGTCAGAATAAGCCTGTCGTCCCGTAGTATTGGTACGAGTAAGGAATTTAAAACTGAAGGCCCTGCATAGAAAAGTACAAAATAGCTGCGCTGCATAGAATACTTTTCTGTGCTGAGTTTTCAATTTTTGTGGATTCCTTACCCTTAACGACCCAATGGGGCGATGCACAAAATCAGGACAGTTTAAGCTTGATGTAAAATACACGAGAACCTACAAGTTATTGTTTTATTATTTAGTCTAAAATCGATGGAGCGTTTTGTTATAGACTGTTAATTCAACTTGTCACAATTGATGGCATAATTTTATGTTACAGTATTGCAAGATTAATAAGTATATTATGTAGTTATTTAGTTTGGTGAATATTAGTTTAAAAATATATAATATATAACAAAAGATATTCTTAAGAAGTGTGAGCTTTGTAAACTAAAACTACCGACTGCAACATCCTTGTCTTATTGTGTTAGACTTGGAGTGATAGGGACTGATAATGATTATTATTACTGGAATGATGTCAATTTACACATGAATAAGAAATAAAGATAAATTACCCTTAAAAGCTAGCTGTTATTCTTTCTGATGAATGGTTAGGAGATAAAATTGAGCAGAGATAAGAGGGTGACCTTTGACCCGGGCAGACAGTCAACATTCCATATCCGTTCTGACCTGCATTCAATTAAGTTGTACCACTGTTCAGTCATGGGATCATTCAGTCTAACTTGGTGCTTTGTCATTATTTATTGTTCAATTGCCTGTGCCGTAGAGAGTGAGTGTTTAAAATACCTTTACTTTTATTCAATATCGTCCTAATTCTGTTTTGGTTTTGTGAATAATCGACTCTTGTGGCCAATTTTGTGAAGTTTTGTGTGAATCGAAAAAAATTAAATTTATAAATAATTTTTAGGTTTCTTGATATGTACATAGTTATACATTTTTTAAGATTGTTACCTTGTTTGAATTGAATCCTTAGTATGAACACATTTTAAAGTTTACATTAATATCAGGAAATTCACAAAAATGTCCTTCACATACAAATTTTCTTTCCTGTTATTTAATTTTGTAATTGTAATTGTTTCCTGTAGTTTTGGAATCATTAAGTAGATTTTACTTACAAATAATGTTAAATGCATTTGTTTGCCAAAGCATCCCCCTTAAAATTCAAGTTATCGAAGGATCTTTTTTCTTTGTCTAATAAATGTGAGATAGCCTATAAAGAAACATGTTTTCTCTCACAACATGTACTATTACGTACGTCATAATCTAAGTGATAATCAAAACAAAGCTAATTTATTATTATTAAGCGGAAGTTCCAAAGTACAAAATGTACTGCGAATTCAACATAAACCAAATTGAGTTAATAAATGTAATTTGTTCTATATGAAAAAAAAAATTATTTCTGTTATTTAATTTTCTTTTCGAAAGAATCGTGAAAACGACAAGTTCTCATAATATTACACATTTAATAAACGCATGTGGGTACAAAGATGCTGAGGTTTAAAATAGAAGGCATTAAAATAATGCTTTTTGGTAAAAATCACAGTACATACATTCATAGTATCACATACCAAATGACAAAAAATATGTATGCATAATGGGAAAAATTGATATACATTCTAAATTAACTAATCATCATGCCATTTCCCACAGGGGTAGGCAGAGAGGACAGACCGCCAAACAACTCGGTCTTGGCACACACTCTTTGCCTCATACATCGTCTCATACATACTCTTATTATTCTGACTCTTGACATGGCCCGACTCAAGTGCCAAGTCTTCCTCGAGCGTCCCCGACTTCCACCATTCATATTTGCGTCATATATTTTCCTTACACTCCTTTCTTCGTTTATTCGCTCTACATGCCCAAACCATTTGAGGGTCCCTTTCATAATCTTACTCATTATGCTTCCATCAGCCTTGTATTCTTTGCGGATCTCCACATTTCTCGCACGATCATACATGTACTCCTATTATTTTCCTCGGTAATGTAAAAAAAAAAATTACATATTGTGATGAAGGAAAAGTAAAAGCACATAATCTTAAAATTTTTTGTTTTGATTATCTGCCCATAACTTCCTGTTTTTCATAACGTCCGTAATATCTGAGCGGTTTACTAGTCACTCATTGTTTCTCAAAGATAAGTTGCTTTTGGTTACGGCAGGCCAGGATGGACAGGATGGACGATTGGCCACTGAAGAGCAGCTGCTCAAGCAAGGTGAAAGCGAGCTCCGAGATCAAATCCTGGCTATTTTGGAACACTACAAACAAGAAGATCCCGTGGGAATTCCCGGAGCTAAAATTCCGGACCCTAAGTCCATCCCGGACATGAAGCACAGTTTTTCCGTTGCAGTGATGAACTTCAAAAACATGAATGTGTATGGATTGAGCAAGTTTAAGATTGCTTATGTCAAATCTGAGGTTGCATCAATGGAGGTAATGAATATTTTAATCCATATGTACAAAAATGAATGCATCCTTGCTTGTCCCTATACCATTCATCTAATTGTGATGAAATTTTGGTGATTTGGTGTAAGCATGCCTGCGTAGGTTTCTATATATATAATGGTGAGCTCTGGCATTATGAAATTATTTTCTATACCATTCATCCGATTGCAATGAAACTGTGGTGATTTGTTTTGAGCTTACCTGTGAAGAAATTGAGATTATGTTTGGGATTATGAAATTTGTTTAAAAATTTTTCTGTAGGTGGTGTGCAAGTTGTTTGCAAAATGTGTGTATTTCATATAGTTATAGGCAAGGAGGGAAGGTAGGAGGGGGAGGGGTTGGGGTTGGGGAAGGGAACGAATGATGGGGGGAGGGGAGGTAGTGGAGAAATTGGAAGGGAACGCGGGAGGGGAAGGGGACACGGGCGGGAACGGGGATGCATGGGAAAGTACATGCAGGGTGACGGAAGGCTGGGGGATGAGGGAGGGCAGAGGGAGGGTTTGCACATGAGACATAGTAGCGGTAGGGGATAGCAGGGGGTAAATTTGGAACATCCATGCTTCTCACTCGAATAGCTGTATGTTGCCTGCTTATGTGCCGGAAAACCTTCTGATTTATCCATGTTACCAGATAGAGAAAAAAAATTATTTATCCAAAGGCACTTCAATAAACAGAAACGCTTTCTTTGAGTGAATTTGCAGCGCACGCTGGGTAGTCGCCAGTATGTTATAAAATTAAAGTAATTCAGATACGCAGCTTTCTTTATTATCAGAATTTGTAGTAATACGTATACGTATTGTATATACATATTTTTAAATGCTTCTTATTTTACATTGTTCTTAAAGTACACCTCACAAAGACAGTATCGTTTCAACTTTACGATTTCATTAATTAAATCAGCTCGAAGGCCCTTACGCTTCAAGTAAATTGATCAGATTCCCTTTCTTTCATTCCATTCTCTGAACTTTTTCTTCTACTCCCTTCACTATACTATTTCTTCTATTCTATTCACTATACCTACTATTTCTTCTACTGCAATCACTATTGTATTTCTTCTACTCTATGCGCTATACATACTATTTCTTTTACTGTATTCACTATACTATTCTACTCCCTAAACAATAATAATTATTAAATTGGTGTAAAATTCAAATGGATTTTATTGTGTTTTCAGGTCGATGGTGCCCTCACGATAGATCGATTACAGATCTTGGGTAATTATACCATGTCAACATGGCTGAGTAGGTCACAGGGCCCTTTCACTGTCGATTTAACCGACATCTTTGTGTCTGGACTTGCCAACCTCGGTGTGGAAAGGGATGGGAGGCTCCAAGCCCAAGATATCAACATGGATTTGACGTTTGGCAAAATAGCCATGAACTTCGAGAACATGGGATTCATGGGCTCTATGTTCCAAGGCATCCTTAATTCAGTAGGAACTTTCCTATTTGACTCAATTAAGCCATTTGTTCTGAAGGAAGCTTACACAACAATAAGAACAGAGATAAATAGCAACATTGATAAGGTATCGGGTGATTTGCGGTTCCCTAATTCTATTTCTCCTCTTGATATGGTCATATCAGATCTGAGACAGAAGGTTCGAGGAATGGGCTTTGATCCTTTCTTCGTGAAAGATTTCAAACAACACACGGGGGTTTTCAGAGCCAATCTGGCTAACACTTGGATTATGGGAATTTCATCATTTTATCGGGTGGGGAACATTAGTTTATCCATGCAAAACAATTCCGTCATAGCTGATTTTGAAGTTGGCACCCAGAGGTTGCAAGGCCAGACGCAATGGGACATCATCGTCTTAGGAGGGCTCATGACCAGAGCAGGGACAGCCTCGTTCTCCGTGGAGTACATTAATGCGAGGGTTGTACTCGCTCAGCCAATGGACACGAGGAAGCATCCCGAGTTCAAGGATCTTCAGTTGGAAATAGGCAACATCCAAGTCAGGTGTGACGGTGCTGGAACTTTGGATTACGTGGCCGAGTTCCTGGTCAATGTTCTCCCTAACTTGCTGAGATATCAGATAACAGATGCCATTGAAGGACCCCTCCAGGATAAAGTGCAAGAGACATTAGATCGTATTGAAGTAGAGGCTCTAATTAAGAAACAAATTCCCGAGCTAGTAAAAATGGAGAGTACTGGTTTTAAACTGTCCTCCCTGAAAGAGGCAGAGACTCCACCAAAAGATGTGGAAGAAGATGACTTCTGGAAATTCGATTAACTTTTATTTTTACTTTGCGTATAGTTTTAAGAAATATTTCCATGACATGATGGCGATTCTCCAAGTAAACCGCTTGGCATTTTAGTGAACCATTGAATTTTAAAATGATCTTTATCAATCTTATGTTAGAAGATGATCATTAGATAATTATTGTGAAATTTTTATCGTCACAGCTGACTAGATTAGCTTTAAAACCAATACTTATGTAGGTTGTAGAGTTTATTTATTAATGTCTATTTGTGTACTGTGTAGCTTTATTAGTTGTGCTTGTTAAATAAATAATTATTTCATTAACATTCTATATTTTATTCCCTACCTTCAGATTATCAGAATAGATAGGAGATAAGAATCACTATGTAATTACTTGAAAATTTTAACTAATTGTGGGAAAGGAAACCCTACTGATTCCTTTATAATAATACTAGCCGAAGTCTCCGGCGTTGCCCGGGCTTTAAGCAGAGTTTTTCCAAGATGCGTTATAGGAGCCACGTTAAGCAGGAGAAAATAAAGTATATATTTTAATTAATTAGTAATTTGTAAACTTTGATGTACCGACACATTACTAAAATAAAATTAATAAATAAAAATAAAATAATGTAGAAAGTGGCCTTCTTCTTGCTTTGAAGATCAAGTGCGCAAAATTTCTGAAATAAATAAAACTGTAGATTTATATAAAAATCAAATCCACCCCCTGCTTGACACAGATGACTCAAAGCCTTTATGTAAGTAGATGACTGTTATTTAACTATTCAAATTAAGTGACACTGAACGTAACTGATAATAATTTACATTATTTAATTTTTTTTTATGAATAATACATTCAATATATTGCTCTATGAACAAAAAGAGCACAAGAAATTCAATGTGATCCAAAAGTCTGACCAATGAACCTTGGGCCCAGTTTCCTGGATTTATACCGATTTATTACATATTTTCCTAATGCTAAGTTTTAAAGCTCTTAAAAAATCATATGTTATTCTTGAAGATAATATTTAAATGTCGAAAGGGCAATTATATGAAATTCCCTCAATAGAAAAAAATCGCGAAGTATGTTCCAAAAATTATTATAAACACGTTTTTTTCAGTTATTTTACAAGTTATATGTATGAAAAAAATTTACAGTGTTTCCTTAAATGCTATTTTAGACATTCTCCTTGAGATTTTTGCTCTATTTTAAACGAGTCGTATTTAATTAAACATTTTCACAATTTTTGCTTAAATATTAGCGCGCTCTCTCTAACATTTGTATTGACATATCTCTCTATCTTCTTTGTACATCGGGTACACCGGGCCTTAAACTTCCAATGCAAAACTGTATTTCATCATCATTGAGATTCAAATGTTATAGTGTTTACAATATCAGGCAAGTGTATGTAAACCAAAGGATGGTGTTATATAATAAACAATAGTGAGTCTGGCATCATGAAATTATGCATTGCTAACAGTTCATCCGATTGCGATGAAACTTTGGGGATTCGATGTGTGCCTGTCAGCGATGGTTTCTATATATAATGGTGAGCTCCGGCATTATGAAATTTGTATAAAAAAATTGCAATAGGTGCCCGAGCTGATTCGCGGGAGGGGGGAGACGAATCCAGGAGGGGGGAGGGGAACTTGGGAGGGAGGAGGGGAACTTGGGAGGGGGGAGGGGAACTCGGGAGAGGGTTTGCTGGACGAGGGAAGAGGGCGAGGGAAGTGGGGAGAGAGAAAGCGGAGGTGAAGGGGACGCGGGAGAGGAAGGGGAGGCGGAAAGGGAACTGGACGAATGGGAAAGGACACGCAGGGAAAAACAATTTATTTATTAAGTGGCGTAGCAACGCATGCCGGGAACTCGCTAGTACTTAAAATAAATAAATTATCCGTGTTTTTGTTAAAATCTTCCCCCCAGCCTCCCCGGAACCATTTATTGGATACCTCTACCCCAAGTGGGTCGCTAAGTTTGGTGACTTATCAGGGGGGGCCCGGGTTCATTGGGGGGGGGGGGGAGGGGTTGAGGTTTGTCTAGGTCTTGGCGGTGGGTGTGTCTGCCCACCTGCTGCGTGGTGAGAGACTGTTCGAGGGAGGCCTTTTGATCTTCGACCGGACTCTCTCTGCCCACCGCATTGCATTGCAGTGGGAGGGATGGATTCATACGTCCGTCACCACTAGCCACACTGACCCCCAGATTCCTACCCACCCCCATACCTTTTCCTCCCCAGAACTTCCTCTCCTTCATTTCCTTAAAATACACCTTTCACACAACACCACTAAGATGGCGCAGGCTCCGAGGGAAATTATTTTTCTCAGGGCCTCCTAACTCAAAAATGGTACCTGAGTACATATAAACATGACAAACTAATATTACTTTTTATTTAAAACTAACGCAGATCCGTGATAAATCACAGGATATTCTAATTTCTTGACGAATCAGTTCCTATTTTGAAAATGAGAATTATTGTTAAAATTATTTTCCGTTAAAATATTATATTGTAGGTAGGTTCTTCACACAATTAATTCCAAATTTCAAAATGATACTTAACCCAAGAATTTTGGCGTATTTTTCAGATGGTCAAAATATTTAAGCTTTACAATAAAATGCAAATAAATGGAAAATATCTGAACATATCCCGAAACTAAAAACTGTTTTTGAAAGGTGATGATTTTATAATTTAAAATAAACATAATTTTTGAAATACAAAAATTTTGCATGAAACATAAAAAAGTTTTTAAAATGGCTCACCTCACACTTTTTCTAATTAAAATTACTAATAACGAATAAAATTTAAAACACATAAATATTGTATTAGACAAATGTATTATTTACGTTACTGTCACCTCACTTTTTTGTCTTTTCATATAAAAATAATTAATAAAAAATGCTCAAAGTCTCAATTTTTTTTTTCAAATTGCGATTCAAAACTTTGGTTTCATACAAGATATACATTTTACTTTTTTTGTTGTTATTTTTTAGATTAGACTACAAAGCGTGGTGTTTTGCCTTTTTAACACTGTTTAAAACATAATTCTCACTCTAATAGTAATGGAGTTACAGCGATTTATACGAGACGCATGTAAGCTGGGACAAATATGGTTTCCAGCCATTCAAAGGTTAACGTAAATCAGAATTCCAGAGTTCATTGAACCAACGTTACGCAGGACACACGCACAACTGAAATTAGTATTTTTGATGACGGTGTCTAATGAGATTCTTTTAAAAGTCTTATTTACTTTTAAACACTTTGTTGAACTCACTATCTAATCTTTTCCCGAGTCCGAGAAGAAAATGCTACAGTGCCGATAAATTTGAACTTTTTCTAAAATCCGGACGAAAAAAGTAGGTACCCGATATGGGTACACAAAGATGACTTATTAAAAGGTGGGACAGGTTTAATTTCGGCTATAGAACGGGCGCCAAAGGAATTTTTAAATAGGCATTTAATTTCTCCAGCTATAATTTATATCTCGCGTGCCCCCCTCCATACATTTCATGGGCGTAAAGGAAGGCTTCCACCGTAGGTAGGTACGACAAGCTAAACATGGTTGCCAAAAATGATTCGTGACGGAATGAAGATTAAATTAATGTTCATTGCACTTATTGATAGCGAACACGCATTTTTTTGGCAAATTTTCGATTTATTAAGAAGAAAATAACGAATAAGACGAGCACATCGTAAATATTATCTAGATTAAGATTGGATTGTTTCACAAAAATTCAAATGTAACATTGACATCAAATGGCCATTCTGCGTTATTTTGTTTTTTGACAGTTGAAAGGTCTCCGGTAATTGCCGATTTTAAGTCCGATTCAGTTTTTAAACAAATTGTGAATAGCAGACGAGGATACCTAACTATCATGTTGTCAGCTTATTACAATTGATAGATTACGCACCTAGAATCGCGTTCAAAGGGGTCTTTCAAATGTCGAAAAAATGGCCCGGGTTGCCATTTTATGAAAATGTCACAGGTGAATTTGAAACAATTTTAAATTTAAATTAGGAAACAACTGGGCTTTATTCATTTAATTGATTCGGATTCTCTAAGACCAGCTCAAGCATCGGGCTCGAGTAAATCTGGCTTCCAAGTAACAGGATTTTTTATAGGGCTAGTGGATTATTCAGTATGTAGTGATCAGCTAACTTCCGGTGGCGTGGGTAAAGGGCATCATAGCATGCGCATAGCGATGGTGGCAAGGGTAACCCATTAAACCATTTTCATGTACTGAGTGTAGTCTTAATTCACCCCATAGAGATTTATTTAAAACCCGTTTTGTGTTCAGAATATAACGATAAATTAAATAACAAGTTGTAGATTTATAGTGGACCTAGTCAAGTTTTACATTCGAGTTGCATGCCATACGCCGCAAAATTTTTAAAATTGATTTCCATGTGTCACTATTATTTTGGTTCTCTAACGCAAAATCAATATTAAGTTGAAACCTGCCTTGTGTTATAAACACATTGTAAAAATTCGAGATGCGAAATCCTATAACATGGATACTATTATCGATTTTCGAGAACAGTTATAAATTTGTAGCATTTATTTATATTAATTTGTAGCAGAATTTAAAACATGATTTTTTTGGAAGAAAATCAATTCTTGTGATATAAAAACCGTCGTAGAAAAAATGCGGTCGTTTAAAAAAAGGAAATCTACGTTTGAAACACCTATGTAAGGGCGTCTGACACCCACGCTACGCCACTGGGCAAATCAGCATTTATTAGTAACAACAAGCACGTGGAACGAGCTAACAGCATTAGAATTTCCATTTTATTTGTTTATACCAGCAATAACAAATTCCTTAGATTAGCCTCTTACAACGTAATACATTTATTTTACATTAGCCCTGCACAGGTGGCCCCGAGAAAAATAATTCCCCTCAGGGCCTTTGTCATCTTTATTCTCGAAACATCTCAATTTATTCGAAAACTATGATACTTAAGAGTGTGACGCAACACTCGAAACTCCGCCAGGTAGGTTGGGACCTTTCTCCAAAAGCGCTCTAGCCGGCTACTGAAACAATCTGACATAGGAGATAATATAGGATTTTGCGCTCAAAAAGTAAATATTTACTTCATTTTTGTTTATGTTGTAACTCATTTTACTCTCGCTGCTTGACAAAACTTTTTATACTATTCTCTTCTTTATCTATTTAAGAATATTTCTATTGCATTTGCAAAGCATTAATATCTATTTAAAAGGCTTATTTTTAAACTTGAAGTAGAAAATGCCAAGTGGGAATGTTTGAAACAAATTTGTGGGGATGGTTGCAACGTTTCAATCATAACAATGTTTCAACCGTCCACACTGAGAGAAAATTAAAAAATTATAATGAAAATGGGTCATAAATTCAAATCATTATGTCTTTCCAGTAGATTTACTTCTGTGATCTAGCATCATTAACATATCAGAGAGTATTGAATATATATGAAAAAATATTCAATACTACAAACTTTCAAAGAAATACAGCTACAGAACGATTCGTGATGGGTACGCAGGTACCTACTCTTAAAATTTTTTATACTCTGTATTTCTGACACGTTTTTTTCCTAAATTTGTCTGTGACGGTGACGCAGCGGCAACTTAAAGTTCAGAGATTCCACAGTCGTGTTCTATTGCAGAACTTGAATCAACTTTTCAATCTACTTTGACAAACTCAATGACTTTGTAGCCAATTTCTACTGTAGAAACTGAAACAGTTGTTCTGTCTAATCAGAGAGACTCAGTGACTCCAGAATCAAATTTTAATACAGGGTAAATAACGTTTGATACGTGTTCGTCGAGTGGTTTGGCGCCTTTACGTACTGCTTTGGTCCGCTGGAGATTAACATGACCTACTCTCTGAAATCAGCGTCACAGAATTATGTACATTAATTATCTGTTGATTTTTTTCCAGATATAAATTTATTGTCAGTCAACAAGTAAAACATTTATGCCAGAAAGCGAGCGACTATTCCCGAAAGCGCTACCCATGAAAACAACTGCCAGACCCTTAAAGAAGAGGAAATCCACTATTTACATGGACACTCGGGAAAATATATTAGAACAAAAACCGAAGAAAAATAAAGAAAAAAACGCTAACACGATAAAAAAAACAGTGTGCAATTCACACGCGGTAGAAGTGAAACCTTCAGAAAACTAAAAAAGGCTACGAAGCACCGCACAAAGAGGAGACCGATTATACTATCTCATTCTCTCGCAGGCTAAATCCTATGGACGTATGTGTTTGTTTCTATTTATAATCGCTATTTTTCGTTTCATCAATTTTTTAATCACAACGATGTTAACAAAGTTTTCACACCAAAAATAACGTGAAGATTACAGAGAAGAAGAAGAAAAAGATTGAAAAAACAGAAATGTATCGAAATTACTCTTGGAGATCAGATAAAAATACATTTTTTAGCACGTGGTGAAGAATATAATTCCACTATACCAGAGAAATTTGGATCCAGGATTTGATTTATAAATTTTAGGCTTATGAAAAGTGCACCAAACAAGAATTACAATAGTTATAATTGTGAATCTGACTAATTGTTGATGACGTGCCTTGAATCTGCAATTAATGACTGATAATTTTGTAAAGTAGTTTTTTTTTGTTTATTTTTTTATTTATTAGTATCTATAGCAAAATTTGTACATAATGTATTTATAAATTGTATTATATTAAGGTATTATAAAGTTTTTTTTTTTTTCACAGTCCTCCTCACTAGGGTTCCCTGTTCTGAGGCGGCCTGTAGTTTTTCCACATTTGTATTTACCCTATATATTTATCCCTATGCTTACATATTTGAGTTTTATTCGTGTCATTTATGTGTCGGTACATTGAATTTTTTGGCAGGTGAAAATAGATCACAAATAATTATAATGTTACTTACAGTACTATTCCTGATTGTTTCCTTGTAAAATATACTATGTATTTATTTAATAGATCTATTTGCCCCCTTAACCGGTAATTTTAAGTTTTAATTTTTTATTTTGTTTGAGTTTTAGTGCCATTCTTTACACAAATGTGTTTTATTCATATTATTTAAGTTCTGACTGATTTTTTTGTAAGTGGTAAGAGGTTACAAACAATTATGTTACTTCCAATATTATTAGAAAGTACCTACCTAGTGATTTTTTCTTTAAATAGATTATCTTTAATTGTTTAATAGATCTTCATGATATATAATCTAACCGATTATTTAAAGTTTTTTTTTAAATATTGCGATATGTTGTAATATGATGTCACATCATAAACCAAAAAATTAATTTTTTCACAACATTACCTTTTTTATTTATTTCTTGTTGAATTTTACACTTTATTTTACATTTTATACCTAGTTAATAATTTAATAATTTCACACATTTATTTATTTTAATTTTATTTTACCCTCAGATCAGAGTTTGAAATATTGTCATGATTGAAACATTGTGATGGCTGAAACAAGCACTTTTGTATGAAAACAAAAACCCTATTTTTAATACCGTTCTATTCTGTCCCAGAATAATATCGCAGTAAAACTATATTGATTACGCCAAATACTCATAGTTGGTATAACTAAGAGCACTTAAACACAAATAATAAAAAATATATCTAAAGTTGTTTCATTTCAAGATATTTACGTGCACAATTTTAAAAATGATTGTGATATGTTTAATCATCATTCATGATCTCATTGAGTACTGTTACAATAATGAAAATTATCCCCACGTACTGTTTCAATCGTCCACACTATGGGAATAATTGAAACAGATTTTCCCATTGTCTTTAATTTGTTATTGTAGCTTACCTGTAAGAGTTGTGGCCATCCAAAAAAATTAATTTGATAACTAGATAGATTATAATTCATCTGGTATAAACATCTTATCCATAAATACAAAAGAAAAATTGCTACAAATAGTTAAAGTAAATGTGTTTCAACCATCCCCACTCTCCCCTATAGAGGGTTTTTTTTAGGAAAGGAAGGGGGAAGAAATGAAATGAGGGGTGGGTAGGAATCTGAGGGTCAGATGCGTTGCAATGCGATGTTCCGAAAGAATCCAAAAGTTTTCCAGTTTCTCCCGAGTTGGTGGGCAGACGCATCCGCCGCCAAGGCCCGGACAAACTTCACCTCATGATCCCAGGAACCCTTGCTAATTCACCAAACGTAGGGAACCACTTGAGGGGAACTAACAAAAAATAAAAAAAATATACTGATGGTGTTACAGACTTTTGTCTGTGGATTTGTTGGCAACCCTGGCTCGCAGCATGATCGTATCTGCCCCTCCCTAACAAGCGAAATAACACTTGCTACGGGAGGGCCACTAGATTATCTTATTTTATCGCTGCAGAATTATTTTTTGAAGAACGAATAAATTCTGCATTCGCGCCATTGCTCGAAGGATATAAAATACTGCACAGACACGGCGCGGCGACGGAACGTTACATTACCGGAATCGTTGCAGTGCTTCGGAGGTCAAAAAACAAATAAAATTTACACAAGGAATGCGAGTATTGCACATGAGTAATTATTAATTACATATTTAGTTTAATGAGTTTATGGTGGATGGTTTAGCTAGCTAATAAACTATCAATGATTATTATCGGGGACTCATCGGAATCGCATTCGAAGGTACCTACCGGTCACGTATGAATCCCGTAGAAATGAGATCACTAAGGTGTGTGTGTGGTAAAACCATGTGCGATCGTATGAGAAATGTGGAGATTCGAAAGGAATGCAAGGCTGATGCAAGTGTAATTAGGGTCGCTTAGATGGTTTGGGCTTGTAGAGAGAATGAATGAAGAAATCAGTTTAAGAGAATACATGACGCAAATGTGAATAGTAGAAAACGTCGAGGACGCATGAGGAAGAACGTCACAATCAAGCGAATCAGATACTTGAGCCGGGCCATGTCAAGATTAAAAATAATATGGTCATATATATGAGTATGCCAAGACCGAGTTGTTTGGCGGCCAGTCCTCTCTGCCTACCCCTGCGGGGAAACGGCGTCGGCGTGATGGTTAGTTAGTTAGTGTATGTAGTTGGTTAATAAATTCTTCCCATGGAATATCAGTTGGGTAGGTAATCTTGTATTTGTCGAACTTGTTTAGAAGATACTGGGTTTTCTTCTATTGAAATCTAGCAGGTGAAGGTCCTACATATGATTATGACCAAGACCTTGGGTTTTCTTCTATTGTGAAGGCACCTATATATGATTATGACCAAGTTATTGGGTTTTCTCCTACTGAAATCTAGCAGGTGAAGGTACCTTCGTATGATTATGACCAAGATACTGGGTTTTCTTCTATTGAAATCTAGCAGGCGAAGGTACCTATCTATGATTATGACCAAGACATTGGGTTTTCTTTTATTGAAATCTAACAGGTAACTTGGTCATAATCATACCTACGCATGATTGTGATCAAGATACTGGGTTTTATTCTATTGAAATCTAGCAGGTGAAGGTACCTACATATGATTATGATCAAGATACTGGATTTTCTTTTGAAATCTAGCAGGTGAAGATAACTACATATGATTACGACCAAGACATTAGGTTTTCTTTTGTTGAAATCTAGCAGATGAAGGTAACTACGATTATATGAACTACCTGTATGATTATGACCAAGTTATTGGGTTTTCTTCTATTGAAATCTAGCAGGTGAAGGTACCTAGATATAATTTTGCGGTTGTTGGTAGTTCGATGAAGAACTAAAAAAAACTTCTAAAATCGTTTTCCTACTAAGAAATAGATAAATTCAATTAACTCAACACGGATGTGCATCTACATTTTGATTTATGCATCTACATCGATAAGTGGCATCTACTCGTACATTGCGATTTCACATGTAGTATCTAGAATAAAGAAAGATAGATTTACGAGTATTTTAAAGTCCGATTTTAAAAATGTAAGTCGTCAGAATATTTTTTTATCGAAAATTAGATATCTCTTACGCTTGACCTCTATATCGCGAGTTGAACAATAAATCTGCAATTTTTGGGTGCGTAGCGTCGCGCTGGCTGATAAAGTTAATTCTTATATTCGTTTACTTTTTTGGTTTATGCAGGGCCGGCCCTGTGCAGGCGCAATTGGAGTAGTCCGCCCAGGGCGCCGACTTGCTAAGGCGCCAAGGAGCCAAGGCAAGGCGCTGATAATACCTAATATAGCGCCCTTGAGGTTTTTACTGGCACCGGGCGCCGATTGGTTCAGGACTGGCCCTGGATTTAGATACCTACTCTGTAGAGCTGATGAATGAGGAAAGAAGTGTTAAGAGAATACACGACGAAACGTCCGGGAAGACATGACACGTTATGTGAATCAAGAGTCAGTAAAACAGAAGAGGATGTATGAATGTGAATGAAGCAAGGAAATTTGGTAGGGTTCCATGCCAACTGAGAATATAGTCAACTCAACACCTCCTTGAAAAGTCATTAAAAGCTATGAAAAAAATAATATTAAATTAGCCGATAACCCTAACCTAATGCAACCTTTTTAACCAATTTTTTTTGTATATATATTTTTATCACTGAACGACTTATCTGAGATGGTTCTGAGTTGGTTTCATTCCGAGTTGTCCGGTCACCGTGTGGTATTACATAATCTCTGTCTACTTTGTGAGATGATTTTCTTTTCATTTAAATTAAACTATATTTATTTTTAACTTAGGTAATGAGCAAAACCTCTAATTGTAATATTTAATTAAATGAAGACAATATTACCGAAATTCAATCGTAAATCAGAAAACAGAAAAATCAGAAAAAGCTACGGTCACATCTGGGACTCGGACCCAGGATTTGAATATTGCAATCACACATAAAGATAGCAGCCACTAAAAATATGCGTTAAGAAAAATGATTTAAATTAAAATAATTTGGCATTCTCGGACTATAAAAAATATTACTATTTGTTATTTCGGCTACTGGCACTATACCTAGCTCTCTCATTCAAAATTTAGGCTTATTAGATTTGTCAAAGAATCTATATATAAAAATGCAAAAGTGAGTCGTATTAAATACATGTAGGATTACGAAAGATTTTTTAAATATTTATATTGAGGGATCAGTAGGATTTATCGGTCCAGTTAGAAATTCTATCGAGCCCAACCCTCTGATATGAAAATATCTGGAGTCGGTGATTTTCCTATTTGGTCTCTGGTAGGTTGACATGTTGTTCTTGAATTGTTTTGTATTTATTATACTTATACAATGCAATTACATCGCGTGGATTGACCAGATGATCATTTGTGGAAAAGTGTTTGGAAGGGTTAAGTTTTCCTGTGCGGAAAATTTAACCCGGACATAAAGTCTAGAGAACAATAAAAAAAGATAATGTTGGTAGTTCTTAGTCGAAGTATGATACAGTTCAATATGACCGAATTGGATAGGGACACGTTAGCTCAGTTGGTAGAGTTGCGCCCCGGCAAGGCGAAGGTCCTGGGTTCGAATCCCAGATGGGACCGTATCTTTTTACGATTTTTCTGTTAACAGATTTTCGATTGAGTTTCGCTAATATTGTCTTCATTTAATTATAAATTATTTCTATTTATTTTATAGCGAAATACTTTCAATTATAAATATTTCATTATGTGTAGTGTTATTGTACCAATATAGATTATGTATAATGTTATATAGTGTAATATAAGAATGATGTGTAGGCATCGTAAATGATTTATATAATGTAGAGGTGTGAGAACCTCCAGAAGGATCTGTGCCGATGCGTAATTACGCATTTTTGATTAATTTTGCTGTGAATTTTATAGACTATAATATTATCATTATTAATAATTTTTAATTACTTTTTGGCTTCCATTCGTTAAAGGCGTCCATTTATTAGCTGTTAATTTTAATAGTACAGATTGTTCTTAAGAATAGTTTCTGCACAATAACCTACTTACAGTTATATTACAGGGAACACAAAAAGATTATATATAATATTTAAGAAAATAAATAGAAAAAACCGTATAAACGACGTTGAACAATGTATTATTTTTTAGTGATAATATTATTGCGTTCTTCTTCTTCGTGTGCCCTATCAGGTCCCCCCGACGTTGGCGATCACTCTGGTAAATGTCTCTCTATCTTGCGCTATCCGGAATAGCTCCTCCACACTTCTAATACCGGTCCACTCCCGTCCATTTTGCAGCCAAAACATTTGCTCCTATCAGGCCCTCGGCGACCCTCAATCTTGCCGTATTTTTTTTTTTACATGAGCTCCACACAGGAAGCTATGAGGAAAATAATTTCCCTCAGGGCCTATGTCATCTTTGGGGATGCTGTGTGGAGGGTTTTTTTTAAGGAAAAGGAGGAGAGTTCTGGGAAGGAAAAGGGTTTAGTGTGTCCTGGTTATCCACCTCCAAGACCTAGACAAACCTCACCCCATGAACCCGGGCACCCCTGCTAAATCAACAAACGTAGCGAACCACTTGGGGTGACCTACGGCAGAGGTGTTGGTTATCCAATAAAGGTTCCCGGGGCGGCGGTAACCATTCCCGCCTCCCAAATTGTTATTAGGAGCAAGTGATATTTCTCCCCTCGAAGCATGTGACCCAATTATGAAATTTTCCTAACTTTTACTAATGTGAGTAGTTCTCTATCTGCTCTAGCCCGTCTGAGAATTTCTGTGTTGGTGATCATGTCGGTCCATGGGACTTTGAGCATTCTCCGGTGAAGCCTCATTTCAAAGTCTCTAACCTGTTCATGGTATTTACTTTCAAAGTCCATGACCACATGTGGCATTTTAACATTCTCAGCCTTAAATTATTATTATCCTTATTATTTATTGCGTTCTTTTTTTAAACAAATTATCACCTCTTGCAATCTCAAACCAACTACGAATAAAAACATTACTATTAAAGTGGTCTGCGCAATCTACCCGTAGGTACTTCGTACTATCCCGGAGTAGCAGATGTACGAGTCATAATAATTACTTTCACAGGACGCATAAGAAATCATAAATAAAATGCGCGCAATGTTGTTCCCCGGTCTGCGAAAAGTCAGTAATTCCTCGCTTTCGGTGTGTTTCCCCGTATTTCCCTGCATTATACTGTATTTCGCTGTATCTGGGCTTAAGTAGTACCGTTAAGAGGTAAAGCGAGTAATTATGAGGAAAGAAATATTGTTATAATGAAATATTCGAAGCTAGAAGCCGGTGGCGCCCCCTAGTCACGGGTCAGACTCTCCCTCCGCTTTCCTTTTCGGGGAAAAATTAAACGTAAAGCAGAATGGGATTTTCCAAAGCATAAAATACGATAATTTAATGATGTGATATTAGATGGTTGTGTATCAAATTAAACTGTTCAATTGATACTGAGAAAGCCTCGCAGTTTAGTACTTAATATATTATGTTTCTCTGAGCTTTCACACAAACAAGGTATTTACGAGTATTTACGTAAGTTTAGTCCTTACTTTGCTTTGGTTTTTAAATTAACTTTGTTCATTGTATTTAAAACCTTATTACGTCGATTCTTTATTCCTACTTTTTGTGATGATTTTCGCTTTTCACTATCCTTCATCATTTACATGGACTTTTACTTTAATATTACTTTTAACTTTGTTTTATTTGTACGCTCGATGAGATGCCTATATTGAATCGATCACCTCCTTTTCTAATCCGGAAGAAAACTCTTAGGCGCTAGTTATAACCGGACGGGACAAACGATTTCCCTCCAGAACCTTGGATTACCTTTATAGACTTACCCATGACATCATGAGCCATGTTTAGATGCGAACAGCCATGATTTCCTAACCCTCCCCTTCCACTTCTTTCAGCTTCACAACATTCATTGGGGGATGGTATAAGTACATTGGTTCCTGGAAATTGGACTACTTGTATGGATTAAAAAAACATAAATTGAAAAAAAAAGTAGCAAACATCATAAAATAAATAAGGGAGGGTAGACCAACACATTCACATGATGTAATATTGGCCTATTTTTGAGTGCTGGCAACTTCGGAGATAATTTAAGTGCTTTTTAACGAAATCAAATTACACGTTCCGTTTTTTGTCTCGCTTTGAGTTACGGTATGTGATTCCGTAATCTCACGAAACGAGGAAAAAGTGCTCGGGGAGGGAGGACCGGGAAAGAACGGTAATACCAATGATACAAATAGAATTTGTGAACAGGTTTGAGGGTGAGGGAAGGGGGGGGGGGGGATAATTTAAAATTAAGAAAAATTACAAAAAAGCAAACAGAATAAGCAGTTTTTTCAGCATTATTTTTAAGGAAAATCAGCAACGACAGCTATAAAGTATCATCAGTGAGATTATAGTCTTCGTTTTATAAGATTTTTTATTCCATTTTTCTTTTGAGCAGAAAACACAGATACATTATAGTGATATAGATAAATAAAAATGTAATAGAAATTTAGCGAAACGAGAATTCGCCCGCATCCTATTATATATGATGATATGGGGAATTTCGGGGGAGAGGAAATAAAATATCTAGCTATTCAGATCCGGTCCATTAAACGTTCCGATTCGAATGGTGGTCTCTCGCCAGCGCGACACTGAGAGTATTTACTACTTCTGCTGATGTTATGTTTTAATCTATGAAGTATACGATAATTTGACTTATTTAGATGTATTTGAAAGAAACAAGCGGCTTGTAGATCTGTACATATGAAGTTATTTAGAGATAAGCCATTTAAGTTTCATGCAGAAGTTGCTTTTATTTATTTATTAATAAACGCCCCTTTTCGGGGCTTTTACATATATAGCATAGTTAGAAAAATACACATTTATTATACATAACTGAACTGCCTAAATATCAATATTTTATATTTCTTTAAAGATAAATTGAAGATGTCCACTGACTTTGTATAGTTGTTTCCCTTCATTAGTATTTTGGGCAAAGAGGAATACATATGGTATTTAGTTATTATCAAACTAGCGAGTTCCCGGCATGCGTTGCAATGCCACTAAAATAAAGAAATTGTTTTTCACCGCGTGTCCTTTCCCATTCGTCCCAGTTCCTCTTCCGCCTCCCCTTCCCCTCCCACGTCTCCTTTCCCTCCTGCACGCGTTCCCTCCACCTTTCCCGCCTTCCCTCCCTCGAACATCCCCCCTCCTTCATCCCCCTTCGCTGCTCTCAGATTTCCCACCCCCTCCCGCCTTCCCTCCAAACTACATGAAATACGCACATTCTTAAAACTAATCACACGCTAGTCGCGCTACCTATTTCAGATTTTTTATACAAATTTCATAACACTACAGTTCACCAGTATATATACAGAAATATTTGCGGGCGTGCGCACATCAAATCCCTAAAGTTTCGTCGCAATCGGATGAATGGTTTAGCAACGCATAATTTCATGACGCCTGAGCTCACTATTATACATAGAAACCATATCGGACTCGCGCACATCAAATCCCCAAGTTTCATTGCAATCGGATGAACGGTTTAGCAACATAGCATAGTTAATTAGATATAATTAAAGGAGCATAATTAAAGGACGCCAGAGCGCATTATTATATACAGAAATAATCGCGGGATGCGCACATCAAATCCCCAAAGTTTCATCGCAATCGGATGAACGGTTTAGCAACGCATAATTAAAGGACGCCAAAGATGCGCACATCAAATCCCCAAAGTTTCATCGCAATCGGATAATGGTTTAGAAACGCAAAAAGCCCAAATAAACAAACACACACATATTCATTTTTATATATATTAATTTTTTTTAGAATACAATTGGATTACCCCTCTAATCTTAATATTTACTATATAAAGCAAAATATCTATTTGTATGATATCTGTAATAATAAAAACTTACATACGGTGAGCACTGGGGTAATGAATTTCGCACAACTTATTTGTCTAGAATTTTCAGATTAACGCTACTATTTTCAGTTCACAACGTCATTTCCATTACAAGCGATGGAGCTTTGAACTATATATTTATCTGTCAAAATAAGATAAGAGACGCCTGTCAGTGTAATTTCTTTAAAATTCATCTTTTTCAATTATTCAACCAGATAACTCATTCAAAGTAAGTTAAGTAAAACGAGAAATATTCAAACATTGCATAAAACAAAACTAATTGCTTGAGCGGTACACTTTCCGGAGATGTTTTCAAATGAAATGAAGCTAGTAAATGCTAAATGAAGCCACTAATTAAAAAGTTTATTTTTCTTTTTGTGCCAGGAGTGCAGAGCGTCAAACAGGTTATTTTCAAGAAGTGCCAACTTCCTTGTGAAAACAGAACCTTCAGGCTCTGAGTCCTCCCCGCCTCCAGACTTGCTTATCAAAGGATGTTTAGCTGTGCATACCTGCGACTCATTAACGTCATATTTATTTTGTGTCCATTCCTAGTAAACACAGAAGGGTTGTTCTCAAATTGTGTCTCACAGGTACTACAGAGTACGGAGGGTTGGGGAAAAGCTCGACAGGAAGCTGGTTCAATCTTTATTTATGAAAAAAAACCTTACGTTCATTTTTCTTTTCCCTTCTTTAATATTATTAATATAATGTGCCTATAAAAACATGTACTCTTCTATATCTTCATCTACTATTACTATTAATGGTTTTGCAATGAAAATAATATGGACGGTATCCGGAAACTCGTAGTAAAAGCGGGAAACTAGTGAGTCTACATCACATAGAGAACTCAAAAAACTTTTTTTTTCACCTTTAACATTTGGATTTATTTAACCTTATTTTCGGCAACTAATTTAATGGAATGTGAATCATGGGAATCTATCGATAAACAGCTGATTTCAACCCCCTCGCAACAGTTTATTTTTCAAATTTCACCTAAAAAATTTCCCGAAAATGAAAGCTAAAAAAAAGTTATACTACAAAAGTGATTTAGATTTTGATGTAGACGACCTCCGTGGTCGAGGGGCAAGGCTCTCGACTAGCGATCCGGAGGTCGCGAGTTCAAATCCCGGCGTGCACAGATAGATTTCATTTGATTGATTTGAATGATTGATTTGATTGATTTTGATTTGATTGTTTTCACAATTTAATCATTCAAAATAATAATACAAGGTGTCTATTGCGGCACGTTCTAGCGTTAGATACTTTCAGTATCGCCCTGGTGTAAACCCACCATTCAGAATTGAAACGTCGCTTAAAATGGCTTTAGGGGTGTTTTGTGACTAGATCTGAATAGCCAGATACTTCCTCACCTTCTTCTTCCCCATCTCTTTCCCCTCCCCACTTACCTTCAGCCTCACAACGTACCCCAATTGGAGATGCCGTGGTCTCACTGGCTCCAGACGGAAGCAGTTGGGACTCTTGTGAGAAATTGTGATTGCGATGAAACTTTGGTGATTTGATGTGCGCATGCCCGCGATTCTTTCTAAATATAATAGTGAGCTTTTTTGGCGTTATGAAATTATCTCCTGAACTATTCATCCGACTGCGATGAAACTTTGGTGAGTTGTGGTGCGCGCGCCCGCTAAGGTTTATATATATACGGATGAACTCTGGCGTTATGAAATTTTTATACAAAGTTTACAATATGTGGCGCGCGAGTTGTTGCGGGAATGTGGGAGGGGGGAGGGCAGAGGAAAGAGGGAGATTTACACGTAAAGTAGAAGAGATTCACGGGAGGGGGAAAGGGAACGCGGGAAGGGGAAGGCGGAGAAGGTGGAGAAAGAACGCGTCAGAGGGAGGGAAAGGGGATGCGAAAGGGGAACAGGAACGAATGGGAAAGGACACGCAGGGAGTTTATTTAAGTTGCATTGCAATTTGCAACACATTCCGGGAACTCTCTAGTTTATTATAAAATATTTATTTTAATTTAATTTCACTATTACACGTTCCTTTTTAATTGTATAATGCTTTTTAACTTTGTTAACTTCCAACCATTGTTTACGGACCTTAAGGAGACTTAAAATTCTGCCCGCAGATTGAAGATTGTCCCGACGATCAACAACCTCTGAAAGGAGAGATTACTTTTGTGTTAATGTCAGCAGACAAACAGGAGACTAATAAACTTTAGTCAAACAGATACCAAGTGCACTCCCAAAATTTCAAACGGGGAAGAACGTTCTTCCCCGTTGGAAATTTTGGGAGTGCACTTGGTATCTGTTTGACTTTTTTATAATAACTAATAACGATGTTGTTAGCATTCCATATCCTTCTCATACTTATGCAGGTCACCCTAAAATCCATCATATTTTTCACATAATGAACTTTACTAAGGTTACTAATTTAGTTGATTATTTGTACCTTTTAGCACGTGTCCCCGTCAATCCCGCTTTCAACTTTAAACAACGCAGCAACTTTACTTAGGTCGCATTTAATAAAACACAAAAGGCATAACGGAGCGGTAACGGCGAACACAAAGTTTATCATTCGGGCTTTCTTCTGCAATATTGCGATGCTTCGTTTTAAGGTCAGATAGAAATATAATTTTACTAGATGAAAATATTATATTAGTATTTCAGAAATAATACAATAAGAACAACATTCACAAGACAAAATTCTAAAATTTGAGGTGAAATGGATTTAAAAAATCTAGAATCCTCAATGGTCTTATTTTTACCCATTTTTTGAAAAAAATAATTGTTTCGGAAATCAAAAAAAACTTTTTTTTGAAATAGGCAATTCACCCTTAAAAGAGTGCTTTTTGAAAAAAAAAATCTTTGATATTAATCAAAATAGGTATCTACCTAATATTCTATTGAAAGTCATTGTCGTAGAATGAAAAAGTACTTCTACTGTTATTCTTTATTCTATGGCCATTATAAACTTTATACCTAAACCATGTGTTTTTAGTTAGATGGAAGAAGATCGAGTGTAAGGGTGAAGCGCAAAGTAGTCGGGGATGCTACGTGATAATCTGAGCGTTGTAATCCTAATTTTCGATCATTATTTGGCGTTCCGTTCTCTCTGCCTACCACTGCTGAAAAATGGTTTGGTCGTAAGTATATGGAATGCTAGCATATGGAATATAAGTATATTTGGAAAGCTCGAAAGATGATTAAAATAAAATAAAATTCAAGTGTGCAATACACACGCGGTAGAAGTGAAATCTTTGGAAAACTAAATTAGATAAGAGTGGGGAGGCCACGAAGCACCACACAAAGAGGAGACCGATTATTCTATCTCATTCTCTCGCAGGCTAAATCCCATAGATTTATGTATATGTCTCTTTTAAGTGTCACTTATTCGTTTCATCGAATTTCAAATCACAACGGTATTAAAGAAGATTTCACTCCAAAAAGTTTACACACAAAATAAAGGAAAAAGCTATACTGTGCTGTTATTCATATAATTAAAGATGTACATAAATACCAGAAAGGTTGGTCATTGACTCATTGTCCTTTGTTTCCAAGTTTCCCAGCAAGGATGGCTCGAAACTTTAATGAGTTTTCCGGACACGTGCACGCTAGTGGGGGTCGAATGTTTTATTTTACATTATTTCACTAGATTGTAATATTAATTCTGTTCAGACCTTGTTAAAAGCAGGCAGGGTGTGTCAGGTAAACAAATTCAATTAAGCCGTCACTATATGAAACGTTGTTCAACAAATCGAATTTCGATTATATAAATTTCTTTAATAATATAGATTGGTTCAGTTCAACACCACATTTAGTAATTAAAATATTTTTTTTATTAAATAAAATAACAAACTTGTTTACACCACTATTTAATAAAAATTATGAATGTGTTTCAAAACCGATGGTTTCTTCATTTTTATTGGGATAAAAATAATTATTTAACATTTTCAATATATTCTGACAACTACACTGTGTTAGCATGATTACCACACGTAAGCTTCATTCATCCAACATGCAATATGCACTCAAACGAATACACGCTATCGAAATATCTGTCAAAAAGCACGTATCGTATTCACAAAAGTGTTAAATTGTTTTACCACATTTTTTAAAAGTAAGAATATGTTTTATATAAATATTACTATTAAAGCTGCTACTGAGGGTTTCAAGTTTCAAAACTTTTTCTTTTTCAAAAGTTCGCATAAATATCGTGTCTATCTTCTTTTTTGTCAAACATTTCAAAGCTCCATAGCTCCATTAGCTTAGCTTCATAGCAAAGAGAGCTGAGAAAATTGATTGACCCAGAAACCCCAGACAGAATGAGCCACGCTAATTTCATTATGCTCTTTTTGCTGCTGAAAAAAACAAATCTACTCACTATTTATAGTAAAACTAATATATTATAAAGGTATATACGTTCAGTTCGTGAGGTTCATGGAGTAAATTTTGTCTTGGCGGCGGATGCGCCTGCTCACCAGTTTGGTCTGCGTGACAGACCGGATCAGGAGAGGCCGGTTGAGGGAAATAGGTACTTCGATCTCAATAGCTGGACTCTCGCTGCACCGTTGTGGTAGAGGTGGGTTCATATGTCCATCATTCTTGAACCCTTAGATTACTCCCTACACAAAATACACCTCAAACCTTTCCCTTCCTATGATACTCCTTATAAATTCCTCTCCTTCCTTTCCTTAAAAAACCCTCCAAACAGAAACCGCAAAGATAACATTATTTCAGGGCCTCCTGTGTAGAGTAAATTAAAAAAAATTGTGCACGGTTCACACGCGGTAGAAGTGAAACCTTCAAAAAACTAAAGTAGACAAGAGTGGGGAGGCTGCAAAGCACCGCACAAAGAGGATATCGATTATTCTTTCTCATTATCTCGCAGGATATGTCAAATAGATGTTTATGTGTTTGTCTCTTTTTAGTGCCATTTTTTCGTTTCATCGAGTTTCAAATCACCACGGCGTCAAAGAAGTTTTCACTTCAAAAGAATCGTCCTGGTGAAAACATCCATTAAGTACCGAAACGTCGCTTGAAATGGCTTCAGCCTCGTTTAGTGTCCAGATCTGAATAGGCAGGAAAGTATTGCAGATCTAAATCTGCAATACTTTCCAACCTTTCTCTTTCCGATTTCCTTCCTCTCCTCATTGCCTTCAGCCTGACAATATATCCCGACCGGTGACACCAAAGTTAAACGGGCTCTGGTGCGGTATTCACATAAAATATTTTTAAAAAATAGGTACAAACATTCAAAAAGCTACTCTCGTAAATAAATGTTAAAAATTCTTTCAATTTTTTCCACGATATCATAATAATATAAAGACAATATTTTGTCTTCAAATGCCTCTTCATGGAAAAGCTCCGATAATATTTGCGAAGCTCTGGTAAAAAAAATTGGGAAACATTCGCGCCTCGGCAGTTCAAAGTGTAATGCTAAAGTTGAACGTATAATACTATAAAATAATACACACTTATGGATGAAGCACAAAGTATAAAGGAACGGAAGCGGGAGAGTCGACAAACATCTGATGTATTCCGTTGGCAAACGCGTTTCTTAGAAAAACAAAGGACATTTTTTTCATTTTGTGGAAATTTGTCGCGACTGGGTGGCTGGCAGTTTATGTTCGTATCTTGATACAATTTCACACCATTTCTTTGTTTTCCCTTTGGTTTCACTTTCGAGCCAATTTTACTCCGAAAATAAGGAGAAATACGACAAGTACAAGATACCTAGTATTATTTTTAATGTAATGGAGGAAACTTGTACGTTCTTAAAAAAAATCACCAAAAATTATAGAACACTTTACTTGCACTTAATTTATTTGTTCATCTTTACCAATTATTATAGATTTCCTTCTTGATATTTTTCCTCCATAAGAAACGAACGGAATTATATAAAATCAAAATATTATGTGTAAATTTGTAAAAATATATATATCTATATTTTTTTTATATGAATATCGCACACGATTCCCAACTGCTCCCGTCTGGAGCCAGTGAGACTACGGCATCCCCAATGGGGTATGTTGTGAGGCTGAAGATAGTGGGGAGGGGAAGGAGATGGGGTAAAAGAAGATAGGGAAATATTTTGCTCCTCAGATCTGGTCACCAAACACGGCTAAAGCCACTTCAAGCAACGTTTCAATTCTTATATACTTAGAAGGTTTTATACCAATTAGAAGGTCTTATACCAATAAATACTGAGAGCATCTTCCACTCTGAAACGTGTCGCAAATATGCTATTTATTATTTTAAATAATTTAATTGTGAAATAACACAAATTAATCAAATAAAATTTATTTGTCACGCCAGGATTCGATCTCGCGACCATTGGATTGCGAGTCAAGAGCCTTACCGCTAGATCACGCCATTTTCTCGGCATGTAAAATGTAGTTTTTAATGTGGCAAATATCAACTAGGCCCTGAGGTTACCGGAAGCAGCGTAATGTTAAATTAAGGTTAAAAAAACGAAAGATATTTCAAAAGACAAATTAACAATCTTCTACCGTGATATATCACGGTGAATAATTATGTGACTGCTCTATTATCATTTTATTTTTATTATCTTTCTTTTCTTTCTCTGCATTTATGTTTTATTTTTGAAATTACTATGTTTTATATTTCCTTATAAGTAAACACTGATTACGCATGCTGTGAACATTTATAATTGAAGTGTCAATGCCTATGTACTTCCCAATGGCAATTTTATAACTATAATCATTGTAAACACTCTGTGAATGTTTCAAACAATAAATAAATGTCAATTAAAAAAAAAAAATAAATAAATATATATAATACTCTCAGTATCGCCCTAGTGGGAAATTTTTTACAAATCGACCCTATGGAATAACAAGGTTCCAACTAACACACACCCTGTTCTGAGAAAACGGGCTTCAAAGATTTGAATGTCTATATTTCGATACGTAATCAACTTTACATTTTTTGAGTATGCAAAAGTATTTAGTTGTAGGTTATTAACCTAATTTAAGTAACATTAATAATCATTTAAAGTTAGAAATAGGAAATTTGGAAAAGCAATTTTATCAGTTGAAACCTTGTTACGCAGTTGATTTCAAGCAAGTAAGTAATCGTCAGATGAAACCTTGTTCACCAACATTTCCTACAGTAAGTAAGGTTTTTTGAACGTCATCTCTCTTATAAAATTGTGTTAATATTCCACTTTTATGAAATTTACGAGCAAAATCAAAAATATGTTATCATTGATGAAAGCAGTGATGAAACAGGTGATGAAGAAAGTGGTGAAAAACATGGGTTGACGTCTTATCTGAAAACGGTAATTTAACGTGGAAAAAAATCAGTGATGATAAAACATGTTGTTATCTTTGATTAAAACAGAGATGAAACAGGTGATGAAGTAAGTGATGAAAAAATAGGTTGAATTCTTTACTGAAAACACTGATGTCACTTGCGATGACACTAGTGATGATGAAATACATTGTTATCTTTGATGAAAGCACTGATGAAACAGGTGATGAAGCTAGTGATGAAAAAAATGCTTTGTAATATTGGCCGAATACAGTGATAAAACCTAATATGAAACTGGTGATGATGAAATGTGTTGAAATCTTTCACAAAAGCACTAATGAAACAGGTGATGAAGCTAGTGATGAAAAACAATAGGTTTGATTCTTAACTGAAAACACTGATGTTACTTGCGACGACACAAGTAGTGATGAAATGCGTTATAATTTTTGATGAAAGCACTGATGAAACAGGTGATGAAGCTAGTGACGATTAAAAATAAGTTAGATTCTTCACTGAAAACACTGATGTTACTTGTGATGACACTAGTGATGATGAAATGCTTTGTCATCTTTGATGAAAGCAGTGATGAAACAGGTGATGAAGCTAGTGATGAAAAAAAATAGGCTGAATTCTTCACTGAAAACACTTATGTAACTTGCGATGACACTAGTGATGATGAAATGCGTTGAAATCTTTCACAAAAGCACTGACGAAACAGGTGATGAAGCTAGTGATGACAAAAAATAGGTTCGATTCTTCACTGAAAACACCGAAGTAACTTGCGATGATACTAGTGACGATGAAATGCTTTGTAATCTTTGATGAAAGCACTGATGAAACAGGTGATGAAGCTAGTGATGAAAAAAAGGTTGGATTCTTCACTGAAAACACTGATGTAACTCGCGATGACACTAGCAATGATGAAATGCGTTGTAATTTATGATGAAAGCACTGATGAAACAGGTGATGAAGCAAGTGATGAAAAAAAAAAAGTTAGATTCTTTACTGAAAAAACTGATGTCACTTGCGATGACACTAGTGATGATGAAATACATTGTTATCTTTGATGAAAGCAGTGATGAAACAGGTGATGAAGCTAGTGATGAAAAAAACAGTTTGTAATATTGGCCGAATACAGTGATATAACCTAATTTGAAACTGGTGATGATGAAATGTGTTGAAATCTTTCACAAAAGCACTGACGAAACAGGTAATGAAGCTAGTAATGAAAAAAACGCTTTGTAATATTGGCAGAATACAGTGATATAACCTAATATGAAACTGGTGATGATGAAATGTGTTGAAATCTTTCACAAAAGCACTGATGAAACAGGTGATGAAGCAAGTGATGAAAAAAATGGGTCGTCGTCTTAGCTGAAAACGGTAATTTAACCTGCAATGAAACTAGTGATGATAAAATGCGTTGTTATCTTTGATTGAAACAGAGATGAAACGGGTGATGAAGCAAGTGATGAAAAAAAATAGGTTGGATTCTTTACTGAAAACACCGATGTAACTTGCGATGACACTAGTGATGATGAAATGCGTTGTAATCTTTGGTGAAAGCACTGATGAAACAGGTGATGAAGCAAGTGATGAGAAAAAAAAGTTAGATTCTTTACTGAAAACACTGATGTCACTTGCAATGACACTAGTGATGATGAAATACATTGTTATCTTTGATGAAAGCAGTGATGAAACAGGTGATGAAGCTAGTGATGAAAAAAACAGTTTGTAATATTGGCCGAATACAGTGATATAAACTAATTTGAAACTGGTGATGATGAAATGTGTTGAAATCTTTCACAAAAGCACTGACGAAACAGGTAATGAAGCTAGTGATGAAAAAAACGCTTTGTAATATTGGCAGAATACAGTGATATAACCTAATATGAAACTGGTGATGATGAAATGTGTTGAAATCTTTCACAAAAGCGCTGATGAAACAGGTGATGAAGCTAGTGATGAAAAAAACGCTTTGTAATATTGGCCGAATACAGTGATATAACCTAATGTGAAACTGGTGATGATGAAATGTGTTGAAATCTTTCACAAAAGCACTGATGAAACAGGTGATGAAGCAAGTGATGAAAAAAATGGGTCGTCGTATTAGCTGAAAACAGTAATTTAACCTGCAATGAAACTAGTGATGATAAAATGCGAATAAATAAAATTATTATCTTTGAATAAAACAGAGATGAAACAGGTGATGAAGCAAGTGATGAAAAAAAAAGGTTGGATTCTTTACTGAAAACACTGATGTAACTTGCGATGACACTATTGATGATGAAATGCGTTGTAATCTTTGGTGAAAGCACTGATGAAACAGGTGATGAAGCAAGTGATGAGAAAAAAAAGTTAGATTCTTTACTGAAAACACTGATGTCACTTGCAATGACACTAGTGATGATGAAATACATTGTTATCTTTGATGAAAGCAGTGATGAAACAGGTGATGAAGCTAGTGATGAAAAAAACAGTTTGTAATATTGGCCGAATACAGTGATATAAACTAATTTGAAACTGGTGATGATGAAATGTGTTGAAATCTTTTACAAAAGCACTGACGAAACAGGTAATGAAGTTAGTGATGAAAAAAACGCTTTGTAATATTGGCCGAATACAGTTATATAACCTAATATGAAACTGGTGATGATGAAATGTGTTGAAATCTTTCACAAAAGCACTGATGAAACAGGTGATGAAATGCGTTGTAATTTTTGATGAACGCACTGATGAAACAGGTGATGAAGCTAGTGATGAAAAAAAATAAGTTAGATTCTTCACTGAAAACACTGATGTTACTTGCGATGACACTAGTGATGATGAAATACATTGTTATCTTTAATGAAAGCACTGATGAAACAGGTGATGAAGCTAGTGATGAAAAAAACAGTTTGTAATATTGGCCGAATACAGTGATTTAACCTTATTTGAAACTGGTGATGATGATATCCAACATTTAGTAATCGACAGCTGTGGATTTCCCAACAAACCGTGTACAGTGAAGAAATCACACAGAAAAAATCAACCTTTTGGTGTGACCAAATTCAATCAGAAAAGGACCCTCGAAAACTCTGGCAAAATATAAAGGCATTGTCTGGAGAGATCAACATCAAGGTCGATTCCTCCCTTGAAGCGAACAGCCTCGCAACACACTTTCGAACTAAGTTTGAAAAATTTCGAGACCTCAGTGTGGTAGGATCGCCTTCTGCCGCGGCACCAAGTCCGTTCTCCATTTTTTCGGTAGAAGATGTCACGCATGCTGTGAAGTTTTGTCCTAATAAACAATGCGCTCAAGACCCCATACCTACCTGGCTCTTAAAACAATGTCTTCCGGATATAGCGCCTGTAATTACCGCAATTATCCAGAAGTCACTAGTAGATTCACTTGTACCGGGAATACTTAAAAAATCGATTATAACTCCAATTCTAAAAAAACCTAACCTTGACACTGACAATTCGGATAATTACAGGCCAATATCCAATCTACCATTTCTATCAAAACTGCTTGAGAAAATCGTTGCCAAACAATTGGTGGGGTACTTGAACTCCGCCGGTCTATTTGCCAAGAATCAATCCGCTTATCGACAGTTTCATTCAACGGAAACTGTTCTTTTGCGGGTGATTTCAGATCTGATCATCGGGATGGAAGCAGGTTAGTTGGGTTTGGTTTCTATTCTTGACATGAGTGCGGCATTTGATACGGTAGATCATAGTACTTTACTAAATGTGCTTGAAACCGAATTTGGCGTTCGAGGTGACGTCCTCCAATGGATGACATCGTACCTGTCTGGACGAGTAGCTTCAGTAATTTTCAATAAAAATACATCACCTGAAACTCCAATCGAATTTGGAGTTCCCCAGGGTTCTGTCCTTGGTCCCATTCTCTTCATTCTATATACGAATCGTCTCGAACGACTCATTCACTCAGCTGGCTTTGAACCACAAGGCTACGCGGATGATCGTTTGATTTTCAAGTTTTGCTCCCCGGATGAAAAAGACGTCCTTAAAAACGAGGTGGTTAGCTTCATTAACACAGTCTCAAGTTGGATGTCTGTTAATAAACTCAAACTTAATCCGACAAAGACGGAATTTATTTGGATAGCTTCTCCTGGAAGGCAAGCCCAAATCGATTTCAGTCCAATCCGTATTCAGGACACAGATATAATTCCTTCTACAGAAATTAAATTTCTGGGTTTCACTCTAGACAATAGTCTTTTTCTTGAATCGCAAATTTCAAATGCTGTGAGTTCTGGCTTTCTCCATCTTCGGCAGATAAAATCAATCAGGAGATGCCTTCCCTCTGACGGGGCAAAGTCCCTCATAAATTCGGTCGTTGTCTCACGTATGGATTATTGTAATAGTGCATATGCTGGCCTTCCAAAGACACAATTAAATAAAATACAGTCCGTCTTCAATGCTGCGGCGAGAATGATTTTTGGTGAATCTAAGTACCGTCATATAACCCCGCTTCTAAGGGATCGTCTTCATTGGCTTCGATGTCCTGAAAGAATAGAGTTCAAAATCTGCTTAATGACCTTCAAAGCATTGCAAGGAATGGCGCCAGCCTATATATCGGAACTATGTGTCCGACAAAACTTAAGCGAGACAGCTTACTCTAAGGTCAGCAGATCTAGATGTTAATAATCGTTTAATCGAACTTTCTAGGTCAAATCGAGCCGTTTACTATGATCGCTCTTTTCGTGTAACTGGCCCTCTCATTTGGAATAAACTTCCCTCAGCTCTCACTAATATCCAGAATTTAGCTGAATTTAAACGGGATTTAAAAACAAAATTATTTAAAAAATCATACCATTCATGAACCCTAACACATTTTCAATACACGTAATACCATGCTCTCAAGTTTCCGATAATTGTTTGGTTTCGGTTTCCTCCTAATTGTATTTTTATGTTTAATGGTCGAATATAATGTCAGAATATTTCTAATTTCTAAACGCAAACTGCCTTCTGTCAGTATATAATATTTTAGTTTTAAAGTTTTTGTTTTGTCCTGTGCTCCAAGCACCGTTATTGTTTATTATTATTGTCCAATGTGTGCTATGAAAGCACGGTTTTTGTTAAATTTTGTTCTCTTGTAATTGCTTTGTAAATACTGTATATTCTTTGTTTCATATTATTTATGTGTAAATGTTTTACTAAATAAAAATGAAATAAATAAAATAAATAAATATATATATATATATATACTCAGAATAAAATTGGAATTCTGCCAATTTCTCATTTAGAACTTTGAAAAAATTCATATTTAGAGCTCCGTGATACGATCGCCATAAGTTTGAATATGGATTTGCTTGATGTTTACTTTGTTTCTATATGTTTCGTCATGGTTTAATTTTCCAAAATAATCATAGTTTTTGGACAACTTGGAATGCTTTGAAATATTTGGGTGTGTGGGTTTGTGTAGCTGATAAGGACATTGAATTATTACATGGAAGTGAATAGCAGGAAAAGTTGGGAGCGCCCGAGGTAGACACGGAACGATTAAGCGAATCAAATGCTTACGTGTAGTAAAATGAGGCGTATGCGATGAACGAAGAAGGGATGTTAGGATAATAAGACGTAGAAGTAAATGGTGGACGAAGTCGTGGACGCCTAAGAAAGACATGGCAATGTCAAGTGTAATAATTATTTACGGTAAAATGATGCGTATGTGATGAACGAAGAAAGGAGTATAAAGAGAATGTACGACGTGGAAGAGAACGGCAGAAGAAGTCAGGGACACCCGAGGAGGATTTTAAAAATTTTTTTTAAATTTAAAAAATTTATTGTTATGTTCTGCAAGTATTTTAGTTCTTTATTATTTTGACAGCTGTTTCTGCATACAAGGCTATTTTCAAACTGTGGTTATTAGACTATGAGACGACTTATTTATATGAACTTATGACTTAGTTACATATACAAAAAAAAACTAAAATACTTGCAGAACTTAACGATAAAATTATTAAATTAAATAAAAAAAATTAAGTTCTACGAATTAAACACAAAAACATTTAATAATATTATTGTTAACTAATTGTATGCCTTCGTACACTCGATGAATCAATTTTTAAATATGAAGCTTCTTCTGCATAATTATTATCGTGTTCATGTACAGGTACCATTAAAAAAACTTATCCTCTCACTAATAAACATATTTCGTAAACGATTATTTATCAGTTGCGCAAAATTAACAAAAAAATCTCTTATTATTAGTAAGCCCCCTAATTGCATTACAATAACGTTAATAACAGGAGTTTTCTCCTACTACCTTTTTACCTATCTTTCCCTGTAATTTCAATTAGGTTTTAAATTTGTCGTTCCTCATGGTGGAGATTCAAAACATTGAAGTTCTCTTCTTTTTACACTTACGTAGTATATGCTCAAGCTTTGGAGGTAATTTTTTTTAAGAAAAATTTATCATAGCACCTTTAAAAAAAAAAAGAAATAAACCCAACAATGATTTATTTACCTGAAATTAAAATAAATTTATTGATTTTAATTTTAATAATATTTATTATTTTAATCAATTTTATGTGTAAGATCGCGTAGGAACAAGTGAGATAATTTATTCATTTATAATACTTTTGTAAGGCAAAACAACAACTGTCAAACGTAAGAATAACAATTTACTTTTCATAATTTAAACAAACCTTTTCGAATATATCATTGAAGAAGAAGATAACACTTATAATTTAAATGAAAATATGAAAGAAAACAAGACATAGAAAAACAGAAAAAAACAATGGTCGCAACTGGGACTCGAACCCAGACCTCTCGTCTAACCGGGACGTGCGCGTTTTCCAATTTCGCTATTGCCACCTTCTGTCAAACCGTCATATTTGTCAATCTCATATTTCAAATATTTAGAATCATTAATATTATCTCCAACTAGTTCTTTTTTTTTTCCATATTAGACTTTAATAAAGTCAATAGTTCCATATGAATAAATTCGGATACATTTATCCGAGACGCTATTCAGGTTACAAACCAATTCTTAGAATGATTGTTTCCAATAAAAAGAGTAGTTGCCTATAATATGGAAAAAAAGAACTAGTTGGAGATAATATTAATGATTCTAAATATTTGAAATATGAGATTGACAAATATGACGGTTTGACAGAAGGTGGCAATAGCGAAATTGGAAAACGCGCACGTCCCGGTTAGACGAGAGGTCTGGGTTCGAGTCCCAGTTGTGACCATTGTTTTTTTCTGTTTTTCTGTGTCTTGTTTTCTTTCATATTTTCATTTAGATTATAAGTGTTATCTTCTTCTTCAATGATATATTACGTTGATGGAAATAACCTTCAAAAGTTATAAAAGGAGAGTTTTTCTCATAAAAAAATTAAACTTTTTCGATTTTAAATTAAATTGGATTATATTGTATGTGTACGAAAATCTGTTGGAATTTTCATTAAAGTAATTTTATATAAAGTTGACAATTAAATTTCATAAAAAACATTTATAAAAAAGAAAAAAACCTTTTTAAATTATCCTCATTTTTCCCAAAAGGTCAGCTGTATGTATCAGGAGTTCAGAAGATGTGTGCGATGTCATTCAGCTCGCGCCTCGACTGCTAAACTAATTTCCGCCGTGTCAATCGACACAATCACCTCTGCAGACGTGAGCCCTACAAAGGATGCGGCCGGCGAAACACCCGCTCGCTTAGATGCGCGCCTGGTACCCAGCTAGTATCTGCACTGGAAACTGGAAACAATGTTCGTCCTGGAACCCTTTTCGAAACGGAACATTTTTTATGGGTTCCTGGGAATTTAATTTAATTTAACGAGAAGAAACATTTTTACTAAACAATTTTTGAAATGAATGAAATTGAAAGATGAATATTCTGTTGTCAGCGCTAGATAGCTGTCTTTGTGATAGTTTGTAATTTAATTAAATCTTGAGAAAGCAACCCTTGGATTTGACCTCATAACTTCTATTTGTAAAAGGTAACTAAAGTACAAATTATTAAGGCGGCGCTTCCCGGCTCAAAAAGAAGAAGATGGAGAGATATATAATTACGAATGTTGGACAGAGCGCGCTAATATTTTCAATGATAAAATTGAAGCAAAAATTGTGAAAATGCTTAATAAAACATGACTCGTTAAAAATAGAGCAAAAATCTCATGAAAGGTATCTTAAGTATCATTTAAAGAAACATTGTGAATTTTTTCACAAATATAACTTGTAAAATAATAGAAATAGACTTGTTTTAATAATTTTCGGATCATATTTTGCGACTTTTTTCTATCGAGGGAATTTCATAAAATTTGCGTTTCGGCGTGGAACGTATCTAGATATTATTTTCAAAAATAACATATATTTTTTAAGAGCTTAAAAACTTCAAATGTAAGAAATCGGTCGAAATTCGGATAGCGGCGGCTTAAACATTTGAAATTTACAAACTCATTAAGGTTGCAAAAAAATAAATGAAGACATTAATAAAATCAATGATTGTTGTGTAGAAAATCAATTATTTCCAAACGTAAATAAATGTAACGCGATAAAATTTTCACGTAAATGTTGCCCAGTCATGCTTACCACCTTCCTCCTAGCACAGTCGATCGATAAGGATTGATAGGATAACTTTCGGTAACTTCTCATCGTTTCCTAGCATGATTGCAGATCGCCAACAAATAGTAACAGTTCATAATGACTGAGTATTCTTAATGGTGACCGGCCAACTCGGAATGAAACCAACTCAGAACCATCTCAGATAAGTCATTTAGAGTGATAAAAATATATGTATAAAAAATGGTTAAATAGGTTATGTTAGGTTAGGGTTATCGGCTAATTTAAAATTATTTTTTTCATAGATTTTAATGACTTTTCAAGGAGGTGTTGAGTTGACATTATTCCCAGTTGGCATGGAACCATTCTTAATATATTCGGCGTCAACTATTGTTTGAACGTTAGCGATCTGCAGTTGTCCTAGGGAACGATTAGAAGTTACTGAAAGTTATCCTATCAATCCTTATCGATCGACCACGCTATGATCCCTGAACTTCGTCTCTCTTCAACGAGTAGAAAAATCTAAGATCTTAACTTTACTCGAGGTCAACTTGAGCACATCTTAGAAAACACCTAAAAATAAATGGGCGATATTCTACTCATCACAAAACCAATCAACAAATCTTTTATTCTTCTTGAACTACTGTATATGGCACATTTAAGATCTCATCTCGAATTTGCATCTGTCGTAATCTTCAATACTAAACTTATATTAAACGAATTGAAAACACTTAAACAAAATTTTTGAAACACCTATCGTATCGTTTTAAAAATCATCAGATTATTACCAAATTAGTATAAGTTCGCCCTGGTATAAGAACACCATTCAGAAATGAAACGTTGCTTGACGTGGCTCTAGCTACGTTTAGTGAGCAGATCTGAGTAACCAGGTACTTCTCCACCTTCCTCTTCCTCATCTCCTTTCCAACTGCCTTCAGACTATGTGATCCCCAATTAAGGATGCCATAGTCTCTCACTGGCTACGGGCGCTTGGGAGCAGTTGCAACTCATATTCACATAAAAAATTGAACTTAACTGGCTTATTTTACATTCACCATAAAATGTTAAATTAATTTAAGTGTATAACTATGAGTCAAGCTCCTAGGCTGCGGACCCAAAGATCGCAGGTTTGAATCTCGGCATTTCAAAATTTCAATATTATTGTCATCTGTCATTCTTTTACTATTTACTGTTTTCCAATTTTGTAAGATTTTATTAGTTTTAAAAATGTACAAAGATTAGATTTGTAGGGTTAGTTTAGTTTAACTAAATAAGAATTCTGAAGAGAAAATAAATCAATTTCGCACTAAAATATTGATAATGCTGCTGCTGCTCTTTATGCAATGTTTATTTTTAAATTGTGTTTTTGCAACGATTAAAACATATGACGAGTTCTCAAATATTTACCGAACATCCCTTTAATGGTAAAAAGTTAGCATTATTTTAGAATATTTTTCCGATTTCGATGCAGTTCAAAGCTGAATGTCAAATATTGTATTGCAGGTTGTAAAAAGCGCGTTATAACATGTTTTACTGCATATCCGATGAACGTCACCATTCCCCCCGATTGCATCGTACATATCCATTTGGTTTCCTACTCGTGTGATTGCATTCGAGGTGGTAAGCCCCACAACAACCGTTACTGGTAATGTTTTCCCTGCTACCTCCGGCTACCAAGGGGAGGGGGTGGTGGCCTTGCTTCCCCTTGAGGCTGTACAAGACTGGGTGGTGCGCACCCCTCCTCCCCCCCAGCCAGCCTCTACTGGCTCTCTACGGATATAAACAATACAAGCAGCCGGCTTAAAAGCTTCATAACTCGCTCAGTCAGTGCGCCGTATAAATGACTTTTCTTATAATGGACCTACGTACTTCGAGAAAATGCTTCAATTATGTTGGTATTTTAATTTGTTTCCCTTTACTGTATTTTTCGCTTTCGACATAAACCCGAAGAGATTTATCTTGTAAGGACAATTTGGGCAATTATGTTGATTTTTATGCGATGATCATACAATAGTCTAATGATCAGGGTTAGTTGGTTTGAGAAGGGGAAAATAAAAGAAAAGAAGGAACTTGAGAGAGCCTGGCTGTTTTGATTTAGTCACTTATACTTCATCCTACCTGCTCCATCCATCATCCATCCTACTTGCTTTACCTATTGCATAGTACAATCGTCTTGTTTTGTAACGTACTAGCAGACCCGGCCACACATTGCTGCATCTAACGAAACACAACGCTATTACCCAACCTTATCAAATCCACATCGCCCGCTTGCCAGCCCGCTGCCCGGTGCCTGAATTGAATCTTTGAATTTCTCGGCTTTTCTCCACTATAATATGCATGTATTGTACATATAAACCGTCCTCTTGAATTACTCTATCTATTGGTGAAAACCGCATGAAAATCCGTTGCGTAGTTTGAAAGACCTAAGCGTACAGAGAGTGGTAGCGACTTCATTTTATACTATGCAAAGATTGTTTTCCTGTATTAATCGTATTATTTTATTACTACACGGATCTTACCTACCAATGTAGCCTTCCCAATTTTTTAAAAGAAGGACTCTTTCCTTCTCATTTCAAGTTTAGCTGGATTATGCGCCAATATTCTAGTTTCTTTGCTGCGTAGCTTGTCATTTATTTTTTTTGAATTCTAACAATTTTGCAATATCTACCTATGCGTATAGTTAATTGTTACAACTTGACAATATTAATTTTACAGACGACAAAAAGATTTTGTTGGTTATCAGGAAGTCAGGATGGTGGCGCTTCATCATAGATCTTTTGAAAGAGTCTTAAAAAAGGCGTACGAAATATTATTGTAAATTTTTTCAAATTCTAATTTCTTCATAGCAGTTATATTAAGACTACACTAGCGCCGATTTCTACGAATTTTCCTTTGAAATCTGTTAGATCGTATCAATGCTGCCTGCAGTCACAACACGAAGTCTGTATTAGAAGTAATACAATTCGATTCTAGAAATTAATACTATTATTTCGACATGATAAGTAGAGTGCTATAATATTTGTACTGAGTTTCAATCAAGAAAAATGTTTTGATTAATTTGCGTCACTATGTCGTACATTCTAAGGAATCGCTAATACAAAAAAGGTTAGATTTGATTTGAAATTTTCACGTCCAAAAGAATTATTGCGTTTATAATAAAAACGCAGTGTTTCTTTTTCCAATTCCTTAGCAAACGTTTCTGAACAAAATAAAAATAGAAATAGAGTGAAAATATACTAAATATAAGTTATGCAAATATCTAGAAGTTTGTGGACGATATTTGATCGCCTCTCGTCTTCAGAGGGCCTCCAGGGGGGAACTCCTTCCAGGCAACCGTGGTGGTGATGATGGTATTCTTGTATTGGCATAGACCGACAAGAATACTTCGCACTTTGATAATTATGTCACATTATTATAGAATTAAATAAAATTTATGAAAAGTTATTAGTAACAGTCGTCAATCCACCTGTGTGGAATGTTTTGAGAGCAGCCACCCCCTGATCATTTCCCCTTTTCATCCCGATCCCCTTTTCTTTCCCTCCCAACCCCGAAGGTGGTTACTTAACCGGCGCCGGTAACAATGGGCCGCGTACTTTGCGCAAGGAAAAGCGCTATTAACATCGAGTGCTTAACGGAATGCATCTCAAACTGTTTCCCTTCAAAAAGTAAAATCAAATGGTGATTAATTAAAAACCAAAATTGTGAATTAACTGTTTTATTATTCAAATTTTATTGACTGCACTTCTAACAATTGAGGCACCCCGTGGTTTGCCTTGTAAGCCTAATAGCCTATATGGCGCCAAAAATTCTTTTCTTATTTTTTCTATTCATTTTATCTCTCTTATCGTTTTCTTTATCCACAAATTAACTTATCGTTATCATTATCTACCTGTACTGCTTTTGAGTATCTATTTTAAGGCTGAAAATAAATGATTTTTATTTTTTTATTTTATTTTTTTATTTAAAAAAAAAAAAAAATCCGTATCGTCTTATAGTTCTTCTGTGGGTTGTGGCTCCATACTAAGTGCTAAACTGAAGAGCTCGCTGATGCGGCGACAGCCGACTAACTGTGAAATTCTTATTTACACTTCTTTTTTACACTAGCTGTGAAAGTTTTCCTCCTTTGAATTCTGCAGGCGCAGCAGCAGTGATGGGATTTTTTTAATGTTGTGTCTCTGTCGGTAAATTTGATTAGCCTTTTAGGAACAAGCTTTCAAAAGAAACCTGGAAGAACATATTTTTATATCTGCGTTATTAATGCCAAAGATATGACCAAAAAATGCACCTATCATTAATACTAATACAACGCTTATCCGTGAAATGATACCAGTAAAGTTATCAATTATTATTGATTTATAAAAACCTCTTACAACACCCGAGTGCTGCAACATATACATTCTTGGTAAAGTTGTTCGTTGAGTCAAAAGGAATACTAACATTTTTAAGGTATACCAACTGCCGCAATTTAGTGGGTGACTTTAATTGTTTTCCTAAAGGCACTCAACATTTTTACAACAAGAAGACATCGTAAATAACAGCAAACAAGACCTTAAGGCAAAGTTAATAAATAAGGGGAACAATAAAAAATAATGAAATATTTTGCACTATCTATCTACTCATAAAAATTATGGTTTGTTTGATCTTCGTTCTCTTTAAAACCCCATTGTCCGACCTTCATCGTTTACCTTTTGTCGTGCTATGATTTGGTGCGATTTCAGGACACCCGAAAAATTAAAAGTTTGAAAATTATTTTAACTGTTAAAACTAACAACAATAAAGTAATATTGATACATAAGTTAAATGGTTATAATTGATTAAAAAAATAAAAAAAGGACTGAAGTTCCTCACTCTTATTCCTTTAAAGTAATTTTTCTTAAAATAATTCAATACGTACGTGCTCAGTAAATACTGTTATGTGTAAATATCGACTATCTAGTAATCTAGTTGATTATTCAGACATCTCCAAAAAATCGAAATTTAATATCAGTAGGCAGTTATGCGTAAAAGTGTATCCTCTACCTGGAACAATACTCAGATTACACAGAAACACCAACAGATCAATTGTAATGCAGAAAAACTTGTAGGGAAATAACAAAAATAATAATATTCATCGGTTACTAGTAGGAAATTTCAAAATGTCATTCTAATGTACTGGACCGTTACGCCTCCCGATGTTATGTTATAGCATGTTAAATACGTAAAAACACAGAGAGGTGTAAATAATATTTGATCTACGGCGAGCATTCGAATATTGCTTTCCTAATTTTCTCAAAACTTAGCATTTGAAGATATCGGACTAATCAACAGGAAAACCTATAAATAAAACTCTTATCCAACTTAAGTTTTCACTATTGGTAAGAGGAGGAATATATTTTTCCGAATACTTCCTAAATATTATCAGTAATTCCTTCTTACAGTTTTCCATAGAATGTTTAAGGCAGTATACCGAACTATTTTAGTTGGGCATTACGCATATATTGAATGAGATGAGATAAGAATATCGCTAAATTTATCAATTCTTCAACAGCATTGCAAGAACAACCATCAATCCGCCGGTCCAATCGGTACCTAAACAGTATTTAGCCCCTAGCCGCTCTGCATCGAAGCAATGCACTTGAGAATATTGTACAGTTGTACCTCCCGCCACCCTGTACAGATTACACCCTGTACAGATTGTACCCTGTAAAGATGTACTCTGTTCAGATTGTACCCACCTGCACTCTGTGAAGGCCTTGAAAACAATCGGAACCCCTTCCTTTTACGGAGATTGTTGCGGCGCACCTCCCCGTTCAAAGGTAGGTACTAAGGGAAGTGAAGGTACTTCATTTATACGCTTTCAATTCTTGGAATATTAGGAGGTCTGTTAATTAATTTCTGAGGCCTTGAATTTTATTCTAATAACTTACAGTTAGTTACCAGAAGTTATGAATGAATTGGATATTTCCATTTTCAAGGTTTTAAGAAGAATCATTTATTAAAAAAGCCTTACAAACCCACCTAATGAGTAATTTTTTATTCAATGATCATTTTGTTTCGACTACTTTTCACATCGCTCTCGAAAATTCCAGAAATCTTTTACTATTTATATTGTAACGTCGTCGTAACCACTGAATGAAAAAAAATAGGAATATTGCTTCGGAATTTAACAATTCAATTAAATAAATATGTATTTGGGGTTCACAGATAAATATAATATTATTTAAAAGTAGTAATTTCTGCGGATGCCCTCTTCTCCCCTTTCTTTCCAATGCATGTTTATGCTATTGTTTCCATTTATTTAAACTGAACTAATTACTATTATATTATACCAATCCCAAACCCAAATTTAATATCCCGTGAAAAATCACGGGATATTAAATTATAGGATTTGTAAGGATTAGCTGAAAGTAATAATTGCTATTGTTTCCATTTATTTCACCTAAACTAATTAGTATTATATTATAACTACCGCAAACCCGTGAAAAAACACGGGATATTAAATTATATGATTTGTAAGGATTAGCTGAAATTAATAATAAAATATTTGTTTCGGGATCATTGCTTATCAAAAAAATATTTAATGACTATCAGAAATTCACCATTCGAATGAATACCATTGGTGAACTATAAAAAATAATTATTCAGATTTAGATCTGGCAAAAATGTAAACAAAAGAAATACACGTCTCCACATAGATTATTATTATGCATTTATAAAAAACGAAATAATTTTGTTACCTTTTTTATCGCTTGCCTGATATGATTTAAAATCTACAATCAGTTCCAATTTTGAAAATAAATAGTTCACTGAACTTTAATAATTTTACGCAATACGCAGGAATACGTTGGAAAATTTCACATCCCGCGTGCACCGTGACTAATATTTTTTAATAAATTAGATGATATTTAATTACAAATATCATACTTGTTTACTACATATGTAGGTACTGGAATATGTTGAAAATAGATGTGTTGCATTTTTATCTAATCGTAATTTATTAAAAAAATGTATAAATGATTCGGAATTAATAAATAAATAACAAAAATAATTATTCATATTTCTTGCATCAAATAAACCGGAAAGCGGAGTAGAAAACACCCAGCTTTTTTACAAGAAATATAAGCCGCGTGATATGGGACATGAACGGTGGGACAAAAAGCTCTCATGCACCGTTTGATGCTTAAGCTTTTGATAGAGAGTAATATAAAATACTATGTCTACGTCTACTGTTCCGAGCTTTCTTCCCGGGGAAAACAAATTATTAAGGATGTGTTAAAATGGTTACACAATGAAATTACATAGGCGTGAATTTCCCGTCCCAATATTACACGGATTTGAAGATGGATGAAATTACACATGGAGAGAATTACACCTGCTTAAATTGCAACTATTTGATTTACGTCAAAAAACCTCAAATAGTATTTTTAAATTTTTTTATATGAAATTTATTATGTAAATTGTTTTTTTCAATATGAAACGTTTGAAAGGTCGCGGGTTGAAATTCCGGGGTGGGAAAGAAAATTTTATTTGATTAATTTGTGTCATTTAAAAATTTACTCAAAAATGAAGTCTGGTATATTTGCGGCACTTTCCTAAGTGGAAGATACTCTCAGTATTGCCCTGATGTATGACCACCATTCAGAATTGAAATGTTGCTTGAAATGGTCGTGTTTGCTGACCAGATCTAAAGAGCCAGGAAATTCCCCACTCTCATCTTTCCCATCTCCTTCCCTCCGAGCCTCACAACTATAGGTTGGGAGCAATTAGAACTCTTGTGCGGTTTCACATAAAAAAAAACATACTTAATCACTGAACATTTTTAACTTATTAAAAATAGATTTATTGAAAACAGTGATTTCATTGTGTGTAATTCTGCCCTTGGATTATTTCAGCACCTAGGTGTAATTCTCTCCATGTGTGATTTCAGTATGCGTGATTTTCTCGATGTGTAATTTTGTTCACGTGTAATTTCGGGTAAAAAATGACAGGTTTGACCTTTAAAAATATAATTGCTTAAAAGTACAAATACGAATATTTGTTAAAGCTTTATTCTTCATAGACCCGGTATATCAGTTGATTTTAATCTCGGCTTGGTTGGAATGTCAAACTTAGCGCTGCTTGGAATAAAATCCGTTTTTATAGGTTTCTAGCCTAGATATCACCAGTGTTACACGAATTTTCTATGATTTTAATAGAGGAACGTGTTTTTTTTCTTTGGAAAGTCAACTACTATACTAGAAAACTAACTACCAACTCATATTTAGGTATACCTGTGCTTTTTCCTGTCGTCGGGAGATCGCGGTCTTTGAAAATATCAACAATCGCAGTTTATTAAATGAACCTAAAATATTTTTAGGCAGGTTGATTTTTTACGAGTTGATTTTTGGTAAAATGCCGCATTCCAATCACAATGGTGCAATATGCAAGGATGCTAATTTTAAATAGCACTAATTTTGCCGGAGTCGTGCACTATTCATGAAATTAATTGCTGAAAACACAATTTTATGACCTTGAAATTTTAAAATCCCGTACCAGACTATTATAGATTGATTATTAATTAATATTATCGACTTTTCTCTTCGCTTGATGAACATCATTAAAATACTTATAAAATTAGGCAATTTACGTATGTTTGTGTAATATGGAAGTGTTCAAGTGACTGCTAGACTTCAGCTTCTACAATCAACTATTCTGCGGCATGGTAAGGCTTGAGCAACAGATTTAGCCTGCTAAAATTTGAGCGAGGAATATCATGTTTAGAGAGGATACGGACTGACTGATATACCGGGTCATTGTGATGTTAATTTATTATTCAATCATTATGATAACAAAAAACGGCAAAAACTAAAAATAAAAATTTCAGAACCCAAATAATTATTCCCAATAAATATGTGATTGATGAAACGGCAGAAAGTAAGTAGATAACGGTAGCACCATTAGTGGATAAGTGCGTCTTTGCCGGATAGGGGAAAGGTTCCGAGCGACTGTTTTATCACATCATATCACATCCTGTGTCTTCATAGTTGTGAAGCGTCTTCCACGTTTACATAAACAAAGTTATCTTTTCGTAAGTTTACAGTTTGCAGTCATGGAGGCTAAAATGTTTCCGGAGTTTATAAATAGAGGAAATAAAACCGTGATATTTCCGTCTAATGTCAATTATTCTTTCAACCGCATTCTAAATTTTATCATTGTTTGGGGAAGAGCACCAAACTCAGCTGAACGTCATATGGAAAGCGCACAGAGAACCACATTAAAGGAAATACTTAAAGAACATAGAAAGACTGACACAGACCAATTATTCAACATGTTTCACGTTCTAGATATATGCTAATTATACATAAAGACACTACTAAACTGCATTTTTGACCAAAAAAACAAACTTCAACATATAAACACTATCATCAATATACCAGTTAGACAAGCGTACAAAAGACACTTAAAAACTCCGATGGTAAAAACAAGCTTTGGACAAAGACACCACAAATAATACACAATATCTTTACAATACCTTTGCAATATCCTAGAGAACCGTACCTCATAATATTTTCCAAATTTTTTTTTTCATGACCGCATTTACGTTTTTTTTTTATTCACCTGAGTTTTATTTTATTTTAATAAATTTTTTAATTTCATATTTTATTGAATTTTATTATATTGCAAAATGGCGGCCTCAACATGAGCAAAGCATCCAGTGAGGCTCGCATAATCAAATAATGTTTAAAAATATGTAAAGTTATAGTGCGAAATAAATGGTGACCGGACAACTCAGAATCATGCAACTTTAACACCTACTTGAAAAGTCATCAAAAGTGATGAAAAAAAATGTTAAATTATTATTACATTAGGCTAGGTTATGGGCTAATTTTTTTTTTTTTCTTAACTTTTAATGACTTTTCAAATGGGGTGTTGAAGTTGCGTGATTCTCAGTTGTCATGGAATCCAAAAAAATACCAAATAAATAAATAATTTGATTTCATTTCTTCAAAAAACGAGAAAAGTGCGTACATATTATATGCAACGATGTGATTTTATCCTCGGAATGGGAGATCCCAGTGAGTATTTCATAAAATATATATAAAATAGATAAAACAATTATTAATTATAGCTACTATTATTGTCATTATCTATGAAAAATAAAAATCATAATAAATTATAAAAATCGATGTCTCCCTTACTACGAGAAATATAATCTAAACGGCATTGAAAAGAGAAAGCACCACGCTATGTATTTACATCTAAAAGTTAACCACAAAAGAATTAAAATGTAAACTTTTATAAAACCAAAGTTTCCGACCGCAATTTGAAAAAAAAATTTTGAAACTTCGTGAATTTAAAAAAAATAATTTTTTAAACATCTGTCTAATAAAATAACTGTCGGTTTTTTTCATTTCCAGTAGCTTAAGTTAGAAAAAACGTCATCGTTTATCACGACTGCAGAACACCAACGAACAAACAACAATTCACGTCAAATAAATTAGGAAAACTTAGTCGTTGTGATCTGTTGTTTATTTGTTAGCGACAGTCGTGCTCGGGAGCGATAACAAGTTACCGACATTATCGATAAAACTTATTTCGATCGACCGTGCTAAATATCTGGAATTGAATAATCATTAAACTGTTGTGCTCTCTTTAAGAAGAAATATAACTCGGTATCTAAACTTACATACCACTAAGTTTGAACACACTTTGTTTGAACACTTTTCAGTTGAACTTACCTACCAATCAGAGGAAGGTTAACTAACCTCTACATTGAGATTGGATCGGATTTTTTAAACTCGTATTCGTGATGATAATGTATGACTGCGGTGTTTGTTTCACGAATGCCACGTATTTTTTAAATAAATATTTGCGATGAACTTTTAGAGGTATTACCGTCGCCTAAAAGAGAAAAAAACACAATTCGGTGGAATTCAACTCAGATTATTCATTTCAACTTGTTTTTGCATCGCGGGTCAGGCATTCGTTTGGTGTTTGGAATTCCGGGGATGGCGCATGTGGTGCCGCGGATACCTACATATGTGGTGCCGTGTGGTATGGTACCCCGCGGTACCTGTCCGTGTGTGTGGCATCCGCGGAAACTTCAGTGGTACACATAATGGCCAGGGGTTGACTGAGTATTTTTTGGTGGGTCTAAATAATAATAATAATGTTTTATTCCAGGATTTGGGGAGGATAGTGCAATCCCACACGTCCCATATAGTAATACATATTTACACAACACATTTTAAGTAAAAAGTACGTAGAATAGGAAAAAAAACATAAATGATATTAAAAACAAAATAAATAATCAATTATAATGTAACGTGGTCTGGGGTGAGCTCAGGCCCAGCGCTCACTCAGGAGTGGCGATTGGTGCTGGAAGGCTGGGGTCACCACTGTGTTATCTATATATACATACTTTCAAAGGTACCACTGAACAAAAAATCTATATTTGACGACGTTCCAACTTTTTTTTATAAAACAAAACAGTTTCCCTCGGGGCCTTTAACAACTTTGGGGACGCTGTGTGAAAGGTCTTTCTAGGGAAAGGAAGGAGAGGAAGTTTTGGGAAGGAAAAAGGTAAGAGGGGTGGGTAGGAATCTGGGGGTCAAAGTGTGCGGGAGTGCAAGTGCAAGTGCAAGGTGATGGGTCGAGAGAGTCCGGTGGGAGAGGTCAAAAGGTCACCCGATCCAGCCCGCCACGCAGTAAATGAGTAAACGTTTCCGTCACCAAGACCTAGACAAACCTCAACTAAACCGATCCCCCATCCTACCCCCTCCACGCTCCCACCTAAATAATAAATAACGTGTAATAATGTTTCTTGTAATGCAATTTTTATCATCATCTGTCGAATCACTTGAATAAATATATACAAGTAATTCGACAGATGATGATAAAAATTACATTACAAGAAACACATATAGAAACCTGTAAATGGTACAATTATTGTGACTCGATTATTGAATATATAAAGAATTTTTTTTTTACTGTTTTGTGCCTTTTTAGATCGGCAGTCCACCCCTGTGCGCGATTCTACGGAGGTATGCGGAGTATGGAAAAAGGCGACAGATACGGACCGCGAGACCGGGCACAGCAAACCCTGGCTCCGGGAACTGGTACTGGATGCCAGCCAACCTTAATAAATATTTCGGATTCGTGAAAAAAGTAAGCCGCTGCCCGCGAAGCCAAATGGATGCCCGTTTTTTAGTTACTTTTATTTTAATGTCTGGGGTTCATTGATTTCAAGTGAATAGAAACTAATCAAACTCATGGATTCTATGACACGTGAATCATGTTGTGACCAAAAGAGAATTAATCCTTAGTATTACGTCTGCGAAAATGCAATATTGAAAACGACATATCGGTAAATAAGTAGTATTTTATTATAACTCAAAAGCTGCAAAACGACTTTGGGAAAACACTTTTCTTTACTAAAATAATTTACATAATTTTTTTTACAATTAAGGCTCTTTCAAGTTTTTTAGCCACTAATTGCTACTTGAAGTTTGCTGAATGTTTGGCTTTGGCTTACCTGTTAGCGTGGTTTGAACAACAAGAAACCATCCTTTCTACATACTTATGCTTACTACCGGTGAAAACAAGCAGAGCGCTAACAAAATGTTGCGATTTATAACTAGGCTAACTTGAAATTTTAACAATATAAAGTGTATTAAACTGTTATATTTTGATTGTGTTAGAAGTCAGCTGGAGTACAATTCTCCCATCTGGAATCCACATTATAATACTCATGTACAAGCTGTTGAAAGAATACAAAACAAATTCTTACGTTTTTTAAATGGGTATTCCAGCAATTATATTCAACTATAACACTCTGTTAAATGATATGAATATACTCAAATTGTCAGACAGAAGAATTTTCACTGACTTGGTATTTTTATATAAAATTCTAAATGATTTAGTTGATAGTCCGGAATTGCTTGAACTGATAAGCTTCCGGATACCACGACGTAATACCAGAAGTCAGGATTTATTTCAGTGCAGAAATTCTGGAACTAACTACAATATGTATTCCTCTTTGCCCCGAATACTAATGGAGGGAAATACTTATACCAAGTCAGTGAACATCTTCAATGTATCTTTAAACAAATATAAAATATTGTTACCGAGGCTATTCAATTATGTACAATAAATACTGTATATATATTTTTATTCCTGTGTAAAAGTTCCCAAAAAAGGCGTTAATAAATAAATAAATAAAACGATTTATCACAATTTTTGTCTGTATTTTCCTAAATGCAGACAAACATTGTGATAAATGTATGGTTTTTAATGACTCATCTATGGCCATAAATGCGTAAAGTTGGCAGTGTTGGTACTTACGTTCGAATAAAGAAGCGTGTGCACGCCGTACAATAATTTTTTTTTCGATAACAGACAAAACAGGGGTCGTTCTTCTTTTTAACCTTCATAATGTTGACTCCACCAGTTACTGGAGAAAAAATCAACAGAATTACAAATATTATTATTTTATAATTACTTTAAAATCTACTGTACTAAAGACGTAACGACTATGTGCGTTTTAAAAAGATATATGTTAATATTTTTGTAGTAAAAATTACGTGACAGAGCTGTAACTCCTCGTGATAGAAGTGTATTTCATAAAATCACAGTTATCTTCTGCCACCTTGACTTGCGTGTGTTCTATAATGTTACAAAAAATGATATGACGACATAAAATATAAAACTATTTTTAAACTCCAAAAGGTATAACCTATCAAGTAACAGCAATTATTATTTTTAATGATGTTTAATAAAATATTTAAAAAAACCACAAAAACTCCTACAATTTTTGTGTGGTACGACAATTTGTCACGGGGGTTGTCATTTGAAATAGGTATACACGCAGCTCGTGTTTGTCACCCCCAAAAGGCATTTTAGGCCTCCTTCCCCCCTTGCTACAATTTCCCCTAAGAGATTCAGAGAGATTCATTTATAGTAAAAACAAATGTGACAGAGTGGTGGAAATGTGACAGAGTGATAAAAGTTATCCATACTAATATTATAAATGCGAAACTGCTCGAGTTTGTTTATGACCTTTTCACGCATAACACAATATAAAGACTTTAAAAATTCATTCACCAATAGAAAGCTAAATTATATGCGCAGACTGTATTTTGTATATGATGGTAAGCTCTGGCGTAATGAAATTATAAATATTAATATATTATATTTGTTATACGTTTTCTGTCGCTAACTAAAGCAAATTTCTGCTAACGTCAGAAAAAAATCGTTTCCATGGAAACGATTGCTACTGCTTCAGAAAATTCAAATATTAGAATATGTTTTATTTTTTTGGACAAGCTTCTGTTTTGGAATAAATGTCAGTTCCTACATTAAAAATATAATTCGTAACGATTATAAAGACTGAATAAATGAACTGAATAAATAGTGTAATTTTTTATTATATTCACAAACTTTCAAATATTTAATTAAAAATAAACATCCGAAATGTTTGTAAGCGCATAAATTCCGAACGAATGAACAAAATTGGATAATTGAGCTATAGCTTTATGAAATTTAGGTGGCAGGCGAGATGTTTGAAAACTGAATGTAAGGGAATGAATGTATGGAATTCGGGAGGGGGTGGGGGTGGGGAGGAGGGGGTGGGGGTGGGGAGGAGGGGGTATAATTGATAAGTTCAACCGCTACAGTAATTTCCCGTAATACCATGCGAGCGAAGCCGCGGGGAAAAGCTAGTGTATAATAAAAAGAAGAACAACCCATTGGTAGATGTGAAGCTAATAGAAACTTAAATATTTTATTAATTTTGAAGCTGTTTAGATTTATTCTACCACGATTACACTCTCTGAGATGTTTTCAAGAAAAGGCCCAAAATAGAACAAAGGAGTAAGTAGTTAATCATTTCTTAAAGATCAAAGGAAAACGTCAGTAGGCATATAGAATTAAGATCTTGAAAATTTTCAAGACTTTCTATTAATTTTAAATTGAAAAATCGTAAAAAACACATAATCCCTTGAAATAATAAGAAATCAGCAACTAAGAAGAATGAAAAAACAATTCAATCTTTCCTAATATGTAAAACTACATTGAAGGTTGCAAGTTAATTTGAAAATGATATTATAGCCAGATTATTTGAATATATAAGTCTCGTAAATTTTGTTTGAATTATGGCCTTCTGAACGCGGAACAGTTTCATGTCTTTTAATTGATCACAAATATAAAAGATTTTTGAAATTAAAGTAAAGCTATTTCAATATATATATATATTTATACACTGAATGATCACTACATACGAAAATTGAGTAGTGAATCATCCCCAATTCGAATAAAAACACCACTGCAAGTTACACATTAGCTGCAGTCATTAGCTATTTATACGTATCGCCCGGCTCTGAAGCAAACTGAAAACCAAACCCAGCTATCCGTTGCCACTGAATACTCCGCAGAAACCTAACTCGTAGTGCTATTTTATTGACGGGGATTCACCTTGAAATAGGTGTCACTAGATAAGAAATTGTATTTATTTATTGGTCATAGCTGATAAATATTACTAGCGTAGAACAAAAAAGGCCATAAAAGATAATGAAGTTGACTTATTAACTGTAATGTCTTTATTAATTGTTTTTGTGTTTAATTCGTAGAACTCCATTAATTTTTTATTTTAATATTTAATTAAAATTAAATTTGATGGTTTTATTATCAAGTTCTGCAAGTATTTTAATATGTATTTTTTGTTGCAGCTGTTTCGGTTTACAATACCATTTTCAAACTGTGGTTAAATCCACTGTTAGACGACTTTTTTTATAGGATTTTAAATGTCAATTTTCGATTATATAGATATCATATTGATTTATTACCGGTTAAACGAATTTGCTAATACACAAATTGAGAGTGTATTATGTGGGGCTCGGAATCTGTTCCCCCAAGTGTTAAGTTTTTCTTAATTGTTTTATAATGACGTTATTGCTATGACTCATTTAAATGCATTAAATTTTTTAGGTTTTGTAAACATACTAAGTAACGGGGAACAACGAGGAACTTGATAAGAATGGGGAACTTGATAATAAAACTATAAAATTTAATTTGAATTAAATTTAAAAAAAATGTGATGTCTTTTGAATAATGCCCATTTTCTTACTGTTACTGCGATATTGGGATAACCTATTTATGTACCTATAGTTGTCTCTCTGTCCTGCGACCTCTCTCTTACAAGATTTCAGTCACACTATTGGGACGGTGGAATATTAGTCAAATTAACATAGCGTATTAACTCGGAAGACAGGCTTGGACGATGAAGACGGGGGATAATGAAGAGATGCTGGCCAACATTGAATAAATACTCTTTATATACCCAGAGTTTCCTCTCTTATGCAAAATTTCCATCATAGTTCGTAAATTATTTTTATATTAATTTTAGTAGCTATCATGTAAACAATATATTTGCGACAACTGTGACCCTGGCATCTTACATGATGATAACTATGCCAATATGAATAGCCATGTAATACTGGACAATCTTGCATGCTCTTGTACATACCGACATTATGATCTCTATTTCGTGCTGTCTCCCTCTTACAAGTTGCACGTTCGTTAGACAAACACGCAGTTTTCCCGGAAAGGTAAGCAAAGAGATTGACCCGACACGCAACTCTATCTTGGCAAATGCCCTTTACTTAATTCACATTCTCACAATTCGTACAATATACTCTCTACTTTTCTGACTGATCAGTGTTCGATATATTTATATAATATATTGATATGTCTCAAAGAGTTCGATATATTTATATAATATAATGTCTCAAAGGCAAACCTTGTATATTTAAATTCAATGAAGATTTCGCATTCAAATACAATCTCAGAGTTTTGGGATGGATAAATTATTGAAGGCTGATTTCTGGGGGTTGATTCAAGTAAATAGATTTGAGCCATTATATTACGGAAAGGTAGAATCTACAATATTTGAATCCAACCGTTCATCGACTAATCGCTATCCATGGTAATTTTTTCTGATTATGTTTCTAGCAATATTTATTGTTAGGCACAGCAATATTAGATAATGATTGTCACGTAAGTGTTCGGGGATAAAGAATAGAATATAACATTCCTGTTTTATAACCAATAAATTCTAGTTTCAGGTAAAAAAATGTTGCGGATTCAAATATCAAAACTTTCGTTGTTCCTAGAAAATACGTTTACCAAGGTTAACTCATAAGGGCCTTTTTCGAAAAAAAACTCGTCGGTCCGCTTTCGAAATTTCGAACGCATAACGTAGCTTCAAGTAAAACACTGCTACTTGTATTGCAGTTATTTTAAATCTCCCAGTAGAACATGGACTTCAAGCTAGGTCACGAATTTTTAGTCAATCGCCGCTCTCCCCTCTCGATGAGCTAATCTTGTTGAACGCATTTTCTACGAACCTTGGTTGTTCGTTATTATTTTGTGCGCGGTTTACATGGATACAGAGATCAGATTAAGATATGCGACGTAGCCACTTCTCATTCCCGGCGTAGGTATTTATCAGGTTAATTAGAACTTATGACGTTAGAGGAAATTTATGTACCTATTTATATACAATTTAAACATATTTTTGGTAGGTATGATAATTTACACGGAAAAATATGATTTTATATATAGGTTTCGATCTCTTTTATTTCTATTGTCACTTAAAATCGAATATTAATCAATTTTAGGTTAGCGAAAAGAAAAGTCTTTTGTTGACAATATAAATAATTATCTGTTTTTGAAATCATGACATCATATTATATGAATGAGAACACATCATGTGCTACAAAAGAACGAATAAAACGATTATAACGGCTGTAGCCAACTATATATGTACGTACGACTAGCGAACAAACGACTATCAGTACAAAATGTTTTTAATTATTTTTATTTTTAACTTATGAGTATAATCTCAAATTGTAATATTTAATAAATGAAGACAATATTAGCGACACTCAATCGAAAATCTGAAACAGAAAAATCAGAAAAAAGATACGGTCGCATCTACGATCGAATCCAGGACCTTTGCCTTGCCGGGTGGAGCTCTACCACTAGGTAATGTTACCCTATCCGATTCGGTCATATAACATACTTTGACTAAACTGTTTCATACTTCGACTGAACTGTATCATACTTCGACTAAACTGTATCATAACTACGACTAAAATGTATCACACTTCGACTAAACTGTATCAAATTTTGACTAAGACTTTGGTCGAAGTATGTATGATACATTTAAATATGTCCGAATCGGAAAGGGTCAAATTAGCTCCGCCCCGGCAAGGCAAAGGTCCTGGATTCGATTCCTAGACGTGACCGTATCTGTTTCAGATTTTCGACTGAGTGTCGCTAATATTGTCTTCAATAATTAAATATTACAAAACGTTTTATTCATCTCGCACATTCTTATTTGGGAATCACGTTTGATATACTAACATTTCATGTCCACAGAGAAATGATATGCAACAAAGCTTTGAGTGCTGGGATTTATGTTAAGTTAATTTTTGGCATTCCAGGCATTTTTGCGGCTCGACCGCGATTTGTGTGCTTATTGCTTTTTTTATTACTTATTTGTACGTGGTATTTTGGAAAGCGGCTCAATAATATGGGGACCAGTGGATTTTACTTACTCTCTAATGGTAGAGAAAGTACAAACGAAGTTTCCGAGATTTTTACCGTATGTCCTACTAGCTGGTCCCCGGCATGCGTTGCAATGCCATTCAAAGAAATACATTGATTCTCCCTGCATGTCCTTTCCCGTGCGTCCCCATTACCTTCCATCATCCTCCCCCCGCTTTCCTCCTCCCTCGTCTCTTCCCTCTCCGTGAACCCCTCCTCCCCCGTTCCCCTTCCCTCTGCCTTTCCTCCCTGCCGCTAAAATATATGAAATACAAACATTTTCATTTATACAAATTTCATAACGCCAGAGCTTACCATTATATATAGCCTATATGTTATTATATAGCCTTTTGGGTGAAAGAGTAACAAACACACATACATCCATCCAAGAAAAACTGTTTGCTGATACAGCTTGTAATCTTCTGAACGGTCATATCTGTATTTCTGATATCATATAAAATTTTGATTTTTATGTTCCCGAAAACTTCACAAGAGCCCACACAGGACTTTGTTGTTCCGAGATGCAGAACTAACCTACCACTTGTAATGCTGCTGGGAAAATGATTACTTTTCAACTGAATGTTCAAAAATTAAATTTTTTTTTACCACTTAACTAAATAAAATTTAAGTTTATTGTTGGTTACGTTAACTGTAAATGTACATTATAAAAATAACATTACATACCCAATTTCTACAAATACGAGTATCATTTTATATTTGTGACATTATAAATAATAATTACAATAATTATGAGTCTGTAAAAGCATCACGGATGAACTGCTACATGAAATGTGTGAATGATAGTGACAAGCGTAAATTCCTAGAATTATTCCGAATTATTTATTATCTGCTGCTGACGTTTTTAATAACTGATACAAAGAGTGTAGTCAACCAAAAAATGTGGTTATTATTTGTAGCTTAGTTAGTACTCAATAACACTGGATTTTCAAACAGTAATTAACGAAATTATATAAAAGTGATAATTACAAAAAAAGCTATTTATTCATTATACATATTTTTATTTATTTTTTTATTTTATTTATTTATTTATTTATTGAAACAAAATACATATACATTATAAACAAATACTTTGACCGTCCAACTAGGAGATTTCCCGTTTTAGGACAGTCAAATTTCCTGGTTTAGTTCACATTAGGTAGTTGTTGTTTTTTGTAAAACATAATATTGTATCTAATAATTACAAATGTAAACATCATTTCAAGTACAATGTTATAAAGGCCGTAAAGCAGTTAAATATAGTGATAGTTGTAAAAGTACTGAGAAAAGTTACAAAGTTTAAATAAATAAAATGATAATATATTAAAACTATAAAGAAAACCAAAATATAAACTCATTGTTTTGTGAACAGAAAATAAAAACTAAATCTTAAAAATAAAAGCTTAATCTTAAAAATAAAAACTAAATCTTTCATCGATATATTTCCTATCCGAATGTTCAAACAGGAAATATATCGAAGTTTTTTTTATTTTTTTATTTTTAAATTGTTTTTAAGAAAATATACGATAGGTTTGAGTAGAGGCAATCTCATTATTTTTATGTATTAATAATTTCATGATCTATCTTATATTTTAATAAAAAAAAAATATATATATATAATAATAAAAATAATTTAAACAGTAAAGTGAATGAGAGATATCGAAGAGTTCTTCTCCGTAACTGAAAATTGAGAAAGATTATAAGTCTGATAGTACTAGTAATATAATTCTGATAGGAATAAATAGTTCTATAATTCTATTATGAATCAAGTTGTATCTAGGTAGATGTCGATATTGTATTCTTGAGTACATTTTGACATCAGAAAAAAATGTATTATTTAGCCAAATGTAAACATTTATCATATAAGCATGATTTATGGATTTACTCGTATGTGCTTCAAGGAAAAGCTGCAATACATATGTGAACGCATTATGGGCTGTGACAATCTTCTTTGTATAAATAGATTAGGATGGGATCGAGAAAACTATCGCTGTTGGAACAGAAAGTAACTTCTGCCCATACTGCTAGTCTGATGTTTATGTTCGACTATTTCGACTTGGTTTTTATGGACATACATCATTATCTTTTAAATACAGCCCTGTCGACTATATTGTGCATTAAATTCCACAAAGAGAGCTAATATGTGAAAGGTTTCTTCATTCTTTTTTTACACAAGCTCCACACAGGAGGCCCTGTGGAAAATAATTTCCCTCAGAGCCTATGTCATCTTTGGGGATTCTGTGTGGAGGTTTTTTTAAGGAAAAGGAGGAGAAGAGAGTTCTGGGAAGGAAAAGGGTTTAGGGGGTGGGTAGGAATCTGGGGTTCAGTGAGTCCTGGTCATCCGCCTCCAATACCTAGACAAACCTCACCCCATGAACCCGGGCACCCTTGCTAAATCACCAAACGTAGCGAACCACTTGGGGTGACCTATGACAGAGGTGTTGGTTATCCAATAAAGGTTCCCGGGGCGGCAAATTGCATTACATTACGGTAAATCCGAGTTAACAAACTGAAATCGCGTTGCACATATTGCAGCAATTTTTCTAATGGTTGGTTTTATGATGTCACACAATTTCTTTCGTAGTAATGCTGGTTTTTGAAAGTAGCTAAATTGTTTATCAAGTGCGGTCATGGATGTATTTTTGCACTTTGGTATAATACAATAACATTAGTGAAGAGTTGCTAACATTTATTTAGAGTGTTCTTCAATATTAAAAACGGTTAATCTTAATAATAAAAAGTCTTTACTCCGGTACAAAATACAACGCCTAATAAAAAAAATTAGGCTTTTTGAGACTGGCGATGTCACATGGACTTAGTGCATGTCACATGGACTTGGCGATGTCATCATAGACTTAGTGCGTTTTTGGAAGACCCGAAAAGTTAAAACTATGAAAACTACCCATAGCAATAAAAATATGCTGGTGTGTAAGTTAGAAGGTCATCATTGATAAAAAAAAAATAAAGTGATTGAAGTTTCTCAAAGTTAGGGTTGGAGATATTTGACGGCCTCCGTGGTCGAAGGATAAGGCTCTCGACTAGCGATCCGGAGGTCGTAAATGTCGATAGTGTAGTTGTCTGCACTGGGAAGATGGTACCAGTCATACGCCAGTTAAAATTAAATGCAATTTTTATTCGTGCCTTGTTTTGAACACGCAGACTCTGAGCTCAGAGGCAGAGGATCTTATTAAAGGCCTAATATTATGGAGGAAAAAATGGAGTATTATTCGAAATAAAATTTTAATGAGGCCATACAATAAATCTATATGGCTGGCTATTTACATATCCGATATAATAACGTGCGAAGGTATAAAACTCACATGAAGCGGAAGCCAAACATGAAAGAAAATTTGAATAAAATGTGCATATGGGTCGGCCATGCAAAACAAAGCTGCAAAGTCAGGAACGGACCGATCGGTGACCCAATGGGCTTGTGCGATTATGTCCACTGTTGAAACTAAAGAACTTACAACAGAAACACACCCTTTTCAGACTCATATCCTAAAATTCATATTCATTCCTCGTATTGCCTCATAATTTTAGTTTTTTTTTATTGATGACTCTTGATATAAGGCGTAGTGGTTTATTCATAAGAATAAGAATTACCTCCTCACTAAGAATTCATATGGTAGTGACATGTATTTTCAACTACAGTGGGCTCTTGAACTCAGGTTCTTCGCGGGAAGCGGATATTACTCCTACTCTTTTTTCAAATCGACTACTCCCAGAGAACCCGGTTCAGGACTTGGACCAAAACTCGGAACTCGGAGCCGGATTCGGAGCCCATCGAATCTTCCACCAGCGCCTCCGTGTTCTCGGTCCGAGCAACTTGCGAGTCATGTGAGTAATTTTCCTGGTTCAAGTTTTTGTGCGGGTTCCGGCTCCGAAGTCCTGTTCCGGCCGAACCTGCATTACGGTAGCCGCAACAGCATTCAGAATCCAGTCCGCACCCAAGAACTCGGACCCGGGACCTGTTCCTAGAACTCGAGCACTTTTGAAAAGAAACACGACTCGGAGGCCTCGAGCAAAATGCAGAACTTACCCTTCTCTAGTTCCGAGCAGGACTTTAGGTAATTGTGTTGATGTTACATCGTGATTTCCCCATCCACAAGTTGTTAATTTTCATCCTCGTGTTTGTTGATTTCCTCATCTTCACATTCATTGGCCATGTTTGTTGATTTCCCTGATCTTAATATTTCTTTAGGTTGTATTGGCGTTATTTCATATTTTTTTGTGATTTCGTAATCTTCATAATTCCTTATTTTGATGTTGTTTATAAACTTGTTTATATCTTGTTTATCTTATTTATATGTTACGATCCATTTTATGAATCAATATTATTCGAACACCTCAATCTGTTTCCTATCGTGGCACAGAAGATTATTTTAAGAAATTACTGGGAAAAAATTGACATACTTATGACGTTCTGTTCAGACACATAATATTTCGTCTTTGACCAAGACACACAATTTGAAGAGTTTTCGATGGTATTAAAAAATGATATTTACCAAGTGTGAAGAAAAATTATTAAATTATAATATCAGTGACAACAAAAAAGGGCAGTTCCCGTTTTTAATAATATTCACGGCTCAAGTTTATTTTGTGAGTCCGTACCTGGAAAACGCTAGTCCTAAACGTTAGCAACCCATGTAACAGTATGTAAATGGCTGGCATGAAATCGAAGATGTACGTTCGTTTGAGTGAAATCAACGTGCGACCGCCTCGTGTGCAATTTTCACAAAGAAGATGCTGAAAAAAATTAGAAAACTCTTTTCGACGAAACTCTAAAGTGAGTCATTGGAATTATGGAACCTACAAGTAATGTCGATCTTGTGAAGTGGAACGGATTCGGCTAAAACCGCATCCAGACGCGTGCAATGCGTCATGCAACCCACCATATAACATCATGTACTAAGAACGACCGATTTTTGAAAACAAATACTGAGGGCAATTCCAGAGGGAATTCCAGAGGGCTATACCAGAGGGGCCCCATTCGGCCATTTCAGACATAATATGAGGAAAACAGCTTCAAAGGCTGTCCCAGGAAAGGCTGAGAAAGAAGAGGGACGACATATCGGAAGCACTAGCTGAATACCACAAAGGGAAGAACGTGAGATGATATTGATTAGACTCAATCCATTAATTATCGTGATTTATTTTTGAGTTATTATGTCGCGTTGGGCATCAAGCACGTTTAATTACGAAGGCAATTGAAATTCACTAAAACCCCATTAATATTAATATAGGCGACGGGGTTAGGCTTAATGGTGACTATATATTATTACATATAATTTAACTAATAATTACAATGGAATACCGCCCCCTGACGCGTGTAACACGGCATCATGTCTACACACATAAATACATCCTTCACCACAACCTTCACGTCTGCCCGAATGATGGACCTGAGGTATCCGAAACTTTGGATAAAAAAAGAGGAAACGCAACCGACATAATAGGCCAAAAAAAATCATGCTAGACCGTGAAAATCTTATATCATTTCTAAATCATTCATTGTTCAAAGTATCACAAAAAGCATCGACTTTATGAAATTAATAGTTACGGAATATGAACACAGAGTGAAAAAAATAAAAGCATTAGGTACAAGCCTTCAAAAATAATTTATTTCCTTAATAATTTATTTCTGTTTAAATTTACGTCAACATTATGTTTGTGAAACAAGCTAAGATTTCGGGCACAGCCAAACTTAGATGTTAGTTTCCCTACGAAACTAACATTTGCGGAGTTACTTTAATAATCCTTGAGAGAGGACGTTTAGTTTCCATCAAGTGGAAAAGAAACACAAACTAAGTTGGGAAAGTGACAGGACTCGAACGGGCAAATGTAAACATTTTAAGCGAGTTAAAATTTCTACTACGGTCTTTCTCCTACCTACTCTATTAGGCAGCTCTGAGGAAGAGTTTGCGAGTATTGAGGGAAAAGGACGTCTAGAATTATGGGACAATTTAAAATAAGCTACTACGTAACTATAGATTTAAGGCCATGTTTAAGTGTTGCAGGTATCTTTCCTGCAACACTTAAAATGGGTTCTGTTTATACCAATCTTTAAAACAGGCAATAAAGCGGATGTAAGTAATTATAGACCGATAACTATATTGAATACTCTTTAAAAAATAGTTGAGAAAGTTATAAAGAAGCATCTCAATCAATATCTTGAGACAAACCTCTTACTATCTGAAAATCAATACGGATTTAAAAAAATATAGGAACATCCGATGCCATCGCCTCTGTTGTAAAAAGAATAAAACATAATCTCGATAACGGTAATAAATGTATCAGAATATTTTTAGATCTATGTAAAGCCTTCGATACAATTGATCACATATACCTTCTAGAAAAACTCAAAAAGTTTGGAATTTCAGGTCGTGAACTGAGCCTCATTAAAAGCTACATGTCAGATAGGTCACAGTTAGTCAGGATTCAAAATGTATCAAGTCAACCAATACAAATCCAATATGGAGTTCCGCAAGGTAGTGTCTTAGGCCCGATTTTGTTCCTGATATATATTAATGACTTATGTGATCTAAACTGTCACGGCTCGGTCATTAGTTTTGCAGATGACACAGTCCTTCTCTTCCATGGAAAGACATGGGAGACTGTATTCGTTAAAGCTGAAAAAGGGATGAATCGGGTAAAACATTAGCTTGACTCAAATTCACAAACATTAAATGACACAAAAACTAAATACATTAAATTCAAAATCCATAACAGACAGATAACCTCAATACAAACCTAAAAATACAAATTCATAAAGACTGTTTACACATGAACCAAGAAATTCCTTGCAACTGCCCAAAATTAAATGAAATACAAACAACAAAATACCTTGGAATAATTATTGATCAAAACTTAAATTGGAACTCCCAAGTGGAAAATGCAACAAATTAAAAAAACTAACATACTTTTTCAAAACAATAAGAAACATTTTAGATAAAAATCAGCTTATTAAAATTTATTATGCATTAGCCCAATCTCATCTACAATATGGTCTTATCGGATGGGGAAGCTCGTGCGATTCCACTCTAAAACCGGTCCTAAAATGTGACCTTAGAACGGGGTAAGTAAGGACACATTCTTTCCTAAAACAATGTAAAAAAAAAAAAAAATGTCTTCATCATGAACACTAAACAAAACGCTTATTTTTTTGGATTCTCAATATCTCCTTGGTGTATTAATGTTCACTTGTGATTAAAAGGGAAGATGAAGGGAAGGGAAGGAAAGAGAAAGGGAAGGGAAAAGGATGTCTAGAATTATAGGACAATTTAAAATAAGCTACTAATTCATAATAAAATTAATACACCTCAAAAACCACAGCCTCAACTCAATCAAAACAACAGCCGTCCATTGTCATCTCTCCTGAGATGATTCAGCGAGCAATACGCAACATGGCAGGAGGCAAATCTGCTGGTCACGATGGACTTGTCATAGAACATGTGAAGCATGCGGGGGGATACTTGACAACACTGCTCGCTTCTCTCTTCACTGCCATGGTTGGGCTTGGACACATTCCAAAAGAATTGACCAAAACCATTATAGTACCGATTCCAAAAAGTCGCCAATTAAACCTGACATCCTCCGTTAATTACAGGCCCATATCTCTTGCCACCATAATAGCAAGAATATTTGAAAAAGTGATTTTAAATTTAACGGAAGACAAGCTCATTACAGAGGATTCCCAAATGGGCTTTAAAGCTGGGTGCTCTACTGATACAGCCATATATAGCATGAAACTATCAATAGAATATTACAAAGCCAGAAAAACATCGGTATATGCATGCTTCCTAGATCTAAGCAAAGCTTTTGACATGGTTTGTCATGATAAATTATGGAAAAAACTGACGGACCGACAAGTACCACCACAAATTGTAAATATATTGCGTATATGGTATAAGCAACAGGAAAACTTCGTCAGATGGAATGACAGCCTGTCAGAAGCAGCAAAATTAAAGTGCGGCGTTAGGCAAGGAGGCTCAATGTCCCCAGTGCTGTTCAACGTATATATGGACGAACTTAGTAAAACACTGAACAAAGCAAGAATCGGATGTCATGTTGCCGGAGTATGTATGAATAACATAAGTTATGCAGATGACATGGTCATACTAGCCCCATCAGTAAGGGCAATGAGAAAACTTCTGGCCATTTGCCAAGCATACGTCGATAGTCATGGTTTGATGTACAATGCCAAAAAGTCATCATTGCTGGTGTTTAAAGCAAATACTGTTCCTACTGTCATTCCACCCATTCTCCTCGGCGGAGACAATGTCAAAATCTGCAGTGAAATAAAATATTTGGGGCATGTCGTCACTGATGACCTAAATGATAAAAATGACATAGAACGCCAAAGAAGAGTACTAAGCGTGCGAGCCAACATGCTCGCCAGGAGATTCAACAGGTGCAGTTCTCCGGTGAAGAAGCAAATATTCCAGAGCTACTGCATGAGCTTTTATACCGGCGAACTATGGACAAGATACTCACAAGGCGTCATGAACACACTTCGAGTACAATACAATAACGCATATAGGGCGCTATTCGGCCTACCTTGGCGATGCAGTGCCTCGCAGATGTTCGCAGAAGGAAGGGTACATGGGTTCGCCGCTTTGATGCGCCACAGAATAACCGGGGTGAGACAGCGCTACCAAAGATCGGAGAACACTCTCGTCCTGGCCGTGGCCCAGTGGCAGGGCGCGCCTCTTCACCAAACGTGGAGAATTCATCTGAAGCCCCCGTAGATCGAGCATAGATGAATATTGGAGAAAAACACTGGCTCCTACAATCTGAGATCCGATGGAACAACAAGTACCTGATTTAAAGACTTAACTATATTTTTTATGAATAGTGTATCTAATGATGCTTCTCTTTTTTAATTTTTTTATTTTGTTAATTTTTATCTTTTTATTTATTCATATGTAATTAATATTCATATATAATAGCATATGTAATTATACCCTATATGGGATGTGTGGGATTGCACTCCCCTCCCCACATCCTGGAATAAAGACCTTATTATTATTATTATTATTATTAAAATTTCGTTGGACTCTTTCAATCATATTGATGTGCTTATTGAAGACAGGTGACCAAATTGTAGAATTATATTCGAGAATGCTTCTAACGAGAGATGTGAACAGAATTTTTAATGTGTGAATATTTTTAAAATCCTTGGAAATCCTAAATATAAAACCTAACATTTTCATAGCCCTGTTAGCTGTAGAAGTTACACGAGATACAAAGCAGAGTTTCTGGTCAAAAACGATGCCTAGGTCAAGTATTTCGACTACAGAAATTACGTCAACATTAGAGAGTGCATAATTATATATTATTGGATTTAATTATATATTATTGGATTATGTATTATTGGATTATATATTAATTATAATTTTGTGGAACCTCATAACTTGGCATTTTTTTATATACATAACATAAGGAGGAGAGGGAGGGGATTAAGAATATTAAGAGTTTATATAGATAACATAAGGGGAAGAGGGAGGGAATTAAGAATAACTATAGTTTATATGCATAACATGTGGGGGAGTGAGAGGGGATTAATAATAGATTAAATGGAAATAAGTTTTATATGTGTTTTATTATATTAAATAAAATGTGTTATTATTGCTGCATTAAAACGTTAGCTGGGTAATCTATGACAAAAACTATTTTAAAAATTACTAGGAAAATTGATAATAAGGTGATATTTTGCCTTAGAAACAGGAGGTCTTCACGTCGAGTGCCCTGCCTGCCGTGAATCGGGTACCCGGTAATAGGTAAAAAAATAATTAGAATAGTTAGAAAAAAAAAAATAAAACACATCCATGTTAGAAACCGAATTTACAACCCAAACGAAATAGAGATAATGTATTACGATGGTAGGGTGTTCAACATCGGGGCCCCACCCGAAGATGGGAAAAGCGTGCCGTTTGTCAGGTACCCGGTATTGAATCTAAAACGAATCTTTCATATAAATCGCAACAGATCAAAATAAAGCACGCTGTGTGAAGTTTACTAAACGGGTTGTTAAAATAATAATATTTCTAAAAACAAGAATGTTCTTTTATCAACAAAATATTACACTAGAAATGTGCCTTAATGTATACTTTATTAGAACATAGCACACCTCACGATCATGCGGATGACGGCCGACAATCGTCACGAATCGCCGAAAGTCACTCCTCGTTTTACCGATACGATATGTTTTACAATGTCCGCGACAATTTCGGAATATTGGAGTACCCGGTATTGGGCGAGAACCTAGTAATAGGGACGAATAACTATTGTAGGACATGGGTAGTGATAATTTAATATCTATATATTCTTTTCTTGATCATGAGTTTCTGTCAACTTATCTTCTGTAAATATTTCCTCATCGGTCCTACTAAAGAAGAGTGTATAGAAGAGAAACAATGATAATAAAAGTGAACCGAGGAAGGAATGGAGGGATATTAAATTTAAATGTGGAACTCGGGAGAAAGGGAATCCCATGTAGTTTCGTTTCCGAGATGTTGGGGCCGGGCCGGGCTGGGGCAGAGAAGCCCGTGTCTGGGAATGGTTTGTGATGCCTGGATTATAGTATTAAATATGCAATGTTCAAAAATTAATTTAATTTAGTGAGGGAAAATGTGTTAATAACCAAAAGATTAACTAAATTTTACGGAAAGGTTTTGTCTTTTAAGAAAATTGTGGAGGAATTTGTCTTATTATTTTTTCGGTGATTTCTCCTATCGGAGGTTAAAAACTTTTCTGAACTCTAATTGAAACAGTAAAAGGGAACCAGTAAGGTTTTGAATTCACGATGATCAACGTCTTCCTTTGCTATGTATTCCATCAATATCACCATGAATAATCGGATGGGTAACCTTATAAATTCCGTCGCATCGTAATAGAAACATAAAAACGGAGAGTGACGTAAGTTGGTGTTTGGGCTTTTGATTAAAATAAATTACTTTCACTCATCAAATGCATTCATTGTTACTTAACAATTGAAATGGTTAAAATTGAGGAATTGTGAATATTGCCTTACGAATGAACAAGCTTTGATAAATGTAATAAATAAAAAAAGATTGAAAAATTGCTCGGAGATAAGCCAAAAGACAATGTTCAAACGGTGTTTTTTATGTTTTGGTATTTTTAAACAATTGGTAACAATTATTACAATAAAAAAAAACAAAAGTGACTTATATTACAACTAACGTTTATAATATTATTTAAATATTACAACTAATGTTTATTATTGTATAGCTGACAAAATCTAGTTAAAATGAAGAGGTTATTTTTATACAAAAAATATGTACCAAATGATATGAACACTTGAAAAACATATTCTCCCTCAAAAAGCGTATCCCACTGCAAATTATTTAATTTTAATTTTATTGTGTTTAGGAATGAAAGAGTTATTTATAAGTTAATTACATTGTAAAATGAATATTTGATAAATGAATTAAGTCCCATTATTTATCTATATGTGTGAACGAATTATAAATAGGTATTAATCGATATTTATAGAATGTATGTACTACAATTTAAACAAAACAAAATTAAAAAATAAACAATAAAATGAGTATCTTTAATTTTTGCATCAAAAGGAAGATTCAGCCACCTTGATTTTACATGTTTTGAAGGTACAGTGGAAAATGTCTCATATATAGAATGTAAAATGTTTTGCAGATACGTACCATTAATGAATTTTTGGAATACTTACATTTACAATGTGATGTTCTGAATAAATCATTCGATCTGGGGTGGCTTGCAGGGTATCGAAATCATTAACATTTATCTCGATAAGCCTTCCGATAACATCATCAAACACATTCATTTCGGTTGTCTGTACGTGGTTGTTTGTCCTCGTGAAATATTCCTGCCGGAATTGTAAAATCCGGTTCAATTAACTCAAATTTGTTTTTAATTTACCTAAGTGTCATTTAGAGCTGCTTACATGAAGAATAATTCTGAAAGAGAGAAAATAGGTACCTGCATGTCTATAACATAATGTTTAAGATATTATTTTTATTGTCGTTTTAGAAATTGTAATAAAAATATTCCATGATTTTTCACGTTTTTTTTTCAATTTTTTTTTTTTATGTATACCGTACAAAAGTCCCAACTGCTCCCATCTGAAGCCAGTCAGACTATGGCATCCCCAATTGGGGTACGTTGTAAGCCTGAAGATAGTGGGAAGGGGAAGGAGATAGGGAAGAAGAAGTTGGGAAAGTACCTGACTAGATCAGATCTGATCACTAAACACGGCTAAAGCCATTTAAAGCACTGTTTCAATTCTGGATGGTGGCCTTACACCAGGGCGATACTGATAGTATCTTCCACTCTGGAACGTGCCGCAAATATAATATATATTATTTTAAATTAATAAATTGTGAAATAACACAAAATAATCAAATAAAATTTATTTGCCGCGCCGGGATCCGATCCCGCGACCTTCGGAATGCGAGTCAAGAGCCTTACCGCTGGACTATGCCGGCCATCAAGTCTTAGCATAAAAGTTATAGTCAGTCTAGATTTATCATAAAAAGAGAATGTTTCAAATATTTTTCCGAACCGATTTTTACGTAAAATCATGGCTAACAGAACACTCATTATTTCATTTCAATTTAATATATTTTCTTTACCATAAATTATTCCATGACAAAATAATATGATAATATAAATCCTCAACCTTTCCGATACACAAAAGAGAGCCTACTAGTCTGAATATTAAAAATGAAATTAATGTTAAAACGGTTCATTCTTTTGAGGATCGCTAGCATAAAGAAGAAACTTTAAACGCAGGATAAGGGGGAAAAATGATTCACCTTATAAAAAGTTAAAACAGACAATATTGAAAGGGGTGTAAAACATAAAAAAGCCTTTTTTTCGAATTTATGGGAAATTTTTCTTCTTTCCAATAATACTCAAGTAACCTTTGAAACTTCACAGAAAAGCCGTAAGACTTAAGAAGGAATAATAAAAAAATATAATTACGGCTATGACCGAAACCGCCCTCTTTATATCTTTTCATAACAGATAGTTAGATTATAATTATATTTTTGAGAAAAGTTAGTAAGAATAATAATTATTACAAAAATTAATTTGTATTTTCTTAACACCGTTTAGTAATAAAAGGCGAGGTATCTTTAGTAGGTTTCGTATTTTTACTCTTTTATTTGGAACGCTGGTGAATAAATACTATACCGAAGTATAGTATTTATTCACCAGCGTTCACCGAAGTGAATAAATATTATACTATGGTGAATAAGTACTAAACTATGGTGAATAAACATTATACTATGGTGAATAAATACTATACTATGGTGAATAAATACTAAACTATGGTGAATAAATACTATACTACAGTGAATAAATACTATGCGCTGGTGAATAAATACTAAACTATGGTGAATAAATACTATACTAGGGTGAATAAATACTATACTAGGGTGAATAAATACTACTAGGGTGAATAAATACTAAACTATGGTGAATAAATACTATACTACAGTGAATAAATACTATGCGCTGGTGAATAAATACTAAACTATGGTGAATAAATACTATACTATGGTGAATAAATACTATACTAGGGTGAATAAATACTAAATGTGTCGCTTAATTTTGAATTTATTAATTCGCTTCATTATGTGAACGTAGTTTTCTTTTATCATTTAATAAAAAAAATCGAGTTCAGTTCACACGCGGTGGAAGCGAAACTTCTATAAAACAATCTCAACCAATAGGAGCCTTGAAAAGTGAGATCATAATCAAAGCGGCCTATGAGCGCAGTTTGACTCTTTGTAGGCACTGTAAATAAGAAAGATTTCATTTTATCTATTTTCTCGCGGGCCAAATCCTGTAGATGTATGTGTTTGTCTCTTTTCAGTGCCTTTTCCAATCCGAGATTCAAATCACAACGGTGTTAAAGGAGTTTCAATCCAAAAACTTGTTTACTTGTAGGGAGAGTAGTGGAAGTTAAAAAATGGCTTTGAACGTCGAAACAACTGTTACAACAATAAAGAACTGAATAAATAATTTCCCAAAGTTGCCTCTAAAATCATGAAACATTAAAATCTTTAATGGCCTATATTTTATAATTTAAAGCAAAAATAAATAAAGTAGCTCACATCAGTACTAGATATTTAATATACCTTTTGATTACAACAATAATTTTTTACTTTGGTTGGGTATTTTGATCTCAAATCCAAATTTAAGATTTGTATGAAACGGGCCGAAGAGGGCCGAAAAGGACCGAAAAGGGCCGCGCAAACGTTCCACTTAAAGCCACAAAATTAAAACATCGCAGGATTCCTTTCAAAAACAATATTTAATGAAAGTCTTGTTTTTTTGGTATTTGAAAACCTGCTTGCTAGAAAGAAAATCGTTTTTCTGTAATTATATAAAATTTACAAAATCTATGTAAGCGAGATTGAGGGTTAAGTCCTTTGTCCTCTAGTTTTTATTCTAAAACTGAAAAATGTGTTTTAATTAAAAAAAACGTTTATTCTGTACAAAACCAATTAAAAGAGACGTCTCATGAAATTGGAGGTCGTTTTAAAATGTGCTTTAAAATCATAATTCATATCGACACAAATATTAATATTATATAGAAAAATCAAGCATTACGAAAAAATCACACAGATATCACGAATGCAAAATAGTAGCAAATGAATATCAACGTATGTCAAATGAATATCAACGTATGTAGTTAACAAAGCACGAAAGATTAAAATGAAATAACGATTTTAATCACAGGGCAGGTGGCGCGCGGACAAACTGTAAATTGTCAAAGTGTTGACGGACACAAGAATATCAATAGCGAGGATTTGATTATTGGGCTCGCAGTTTGATCGGACGGATGCTGTGTGCAGTGTTTATTTTGGAGATTCATCTCCCGTGCCTTTAATAAAAACGGCCTGGTGCGATGGACCGGCTGATTGTGCATTGATGGTGGCGACATCTGCCTATTGCCTGCTTCTGTGTCACTGGAGGCAGACTCTTTTCCGATTTATATCTCATATAGCTGGCCCGGCCGGGTCTGTTAACGGACAAATGATTCTATTAACTAATTGGTTTTGGGTTTTTGTTGGCGATTTTAAATTTTAAGGTTTTTGTAGCATATTGTTAGGACTGCTTTGGAAAAAGGAAAAAAAATGCTGTTATGGGAAATGAAAGATATAAAGTTGATACCCTGAAAAAATAAATCAATTGATTAATTGCTTTTGAGTTATTGTTGACATTTTAAATTTACGTTTTTTAGGATAGTTTGGTTAGATGAACAATTGAGAAAGTTAGTTTTTGAATTAAGTAATCCATTTTTTAAGTAAGGATTTTGTTTGCGATTTTAAATTTTAAGGTTTTTGTATCATGTTTTTATGTTCGATTTGAAAAGGTAAATAATGGAAAACTTGTTTGCAAGAATACAGGCCTCGCGCCATATAAACATAAGTAAATTCACATATACTAAAAAATGTAATAGTAAAATATCGACAGGAAAATGGTGCAAAACTTTACATTTAGGAAATGAAAAAAAAATATATTTAAGACCCTTTATCTTTATAACAACAGCTGGTCAAGATCTATCAAGGTACAGCAGCTAAATTTAAAAGCTTGAATCCTTCTACGTAAAACGTAAGTATATAACGTTTAATAGCATACACTCAACAAGAAAACAAATTGTACTAAATTATTAATAGATTGATTGAAGAAGAATTACGGTTTTTCGATTAAGATACCCCGATCAGTTACTTGAAAGATATTAGAAAGACCTAATCTTCGCAAAAAAATTAAGTTCAAGCACACTTTTTTATTCTCACGACTTTGAGTGTTTGCAAAAAGTATGTATCAATTATTTTCCCAAGGTTAATATAAAATATAAGAAAATGCGCCATTGACTTATTGGCGATCGAAAGAATTAATAATGAACGTTGGCTGGAAGGAGGTTAATTGGTTCCGTCGCAGCCCCCGGGCTTGTCTGTGTGGGGCTGTCACGAGCAGGGGTGGTTTGTTTAAAAAATAAATAAACTTGCGCCGCGGGGCTCCGTAATCTTGGGACTCCCATGCAAAACTGTTTAGGCATGGGACAAATTGGAAACGCGAATTCCCACTCCCTTTTCAGCGTAATTCGCGGGAGTGTTATCGACAAATCAATGATTTTTAGAGGAAAAGTTTTATTTATTATTTTTTATTGTATTTTGGTGTCACCCCTCAAGGGCGTTATTAAAATTAAGTGGGAGTATATTATTACAAAGCAAAATAATGATATTTACTGAATTATAAACCCACCTCGTAATGTGATAAAAAAGCGGCATGTAACATCCAAAAACATCAGAAATGCATATTATATTACATAAAGCTATCTGAACTTGAGATTTTTCAGCAAAACTTAAGCATCATAAATTCACGCATCTGGATTGGGTTTGGGGTGCGGCTGTCGTTTCATTTGTACATTTGGCTTCCGTAACTTGTGGTAATTGGGTAGAATTTTGCTGAGGAAATCTAACTGAAGCATTTGCGAGGGCTGCTTCTCCATTGCTTCTCGCATGATGTGGTCGTGGCCGTAAACTATGGTGTTGTCTGTTAGTGTGGATTCCTCAAGCTTGCAAGCAGCTCCAATAACACATCCGCTTCCGATGATAACCTTGGGGGCAACGAAGGACTTGCATTCAAAGACGTTGCTCTCTCCAATATGGCCTGAATAGGACTCCACACGGCAGCCGACTTCAAACACGTTGTGCGCTCCAATAATCAATGGTTTTTGTATTCCCGGTTTGTCCTCCACATTAGGGGTATAGTTATTGAAGGATTTAATGAACTATTTAGATTGTACAAGAAAACCTTTTTAAATATAATCCGATAATTCTAGATCAGTGGGTCCCAACCTCATCTGGCTCACCGCCAAGTAAACTTTTCTTCAACGACCCTCCCTCCCTACATCAACAAATGTACGGAAGGAAAAAGCTGCATGTGGAAATTAAAAAAAAATTAAAGTTACAAGTCTCTTGCAAGGGTAAACTCACCACGACGTGTTTTGCAATATCACAATAAAGAATTGGTTAAGTAGGTTACATTATGTTAGGTTATGGGCTATTAAAAAAAAAATCAAAATTTTTATGGCGAACAGCCTTATAATTAACAAAAATAAATTTTACCGTGTGGCAACACCACGACCTACCGACAGGCTGAGCGCACGAAATTTGCAAGCTCATTCTGCTACTTACCCCCCGGCCTTCCGGGTGTTATCAATCCCCTCCAGTGTACCGCGACTTTTCTTAATTTGTGCAAAGTTATTGTAAATAAAAAGTGACTGAATAAATCCGAAGTATTATTCACAAACATCTCCATACACACGATTGCGGCTACGGCAATTGGAAAGGGCTAGCTGTCAATCTGAGGAGGTTAACATACAGCTCACCATAACAAACACCCTTTCCTAAACTTTTAATTAATTTTCAAAATGGTGTTGAAATTGCGTGATTATGAGTTGCCATCGAACCGTTTCATCATTTGAGGAGTCACAAAAAGAATCACCTTCATGAAAATTCACCATTCTTTCTATTTTCAGCTGGCTGGTATCATATGGCAAATAAGTGACAGTCAGGTATGTGATCAGAAGAGTATAAATATCTGGGAATTCAGCGCAAAGTGGCTCCAAGTGGAATAAAAGGAGAAACCCAAAAGTCCAGTACACTAAATTTTACAGAAAACAATTTATAATCAATTTATTAATTTAACGAAATTGTGTTTTTCATAATTAATTCACTTAAAATAATAAAGCATATATTTGAGGCACGTTTAAGAGTTCAAGATGCTGCTTTGCTGGAAATGGTTGTAGCCATATTTGGTGATCAGATTTGAATAGCCTTAAAGTGCCCTAGAGGTGATTTTTATTTTTAAATTTTACAATGATTATTTTTATTATTAATTTTTCAACTTCATCTTCCCTAACTCACGACGTACCCCTATAACTGGGAATTACATAGGATCACTGACTCCAGTTGGGACTAGTTGGGACTCTTGAGCGGTATTCACATAAAAAAACAGGTTAAATGATTTTTAAAATTCGTAGTACCTAAAAGACTATAAATATACTGTCCATAATACCCGCCTTTGCATGATATTTGCATTAGAAAAATTAAAGAAAACATTAATATTAAATGTTTTTTGTTCAATGGGCATTTCTAAATTCCGTAGCTCATACTAGTTGTACTGCTCTAGAAATTCCAGATAGAAGTTCTGTTCAAATTAAATGACGCCAGAGTTCACTTTTCTCGTCTGTATAGTTTATTTTATTATAATTATGCTTCATAGACGTGCTCTTTGAATAATTGAATATAATTGAATGCCTCTTCTGACAGAATTAAATTAAAAAAAATAAGAAGTTGATCAATTCATTTTTATTTCATGAACAGTAATTCTGAAAATTCTGAAAACAACATGTCAGATGTAGAAGCGTCTATTCAATATTCAGAACAAAAACAAAGACAAATATTGAATCACGTATAGTTCTAAAGTGCATAGCTCACAGTGAGTGTTGTAGATCGAAACATAGATCTATTACACGCTATTCCCAGGAGGTACCAAGTGCATCAGAGAATAACGACCGAGTCGATACAGTCTCCCGGTATATCTCTCAGGGGTGGTGGGGTGGAGTGGGGCGGGTTGGGGGACGTCAATCCAACTCAATTGTTTCAGACCCATACCCGGCGCGCAGGAGACTTCAGGAGAGCTGTCGAAACTTTCAGAATATTCTTCAGACGGAAATGTTAGCTGTATTCCATACACTGCTCGGCCACAAAAGTTCACAGGTCACTGGCTCTAATTACATGAGCGGTTCCGAACATGTATGACCTGCTGAAGTATGGATTCGCAATCATTCAATCCTTAGCTCGAATTGCAAACACGTTAGAGCACCGGGCATTCGCGCACAAGTGATTGCTTTAAAGAGCAACGTATTAAAATAAAGGGGATTTAAACAACTTCATGTTTTTATATTGAGATTGCTTTAAAATATATATTTTTTCACATGGTTTTTGACTTATTATTGTGATTTATTAATTTATTATTTATTAACGGACTTACGTCCAATTTACAACCAACAGACACGAAATTTTGGAAAATGTACATTGTAAGAATAAAGGTTGGCATATGAAAGCAAAGACAAACAGATAAAACATAAGAAAATAAAAGTGAAATAGAAGTGTCAAGTCAAGTCAAGACTTTGCTAAAAATAGAGAATATAAAATATCATCAATTGTTTAGTGAGCGACAAAAATCATTTAGGCTTATGCCAAAAAAATTAAGGTCTTGACATGAGTTGACCATTCTACACATTCTGGATAGTGGTGAATTATAACCATAATTAGTCGATTGAGGAAGAACAGTTCTTTATTTCCGAGTCTACGAGAAGATATATTGAATGAGATGAGTTGTAATAATGTAGGTGAGTCAGTAATACGATTGATAATTTTGAAGAAACAAATGAGATCAGATTTTTCCTGATGGTCTTCTAAAGGAGCAAGGTTTAGAGTTTGTTCGATTTCATTATGAGTAATTGCGTCATTCTAATCCTAGCCTCCTAGTAATCCCTTTTAGGAACCGATGTTGGATGGACTCAATATGACGAATATGGTAACATTAAAAGGAGACCATATAACACAAGCATATTCAAGATGGGGGCAGACCAAGGAGAAGTAAAGAATTTTTAGGGTATTAATGTTTTTGAAGTCAGAAGTGATTCTAGTGATGAAACAAAGTAGTTTGAGAGATTTTTTAACAATCACATTTATATATTCTCGAAAAGAAAGTTTGCTTTTAAGAGTGACACCAAGGTCTTTAATAGATTGAACAGTTATTAAGCAATTATTATTTAGTTTATATTCGAAATTAATCGGATTTTTAGCTCTATAGAAGGACATAATTTTGCACTTATCGACATTTAGTTTCAAGAAATTAATTTTACACCAGTCATTGAATGAGTCAATATCTGATAGGAAAAGAAGGCAATGGTAATGTTCAAACATCTTGTGATTTTTTACACATAAAAAAGTATTTCCCGATTTCCTTTCGGGATGTTGACACTACTGCAAATATTTTTATAATTTAATGTAGATATCAATCACTGGCGTATCAGAAAGTTTTACTTTTTTTGATATGTTACTTCTTTTAAATGTTAGGACACTGAAAAAATCATTAAAATTGTCTGGTTTGAACGCCATCAACGGATATTCAGTATACAAACTAGAAAATGTATTTAAAAAAGCAAAACGTCCAATCATGGAGAATTTTCTTTTTGTAAAGTTAAAAAAAAATTAATAAATCAGTTTAGTTTTGGAGGAGAAAAATGGGGAATGCAAAACTTTGTTTTTGATGATTTTATTTAGGTATTCTCAGCCTGAGGTGCAGTTATCTCTTTCGCTCAGTATTTGGGAGAGAAAGAGAGATAGTGACAGCGACAGTGACAGCAACACTTTGGTAAAATACCTATTGATCAAATTTCTCGACGATCGGTTTCACTCTTAAGAGAATCCTTTGAAATATTCACAATTGTCATGATGTATGACAATTCGCAATGTAGTTTATTCCTCATTTTTCTGCATGACTTTCAGACGAAGCCATGTACTAAGACTTATAAAATATTTGTTTCGCCAGGAAACAGATTAAAAAAGTATTGACAGTTTTATTGATATTGTCATATTCCACAGAAAAAAAAACAGATAATTCGGAGCATTTTAAACTGTCTAATAAATACCTGGAAATATCTAATTTTGAGTTATCAATAAATTTTCAAAATACACAGTACTAGAAAATTAATGGCTGGGCACAGGAAAGCCCGAATTTCAGAACGAAACATCATTCACTCCTGTTACGGTGTTGTAGGGAATAAATAAATATGAACATTTCTGTGAAATCATCTATTTGCGGTAGAACGGTGCCAAACAAGTTGGAAGTTCGCCGGAAGGTTTTGTCTATGGGTGCTAACAAAAATACCAATGTTTTGAGAATAAACATTATTCAATTCACTTGCATAGTGATGAATGTATGTGCGTTTTCGGTGTTGATTTTTACAATATTTATTACAGCAGACAGATACGATTACAATTTAATTACCTAAGTAAGTAATTTTATATCTACGACGCTACAAATGATACAAATTACATAAATAAATAAACAAAACCCTACACGTTTGTAAAAAGCATTAACTTTGTGGCTCGCCATAATTTACAATAAAAACAAATTTATGTGTTTTTATTGTAAACTTGTATTTTTATTGCTATTATCTATTTTTTTATTGTATTTTTTATTTATTTGTTTTGTTTTTTTTTTTGTTAAAAGGTATTTCAATCTACATGAAATTTTTTCAGTGACATTAATGTGGTACCAGGTTGACAATTTGGATATTAAATTTATATATTATGTATTCATAAGTGTCTTAATGACTCAATATAAAATTAAGACTGAGACAAAAATTGGTATCAAGAACAGCTGCCCGTAGACGATGATAATAAGGCATCTATAATTTGGAGAATGTTGAGGTTGAGGAAAGAGAAAAGACGATAAGTTTAAGGCGAAGCTAAATCACTCGTTTAGATTGATTTTTTCTACGAATCAGCTTACATTATAAACACAAAATATATGTTTGGATAATAATAATAATAAATAAAAGCTCTTCCTGACGTTTGAATCAAAATGATATTGTTAGTTACTTTATAAAAAGTATAATCGCAAACTACTAAAAAATGAATTATTTCTTTATATATGAACGCTTGTAAGAAACGCTTCTATATGAACGCTTGTAAGAAACAACTTAAAAAAATCTTTTTCGGCTAAAACTGCGACAATTTCCATTAATTAACTTTTTTCCTTTCTTAAAAAATTATCCACAAAAAAAAATAAAAAAACACACCTTTGTTCTTGAAATCGTGACCTCTAGACTCCGTTTGTCGAGCGATATGCCTTATATTGCCACTTCGATTTTCGTGGCAATATAAAGCATAAAAGAATACATAAATTTTTGGCTTTTGGTTTTTTCTTAAAAGAAAAGCCGTAATATACCTCATTAGTCAGATCTGATCACTAAATACACTCTTATCCCATCCAACAATTTAATTGAAAAATCCCGGCTTTTCAAAATTAGTACATTTTGTTTTTATTTTATTTGAATGCGTTGAAAAATATTTTCACTTCTGAATATTTGTTCCTCAGGCGCAAAGAAAAACATCTAACCACTGCCACAAAAATCTTCAAATAAGATAAACAATTTTTCATATTTAAAGTGACCGGGGTACACTAACGTCAGAATGTGATTCAACAGCTATATTCTACACGCGTAAAAAAGGGTATTTTTTCAGGTGAAAAAGTTGAATTGTTTGTATGGAAAAAAATATGCATGAAAGAAACAATAGAATTTCGAAAAGAGTCATTCTATCTTTTTTACTTCTACCATCAATTAGAATCACCTCCCCGAAAATTGTTCACGTCACCCCCAATTATCCTGGATGCATAAATTACCTATTTCGAAATACAAAATACACGTACAGAGTCTCATTTCCAAAAGCCACACATTTTTCTTTGAAAAATAAAGAGGCATCTCATACGTGAGCATAAAACTGTAGTTATGTATTTCTCCAAATTAAACACAAGAAATAAAAGGTCACGTTTTGTGAGAAATCGAGCGAGTTAGTATCCCAAGTAAAGAGCGGGGGGAGGTTAAACAAAAAGAAGGAGAATGTGATGAGAAAGGCGAAGAACCATCAAGTAACTTTTTCCATTTTGTATCAATCATATACGTGTTAGGGAGGGACGCGACAAGGAAACTTGCTAACGTGTTTTACGAGGAAGAAAAAATATCTCGAAAAATAATACCGGATCCCTCAGGGATGCTGTCTCATAGTTTGTAAGTCAGTTTTATTAACTTTATGGTACAGAAATGTGGAGCGGGCTCTTGCTTAGTGTTGTAACTACTGATAAATAATAAACAACTTACTACTTCTATTCCCGGAGAGGAAACTTGTTAGTTACCATTTACAGTAACTGAATTTACTATTCGAGGAGTTTTTTGCAACCCTTGTTTTAATATGAACACCTAATTACAAGAGTAATCATACGTCCATATCATAAATCAACGCATAAAAAAAACTTTCCATGTTGGTTGCGTCCTTTTTAAAGTTTCCAAAGTGAATAACAACATTTTTCATGATTTCACAGACCTCATTTATGAATGCGTAGATATCACTATTAACACATGTTTTAAACACGAGTAAATTTATGTTCATAATTTATTGACAGTAGTTCGATATTATGAATTAATGTCACACGAGTTTAATTTGAAAACTAAATTAATATATATTTTTTTAATTTCAGTAAATTCATTAATTTTCTCCAAACAAGCTTCACCGTTTTGGCATGAATTTTATAATTAAAAGAATTTCAACAAAATACTTCGATTAAAATTGCTTTTATATATTTTTCGAAAACAAAAAAACACGGAAAAAATGTTATTCCGAAAAGTATAGAGCTATAATCCGGCGAGTTATTAAAAATACCGAAATTCTTTCCGAAGGTTTGGCATTTCCCAAGTTTGGGATGGAGGAAATAATTAAACAAAACAGAGGAGGAATTCCGACCCTCCCAAGCCTGAGGGGCGCTTTGTGAAGTAACAAAAATGAGCAAGATGTTTTTAATATCTTCACAACTGTATTAGGCAAAGTTGAAAAGGATTATTGGGAAAGTTTGGAGATTTCATTGTTGTTTCTATTTAACGCCCGCTGCTCAAAATGTTGTTATCTCCTCGACGCGCTGCGGCCCGGGTCCGGGGTTCCGGGTCCCGACTCGCCGCGCGGAACAAACCAACTTCTTCGACCATGATAACGGATTGTTGTGTATTTCTTGAATTAATTCAACATTGATTTAAGCTTCCCACTTTCCTGTCGAATATAAATGAAGCTGATTCATTATGGATTTATTGTTTGAAATTTTATTTTAAATCGCGTCGAACATAAAAAAACACGTACACAAGGAAGCTCAGTGACCGCAATTATTACAAGTGCACTGTAATAACTACGTGGAGTAAGTATTTATTATACACCTACATTACTGCAGCGCTTCGACGTTTTACTCTCCAGGCACTTATTTTTATAGATTTATTGAAATAATAATAATAATAACTTCTACAATAAATGCAAATTCACTTTGTGACATAATTTTAAGTTAATAAACTTCAATATACAACACATTTTAATAAAATCTATAAACATGTTTCAAAATCAAAGGATTATTTTATCAGATTGCAAACATTTTTTTACGTTAGACCCACACAGAAGCCGTTGAGGAAAAAATTTTCCCCCAGGGCCTATATCATCTTTGGGAAAACTGCGTGAAAGGTCTTTTTGGGGAAACAAAGGAGAGGAAGTTCTGGGAAGGAAAAAGACGTAAGGAGTGGGTTATCACTGTGTGCAGAATTAAATGAGCGACATATAGGTATGTTTTTAGGTTTTCACGGCCAAAAAGTATTTTTGTTATTGTTTTTGGGATTGCCGATTTGTCAGGGTGGCCAAGTTTACAAGCATGAAAGTGTTCGGAAATCCTTTCCGAACAGAAAGGAAAAGGATTTCCGAACACTTTCCGGAAAGGATTTCCGAACACTTTCGTGCTTGTAAACTTGGCCACCCTGACAAATCGGCAATCGCCGAGCACTTAATCGAAACCGGCCATTACTTTGGATTTGTTCCTGAAGTCCTGGGAAGACCCAAAACTTACAGAGCACGCCTAATTACGGAGGCAATTGAAATCCATAAAATTAACAGAGACGACGGAGCTAAGCTCAATAGTTCTTGGTATCCAGTAATTGACTGCTACACCAAAGCTAAACGCAAAAAAACCATGCTGAATTTTTTCTAACACCAGCTCGTAGAGAAATGGAGCTGGCAGCACGGTATCGCTTCGACACACATAAGTAAACACTCTCACCAATATCATTTGGTCATCTGCCCTGATGATGGACACTGTGCTGTCCGAAACGTTGGCTAAAGAAGGAGGTAGCGAAACACGGCATAACACCCCAAAAACAATAACAAAAAAAAAGAGCGACATATAGGTTAAACACACCCTACTCCCAATCGAAGCAATAAGAAGCGTGTTTTAATAGGGTCGCAATTCTGGTCTTTCAGTGAGAACGTTTATTCTAAGACTGAATTAACAATCGTGACATAAATAGGTGCCTACAAACGTATATGTAACACATAATAATTTCATTGATCTTGTATTAAATTACATTTTGTAAACAATTGCGTAAAATAAATACTCAGTTTAAATACAAACTTCTTATACTTTTTGGTCAAGTTCCAACAATTTCACAGCTGGTAGCGACCCCTAAAACCCCTTTAAAAATTTTGAGAAAAAAATCTGTGAAATTTTTTAGAAATTTGGAAACTAGGTTCTCCGTATAAAATTATTTTTTTTTAAATGTTTTCGAAGCAACCTAATATACATAATATAGAATATAAAAAATCCTTGTTTAAATTTTTTTTTCTGAGTTAAAATATGCGTGACGTATCACCGGCTATGCAAACACACAGGTTCATTTCACGGTCTTGTCCGTGGCGGGCTACGCCGTAGATCACCGCTACGGTGGCGTACAGCCCCCCGCCTCGCGGCACTAAATTCACGTAGCGCCAACCGTCAGGCAAGGAGAAGCTGTCACTAGCTCTGGTGATGTCAGACGTTTACAGGAAACACCACTTTATAAAGCCCAGAGGCTGAATTTTTTCTTGTACAGTCTGCGGAGACTACAGGTGTGTAAAAATAAAATCCAACCATAATATGTTAATAAATACAAGGTTTCATTTGTCCTGTCCAAAACATCTTAATTCGTGCGTTAAATGAATATTCTTTACAAAGACAAGGTCAGGTTTTGCACAGTTGAAAATCACTTATCATTCTGCAACAACGCTTTTCACTGACTATATTAACTGATAGAAATTGCTCAAATTAAGAATTTTATTGAGTTTCTTTTTAAAATGACCCAAAACTCTGTAAAACACAGTTTTTCAAAACACTTAAAAAAAGGCTTAAAAAACGATCTAAAATATACACCATCAATAAAATATTAATGTATATATACACCTACCCCTATCGCTCTGAACAATGTTAAAATATTATTAATTACAAAAAAAATATATTTTACTTCTAAATTAGTATATGATTGACATTGGTAACACGAGAACAGGTCTGAACAGCATTCCAAAGGTCGCGGGATCAAATCCTGGCGTGGCAAATAACTTTTATTTGATTAATTCGTGTAATTTCACAATTTATTCATTCAGAATAATTTATAGTATATTTGCGGCACGTTCCAGAGTGGAAGATACTCTCAGTATCGCCCTGGTTTAGGACCACCATTCAGAATTGAAACGTTGCTCGAAATGGCTTTACCCGTGTTTGGTGACCAGACCTGAATAGTCAGGTACTTCTCACCTTCCTATTCCCCATCTCCTTCCCCTTCCCCTCCCCACTACCTTCAGCCTCACAACATACCCTCACCTACATTTGGGAGGCGGGAATGGGTACCGCCGCCCCGGGAACCTTTATTGGATAACCAACACCTCTGCCATAGGTCACCCCAAGTGGTTCGCTACGTTTGGTGATTTAGCAGGGGTGCCCGGGTTCATGGGGTGAGGTTTGTCTAGGTCTTGGAGGCGGATGACCAGGACAGACTGAACCCCAGATTCTTACCCACCCCTTAAACCTTTTTCCTTCCCTGAACTCTCCTCTCCTTCCTTTCCTTAAAAAACCCTCCACACAGCATCCCCAAAGATGACATAGGCCCCGAGGGAAATTGTTTTCCTCAAGGCCTCCTGTGTTGAGTTCATGTAAAAAAAAAAAAATACCCCAATTGGGGATGCCATATTTTCACTGGCTCCAGACGGGAGCAGTTGGGACTCTTGTGCGTTATTCATATGAAAAAAGGTCTGTTGTTTCATCAAGTAAATGTAAAGAAGAATCAACGCAGGATTTTCGTACTCCATAATTAAATGGGCTAGTAGGTACAATGATATTAAATACATCAGATCCATAAGCTAATCTAACCTAAAATGATGATATGAAAATATGAAATGTTGGATATTCTTTAAATCAGTCACCAGAACACGCATATTAAGTACCTACATCGAATTTTACAAGAAGAAACATTATTTGAGAAATGTGGATTTTTTTCCTACTAAATCTTTAATTTATTTTACTCATTTTGTTATTTAATTTAATTTATTTTATTGACCATTATTTCAGTACTTAATTTTAATTTACCTATTGCCTGTCCATAGGTTGAGTATTTCGCATTCAATAGGTAAAATGAAAACTGTTTTGTATATTATTATTCATATGTCTCTCATTTCCACGGATAACCAATTAAACTTATTTCGATGGTCTTTTCTAGCGTATTCCGTATTAATGCCTCAGAGTAAAATTGCGAAAATGCTCCCCCCCTTTCGTACAGAAACCCTCGGCAGGCAGCGCGGGAAGCGAGCAATCATAAAACTCTGTCCGTATATCTTTTTTTATTTGACTTACTTCCCATTACCGTCATCCGAGTTACAAATTCATATCTCAAACAGTAAGAGGTCTGCCCCCTCTCGCCCACTCGCCCCGCGGCCCCTGTTGCCCCGGAGCCGCTAAGCGGGGCGCCACTGGCCCGATCCTCATTATCACTCGTCCTTTTCTATTGCCTTCAATGTTTTATCACCTTGACAAGCGGTAGGGAACGGGGAAATTGTCCTTTTCGGAAAGGATGCAATATCATTCCGCAGTGTTCCCTCAGGGATGGAAAAATAAACGTACAGGCACATGTTTCTCCACTCACAGCTTTTTCTATATTATTTTCTTCATACCACGGTTACGCTGGGCAACCAACACCATCCTTTATGGAGACTGATAGTTGATCTTATTTAAATTTACAAGTTTTTCTTCAGTTAGTTTTTTTACCAATGTGCAAGTCTTTCCCCAAATCGTATAAATATTTTGCTGATGTTATTAGGAGAAGAACTTGTGTATATAAATACATTATCCATCTTGTAATAATTTGTGTTCGACTAATAATATCGGTGACCATCTTGGATATCAGCGTCTTGATTTTGATAGAATCTTAGATTTCAAATGCTGTATTTTCCCTTTCCAAAACAAGAAATTATGAAGAGATTCTAACACTCTGTTTTTTTCTTCATAAAATACATTCTCGATTTCAGACAATAATGGCTGACAGATTTTGAGATACTTGAGATTTTGACTTCGATAAAGTGGAGTGTTTTGATAAAAAGACAGGTACCTAAGATTGCAAGTTGCTCTCTTTTCTTTTATTACGCTATGTAGTGAAAAATATCACGTTGACGTTTATATGTTACAGGTCACACAACAAAGGACATCGCTTTCTATAAAAACTCTTTGAACTAATTCATGACTATAAAATAATTTAGTATATAATGATGATTCATCAACGAAAAGATTTGAAAGGTATTTTTTTAAGGCGTCTTCTTCTTCAGGTACCTGTCCTTGGTTGGTTATCATCAGGTAATCTTCACCTTGCAATCTACAACCCGAAACGATTGCAATAAGAATAACTGCCCCGATACCAGTCTCCCATGCATCGAGGCGATGAGACAAGATCTTTTAACAACGTCTCCAACAATTATTTCCCGGATTATTAGTTAACGCACTTCATGATATTACCAAGAGAGCAGGGTTTTCTTTTATTATTATCAAAAAAATAATATTTGTCGGTAATTAGTAAGAGCACAATGTAGAAACATTTTAAATTGGAAATAATGGAATACTTCATAATTAAATAATGGATTACTTTGAACGAATTGTTTCACAGAATTTCGACAGTTCATAAAATTTCAAAGATAATTCCAAGTTATGTGAAAGTTCCATTCAAGTTCTGTATTTATTTATCATGGGCCGGTTGTACTTGTATGATTAGAACTGGAATTAGACTTTCACAGAACTTCAATATTATCATCGAAATTTGATGAATTTTTAAAATTCTGTGAAACAGTCTGTCCTAAGTGTTCTAGTATTACTTCTGATAATTGTTTACCCCAAGTTTAACACAATTGTCTACAGTATTTTGAGCATTCGCCTAAAATATATATATTTTTTGTAAATACTTGGTTATGCATGCAGGTTTTCATACCACAAAGAAGAATGTAAGTACAAAACGAACGCTTACAGAAGAGTCTTTTATCTTTTTTTTGAAGCAAGTATTTATTTAGAAAAGTTCCCTCTCCCCTGCCACGTACTTTATCCCCCTGTGTCGCAGTATAAGGTTGGCGACTATAAAATAAAAACGCCCCCTCCTAGACGCGAGTCCCCCAGCCTACAAAGAGGGGAAATGAAATTAAGATTTTCATGGGCCATTGTTTCATATAACCATAAGCCGCGCTACCTACAAGGAAACTGGTGAGTCAATTGTTTCTCAAAAAAAAACTTGGTCTTATCAAATGTAGTTCTAATTTCAATAATTGTGGATTTTTTAAATGACGATTTATATACATTTATTCTACGTCTCAGGTTGGGGTTTGAATTCCTTACAAATGTACTTTGCCAGCTTCAGTCCCTAAACGTCAACAGCCTTCCCATTCCATTTCGATCTTCTTTCGTTTGTCCACCTCCTTCTAGGTCTATCTTTAGGTTGTTTTACACTGTGGGACCCATTTGATCATGATTATTGATATCCTGATGTAGGGGGGGGGCAGATAATTATAGTCTTACAGACTTTTAGAAATGTACGCTGGTTTCATGATATGAGAACTAACTTGTGAGAACTGACACTATATCTTTATTAAGATGTTTTGATTGCACGATGTACTCGTAATGTTCCTTCAACTAGGTTCTTCAAATATGTCGCAACAAATAACAGGAGATTCTAGGAGAGTCTCAAACTTACCTAACATGTATTATGAAATTCAACAGTGGATTGCTGTTGTTGAAATCTGATAGGTAAAATGATAATAATCAAGATAACCGAGTCTTTTGTATTTACAAAACCGTTAAAACCTGACTAGAGCTAATGTATATTCTCCTTTCCTTGGAAACACAAAACCGCATAGGATCGGTGATTTCCAATATGAAAAATCGTTCATATATTTCCACTACGGAGAAAATGGGCAAGCTGGAGCATTTTTGAATAGTATTTTCAAAGAACACCTACACGAGTCTCGACGTGGTTGAATATTTTTAGAGGAATTGTTACGTTAAATCAGTTATTAATAAATCACATCGAAACGTTGGCTAAAGAAGGAGGTAAAGAGGTAAAAAGGAGGTTGGCTAAAGAAGGAGGTAGCGCAACACGGCATAAAACCCCAAAAACAAATAAAAAAATAAAATACTATTGGCCGTGAAAATCTAAAAAAGCAAATAATTTTTTTTTAATGTATTGTAGGAGCAACATCAAACTGGAAAAAATATAGTATGTTTTAATATGTAATGTTATAATTAATTATCAATTTCTAAACTTTAATGTACAAATTACTAAAATAAAATTAATAAATACTTAATATAAGAAATGATATCGATGCGTTCCAACCGGTGGATTTGTGGCATCATCATTTGGAGGGATGACGGTAATAGGAAATGGAAGGAGAAGCGAGGGGGAATTTAAAACAATACATTTATAAAGATTGTTCGAAAAATGATTGATTTTAATATATTTACTGTGTTGGGTTGTGGAAGGGTTCACATGTGTTGGATTGGAATAAAGCTTTTAAAACAATAACAGCAGCAGCAACTACTACAGCAAAATAAAAAGAAAAATGATATAAGTGCTACGAGTTTAAAATAGGATGCTGCAATAAGGTTTTAGACCCAATATTTTATTTTATGTCGTACTCCTTTGAAATTTTCATTCATCTGCCCACGTGGGGGTGTTTTCAGTTTTTTGCAAGGGAAGTTTTTTCAATAGTGTCACCCCGCCATTGTTTCTACTCAAAATCCAAATGTACAAAATTGTATTGACTCCACCACTTTAATAGTCTTTGCAGTTTGGTCATAGGTTACTGATAGTCGGCAGGCTTTCACATAACTCCCTGAGTTTTTACAATCTATGGTAACACTAACTTATGAATTAATCATACATCCCAACTCGACAGTTGTATAGTAAAATATTTAAGCCGATTTGTTCTTTTGTATGTTTTATATTAGGCTGAGTGCAAAGCCGCTATTCATCTCTCCACTGCGCAGCTCGTAAAGGAGAACCTTCATACATTATGTGATTATCATGCCCTGAAAGCAGAAAAAGCTTGTTTTTCTGTAATATGTACTGAGAGTGGATGAGCCAAAAATATACTTACATGGTAATATCAAAATATTAGAGAACGTAAAAACGAAATTCAAAAATGTTTGACTATGATAAAAAAATGTAACTACCCAACAAAACTCTACAAGAGTTGACGTAGACGACATGAAGGTCAGTTCTGCAAATGTATTCGGTTCATAGTGAAATTTCGACAAATATTAATAATATCACATTAAAATTTTTTGACTGGTGAGCTCTACGTCGTGATATTTGCGGTGACCGGACAACTCAGACTGAAATCAACTCAGAACTTCGTTTGAAAAGTCATTAAAAGTGATGAAAAAAATTGATTAAATATGTTACGGTTGGTTAGGTTATGAGCTGTTTTTCAAATATTAATAGCTTTAAATGACTTTTAAGGAGGTGTTGATTTGACATGATTCTGAGTCAGCATGGAAGCGATATGTGAATATCTTATCTTTATGGAATATTTAGGTCAACGCAATTGTTTTCCCGTCGCAACGTTATTTCCCTCATGAGATAAAGACCTTTGATTTGGTATACAATTTTCGTCAATTTAACTGTTTTCGCATATAGAGGATTAAAACCATCCGCAGCCGTGAAGTACCGAGAGAGCAAGATGATTATAAAAAAAGTTTTAATTAGTAGCTTTTTTAAAAATCAAATACACAAAATAAAATGTTTTACGATGTTTCTTGCAGATTATAATATAAAAGCCTCCATTACAGAGTTTACATGTAACAGAAATTTTCTCCCCAAATACACTCTTTTTATCAAAATCGTTGACAAAAGCTATCAATAGACCGCACAGTGCACAGTGAAATAGAACCCTGTGGAGGGTATGGATGGATCGGTGGATAAGTGGCTCGTTCCCCTCCCCAGGGACGGCTTTGATGGAGGCTCGGGTTCAAACCCTGAGAGGGGACATCTGGACCAATTCAGTACAACGTTTGATCTCCGTTTATCTCAAAATATGATACAACCTGAATTGATCGCTGAGGGAAGATTTCATTGAAATTTGCGGTCTCAAACCTTTGCCGAATCAAACGAATATTTTATGAATAATTCTGTTAATGCGAACGTTTTCTTTTCAATTTTTTGGTTCATTTACAAAAATATATGAAAAATACGTGATTTTGTTAAAACGTAAATAAAAATTTGATCTTATCGTTTACAGGAGAAACCAAGTAAACCCATTGAAAGCAATATAATTTGACATGAAAATACTTAACATTAATGAAATTTTTAAGAAAACTTTAAATGTGGTAGTTGTACCTGTAATGATAATATTATTGTATTTTACAAAATTTTGATAAGTCAAAATATATTTGTTTTCTAACAATCTCCAAATGTGGCCCAAGAAATTAAAAGCAAACGCGTACCCTTTTCAAAATAGATTATTTTATTTAAATTAAATGAATATGATTACTTAATAATGAATGTTTAATGGTACCTAATGAGTGTTCCAAAGCGTTTATTTCCTTGAAGAAGAAGATAACACTTATAATCTAAATGAAAATATGAAAGAAAACAAGACACAGAAAAACAGAAAAAAACAATGTTCGCAACTGGGACTCGAACCCAGACCTCTCGTCTAACCGGGACGTGCGCGTTTTCCAATTTCGCTATTGCCACCTTCTTAATGAAATGATAATTCAGATAATGTTATTTCCAACTTGAAATGACATTATCTGCGATTCTCAGTTACAAACCAGATTCTAAATTAAACAACAAGTTTTACTTGTAAAAGAATATAACATAATAAATAAAATTCTTTATCAACAAAAAGCAAATTAATTGAATTCACAAATCACTACAACTGACTAGCACCGACAACACAACAACATCTGCTAATGGACTGTCCTGGGCAATGTGAAGATAGTTAGAAATCAGAACTATCCGGCACAGTATTCTTAATTGTAAGCCATACTAATTGTGACTTACAGAGCAAGAATAATAATTGTTAAAATGGTATTATTTTCTTTGGCAAAAATGAACATATGTGTCAGATGTATTCAGTTCATAGTCGACTTTTAGAATATAAAAATAGAATCTACGCAAACTTTCAGAATAAAAAATAAGAATCTATTCCTACGGCATGAGATGGAATCTGCACTTGTTTTTCTGCCACATTTTTAATTCAGTCGATTATAGATGGCTATTTTAGAACTTTCACTGTAGGCTACTAACGGATGCATCCTTTTGTCACAAAAACTTTCAAAGAAATAAAAGAGAGAGAAGGGAAACGTCTATTAAGGTTACAATTTTACAAAATAATATAACATGAAAATTTCAATCACTCTCCTAATAAAGTAGCTGCTTGTGTTTGGGAGAGGACAAGTAAATATTTTAACATTAGTTTAAATTGAACATATTATTACAAAGACTATTAGTAATTTTACAAAGGATACAAATATAAAGCAAAGACATCAATTTAAACGTAAATAAAAATGAGTAAAGTTATGAGGTGAGTTAGAGTATTTTAATTAATTTTTTTAAAATATTTGTCGTAGTTTTCTTCCGATCGTATATCTAAGGGTAATTTATTGAATAATTTTATACCCTTGAATATATAGTGATGCTGTGCTGTTGTGGTTCGTACTAGTGGTACGGTTAGTCCTCCAACAGATATTATTCTTTTGCTAATATTTAATTGTGGTACATCATTTTTATTAAAAATTTCTTTGTGTAATTGTAGTAATGCAATTTTGTCGTAAATTTTTTTATGTGGGGGAACCGGGAAATCTTGGAAAAAATTTATTGGTGGGTAGTAATAGGGCTTTTTAAGATGTTTTTTTATTAATATTTTTTGAATTGTCTCCAGGGGAAGTAGGAATGATTTATATGCATCCCTCCAAGCCACGATTCCATATTGGTTAGGCCCATACACGCTCCTACACTTATACACACCTACTCTTACACATACATACTGTCACTGCTTGGGATTTGGTAGTAATATTGTTGCCAATTCCTTTTTCCTACCCATTGCCTACCCGTCCTTCCTTAATTCAGTGTCTGTAATAAACTGCCCGCCGCATCATATAGCCATTTGTGCACCGCTCCGCCTTTAACCTAATTCCGCTATTAAAATAAATAATTCGCGCATTTCACTGTGTGTGTATGTTGGATGGAGAAGAGCAGACGAGGGCCGGGCTACAGATTCCTTTTCGGTGAGTCCTTTCCTCTCCATGCAATTATTTTACCATATTTTTCAAGCAGTGATGGTAGACACAATCAAGGTCATTTTTAATACACAGACAACAATTCCACTCTGCACAACTGCATATCTCATCCACATATTGTAGTACAGAATGCGCGAGAGAGCTAAAAACATTTACACTTGGCTAAGAATATATCATTTTTTAAAATAAAATATGATAATTTGATACATTTATATGTTTTGATAAATCGAATTAAAAAAACTCAATTTTTTATAAGAAAAACTCTCTTTTTATAACTTTTGAAGGTTATTCCCATAATATAGAAAAAAAAGAACTAGTTGGAGATAATATTGTTGATTCTAAATATTTGAAATATGAGATTGACAAATATGAAGGTTTGACAGAAGGTGGCAATAGCGAAATTGGATAACGCGCACGTCCCGGTTAGACGAGAGGTCTGGGTTCGAGTCCCAGTTGCGACCATTGTCTTTTTCTGTTTTTCTGTGTCTTGTTCTCTTTCATATTTTAATTTAGATTATAAGTGTTATCTTCTTGATAAAAATGATAAAAAAAAAACAATTAAAACATATTCATTTTATGAAAAACAAATACCTTTGTAAAACACCACTATTTTATTAACAATATCAACATGTTTCGAAAACTATGTTTTCTTTTAAAACTATGTTATTTATTATTGACTTATTATCCTGACGAAGAAAACATAGTTTTCGAAACATGTTGATATTGTTAATAAAATAGTGGTGTTTTACAAAGGTATTTGTTTTTCATAAAATTAATGATGACACCCCAAAGTAAATATGCCTATTTTGAAGAAAACATATTCAATTCACGAAAAAATGGTACATTTTTACGCAATAATGAAAAGACATAAACTTTACCCTCTACCAGTAGTTACTGAGCGGTTTCTCGTAAGTTTTAAAATCTTGTTCTTATCGGACATTGATAAATTTCTTGAAAAATATGAACCAATATTTGAGGCATAAATGTGCGAACATTCACTGTGCGAACTTCATACCACTAAAGCTGACCATTCTCGAGTGTTTTGCTTTATAAGAAAACGTTTTCTGCTACATAAAATACTACCTGTATTGTACCTGCTTACATCCTTAATGTTCATTTTGTTATGTTATATACTACTAGCTTTTCCCCGCGGCTTCGCTCGCATGGTATTACGGGAAATTACTGTAGCGCTTGCACTTATCAATTATCTCCCCCCCACCCCACCCCCATCCCCTCCCGCATTCCATATATTCATTCCCTTACATTCAGTTTTCAAACATCTCGCCTACCACCTAAATTTCATAATGCTATAGCTCAAAGAAAAAAAGAATTACTTATCCAATTTTGTTCATTCGTTCGGAATTTATGCGCTTACAAACATTTCGGGTGTTTATTTTTATTTAAATATTTGGAAGTTCGTTCATATAATAAAAAAATACTCTATTTATCATTCAGTCTTTATAATCGTTACAAATTATATTTTTAATACAGGAACTCATATCTGACATTTATTCCAAGCTTGTCCAAAAAAAAAACAAATTCTAATATTTAAATTTTCTGCAGTAGTAGCTGACCAGTAGACTGAGTGCCTACCAGCATAGAGCCCAAAAATATATCAACATGGTTTCCATGGAAAAGATTTTTTTCTGACGTTAGCAAAAACTCGCTTTTGTTAGCGACAGAAAACGTATAACAAATATAATATATTAATATTTATAATTTCATAACGCCAGAGCTTACCATCATATACAACCTGTAGTCTGCGCATATAAATTAGCTTTATATTGGTGAAAGAATTATTAAAGTCTTTATATTGTGTTATGCGTGAAAAGGTCATAAACAAACTCGAGCAGTTTCGCATTTATAATATTAGTATGGATACGCTTATTATTATATTCCTGAACAACTTATGTATCTATAATAACGTGTAAGGCGTAAATAAATAAGTTAATAACTAAGAAAATTATTATTGTCGTTCTAAAAAAAAATCAAAATATTACTAGTAGTAAAAACAAGTAGGGAATTACTCGATAGTCCATGGCTAGTAGTCCTGGTAGGGTGGCAGGAACGTACTCGTAAATGCTTTGTGAACAGAGAACGGTAACTACGGCTATAAAGCAACGTATCGTTTTGCATACGAAAAGAATACATATAAAACTGCCTGGACCGAAGTGCCCATAAAATAACTCACAATCTCCCATGGATATCGCCATTTATTCATTTTATAAAGCTTATTCAAATGACGAGACAAATAACAATCAATAAAATCATGCATGCATGTTAAAGATTCAATGCATTCATTGAAATTGGTTTTTTTAATACTTCTTATAATTTTGGTATCTACTCGTACCTTTCGTAGTGTGCGTAAAATGAAAATATTATATTTTATTCATTAAAGAAGAAAATAGTACTAATATATGTAAACGAAAATATGAAAAAGAACAAGCCACCGAAAAATAAAATAATAATTAATTATTACGGACCTGAAAATTTCGATCAATTTATTTATGAAAATGGCAGTATTTTTTTGCAAAATTTGCGTTATTTTTGGAAAAAGCGGTGGTGTTTTGCAGCAAAGTGAAGTTAAACTCACTTCTTTGTATTTTGCATAAAAAAATAGCATGTCATTAATATTTTTCGACAAAATCGAAAACAATCATAGACAGTACCCAAATTTTTTGATTTGAATTTAACTGCATTCCATTTTATGGCTAATCAAGCTTGTCAAAACCACAGACAATGAAATATTTAGAATGTCTGACAAATCTAGTTGATTAGTCAGACATCTCTTAAAAATCGAAATTTGAGTTGAATATGCAGTTATATGTAAAAGTGTACTCTCTACCTCGTACAATAATTGACAAAAGATTACTCTTTGAAACCACCAAATCAATTATAATGCAGAAAACTTGTAGCGAAATAAACAAAAAATTATGTTTTTTGGGTTACTAATAGGAAATTTCAAAATGTTCCCAGGGCTCTTTTATAGCATATTTAATAAGTAAAACACAGACCCTTCAAAATAATATTTGATTTATGTTGAGCATTCGAATATTGCTTTTTTAATTATTTCAAAATGTTTTGAAATATCTGACTAATCAACTGGACGATCGATATAAAAAATATTGGTTTCCTCATTTTAAAATATCAGAAAATCGTGCGAAAAATACTATAATTCGGATTATTTGGTCAAAAATGTGGTTTCCGAGCTATTTTTGTATAAATTGACCAAAATTCGCGTTTTTGGGTAAAATTGACGAATTTCATGAAAACATCGCCTTACCGGAAACTCGAAATTGTCAGGTTCTTCCTATACTTCACAACAATAAAATGTGACCATCGCTTGACATATTCTCTAAAATTTGATCTATGTGTGACACCATTAAAAGTAGTCCACGTGAGACGAAACTGAAAAATACCCATGTTTGACATGCTCGCATTTCATTCGTGTAACCGAATCTTCACCAATTCGAATCAATTTCTCCGCTCACCACCGGAGAAATCGTCCTGCCATTTCCCGACCACTTGGCCGTTTCGGTTTTATCGAAAGATGTTTCTCATATTTCATATGTCGTAAACCTTTGATCCCATCCCCGCGAATGGCTAAACATAAATGCTGGTAACGGGACACAGTGGCGTGCCCGAGGGGTTACGGGGTGCTTACAGGAGAGGAATCATTCCGAGCAGTCTGTGGATTTGCGAATGTTGTCGAAGAAAGTATGACAATAGCAAGGATGGATTTTATTTTGCGTAAATTTGCATGCAGACAGATAAATCAATAAGTTTTTATCGTAATTTTGGGTATTTTAGATTAGGCAAGACATTGCAAACAGCAAAAACGAAGCATTTTTATAGACGAAACTTGTTCCCTATATTTAAAAAAAATCTTATTGAATTAATTAGTTACTCGTGACTTTTATTTTCCGTCTTACTTATTGTTTCTTAGGCGCTGTTAAGTCGGTCTTAAACAAGGTTTGAGGCCGTTTTAAATGGTGACCGAACAACTCGGAATGAAATCAACTCAAAACTATCTCAGAAAAGCCATCAAGAAGAATATAAACAGAATAGAATAGCACTTAATCCCAAACATGGGAACACCTCAGCACAGGTTCGCCTAGTGAGGTGTTCACAAAACACTACGACTAACCTATTTACATACAGTTACGGATCTTTAACATGTTTTTTTTTTCTTATTAATAACCTATTATCTATGTAAACTATGTAATTATTTGTAAAGTGTATGTACAAGAATAGAAATAAATAAATAAAAAATAAATAAAAATAAAAATAAACGCTAGAAATATTTCGATTCTCATGCCTACAAAATTTAAAATCGCGCGTCGTATTTGCACGAGGCGAGTAAGCGAAAAAGTCGTTTTTATTTATTTTGTGCATAATTTTATACGAATGAAAAAAAGTTAGAACACACTTAACCTCAACAATAGTCTTTGCCATAAAGGGATATTTAAAAAAAATTGTTTCTTATATTACTTCATAGTTAGGTCATGAGAATTTTTTTTTTTAGTGGCTTACGCTTATATTTTTTGGCATGTAAATAATAATTTTATTGTAATTCCAATACATAGAAAAGCTAGTAAAAGCTTCAATTTATCCGTAGCATATTTTTTGATGTTCATACTGCAAACCGGTTCGTCGTAAAGATGAATCTAAACAGGATTTCACGTACAGCTTCATCTTAAGAGTGATGTTAAAAAATAATTAATAAATGGTTTAATAGGTTAGGGTTAAGGGCTATTTTAAAATTATTTTTTTCATAGCTGTTAATGACTTTTCAAAGAGGTGTTGAGTTGACTTTATTCTGAGTTGTACCTCATGTATATACGTCATTACCATTACGTTACCATTACATTACGACCGTACGCGCCGTGTTATGTTAACACTACGATTATAAGTAAGAGGGTTCGGGTACATGTTCAAATATTTTTTCAGTTCTTACTCTAATATATCATTTTTGACGTTTGCACATACATATGTTAAACCATAGCTTATTGCGCTGATCTAGAAAATCTGTACAAGTTTCTTGAAGCCTGAGCCATGGTTAGGGATTTTTTTCTGCTTCAGATATCGTAAACTGAAATAGGATACTCAAAGACATATCTTTCGATTTTCACTAATATTATTTTCATTTATAAAAATATTAAAATTTGAGGTTTTACTCATTAAGTTAAAAATAAAAATAAATAAATTAAAACCTAATCTCACTATTGTTAAGTATTTAACTTTCAAAGTGCTGAAGTAGCTATAAAAGCTTATTCGCAATAATTGGTAAACGCGGTTGAAAAGCATCGTTTGCTCAATGATGCCAGTATGCAAATAATGTGGAGCGGTATGTAGGAGTGTAATGTGAATTCAAAGTTAAACTTTCAGCTAACTGTACATCGTGCTATTTGCATTTGAATATCGGGAATCGATGCTGGAGTTACCTGCAGGTGTTAAGTAGTTACCTTGTTATGTACGCTGTACTCTGTATGGCGTACCGTACGCCCCTGGGCTGGCCATACTTACACTCCACACAAAACAGCTTTCAATACATTCAGAAGCATTACGCGGGCACTATATTTTTTAATGCAACACTCTGAGCTTTTACACAGGGATCGTATCTTTTAGTGGTCCATTTAATATGAAACCTTTGCGATAACGCCGCGAAAAGCGATACCTTTTGAGCGCCTTTCAATGCCTTTCCTCCCCGCGTCCCTTCTGCACGGAATATGGGATGGTAATTAATGATATGTGGAACATGTAATGGCGTCTAACGCCTTTGTGAAATGTCGGCTGAATTGATCAGAAAACATCCACAAAAGCCTTAAAGTAAACATAATTTTAGCAGCTTTTCTGCTTTATTAGGGGAAATAATCGAAATAAAAGTCCAGTCTTCGTGTTTGATGTTGAGTTAGAAGGCGTGGATTGGATTCGAGCAAAACATCAAAAATATTTTCACAGGCTATTTTTTTCCTTGGTATAGGCATATGGCGGTGGCGGTCGGTGACTTTTTGTATAAGGGATGCTGGAGTATATAGGTGCCTAATATCAAATATAAAAGTCTATGGACTAAACCACGAACAAGATGCAATTATTGACAAAAAATAGTAGCGCTTTACAACCTAAATGCTATAATTAAATATAACAGTTTTCTAATTAAATAGGTATTCCGAAAGATATTCAATGTATCAATCGGATTCGAGTATTCAAGACAACAAATAACCATCGAAAGATGGTCAGGCAAATAAATCTTTAATGGTACTAAATCTGCTTGCTTCGGATAAGCTATTCTGTGCACTATGCCTGTAAGCATTAAAGTCGTTTTCTGTGCATTGGATGCTCCTACGGATTCCGTATTCGGCCTTACTTCAACCATAGCAGGCTTGACTAAAAGCGCATGCGCGGATATCAAAAATGTCACACTAGTTTCTGCTTCGTGGACGCAGAATGAACGGAGCATCCGCTGTTTTGCTGGTGTTGGTGAGTTTACGCGACGTGCGAGCATTGAGAATGTATACATTTAACATATACATTTCGATCTGCTCTGTGTGTCGTATTAGTATTAGTCTCTGAGGATAAGACGGTTGCGGTGTCATTATTGCAGTATCTAGTGCGGTTTACGGCTAGAAAAAAATAAATCCAAGGCTTTTTAATTCGGAACAAATACATAATTTATTATTATACTTATTTTAAGCCTAGAAAAGAAGGGAAGCGCATCATCCACAGTATGTATGGATGGATCGCGCCTGGCGTGTAGATATGGGTGTTGTGATAAAGATTGTTCTTGGAAAATATCATCAGTAAAACTGTAGTTAGTTGATAAAAAATAATTACAAATATTGCCGGGTTAACTATAATCTGACAGTATTTGAAATCTTCCTTGTACCACCAACTAGAACTGGAGCAGAAAATATCGGATACTTGGCTACTAATTGGTGATTAAGTAATAAAATAAAATAAATAAAAAAAAGTTTAGCAGATATTCAATAGAATAATTTTACCCATGTCATTGTCAACAAATATAATTTTGCATCGACGAAGCTAAAGAGGACTTAAAAAAACCTATCGTTAATATAAAACGTGCAAATTTTAACAATTTTGCAATGCTACTGAAATATTATTATTATTTTAGCAAAAATAATTCATAACACACTTCTAAAAATGGGTCTAAATCAATATTTCTAATCAGTAAGCCCATCCGCTCATGGGGCAACTGAAAAAAAAAACAGTTGGCAACTCAATCGCTATCCATAGGAAAGCAACTTGCGAATTTCATTGGCGGTCCGCACGCAGGCAACTTCTCAGAGACCAGTTGTCAAGTCACTCGCAACTCGTAACTCGCAGTGCTAGTTGCCGCAGTCCGCGCGTTTCAGTTGCCAGGTTGACAGGTTGCCACGGTTGCGCCTCACGACCTGTCAAGTTTTCGAGTAATTTGCGATATGTCAGAGCAGAAAAAAAATCGATTTTGTTCAGCAGGTTGATTATATATTAAGATTGATAATTGATAAATTATATTTTTGTTAAACAATCTGATATAATTACTGAAATCGTAAGGTTGAGTTGCGCCGTAAGTTGAGTTGTCAACCAGTTTTCGGTTTCTCCATAAGAGTTTACAAGGGCAAAATGTTTTTAACTGCGAAATTGTTAAACGAAAGTGAAATCGGCGGAAAGATTACACAATTATATTTATTCCCTTTTTAAAACAAAAATCTTCACTTTCTCGAATCTGAAGAGCAGAATTAACCGTGGCACAGTGAAATAGCGGCGGAAAAAGAGTTGGCGGGTGGTGGAAAAAGAGCGGTGGGGTCCCCGGGGTGCACTTCAGTGCTCAGTGACACCACCGCAAACCACCGCCCTCCATATAAAGTCAAATTCAAATTTTACTACCGTCATTCGTCGTCGAAAGCTCGGAGAAATATTCATTCTGCGTCGGGCGTAAAAAATAAATAAATCTTACCAATCAAAAGTGTACATCACTTTTCGCCGAGATTGAGCGGTGATTTTACGACCTTACGATCCGAAGGACCGAATGCGTTTATATTTCAACTAGTTGTTAGCTGTTACCAGTGAAAAATCACAGAATGTAATTTGACGTCCAAACGTCTTCTTTTAAAATGGCCTGCGAAGTTAAGACAAATACACTTCTAAAATAGAGATAAAAAATTGCCTGCCAAAATATATTAACGGTAGGTACTTTATCCATTATTTGAATTTGAAATGACTTAAAGTTTTTTAACAATGCTTCGGTTTGCGTGCGTTTTTTTTTATCTTTGCTCCACACAGGAGGCCTCGAAAAAAATTATTTCAGGGCCTATGTCATCTTTGGGTATGCTGTGTGGAGGGTCTTTTTAGGAATGAAAAGAAAAGAGAGGAAATTCTGGGAAGGAAAAAGGTAAGAGGGGCGGGTAGGAATCAAGGGTTCAGTTTGTCCAGGTCATCCGCCGCCAGATCCAGAAAAACCTCACCCCATGAACCCGGGCACTCCCGCTAGGTCACCAAACATAGCAAACCACTTGGGGTGGCCTATGACAGAGGTGTTGGATATCCAATAAGTGGTTCTCGGAGCAGCGGTATGCATTCCCGCCTTCCAAATTCATATAAGCCAATTTTTTAATTAAATATTTAATTTTTTTTTATTTCTTCATTGCTTTGTAATTAAACAATTTGAGTTTTTTTCGACCAACATGCTAGGCACATCGCTTGCTGAGGATTGGTTTGTGCTCCTGTATTTTTAGGTTATTTTAAGCTGTGAATTGAAGTATATGTTAGTTCGTTCAAAATTCAATTAAATACGTTGTTCTTTTATTAACAGGTAGATAAAACCTTATATTTTTTAAAAATATTTATTGCAATTAGTTTGAAATAAAGGAAACAAAAATATAATTTTTTGAAACTCAAAAACTTTTATTTTTCAATCGAGTTTTTGTGGACAAAGTACAAACCAATCCTCAGCAAGCGACATGTCCGTGTGTGATGGTTGTTTAAGTCATACAATATGATGACAAAAGATGAAGTTTAATTTTCTTTATAAATTGACGGCTTTGACGGCCGGCGTAGTCCAGCGGTAAGGATCTTGACTCGCATTCCGAAGGTCGCGGGATCGAATCCCGGCATGGCAAATAAATTTTATTCGATTTATTTGTGTTATTTCACAATTTATTCATTTAAAATAATATATAGTATATTTGCAGCACGTTCCAGATTGGAAGATGCTCTCAGTATCGCCCTGGTGTAAGACCACCATTCAGAATTGAAACGTTGCTTGAAATGGCTTTAGCCGTGTTTGGTGACCAAATCTGAATAGCCAGGTACTTCCTACCTTCCTCTTCCCTCCTATCCTCTCCCCTCCACAACCTTCAGCCTCACAACATACCCCGATTGGGGATGCCATAGTCTCACTGGCTCCAGACGGGAGCAGTTGGGACTCTTGTGCGGTATTTATATAAAAAAAATAAATTAATAAATATAAATGGTTAGTAACTTTCTTAGCATTTTTTGTCATTGTCATTATGTATCGTAGAATGTAGTTTACAGAATTATCAGAAACTTAATAATTATGGGATGTGTAGATAATATTATAAATTGAATTTTGGATCGTGTAGTTCTCGTTGGGATATGAAAGGTGATGATTTTAAGTAAATATATTAACCTGTTCTGTACAACGGTCAGCCGATATTGCATTAGCTACTGGTAGTTAAAAGGGACACATAACCGAGTGAAGAGCAGGCACCACGTCCTCCCTCTCATTGAGGATTCGGGTCGCTTTGATGCTAACTCCGGGTGCGTGTTCATGGAACAAACGTAATTGGTAACGGATCAGAAGTTGAGGGAGTCGCTTACGTCGGGTCTTTTATTGCGTTACCCGGGGGACGTATTCGTGCAGGAGGAGGGTGGTGGGAGGGGTAAAGGAGGACAAACTCGGTTTTACAAGCACACTTTAAAATAACTGTTTTATGCCTTTAATAGTTTATGTGATGAAATAATTAAGAGCAACGACCTTCGCAGCCGGGTGGATTAGACCAACGGTTCTTGTTGCGGGTAATATTTATTTAATACTACCTGATTCCCGGCATGCGTTGCAAGCCATATTCAAAGAAATAAATTGTTTCTCCCTACATGTCCTTTCCCGTGCGTCCCCGTTCCCCTACCGCGCCCCCTTCCCTTCCTGCGTTCCCTTTCCACCTTCCCCGCCTTCCCACTCCTTTTTCCCGCTACACCTTCCCGCCAAACCCCCTCCCGCTTCCATATATTCAGTCCCACTACAATCAGTTTTCAAACAGCTCGAGTGCCACCTATTACATTTATTTAATTCAATTTAATCTCTTCATATCCAGAGAGATACAGGGAATTTCAAATACAACAGTACTTACGCCTGCTAATCACGCTAGCTGTTAACGTAAGTTTCGCCATCTTTTGACATTGCTTTAATTCGGTTCCATTACAAGCATTGATTTGTTTACCAAAGAAAACGGTTTTGCGTAAGGCACGGCGTCAGAGTTGTATTCTTAGCCGGATTCTTAAATTTCAACTATACAGTCGTCAGGCTATTAATACTGTTTGATAAAATATTCACTGGATATCATAATTAGTGTAAAACAAAAAAATTCTATGACTAAACATGATGTATTTATTATTTCGTAATAAATTCACGAATCGTGAACTTTTGGGTCAGGAAAAATGGAGATTTTTTCTATCTGCTATACTGGAATTAGACAAATTAAAAACAATTCCAAAAAGAGAAATTCTTACTAATTGTGCAAAAAAACTGATTTCTAAAATGCAAAACAGTCAATTAAAGTGAGCATTACGCCCCCACACCACTGAAGGGATAAACCGATCGAAGTGTGTTATAAGCGTGTCTGTGTGCCCGAAGTTAGGTCATTTTTTCTTAACCAAATATGTAACCATTTTAATTTGCCTATCTGATGCCTGGGAGAGAAAGGCCTTTTTCAACATGAGTATTCTTTCGAATCGATATAGATCACGCTTCCAGAGAAACGCCTGGAATATTCTCAGCGCGGGAAGGGGGAATATGTTTTTGTACAGCGCCCTTGAAGTGATTTTACCCAAAAACGGCAAATTTCATAAATAGTCGTATTTTGTTATGATTATAAACATGAATTTTTGGTCTTGCCGGGACCGGAATATCTTTCACTTCAGAACTCAACGTTTTTTTGACGTCCACTTAATTATTTACGAACGAAAATCTTAAACGGTAATTTAGATCCTGCAATAATCGATATTAGTCGGAAATCTTTCCTGCTAAATAAATATCTATGTTTTCTCCCTGATGTAGCATCTCTTTTTCATCCGAACGCATTTGAACATTTATGTAAACGCCAAACGTCAAACGTCAAGCGCGTACGCGTGGATTCGTCCTTACCACAGACTATTAGCCAAATTGTGTGTGACCCGAACTTCGCCCCAATCTTTCAACCATATTTTTCAACAAACGGAGGAGACGGAAAATAAAAAAAAAATGTTTATATTAAGGTCCCGTACTCGAGCACGAAAAGAAGAAGATGGAGAGATATGTAATTACGAATGTTGGAGAGAGCGCGCTAATATTTCAAACGATAAAAGTGAAGCGAAAATTGCGAAAAAGCTTAATAAAATATGACTCGTTTAAAATAGAGCAAAAATCTCGTGGAACGTATCTTAAGTATCATTTAAAGAAACATTGTGAATTTTTCACAAATATAACTTGTTAAATAATAGAAACAGACTTGTTTTAAATAATTTTTGGAGCATACTTTGTGATTTTTTTCTATCGAGGGAATTTCATATAATTTGCGTTTCGGCGTGGAACGTATCTAAATATTATCTTCAAAAATAACATATATTTTTTTAAGAGCTTAAAAACTTCAAATGTTTAAGGGAGATATGTAAGAAATCGGTCGAAATTCGAATAGCGGCGGCTTAATGTCAAAGCAAATTTCAAAGCATATAAAATTAAAGTTAACGGTCGGAAGAGATCCGCCTTTGATTTTGTTGAAAAAATTTGGGTAGTCTGTGTTAAAACTTTCTGTCACAAAATTCGATTGATTTTCTTTCGATTTTGAGTAGTCGAATCGGAAGCAAGGTATAGTGTGTTCCAAAACTAAATATAAAACATGAATTATTACTTATTCCAGGTTTTTACTGTTCAGTGCCTGCGCTTAACTTTGTAAACCTCGAGTTTCATTTGCGCGCTGCGGCCTGCGGTCCGAACTCGCACGCACTTTTTCTTCCAGGGGTGGGCGGATGGGGGCCGCGGCCCGTCAGCGGGCCCAATTAATTACGGCTATTATTAATGGCAAACATTAGTCACGGGGCCGTCAGTTACGCCCTTCAGTTGGCGGCCACTGTCAGCCGACGGTTGGTGTCAAAACCCCGCCAGGGGTGTGCGCATATTTCAAAGTCTCCATTAAAGCGTCGAAAGGTTTTGTTACACCGCTGATTGTTTAATTTAATGCTGAATTGGTGAAGTGCTCAGTTCCTGAAGAAGCATATTACTGTGTTTGATTTTGGGATCACTGATCAATATAATTTTTGAAGCTACACCCTTGCAGTTTAGAGTTACATTTTCTTTAGTGATGGTCACCTCAATTTATTTAAACGAACATAATTACCAGCTTCGGAACTTCAATAGTATTGATTATGTTGTTTTCAACACAATTTATTAAAAAAAAAAACCCTTTCAAAATTATTAGATGTTAAGCAAATTTTCAAATTTTAAATTTAATGGGCGCCATAAAGTATATGAATATCATGAGTAAGTCTTAACCCTTGGAATGCCAGGGTTAAATGCCAATCGCCCGCCGCGCTTACGCTGCCTAACACTATTTTCGTAATAACTTTTTTTCTTTTATAAAATGATGTTTGACTAAATTATCCTGTCTTATCAGATAATGGTGTTTATATTTTTAATAATTTTTTTTTATCTATTTTCCACGGGATGGCTACTTATTTTCAGAGAAATGTTATTATTTCTCTCTTCTTTTGCTATTATAAAACTATATTTTACTATCAGAATAACGTATCCAAGAATACTGTTTTTAGTTAATCATGATAAAACAAAAAATTTAATTATTTGAAGAAGAGAATAAATATCTTCTGAGTAAACTAAGGTATGAAATATTTTTATTATTATATCAGGCGGAAACTACATATATTTTTTTAGGATTATCTTTAAAATATTTTTCGACAGTGTTTATTAATTGGATTTTATCATTTATGTTTCTAATATCTTGCGGTAGTTGATTGAAAAAAAAATCTACCTTGGTAAGTATAATAGTTTTGTGCAAAGGAAGTGTTTAATTTTGGGCATGGAAAAATATATTTATGTCTAGTACGATTTTCAGTTAATAATTGATACTTATCTTTTTCTTTTATTTCTTGAATCAATGCATTTTTAGTGTACAAATCTTTGAATGAAGGAAAAAATCTACCTTGGTAAGTATAATAGTTTTGTGCAAAGAAAGTGTTTAATTTTGGGCATGGAAAAATATATTTATGTCTAGTACGGTTTTCAGTTAAAAATTGATACTTATCTTTTTCTTTTATGACTTGAATCGATGCATTTTTAGTGTACAAATCTTTGAATGAAGGTCACTACTTAGAAAATAATTTTAAAATCTAATCCTTAAGCAAGTCTTTTTCTTTTTTCTATTTACTATTATAAATTTTCCAATTTTCAGCATCATTACATACTAAATCCATATTTTTACACTAGACTTCATACAAAGTAACTATGCTTCATTGCCACGCCCCTACGCCACTTGGATCATTTTATATCAATATCCCCCCATCAGAATATTCATCTCGGAAATAATATAATAAGTTTGAAATATGCTGTATGCAAATGATGCATCTGGGTGAGTAGGTGATAGCATTAATTTAACGAATCGACTCAACATACTCCCATTGAATAAATAAGGAAAATTTGCAGAATTCCAAATAACCAGTACAGAGTCCCTGTGTCACTTGGATCATCTAATGTCAATATCCTTCTTTGAAGGCCCCCGTTAATTCGGGCGCCATTTCCATAACTGTTTGACGAGTTCCATCACTCATCGGTCATTTGAGAATCTGGAGGAATTAATGACGAGTGAAGTATTCGGTAATATTCCCCTCATTTGCTGAGCGGCGCGCCATGTAGGGGAGAGATTTTAAACTTTCAATTCCTAATCAAACATTTCACTCATTTAATATGTACAGATTTTAAAACGATAATATTATTCACATTAAAAATTGTGTTAGTTCTTCCAATTTAATTTATTTATGATAAATATTAAAGTTAATTTATAATTCTGTATGTCAATTACACGCCGCGCCGTGAAGATGTCGCAGAATAATAAAAAAATTGAGTGTAGTTCAAACGCGGTTGAAACAAAAATTTTGCCCACATATTCTCAACCAATAGGAGCCTTGAAAAGTGAGGTCATAATCAAAGCGGCCATGAACGCAGTTTGTCGCTTCACAGGTACTGTAATGCGTAATTTTCTTTTCATATCTCAACCAATAGGAGCCTTGAAAAGTGAGATTATGATCAAAGCGGCCAATGAGCGCAGTTTGATGCTTCAGATACTGCAATGCGTCATTTCCGTTTCATCCGAATTTCAAATCACAACGGGGCCAAAGATATTTCACTTCAAAAAATAACCACAAAAGAAAATTTTGATAGTTGGAAAAAAAATGAAAGTGAATAACATTTTTTGATTTTTTTAAATTTATTTATTCGTCATAAAAAGATACATATATTACAAACAAAATTTTATACAATAATTAATTACATAATAGATGTATTTGTACCCCCACAAACAAGCCGGGCTTGTGTGTGTGGAGGGGGGTTATCACATCGTGGGTTATCATAATGTACATACATTCATATTATCATAAAAAAAAAATATTATTCATAATATCATTGAAGAAAAAGATATATTGTTAATTCCGAAATTGATATATGAAATCAACAAAAATGACTTGATATACAAAGGTCCCAATAACCGAGTTGGTTGGCTCGGTAAGACAGAGACCGAGGATCTCTGTCTTTTATTTTTCAGTGACTTGTTCTATTTCAGGTGTCGATTGATTCGAAGTTATTCGAATAAAATAAAATAATTCAAAATATTTACGTGGTAAAATTTCCACATTCGGCCATGAAAATTGTTTTCTAATGGTTCTGTCAATAAGTCAGTCACCGTCTAAAATAATTAAAAATTAATAATGCTTTCAACTATTGATGCATTTTAACGCGTTACTACGCGCTAGGTCGCTGTCGCAACTAAACTACATAGCGATGAAAAATGTACAAACATTCACCATGAACACACACACCGAGATATATATAGGTACACATAGCACCGCCAAAGGTTCGTCAACCCTTTCGCGGGCACAGGGTAAACATGATACAGGGTGGCATTGCCAGTGCCAGTTCGTTCCGGGGAATTAATTATAAAGACACTTGCAAATTAGTTTTGCCCCGTGAGCCGTCACTGGAATGTTTACTGCGAGAAGTGTAATAAATATCAATTTTCAGTGCATTTGTAGCGAAATTAATGACAATATAACGGAGAGTATTTTAAAGAAGAATGTGCTTCTATTTAACGTAATTGAATGATGAAACTGATGATTGGCGAACAGAAAACTGATTTTTCAGGTTAACGCCATTTTCTGCTCTCAACACTAACGAACAATTACGTTAAACATATTTCTTCATATCACATCCATTTAACTATCAAAAAGAACGCCATTGTGCCATATATATTTAGTCCAGTAAATTTAAACATCTTACCTCATATTAAAAAGGGTGGTTATTATTTTTTGTTACGTTGTGCCTACATGATGGAGACCTAAAGAAAAAAAAAGTCTTTGACCTCGGTCGATAAAATGCTTCAAACAAAACTGCAAAAATGCTTCTGCATCATCAGATATTGATCGAATGGGGGAAGGGACTCTTGAGGTCAGGTTTGGATTTATGAACCTGGTAGTATTACCACCCTCGGTAGGTATTTCACAGCTTTCCAAGTTAAAACACCAAAATTGCAAACTATTGTTTGGGTAATTTTGAACAGCTGCATCCATAAACAACATAAAGTTGACTTTTTTTTTTTAATTTAAAATTTTTTGCAAATTTATTTCACGATAAAATAATATTAAAAAATGTATGCTGAAAATTAAAAAGATTTTTGATAGAAATCAGAAGGTCGGCCGAGGTAAAAAATTTTTTTTCACTAGTCGTCTAACCTGTAAAACATACCAAAAAATCATGACTACCCCATTTGATGCAAGGTAACCCTTCTTTAAGTAATAAATTTACTCCATTAATTCCTTAATATTATTTAATAGAAAAAAATATAGAGACAAATGTGTTTGAATTCTACTCAGACACGGCATTAATTGATTGACTTTTTGATTATAGCTTAAAAAAATATAAGAAAAAAACATCATTGAAGAAGAAGACAAAACTAATAATCTAAACCAAAATATGAAAGAGAACAAGACCCAGAAAAATAGAAAAAGTTAATGAAAATGATATGTAGATAATTAAAGAATATTATTTATTTTATTTTGAAGAATTTTGAGTTTATTTTAATTATAAAAAAAAACATTGCCTTATTTACCGTGTTAATACGCAAAATGAAACATCGTAAAAAATGCCCCTTTTTAAATAGTAATTTTAATTTATATACGACAATTTTGTGTTCTGTTTACAATTTAAATTTACACCCATCAAAAAGATTTCTTTTAATAATTTTCATTTTATAAATCATTGTATTTTTTTAATAAATACATTGGAATTATTTTTTTTAATGCTTAAATTTACTCAAAAATAATTTTGTAAGTTGTATATAAAATTATGAAGTATTAAAATCTTTAAGGGCTTATATTTTATAATTTCAAACACAAATAAATAAAGTAGTAGGTACATATTTTTACTAGATATTTGATGTACCTTTTCATTAAAAAAAAGATTTTTTATCTGAAACCAAAGCTTATCCAATTATCAAATCCAATCCTATTCAGCCCAGTTCTCAAGTCAAACAAATTTCATAGACAGATATAATTGTTTAAAAAATGTTTGTATTCTTATTTCCAATTACATTTCTTTGTATTACGTAAAAAATGAAACCGTTGCTTACAATTTTTTCTTCTGAAGTTGTTACGGCGTAATGCCAGATAGCAAACTTTTAAGTCATGGAATTGAGAGAAATTATTACCCATAAATGTATTGGCGTATGTCTACCTCAGTCCATATTTAAATACAAAAATCACCTTCTGACATATTGACCCTTAAATAATCGCAGCCAAGGGCACTCGAGAAGTGTTTAATGACAGAGGGTGCAGGGGAGGGAAGGTAGGAGGTAGCAGAGGGAAAGGGAGAGAGTAAGGGGGTGACTGAGTATTTTTCTGCGTGGCATTAATATTTCAAACATGGAGCGAGGAAACCACCCGACGGATAAAAAGCAAGCAAAATACATGTAATCCCCCCAGTCAGTTTTATCTCCCGATCATCAAAGATATCCTCAAACGCTTATGTTATTATTTGTGCTCTCTTCCCTCTGATGTTTTCTCAGAAATTGAGAGGGATACGGTTTTATATTGACGGTTCATTGTCTCGCATGGTAATTCCGAATATTATGCTAAATTTGTTTTTGTGCGGGAGCCACGTTTAATGTACGTTTAAGAGATATATTTTTTATTCGACTTTTAGCGGTCCATCAAAGTGGAACTGTGGATGCTGCATAAAAAGTTTTACTACAAATAACGGCTTTTGTAAAAAAAATATGTTGATGTGATGAATTTGTAGTGTTGGGTGGAAATATGTGTTTTACTGGGGAACAAAGAATTATTTTTTTTATTGAACCACAACTTCTTTACTTACATACGAGTACATTTTTTTGTAAAAGAACAAAGTATTTAAATGTGTTTTAATATTAAGACTTTCAAAAACAAATTACTAATTTATAAAATATTATTTTTGGTATGGATCTTGTCGAAAGAAAAGCATATCACGAGTATAATGACTTTCAATATTGATTCTACATTTTCAATCTTCAAGATCAATCTCTATGAAGTTCTGATTACCGTGACTTATGTTTGCGTGCTTTGACACTGGTAAATAATGAAATTGGTTTGAATGCAGTAGAAATACGATTTCTTAGACGTACCTGTGGAAAAACGATGGAAGATTGTATTATGAGTGAGGGAATTTAAAAATAATGCAAGATAGGTAAGCGTAATAAACAAGATTAACACCCGTATTCAGAGTCGCTCCTTAACTTTTGTCTAAGTAAAGGCTTGACCTTACCCTAGTAAAGGAAGGAACCGTCCTTACCTTTAACGCCTTTATGCAGAGTCCACACTTTGAGCTTCCTTTACTAAGGTAGCGACCTTATCACCCGTATTGGGAACAAATCACCGACTTTGAAAAGCAAAGGTACCCTTCTGACCAACCTTGAGTTTTGACAGTTAAAAGTCAAGGTATGCAAGAATGCGCGTGCGCAGTGTCGTAGAGACTTTCGTAGAGCTGTCTCTGAATACAAATATTTTAGAAATCTTAAAGGAAGGTAGCTTCCTTATAAAGTGACGTCACACCGACCTTAGTAGTGTCTCTGAATACAAAACTACGTTCTTTAAAGGAAAGGAAGACTCCTTCAACTTAAGTATCGACTCTGAATACGGGTCTTAACGTAGCAATACTTAGACATTTCCGAACTCATACATTACCAAGCAAACATATTTTGAATATTAAGTAAACCTTGATTTTTAAATATAAAATTGATTAATATTTTCGATAGTTTTTAGATTCAAAAGAAGGTTTTTAGTGTAAGTTATTTCTAGATAGTTAGTACATATTTTGAGTATGCTTGATGTTTAGATTTATTAAATGTCATGTATACTAAATTGTAAATTTTTAAAAACTTTTTTTCTTAAAAAAAATTATTGAATATCATATACAAATCAAACTTTAAGTTGTGCACACCCCTGCGAGGAAATGGCGTCATTGACTACGGTTAAGTCATTATTAAAACAACTAAAACACAATAAAGTTAGAACTATTTTTAGTTCAAAAGACTAGTTCTGTTTTGAGCTTTAGTTTAAGACGATTATCTGAGCAGCCTCGAGATATTCATAATTTAATTACTACAACAGGCTTGGTTAAAGTTTTTGGCAAGTCCAATGATAATTAAAATTTAATTTAACTATAAATCGGTGAATACAACAATCTAGATGTAATAATAATTTATTATCATATAAATTGGCCTTGTTTTAGGCTGTGATTCTCTTGTTCTCTTCAAAAATAAGACCCAAGAGAAAATCATTCGCTTGATGCTACTATTTTTAGTTAGTGGTGGAGAGGTTAGCTGCTTGGTTCTGCACCCAGAGGTGACGAGTTCGAAACGGGTGTAATTGCATAATTACACCCGTTTCAATTGCACACCTTGTTTCAGAATGGAAGATACTTTCATTAATAACGGATAAAAATGTTGGTGTTGCTTTGCATAAAATATCTACAGCCTTTATTAGATGTTTTGTGACCAAATCGGAAACTTAGGTACTTCCCGACATTCCTATTTCTTTTTATCTATGTCCTTTATTTCTTCCTATCCTTCAGCTCCGTCTGTCAAGCAGTAAGGATCTTCGACTGCAATCCGGAGGTCGCGGTTTTTAGTCCCGGCGTGCGTATTAATTTCAGTTTATATTTATGTGTAATAATAAATTCACGTGTTATTTTTTATTTATTTTAAAAGTGTGTATTAACTTAATAGTTCTTAAGGCATTTTTAAAATATTTATTTTTTTAACAATAATGTCTATCTCAGATGAGAAATTCATTCTCACTTTTGAGTTGAGAATTAAATGTGTCTTTAAGTAATATAACAATAATGGTATGGGACATAAAATGATTAGAAAAGCAATATAATATAACGATAAATTATATAATGGCAGTGGCTGAGATGGCATTGCGTTTGTATCCCACTCGGGCGTCACGTCTTCGATTCTTCGGCAGGCCAGGTCCTCTATCACGACACAAGCAACATTTTCCGCTTACTGTGGTGATAGTAGGAGATTTAAAAATATTGCCAGATTATTTGTAACCCCGGAAAGTTTGTCTTTCTTTAAAAAGAAAAGAAAAAATATATGTACAATACTTGCGATAATCTCAGTATCACCCTGATGAAAGACCACCATTCAGAATAAAGACAGTGCTTAAAATGGAGTCAGCCGTGCTTGAAGTAAAGGTCTAAATAGCGGGTACTTATCTCCATCTCCACCTCCTCCTCCTAATCGCTCCCTATAGCCTAACAGCACATCCCGGTTAATTGGGAATGCCATAGTCTCACTGGGTCCAGTTCATTGGACTCAAGTGCGGTATTCACCAAAAAATAGCTGAATTCCTCAAACAATGCCGTAGTTTTCAAGAACACTTGTGCGGTATTACAAAAAAAACAGAATATCGTATTTCACACGATTGGAATGATGAACGATTTCCATCCGAAGTTTTCAAATCAATTTTCATATTATTTTAACAAAGGCGGCGAATCAGATACGGACGAGCAAGTATGAAAAGGATACCGCGGCTGCAGACGTGCGAGGGCAATGAATATGATGCTTCGTTAATTATATGCAGCAAACATATTTTAATTGAGATCCGACCATGCAAGTTTTAATTGAGTTTGGCTCCATTGACTTTGGAACCGTCTCGACTCTCGCTAAAACTCTGTGCGTTGTGCTGGTTCCGGAAAGTCAAAGGGTCTCGTCTAGGTGGGCCGTTCTCTAAAAGGTTGATACTGAAAATAGCGTAATAATTTTAAAAGATTAAGCGTCATTGTGTTAAGATGAAAAATAATGCGGCAAATCGGATGGAAAACATTTTTTGACGTGATAACGTCTTATAAATCGATGAACGCCAGCCGCATCCACGAAAAAGCACGATTCATTGTCACTTTGTCACGTTGTAACGTTCCGCCTGAGTCGGGCGTGCAAGCGATTCGCCTAAGCGTTCGGCCTAAGCGTTCGGCGAGAGCGCGGAACAAGTGGTAGAGAGGCACGATCGGCCTAAGCGTTCGGCTTAAGCGTTCGACTCGTGACGTTATCACGTAAAATTATTGTCCGTAAACCGACTTTACAGACAAACAAATGTTTTATTACATTAATTCCACATAGGAGGCCCCCTGAGGAAAATAATTTCCTTCAGGGCCAATGTCATCTTTGAAAATGTTGTATGGACGGTTTTTTTGAGGAGAGGAAGGGGTGAACGTAGATCTTAAAGAAACCCAAGAGAAAGAAAACACAGAGGTCGGCAAATTATTACACAGCCGATTTGTTGAATTCAAGAACGAGTCGTAGAAGCGATCCGTTCTCATGTGACAATGTCAACCGTGTACATATGTTTGGGTGCGCATTTGGCGTGTTTCCCACTATGCACATGTCTTTAAAAAACAGGTACCATATCTGGAAATCCTATATGATTGCATCGATTGAATGAATGCCGTTGCCGTTGAATGAATGTTTCCACCTTAAGGCGATGCGTTATGAAGTAATCCAAAATCATAGGCGATGCACTGTGAAGTAATGCAAAGTCAAAGGGATCAATTATGCTAGTTCCTCGGAGCATCTTCCATTGTAATATCGGTAGAACAAGGACAGTTTACAAACCTGACGCCTGTGCTCGAAATGTTGCAATCCGCTTGTTAATATAGGGTATTCTATCAAACGGATCCCTCATTTCTGCACAGAGTCAAAGGTTTTTTCATGTATTTAGATGGCTGCCAAATGCAACAGTGGAGTACACTTGCGATTTGTACAGGGTCAAAAGTTGTATAATATTAATTTAGAGAAGACGAAGAAAGAGCACGTATTCCTTTCCCGAAAAATAGTGAAGATTCAATTTAACCGTATTAAAATTTCCATTCCCATAACATGCAACATTTTTACATGTCAATTTGTAAAGATTCATTTCAAGCGTACTAAACAATTCTCCAAAACCCCCCAAAAAATTTACCAAAAATTTATCAATATCTTGAAGTAAAAAGTATTTAAGATTTCATTACCACCAGCTGTATTTCTCTTTTTCATAAATCGTTGGAAAAAGAAACTTACAGATCTTTACGGTAGGATACTTTGTTCTGGTATCGATCAGGCTCAATACTCCCGACAGCTAGGAGAGAAACTAATTTATTTTTAAATTAAATATTTAACTTGCGTATTTTTTGTATTGAAGATTTGAAATTTGTGCAATAATAATTTGTACAAGCATTTCGACTAAGATTGAGTTGTTTCACAGATATTCAAATGTAACATTGTCATCAAATGTCTGATCAGTGGTCGAGTGAGCATCGCGTATGGGTTTCACCCGGGCGTCCCGTGTTCGATACCCCGGCTGGCTAAGTCCTCCTTCACAACACAAGCAACATTTTCGGCTTTCTGTGGTGGTAGTAGGAGATTTTCAAACATTGTTGGGTTATTCGTAATCCGGGAATGTTTGTCTTTCTTTTAAAAGAAAAAAATGGTCATTGAGCTATTTTGTTATTTTGTAAGTTGGAAGGTTCCTGAATTATCAGGTCTCCATTCTCAGATCCCGAGAATGGAGATCATGATCCTGAGTCTTGCTTAAGAATTTTAAGGCCAAGGGTAAATTCTCTCCTTATAGTGCTCACGGTCTCGATTTTCCCCATAAAATCAAGAAATTCCCTTGCTGGAATATTATTAATAATTTGATTTCAACTTGTGAACTTTGCACTCGTCTGCCCCCGTGGACGAAAACGAAAAATGATTCGCTGGTTTAATTGTTCATTTAGAATTGTCCTACGGTGGGAATAGTGGACAGTGATTCAATATCTTTGATTTCAATTGTTGCACTGGTTGTCTATCACTATACAATTGTTGCACTGGTTGTCTATCACTATACAATAACGTATTTTGACGTTTTGGTGATAATAATAATTACAACGTTTTATAAATAATTGCCATAATCAAGGGGAAGACGTTAGAATTAAATATGGCCACGTGGAGACACTTTCAACGAGGAGTAGAATTAACACCCATTTCGGGATGTCCTACAGATTGCCATTCATTTTTTATTGCCACCCAGATTTTCCTATTACAATAAAATATGACTCATGTGTTTTGTCCGACTCGTGACATGATCCGAATCAAATTTTGATTCACTCGGTTGAGTCATGTCTTTTTGGGCCATCTCTATCTTTTTCCATTCCCTTCTCCATCCAATAACCCCGCACGCCCAAACTGTCTAAGCGTCGGCGTCGCTTTATTAATGTAACAGGCTTGCTCTCTTTTTGGATATTCGCTTTCGAAAAACGGTTCTACATACATTAGTGATATAATTTTTTCTGCATTTAATCTGATTTTGTCCTTCATTTGCCAATTCTTTGCCTAATTGCCATACGTTGGGGTCGGTATCAAAACTCAGTTCTGGAATAAATGTAATAATAACTTTTTGACGACAATTCCTACTGAAGTTCTGCCTCCATTCCAGACATCCTAGTTTCAGTAACCAACTGCAGAACTAACTGAAGTTGTTGGAAAGCTGCTGATTACTTAACACTTTCTTACAAGGCTCGGTGTGTTCGGTGAAGATTCCTTACACCGGAACACGAGACCAAGATCCAATGGAGATGGCGGAGTTTCGCAACTGACGTAATTGTCTTTTTTTCTGCTGCCATCTATTGTTTAAGGTATAGACCTTGTCATAAAACTTCAAACATTTCCCAAATTATAAGGTCAAATGAAATGTGAAAGTAATAAATATTTTTAACATATCGTCTGTTTCGTTCACGGTTAAAATGCAAACATAGTATTTGATGATATACATTTTTGGATATGATGTTAGATTTGCACAGCGAAAAGTATTTTCGCTATTTATTTTTTGGGTGTTATGCCGTGTAACGTAACGCTGTCCGAAACGTTGGCTAAAGAAGAAAGTAGCACAACACGGCATAACACCCCAAAAGTAAATAACAAAAATACATTGTTCTTTGTTTAAAATAACGAAATTTTTCTCATTTCGTGATATTGTGTTCGTACCACAACATTTAAAAGACTTGTTGTTAATATTCTACAATTTATCAACTCTTATATAACTGAGAAATATTTTTATTAAAAATCATCAACGAAGCTGTTGACAAACTATCTTTTAGAAAAAATTCATTTCCACCGTTCAATCCGAAATACACGATCAAACCAATTATTCCACACCCAGACTCAAAAATAAACTACCCAAAATATTCATTAGACCGGCTGAGTCGGCATCGTGTTTTGTTTCCACGAAAATATAATTATTTCGTACTAAACAATTTTCGATATTAATAGGAGTAGGTAGCATCAACTTCACACATATACATTATTTGAATTGATTAGCAATTCACCACTTAGCAATTTTGATTGCAATAATATTGATTTAAAACCCGCAACGCGTATAATGGAGCTCCCATTTGCGTGAAAGCAAAGCGAGAGAATATAAATGACTGATTGGATGAAAACGTTAAAAGCCAATTTGACACGAACCAACGCTATCGAATTTATCCAAAGTATCGCATATAAGATTGATCGGTTGATTAGATTTGATTTGATGCAAAATGGATCTAGTTGAATGTATAATAAAAAAACTCCAGGCATTATTTAGTTTCTTTATAAAACAAAATCAAAGAATTTAACGATTATAATATTAGAAGCAAGAATTTAGGTAAAATCTAATTTCTAAGCCCAGACTCTCCCGATCTTAAGATCTTTACAGATCTTTGCCTCCCAACTCCCAACCCATAGGTCGCTGGGTCAAAACCCAACGATGTTCATTAATTACTAAATGGATTTGTTTTTAAATTTACATAATTAATTATTTTCCTAAAAAAACTATTTAAAATACTTTTCAGGGCAGAACATTATTTTGCCTCAGTCTTTTGGAGCCCCCAATATCGAGGTTTATTACCCTGGATAGGATTGATGGTAGAGAACACAAAAAAATTGATTGTCTGTAAAGTCAGTTTACGGACGATAATTTTACGTGATAACGTCATATAACGACGGAGTGGAAGAGAGATAGATGCAACACAAGCCGAACGCTTAGGCCGAACGCTTGTTCCGTGCTCTCGCTTGCACGCTTGGCTCAGGCAGAACGTGACAATGAGTCATGCTTTTTCGTGAGTGCAGCCGATTCATCGATTTATAAGACGTCAAAAAAAAGAAGTTTGTCATTTCGTATGTTCTTAGTAAAGTAATTAACAATTATTTAATCAAATTGCTCTGTACAAGGACATTTTTAATTGCCAACTTACCAAATATAAGGGGTCCGTAAAAGATCTCTGACGTTTCGTGAATAATTTTATGTTTCGTCTGTTTATATTTCTGTTATGATTTGGTTTTGTATGTACAACCTGTCTTTTTACGACTACCAATATATTATTAAATTTGTGTTTTATGTAATTTTTTGTTTGAAATCATAATTGTTTACATAATATTTTGCTTCATATTTCCTTCTCAAAAATTTAATTTTCTATTCCTTATTATGCTGTAACCTTGAAGATGAAGTCGCAAGGAGGAAATTCGTAATTGGATTTATTTTGGCTATTTAACACTTATGTACAAACTGAAAAATGTTAAGGGTCTACTATTCGTATTTCGACCGATTTCTTACACATCTCCCTTAAACATTTGAAGTTTTTAAGCTCTTAAAAAAATATATGTTATTTTTTAAGATAATATCTAGATACGTTCTACGCCGAAACGAAAATTATATGAAATTCCCTCGATAGAAAAAAATCGCAAAGTACGCTTCGAAAATTATTTTAAACAAGTCTATTTCTTTTATTTTACAAGTTATATTTGTGAAAAAATTCACAATGTTTCTTTAAATTATACTGAAGATACGCTCTACGAGATTTTTGCTCTATTTTAAACGAGTCATGTTTTATTTAATAAAATTAATACGACTTAGCGCGCTCTGTCCAACATTTGTAATTACATATCTCTCCATTTTCTTCTTTTCTTCTTTTTCAGCGCCGTGCGTTTCAAGAGTGCGGCCGAGTGTCGATTTCCGGAACATGAATAAATAAAACTAAATAAATAACGTGAAAAAATATCCTTGTGTAAATATATGAACAGCTTTGTTGATTCTTTGTATCTGTTGGAAAGGATTGAATTCCATTGCCATGAAACCACTGCGTTGCCATGAAAACGATCAGCTCGAACAATTTTTTAAAAATATCACATTGGAAAATAAAATATGAACAACAACGATGAAAATTTTGTACGAAGAATTTTGAAATTCTTCTTTTGGAAAATTTTTGGATTGATTCGTGTACAGACATTATTTCATAAAAAGAATCAAAATTTCAGTTTGCCCGATCCCATAGGTCTCAGTTATGACAAAGTGCCTAAGAAATAATAAAAAGTATGAAAAATTTAAAAATTCCTTTTTTAAAGATATTTTACTTGATTCGTGGACAAACTAAAATTATCAGTATTAACCCAAAATTTCAGTCCATTCGGTGCCATAGGGTATAAGTTATGACCGAACCCAAGAATGACAAGACGCCCATGAACGATGAAAACTTTGTATGAAGAATAATAAAATTCTTTTTTTTGGAAATTTTTTGTTTCGTTAACAGACTGAAATTTTTAATAACAATGCAAAATTTCAGTCCGTTTGGTGCCATAGGACCTAAGTTATGATCGAACCCAAGTGTGACAAAGCGCCCATGAAACAATAAAAAGTAAGAAGAATTTAAAAATTCCTCTTTTTGAAGATATTTTGATTGATTCGTTTACAAATTTTAATTTTCGGTAAGAATCCAACATTTCAGTCCGTTCGGCGCCATAGGGCCTAAGTTATGACCGAACCTAAGTGTGACAAAGCGCCCATGAAACGATGACAATTTTGTATGAAGAATTTTAAAATTCTTCTTTTCGAAGATATTTTGATTGATTCGTGCACATGCTGTAATTCTCTTACTAGAATCCAAAATTTCAGTGCGTTCAGTCCGTAGGGCCTTTGTTACGACCGAACCCAAGTGTGACAAAGTACCCATGAAACGATTAAAATTTTATCTAAGAATTTTCAAAGTCTTCTTTTTGACGATATTTCGATTGATTCGTGCACATACCGTTATTCTTAGAAATAATCCAAAATTTCTGTCCGCCCGGCCCCATAGGACCTAAGTTATGACCAAACCCAAGTTTTGACAAAGTGCCCATGAAACAATAAAAAGTAGGGAGAATTTAAAAATTCCTCTTTAGGAAGATATTTTGATTGAATCATTTACAGACTTCAATTTTCAGTAAGAATCCACAATCTCAGTTCGTTCGGTGCCATAGGGCCTAAGTTATGACCGAACCCAAGTGTGACAAAGCGCCCATGAAACGATGACAATTTTGTATGAAGAATTTTAAAAATTCCTCTTTTTGAAGATATTTTGATTGATTCGTTTACAGACTTTAATTTTCAGTAATAATCCAAAATTTCAGTCCGTTTGGTGCCATAGGACCTAAGTTATGATCGAACCCAAGTGTGACAAAGTGGCCGTAAAATAATAAAAGTAAGAAGAATTTAAAAATTCCCCTTTTAAGATATTTTGATTGATTCGTGTACAAACTACAATTTTCAGTTACAATCCACAATTTCATTTCGTTTGGTACCATAGGACCAAAGTTATGACCGAACCCAAGTGTGACAAAGCGCCCATGAAACGATTAAAATTTTATATGAAGAATTTTCAAATTCTTCTTTTTGAAGATATTTTGATTGATTCGTGTACAAACCGTTATTCTTAGCAAGAATCCAAAATTTCTGTCCGCTCGGCCCCATAGGGCGTAAATTATGACCGAACCCAAGTGTGACAAAGTACCCATGAAACGATGACAATTTTGTATGAAGTATTTTTAAATTCTTCAATTCTTAGATTTTTTAATTGATTTGTGTACATACTGTTATTCTCGAATCCAAAATTTCAGTGCGTTTGGTCTCGTAGGGTCAAAGTTATGACCGAACCCAAGTGTGACAAAGTGTCCATGAAACGAAGAAAATTTTGTACTTCGGGACGACTCAGCAAAAAATTGAATACCTCACGAGATGTAGACATTTTCACCTTGAAAATAAATATAAAGTTAAATTGAAAAAATTTGCGAAGATTATGTGAAAATTGTATTCATTTACACTGTTTTCCCTGTTCTTGTTGTAAATCTGTTTAGTTTTATTTGATTTTGTGTGTAATGCAGTAGATAAATAAGGAGATTTAAATTTGGCGTCTTTATTTCATAAAGCATTATCAATATAATCGAGAATTTACTTAAAACATATTACGCTTGAATTTGCTTCTTATGAAACTTATTATGAAAAAAAATGACTTAAACCTTATTATTGCTTATATGAATAATAAGGTTTGAATCGTCACATAGCAGTTAGGACGGTCCGTTTAAAAAAATTGAACAATTCATCAAATTTTTTAAGATAATTTTCACGTTCTGTGTAAGTTCTCTTCAAGTTCTATTGTTATATCATTATAAACCAGTTGCTTCATTAAAATTGAAATAATTACAGAACTTGAATAGAACCTTCACAGAACGTGAAAATTACTTAAAAATTTTTGATGAATTTTTCAAGTTTTTTGAAACAATAAGTATCTAAGAATTTAGATTTTAAATGTCTGCCAAAAATATTTTAACGCAATTTGGGAGAACTCGGGATAGCGAAAGCGAAAAGAAATAAAAACAAGCGCATAATGTTTTCTGTGTAGCCTTTAAAGTGTGTAATTCTTTTTTGAGTCGCCTCTTAACTTTTTGAAGTGAACTTTCGCTTCTCCAGGAATAATTTCATTCCAGGAAGCCGAGACGTTTATATTTAGCATTTTGTGTTTTGTTGAAAATATGTCGGAGATGAAAAAATACAAATAATTCATTTAAATAAATGGCGCAAAAATTATAGCACAAACAGTGGACTATAAAATGTTTCTTGTATTTGGATAAAAATAAATAATATACCTGCTAACTTAGTATTTTAGTTAACTGCTAACTTAGTGATCCAATTGAAAATTATATTAAACGGTTTATAAAATACAATGTCGTGATAAATATTTAGTTAATTCTGAAAAAACTTTAAAGGTAGTGATTAACCTAGAAGGTAACAAAAAAGTAAACAAAAAGGTAAAAAAACAGTAAATCATTTAGTATTTTCCAAATTACAATAATTGATCGGTAATATTACGCTGTGTTCAAACTTATGATATACACAGTACATATTAATGACTATTTAAAAAATACAAAGTTAAGTAGTATATATTCACAGTCCTCCTCACTAGAGATTCCTGTTTCGAGGCGGACTGTAGGTAAATGCATTGGTGTTACATGATGATTTTTTCATCTTAATGTTTGTTGATTTCCACATCTTCATGTTTATTGACAGTAGCTTGTTATAGTGTCATATTAATGTTTGTTGATTTCCGCGTCTTCATGTTTGTTGACAGTAGCTTGTTATAGTGTTATATTAATGTTGGTTGATTTCCACGTCTTCATGTTTATTGACAGTAGCTTGTTATAGTGTCATCTTAATGTTTGTTGATTTCCACATCTTCATGTTTATTGACAGTAGCTTGTTATAGTGTCATATTAATGTTTGTTGATTTCCGCGTCTTCATGTTTATTGACAGTAGCTTGTTATAGTGTCATATTAATGTTGGTTGATTTCCACGTCTTCATGTTTATTGACAGTAGCTTGTTATAGTGTCATATTAATATTTGTTGATTTCCGCGTCTTCATGTTTATTGACAAGAGCTTGTTATAGTGTCATCTTAATGTTTGTTGATTTCCACATCTTCATGTTTATTGACAGTAGCTTGTTATAGTGTCATATTAATGTTTGTTGATTTCCGCGTCTTCGTGTTTATTGACAGTAGCTTGTCATAGTGTCATCTCAATGTTTGTTGATTTCCATGTCTTGTTTAATAACTGTAGCTTGTTATAGTGTTACTTCATAATTTTAATAAGTTATTAATATCATCCTCATCATGTTGGTTTTACTGATTCCTTTAGCGTAAATACTAAAAATCTCACTCTAAATCAGTGTTTCTTAAACGGTGCTCCACGGAACACTAGTGCTCAGCGAAATTTTGTGAGCCCAAATTTAAGACCGACTCCTCTACTTATGTTGGATTATTAAAACCTGACGGTTTAAGTATTGCCATTGATTTGCATGATGAGTATATGGCAGCACTTGCGTTCCAATATTACATTATTTTTGGTAAATATTCTAGAAAGTGCCAATTGTTGTAGAATGTTGTCGCCGTTTTAAATTTCTAACATTTGTGTTAGAAGTTTAACGGTTTCACGAAAGTAACCAATATAAATTCTAAGATAAGCGAAAAACTTTAGATGAAAGATAATTATTAAGAGCAGTTATATCATTATTATATTTTTTTTGTTAGCCGACAAGTTCAGGTATCACATTATATGATTTTCGCTTAAAATAAATTTGTTGAGTATAATACTATAAACATATTTTGACATACACTTGCGAACCGAAACGCGAACCAAACCACGATTAACGGGAAAGGAGTGTGTTGGTTCGTTTGTCTTAATCTGTTTAGTTGCAGTGTGAAGTATTAAGCGGTACACATTTTTGCCAACTCAGCTCTTTCGAGCTAGAAAAAGTTGTAAGACTTCTTTTAAACATAAACTCATTTGTTTTAGATAGTGCTTTTTTATTTGTTATATCAGAGCCCATACGAACATTTTCTGAGGAACAATTTTTTTTAGAAGCAATCAAATTTTATTTTATGATCAAAAGTGCTCCCTGACTTCAAAAAGGTTAAAAGAAACACTACTCTAAATAATAATAAAAAAAAACATTGTACCCACGTATATAAAAATCACTGATTTTTCCTTCAAAAAGATTTATTTAATTAAAATAGTATAGAGGTAAAAAATAGGAAGCTAGCCTTGGCGTTATCTTAAAAGATATTTTAATTTGGAGCGAGGATCAAAGTATTAAAATCTATAAATGTGTTTTCTCAGAAGGTCCAAGGAATTAATCTAGAGAGGAAAGTTTTCACAGCCTTCCTGGGGGTGAAAGGTTACTTGTCCTAGTCACTTGAAACCTTGTATTATATTCTACAACAGGTTCTAATTGTTTGGACGGATCAAGGGCTGAAGGTCGCAGTGCCAAACAACCCTGTAAATACATATAAATGTCAGGTTCGGGGAAGTTCGCAGGTAGACGAACTTACAAGGGTGCTATTTAGTTTAGAAACTGATTCAGTTTACGAGATAATGGATAAAGTGTATAATACTTCATACCTCAATCTGATATTGAGATGATGTACAGATTAAGGTTGTACATCATCTACGCAAAGACATGGCAATGTTGGGATTTATTTTAACCGTAGCGTGTTATACACTATTTTTAAAATGTGCAAAGCGTTTTGGACGTTAAAGTTGGAGACAGAAAATTTTTTACTTTTTTATACAACTGTTCTTGATTATAACTCTTTTTCATAAAAAAAATATTTTGTTTGTAATTCCTTTATAACGGCTTTTTTTGGTAGAATCCTGTTGATTGAATTTGAATGACATCGATGGTTATATAAGATTAGAAAAATGAAAAAAAATGCTCTGACAATTCGAAAAAAATATTTAGAGCCCATCTTTTAAAAGCAACACAATTTAAACAGTAATTTTTAAACAACAACCAAAACTAGTCTGCTCCAACGGAAGCATCTTATTCATTTGATAATGGTGTAACAAACTTAATTTTCAAGTTCTGTAAAGTTTCTATTCAAGTTGGGTTATTATATCATTATTGGCCACTTGCTTCACGTAACTTAAATAATAACAGAACTTTCACAGAACTTGATAATAAATTTTAAAATTTGACGAATTGTTCAAATTTTGTGAAACAACTAGGCCTGTGTGACCAACTCAGGAACCGGGGTTCCATCAGAGACAGAGATAAGTAAGCCTCTCAGAAGCTGGGCGTACTACAGGACCCCCAGATAATTTAACAGTACAAAACTACTAACCCCGTAAAAATTGCAAGTGCGCCCCATGATTGAATCCAGCAGCCACCTCTGGTCTGGAGCCTCAAAATACCTCGACTCTCGGTAGAAATGGGCAGTCCTTTTGATAGATTCTCCTATCTTAACAAATGGATTGCAATCTTAGACTAAAGGTGTCAGGTGGGAATGTTGCCCTGTTCTACCTGTATTTCAGTGAAAATTTATACACAGTTGACATTTGCCACATGAGGACGGGTCATTTCTACGACTCGTTCTTGGTCAACTGCTCAACTGTGGAACGATGTGCCAGTCTCCGCGTTTTCTGCCTCCTACAACATGGGTCTCTTCAAGACCCATGTTCACTTCTTTTTTTCAACAAAAATACCCTCCACACAGCATCCCCAAAGATGACACTGACCCTTGACTGCGGAAATTATTTTCCTCAGGGCCTCTGCTTGGAGTTAATTTTAAAAAGAGCTTATTTACCGACATTGTTTTAAAATATCACGCAGGTTTTGGGGCGGGTTTTTCAAACAGGCAGACAGTAAAGGTTGTATTTTGAAGAAAAACAATAGATCAGTACCCATAGCTTAGTAGTAATTACCCTCCACACAGCATCCTCAAAGATGACATCGACCTTGAAGGAAATTATTTTCTCAGGCTTGGAGTTAATTTATAAAAAGCTTACTTACTGATGGTGTTTTAAAATAATACGCCGGTTTTGAGGTTGGTTTTTCACACAGGCAGACAGTAAAGGTTGAATTTTGAAGAAAACCAATAGCTTAGTTATTGATATCCACTCTGTGTGTCGGATTGAGCCAGCTTGTTTATGTATATATCTGTAGCGTGGAGGTGGCGTATAATTAAAGTTGCAGGGAATGCGGGCAAATATTGACCTTGTTTATCCAGCGGGCGGCAGACGCGGCGGGAATGGCTAAGTACGGCAAACATTCGGCTCATTGGGATACGGTGGACTAGTGCCACCCTATTAAATATACCACCAGAGCAAAGAAGGATATCCAGTTACATGTAAGAAACACGCGGGTTTAGTAACGGGTAATTGGAGAGCTTTGATTTCAATTAAAATAATTTTAAAATATCCCAAACGAATAAATAATACAAATTTAGATAATTTAGAACGATTAATTAGAACTACGTTAACAAAGTTTAATTGCCATCATCCAAATGCAGCTATAGAACGAATAAATTAACCTAGAAATTTAGGAGGTAGAGGTGTAGTCAAAATAACTTTTTTGTAACACAATCAGGTAGAAATGCTAAGAACATTTTTTCCAAAGGAAAGCTAATAGTTCAGAAATGCACAAAATAATTTGCAAGGCAGACAGAAACATTAAAATTTTAAATTTATACGACGAGAATGCCAAAATTCTTTTAAATACAAACTTTCGTCAAAAAATGGTTGAGTATTGGAGAATTGAGCGCATAAAGGATTTATGCTTGCCATTCAAGGTAGAACACTAAAAATTTTATGCATATAATCAAAGATACACATCAAATTGATGATTTATGTACAAAATGTTTGGCTTTTCCGGAAATTATAGAACATATTATATCGGGATGTTCTGTATTAGCGCCGTCCGAGTATACATAGTATTTAGGCACAATCAGGTTTTAAAAATAATTCACCAAAGTTTGGTAACTAAACATAACTTGATTGACTGCCGTAATGTAGTAGGTACCACATTATGAATACAAATCAATTACATTTTGAAAATGAATTTTATAAAATATATTATGATAAAACTATACTAACAGACAGAGCAATTAGTTATAATAGACTCGTTATAGTTTTACATGACAAAATTAAAAAAAAAAACTTATATCATATCATTGATGTTGCTATTCCAAATTCCTGTAATATTCAAAAATTTGTTTCTGAAAAAATTAGAAATTATACATATTTAGGAAATGAGATTAAAAGAATTTGGTATTCTCAGACTATAAAAATATTACCATTTGTTATTTCGGCTACTGGCATTATACCTGGCTCTCTCATTAAAAATTTAGGCTTATTAGATTTGTCAAAGAATCTATATTTTAAAAAGGAAAAAATTAGTAATATTAAATACACGTAAGATAACGAAAGATTTTTTAAATATTTATATTGAGGGATCAGTAGGACTTATCAGTCCAGTTAGGAGTTCTATCGAGCCGAACCCTCTGATATGAAAATATCTGGAGTCGGTGAATTATTTTCCCATTTAGTGTCTGGTAAGTTGACATGTTGTTCTTGTATTGTTTTGTATTTATTATACTTATACAGGGTGTTAAGGGACGTACTTGACTTACTTTAACCAGTGATTCCTGACATCATTTGGAGTAAAAAATGTAAATAAAATTTTTGTCTTCGGTGACGTTTTTGATGTTTTTTTTTTTTTTTTTTCTACAAAAACATAAAAAATGGTATGTGTTGGACAGTTGGAGGCGGGGTAAAGGGTGGGTCGGCTACTCGGCGGAGTGACCAGTGACGACATACGATTTTTTTTTTTTGTTTGACTTTGAAGAAAAAAAAAAAAGTCACAAAAAAAAGTCACCGGAGACCAAAATTTCATTTACATTTTTTACTCCAAATAATGTCAGGAATCACTGGTTAAAGTAAGTCAAGTACGTCCCTTAACACCCTGTATAGTGTATAACGTGGATTGACTAGGTGATCATTTGTGGATAAGTGTGTGGAAGGGTTTAGTTTTTCCTGTGGGGAAGATTTATCCCGGACATAAAATCATAAAAATTATTTTTGAAGTGAAAACTTGTTTAACACCGTTGTGATTTTAAACGAGAAAGCGACACCAAACAGAGACAAACATCTATAGGATTTAGCCTGTGAGAAAATGAAATTCTGTAGAATTATCGAGTGACCGAACAACTCAGGATGAAACCAACTCAGAACCACCTCAGAAAAGTAATTAAGAGTGTTGAGAATATATGAAAACTTGGTTAAATAGGTTACGTCAGGTTAGGGTTATGGGCTATTTTAAAATATATATTTTTTCACACCTTTTAATGTCTTTTCAAAGAAGTGATGAGTTGAATTTATTCTCTGTTGGCATGGGACCGAATTATCGGTATCCTTTTTGTGTGGTGATTCGTAGCCTCACCACTCTTGTCTACTTTAGTTTTCTGAAGGTTTCACTTCTACCGCGTGTGAACTGCACACTTTTTTAACATTATATGAGGAAAATAATTTTCCTCATGGCCTATATCGTCTAAGGGGATGATGTGTGGGGGGTCTTTTCATGGAAAGGAAAGAGGGAAAATTCTGGGAAGGAAAAAAATCAGAGGGGTGGGTTATAATCTGAGGTCGGTGTATCCAGGAGTGACAGACGTATGAATCTATCCCTCCAACTTCTGTGCAAATAGAGAGATTTCGACTGGAAAGTTAAGGATGGCAAAAGGCCTCCCTCCACCAGTCCCTCTCGATAGAGGGGCAAATGCATTCGCCGACAAAACTCTAACAAACCTTTCTCCATGAACCCAGGCACCCCTGCTAAGTCATCAAACGTAGCGAACCACTTGGGTTGACCTACGGCAGAGGTGTTGGTTATCCAACATTGGTTCGCGGGGCGGTGGCACCCATACTCAACTCACTACTTCACACGCCTTACTTCTGGCGCTGTTTTCGTGGGAAAGCCTCAGCATTCAACAAGGGTTTATTTTGAATAAGCAAAGCCACAAACCCGTGAATTGTAGAACAACGTGTCGGTAAAATAAATTGTTTTTAGGATGGAGACAAAAGGTTCTGCAACATAGTTTCAAATTTGTTTTTATCAAACAAATTCGTGATTCGATGAAAAATTACTTTAAAAATTAATCAAGCGTGTGAGTTATGCAGTTTGTAGTGAGTTTAATTATAAACTGAAATAATCTCGTGAATAGTTTTCTGAATATTCATTTAGACTTCTAGAAAAAAGATGAAAAGGTGATCCATATAAAAAGAATCGAATATTTTTATCCGAGATTTATTATCTAGGTTATCCGAGAATACATTATCTAGGTTACAAACCAGTTCTTCGAATACTTGTTTCCATTGAAAAAGGTAGCTTCCAATAATATGGAGGAAAAAATTAGTCGAAGACAATATTTTACAATAAAAACACATACATTTTTTACAGACCACTTCAATTTTACTTTATTCATACTTTACCGGCTCCAAGCCGTAAAGTTATTGCTTTTTACAAATATGAAGATAATATTGTTAATTCTAAATTTAAAATATGAGATTGACAAAAATGACTTAAAAGTAAGATTAACTCAATTAAGATATCAGAAATAATCAGAAAGTCTTGGTTGAAACAAATATGATGTGAATTCTATAGGACCAGTGATGCAACGAATTGATATTATATTTAGTGACCGACCGAAGGTTCGGTTTCGGTTTCGGCAAGTTTCGGCAAAAAAAATCTTGTTTTAGAATCAGTTTCGATTTCCGCAGACAATCTGCTGAACCTTTGGCCGCACCGAAACTCTGCGTTCGTAAATTATCGCGCGTCGTTCGGTTGACTTCTAGTGAGTTCGTGGCTCGTGTGTCACCCGCCACCGTCAGCTGAGTTCACCGGCCGGTTAATTAAAGAGGTTCTTCCTTTATAATTTCCTCTTCCTTTATTAAATCTTCCTTTATTATATTTAGTTTGTGCTTTATTTATATATTTTGTAATCTTATTTATTTATGTTATACTGATGTTTTAAAATAAATTTGTATGTTAGTTAAAAGCCCAATAGGGCGTCAATAAATAAATAAATTAAAAATGAAAGTGTGATTATTGACATGTTATTATGTTCCAAGAAGTAGTTAACATGTTTGTTAATTTTTATATTTTTTTGCTTTATAGCAGTAATCACAAAACAAAAAAAAATATTTTTTCACATACATCAATTGTTTTTTTGTTATATTTCATTTCACGTGTTAACTGTCTGTATACGTGAATAAAATAAGCCAAATTTCAGTAAACAATAGATTTTTTAACAAATCTAAAAATGTTTTGGTTTCGGCCGAAACTGAGACAAATACCGAAGATTCGGTAGAAAATCTTATTTCGATCGGAAACAAATTATTTTACTGGGACTCTAGCTTCGACAGCTCTGGGACTGTTTTGTGTCAACTCAAAACTCACTGTTTTTCTACTAGTCTTTTCCCTTAAAATTGCACCAAAATCTCAAGAGCATTTAATAACATTATCATCCCCACCCTCAAGTCCTCCTCTATTCCCAGCGGCCAGATTTGACGTCCGCTGCCGCCGCGGCGCCGCCGGTCTGCGCAGGAATTTTAATGAAAATTCCATCAGTCTTTAATGTTAGCCTATTCCGTACATCCTTTGAGGTTGCCTTTATTGTGGTTTTGTTCGCATAAAATCTAACCGTTATTGCAGGGCGGGCGATCGGAATACCGGCCCAAGTGCGGTATTTCATCTGGTTAGCTCGTGCGATTTGCGTATTTCATTGGCGCGCTCACTGTTTGAGTGCAAGATCGACCTATGCTTGTTCAAGCAGTCAATAAAAGCTAATGAAGATAGGTTTTATTATTGAAACACAATTAATTTGTCCATTAAGATGTCCGGAAGTTTCTTTCACATCCATGCTCAATAGATACACGCTTTTTCAGTAGAACAACTAAATAAAAAAGTTTAACCCTACTACTAGTTACTATGTTTCTAAAAATAAGTCTTTTTAACGAAGTAACTAATTTCTATCGGTTTTAAAAAGTTCATGTCTTGTTCTGATCTTAGGCTGTTTGGTAAAAGCGTTTTGGCATAGGTAGTGTGATAAGGAATCATTGGAATGATGATGATAACCTTATAAAAATTGTTGACAGATGATTACAGCCAACGTTGCAAATATTAACTGCCCAACTAACTAACGACCCCCTAAGATCTAGAATCAAAATGTTATATTGATTGTTACGGCTTTCAGTATCAATAAATTGTTTTTATAAAAATATATCGACAACGAAAATTTGAAATGCTGTAAAGGATAATATCCAAAAATGAGTTACATACGTAATTTTTCTCCGATTTTTCTTTTAATCAAATTTTCTAGGAAAATAATTGCGTCTTTTTCGTCATGCATTTTAAGAGGATTTTTTTTCTGAAAAATCAAAAATAAATTATAAAATGTTATTAAAAAAATTTACAAAGTTTCAGGAAAGGTCTATTAAATGTGATTTTGTAATAAATATTCGTTTTAAAAATATATAATACATAACAAACAAAAACAGAAGATGTAGTATTTTGAAAAAAAAAATTCTTTTCACTCTACTGAACAATTAACATTTTGTCCTTTACAGGATTCAAAATTTTCGTGATCGATATATAGAAACATTGTATTTTTTTACCCTACACTTTGCGTAGATTTATCATTTGTAGATGTTATATCCACGCAAAAACAAATTATGAGCACAAATCACATTAATTTGTGCACAACTAATTAATGCTCTAACAAATTAATAAAAATTAATAGTTTATTTATAATTATCTTATTATATAAAAAACTATTTCATCATTGCAAAGATTGTATATAATTTTATACAGGGTGTCCGGGCGTAAAGTGCACAAACTTCGGGAGGTGATTTTACATGACGGTAGAAGTAAAAAGGATAAATAACGTTTTTCGAAATTTCAATATTTTTCCCATACAAAATTATTTTTCCATAGAAGATTTTTCCTTACAAGCAATTCAAATTTTTCACCCAAAAATTAATGTTGGAATTTCGACCAAAGTTATTTATATTTTTTACTTGTACAAATGAACTGTACATTGTAGAGTTACGTGACTAAGAAAAGCTGTGCACAGATATTTACTTGTTCTTGATTTAGGTAGTAGGTACTATTAAGAATTGATTATATTTTAACGTCAAAGAATATTAAAAGTCGTACAAGAAAGGGAAAAAATCTGTTTATTGGAAATGTTTTTACTTTATTTTGATTTGGTTGTTTCATAAGATATATAAATCAGAATAAAAATTCCATACAAAGGATTAAGCGTACAGCACTTTGTCATTTCTCATACCATACCAAGAAACTATAGAAATTCATGGGCATTCATGGCAGGATCATCAAATAAATGTTAACAGATTTCTCGGACGATTATAATCTTTTAATATCAATCAAAGCGGCGGCTACTAATAACTTAATCTTGAACACGTAATATTGAATTTGTAGGTACTTAACCTAACCCAACCAATACTGACTGAATTTGGGGTATTTAGTATACCATGCATTGGGCAATATCGTTTAGTAAATCTTGCTACTTGGGTTAAATTCTACCCCCTGGTAGCAAGACGGGTAGAAGGTTGCGGAAAACATTTCTCAAAGGATTCATTGAAAATTGATCTTAGTTTTCCACCCGGCTGAGTGGATTTAATAGTTTTATGACTCTGGTCAACCCAACATGTTTCCTTCGTAGAGTTTGGAATCTATGAGGTTGGTAACAAAAATTATGGTCGATGCGTACATGGACATTGTTTTCATACAAATATATTGTGCTACAACTCGATTGGAACGAAATATTTTGAGAATTTTTAGAATTGTTTGTATGTATATTCAAAGAAATTTGCAGGAATGTTTGTTGTCAATAAAAATATTCATTCTTAATTCTGTCGTTTTTTAAACTTCTTAATAAAGAAATACAAACAACCCTGGGTTACAAATAACCTGACGTAATTTGAATTCCTCCTACTTCCAACATTATAAGAAGAAAATTTTTGGCAATAATGATGAAGTAAATCCTTATCCTGGAATTGATCCAGACGCTTTGAATACCTAACCGGTCATCGAATTAACAGCTTCCAAAAGATAAATACTAATTTTTCTATCGAATAAAAACAGCGTTATATAAACTATTTAAAGAACGATATGTCTAAACCATATTATTGTTAATATAATAAACCGCTAAAACTCCTTTTTAAAGTACAAAACACAGACAAAGTTAATACAAAACGGAACTACCTATTAAAATAATTCATCAGCATACATTTTCTCCGTACGTTATTATATCTGTTTCTCCAGCTCCTACGTAATATCAAATGCACGCAAATTTCAAAGACGACCGGCAATTATTTAGTAATTAATTAATGAAAGCTCCCAAACTACATTCAAACGTGTGAGCGAAACAATTAAATTGTATCCACTGTAGCTCCCACCCTCCCTTACCTACGAGTAGCTAGTTTCTCGCTATAGGTATCTTACGAATCTCAATCCTACAAAGCATAATTTTCCGCCTCACTTTGTGCGGATGTTTGCGGAATGCCTTCGAGTGTACAATAAGGCGTTTAATCATGGCGTACCGCAAGGACTAGAAGCTGGACCACTTTTAATACCAGAAAGACGGTCCTAGCCTTATCCTCCTGGGCGCTTAGGTCCTTGTTCAGCGAAGGCAATAGTGTTATATTGCCTGTCTGTTCGACAGTTCTCATGAATAAGGTCCATGGCTGGTGGGAGGGGCGTAAGTGGAAGAAAAGTGGGAGAGAAATGTTGCTCTGCTTGTAGGAAATTTCATACATTGGTCATGATACGTAAATATATAAATCGTTTGGGACCCATCGTAAGAGTGTTTGATAGTTTGCTGACGCCAAACATACCACAGAGAGGTTAACGTTACCTCATTAATACTCATAGGTATAGCATTTTTTTATACCTGCTTTAATAATTTTTATATTTTTGTTAAGTTCTTACGGGTACAGGACCCTTACTTTTTTGTTTTACTTTTTAATTATAATTTTAATTATGTGAAAATCTGTCATTGGATATTATGTATATTATTATTGTTATTATTATAAGTGTAAAATATCTGTTGATTTTCCATAATAAATAAAATAAAAATAAAATAAAATAAATGGAACAGTATTATTTTTTTACCTTAAAAAACTGTGTGTTGTAATTTTTTTTCTTATTACGAAAACATAACGTTTTGAAATAATTTAAGCAATTATTAAAGTTGTACTCATATAATAAATTTCTCTTTTAATTTATTGATTTACAAAATAATACATATATTTTTACACCCGTCCTCGCTTATTAATCTTTTATTCGTTTCCTCTGTCCTTTTTGAACAACTTAAATTTAGGGGATAAACCCGGTGAAATTTAGTTTTTTCCAGTTAAATTGTGTTTTATAAGCACCTTAGATCATTTGCGATTTTTATAAAGTTGCAGCGCGTGAAAAACAGTTTGTTATTTTGTGACACCTAACCCCATGAGAATTTTCACTGCTTCAAAGTTAAAATTTTTAGTAACGTATGCAAAGTAGCACCTATATACAAAACAGTTCAAACACGTCTTCACGATATAAAAAAATGTGCTACATAGTCGTTGATTGAAACCAGCAGTACGTAAAATATTTTCTAAGTTGTTATTCAAAGTTTTGCCTGAGACAGTACACGACATGTAATTGCGAAACTTTCGATGCCAAAACAAATTGCGTTACTAAATCGTTCCCGACAGGTTCTCTTCTCCAAGTATGTACGTGGCCCGGGATTTCCTCCGAAGAGTCGAGTCGGTGCGGCTGATCTGCCATCCGCCCACATTCTTCGTATAGACCAGCGGTCGTCACACTTTTCTGTTCAAGGGCCACATAAGACAATATGACGTTCACTTATGAATTGGATATTATGTGCACACAACACAGGCCTATCTTTAAATTAAAACGTGTATATATGTAAATTGAAAAAAATAGTATATACAAGATTTTTATTAGAACTACAAACATATTTTTTAGGAAATTTTATACTATTATGTAATTTAGATATTACGGTGTTGCATTTTTTAAAATTATTTCTTTTATGTCGGCGTCTTTGGAATTACAAGCAATCCTCGTTGAGTCTTCTAAATGAGTGAAAAGGCTATTTAATTTTTTATTTTCAAGAAGCAAAATTGTGGTGAAAAAAAATTGTGCGCAGTCTCGTAAACATTTCTAGTTGCAAGGCACATTTCTCCAAAATTCAATGTGCTCCTGCTTTTCACGAAATGAGCTTTGAATATCTTATGAAACTGGCTGAATAATTTCACAATTTGGGAGGCGGGAATGGGTACCGCCGCCCCGGGAACCTTTATTGGATAACCAACACCTCTGCCATAGATTACTCCAAGTGAACCGCTACGTTTGGTGATTTAGCAGGGGTGCCCGGGTTCATGGAGTAAGGCTTGTCTAAGTCTTGGAGGCGGATGACCAGGACTCAGTGAACCTCAGATTCCTACCCACCCCTCAAATCCTTTTCCTTCCCAGAACTCTCCTTTCCTCCTTTTCCTAAAAAAAAACTTCTCCACACAGCATCCCCAAAGATGACATAAGGTCCTGAAGAAAATTATTTTCCTCAGGGTCTCTTGTGTGGAGCTCATGTAAAAAAAATGTTATCGTTTTAAAAATGCCAAGAGTTTTCTACAAGAATAAAAGAGTTCAAAATTTTCTTACATTATTACAACTTTTTGTTTTAATTCTTCCGTTACTTCGTGCCGTGCACTTCTATTTAGTTAACTTCGTATGCAAAATCAGTTTTGGTAGTCATTGTCTACTAAAATTGTTGCTGTCACGGGCCGTACAAATATCTTACACCCGCAAGCAGCCCGCGGGCCGTAGTTTGACGACCATGGGTATAGACACTGTACCCGTATATAGTACACTCGGGAGTGCAGAGGTCTTCAACCAAGATTCTTCAATCTCCTGTCAGTTAATTCGAGTCTCATCTCCTTTAATTTTTTGTTCCTAACCGTAACGACCGTAATGACCATGCGACGAACGTCTTCTGCATGATCTGATTCTCAAGATCTCTGATCTTACAACACACCGTATTTGTGCATTAAATTAACGATAGCAATGCATTTCGGTGGGAAACGAACACATAACTTTTCTACGCACTGAGCCACAGAGATAAAAGTTTCATGTTATTTATTTACGTGAAAGGGAATCCATGTTGAATTTTTTGTTTGTTTGAGCGCTTTGTCTTTTTTTAAACTCCACTCCTTTAATTCCATTTTTTTTCGCAAAGGAAAATAGTCGATAACAATTTAGGAGGCGGGTATGGGTATCGCCGAACCATTCATTTGATAACCAACACCTCTACCATACATAGATCACTCCAAGTGGTGCGTCTGTTCACCAACTGCATCGCGGACGGGATCGGAAGAGAAACCTTTTGACCCCTTTAGCCGAACTCTCTTGATGCCATTGCTTTGCATCATTTGATAACCAACACTTCTACCATATACAGGTCACCCCGTTTGTTCAGTGGCTCACTACGTTTGGTGATTTAGCAGAAATGCCCGGATGCACGGGGCGAAGTTTGTCCAGGTATTGGCAGCGGATGCGTCTGTTAACCAACTGCGTAACTGATTGGAAGAGAGACCTTTTGACCCTTTCAGCCGAACCCTCTTAACCCATTGCCTTGCACCGCAGTGGAAGTCACTCCCGGACCCACTGACCCCCAGATTCCTACTCACAACTTTAACCCTTTTCCTTCCACGAATTTCTTATCCTTCTTTTCCTTAAAAAGACCTTCCACATAGCATTCCCAAAGATGACGTAGGCCATGAGGGAAAATGTTCTCTTAGGGCCTCCTGTGTAGAGTTGATGCGAAAAAAAGAAATCAGTTAAAATAAATATGGTTTCACAGTAACCTTTTTGCTTATTATGTTATATACTTTAGGATTTAGAATTTAAGAAACTGAAAGATTTAGAGCTTAAGAAACCAACACGACATTTCTCAGATTAGGCAGAAAATAAAAAGTCACACAATTCTGTCCTGGCAAAATGCCTTGCTCCATCCACCTTCGTAAATTCTTCTCCGCTATTACGATTATTAAGGTACAGACGAGACAAATATTTGATTCAATTCCAATGTCTTCCAGTGGAGTCCTCGACTTCTTCTACCAACTACTTATCAACGCACCATAATTATTTCCTAAAAAGAAGAATTGGTTCACGATGACTGCGGTAGACCTACTCTCTACAATAATAGACCTTGGCAACTAAGGCGGGACACTGGGCACCCAGGGCTCCCAGGGCAGCCACCTACTGCCCCTACAGTTGTACAGAAGGCACCTTCGGTACCTGCCCACCCACCACCACCCAACACCACCCCAGTCCACCTGGAGACGGATTGATCCGAAACAAATCACTGAACAGAGAGGGCGCCGTGAAAACTTCGCTCCTTGTTCAGAACTTTGTTCTCTGAACGTGACCGCCACGAATGTTTGTCTGTCAAATTGATTATGTCCAATTTTGACCTCATAAATAAATATAAATATATTTCCAGTGTGGTTCATAACTATTATCAATAATGGTAATTTATTTATTTGTTTGAAACATTTACAGAGTGTTAACAATGATTTTAGTTATAAAATTGCTATTGAGATGTGCATAGGTATTAACACTCCAATTATAAATGTTCACAGCATGCGTAATCAGTGTTTAGTTGTTACTACAAAAGGAAATATAAAACATAGTAGTGTGAAATGTAAAACATAAATGCAGAGAGAGAAAAGAAAGATAATAAATATAAAATGATAATAGAGCAGTCACATAATTGTTCTACATGATATATCACGGTAGAAGATTGTTAATTTGCCTTTTGAAATATGTGAGACTGTTTGCATAAATATCTACATGACCACATTCAATGATATTATATAGACGACACATTCGAGACAGTGGATTGAGGTATGTAATATTGTTATTAAATAATTCAAGATGGAATGTATTATGACTCCTTAAATTGCGTCTATTAGGAACTTTTATATTAATATTGCTCAGACAATGAGTGAAATACCTAATGCTTGAAATAGCTTTAACTAATTTTAGTGACCAAATCTGAATAGCCAGGTACTTTCCCACCTTCTTCTTCTCTGACTACTTCCCCTCCTCATACCCCTCAGCCATATTAGGGGATCTCTTAGTCTCACTGGGTTCAGTTAGAAGTTGAAATTTGTGCTGTATTAAAATACGATTGCAGCACACAAATAATAAACATTAATATTTATACATATTTTTTTATTTATTTATATTTGCTCCACACGGGACGCCTTGAGGAAAATAATTTACCTCAGGCCCTATTTCACCTTTGGGGATGTTGTGTGCAGAGATTTTTTAAGGAAAGGAAGGAGAGGAAGTTCTGAGAAGGAAAAAGGTATGAGGAGTAGGTAGGAAACTGAGGTTTAGTGTCCAGGTCAGGTCAGGTCATTCAGGTCCAGGTCGTCCGCCGTCAAGACCTAGTCAAACTTCATGAACCCGGGAACCCTTTCTAAGTCAACAAACGCAGCTAATCTCTTGGGGTAATCTAAGGCAGATGAAAACCACAAATATAATTTTGTACATATACGGTGAAACTGGTGATCTCCAATCAATGTTTTTTGTAATTGCAGTAATTATTGGTTTGGAAAGTAATTGAGTATCGTATTTTTATAACACATATAAATAAGCCATAAAATATTTTACAAAAAGATTTCAGATACATGTACCAAAAAGAAAACACTCGTGAACTTAACACAATAAATACAAAGCTGCCTAAAACCAACATATAATTTTATAATTTTTTTATTTTATTTTTTATTTTGATACATTAGTTTATATTTTACAGTACGATTAAATAATGTTGGCCTCACTGGGTGGCTTACCCGTGCCGAGGCCCAATTTTTATTATATCACTTTAATGAGTTAAGCCAACCGTAAAGTTATAAGTAAGATATATTTTTAATTTGTAGGGAGAAATATTAGTTAAGAAACTATTTTTTGAAAGGGTGTTCGTTATTATATTTATGTTCAAACATTATTTTTATTGACAGAAGGTAGCGAAGTACCAACTCGACAGTTTTGCTTTTATTCCGTCTTTAAATTTGTTTGTACGTTACGTGTCCGTTTCAAGATGGTGGCCGTATTAATGGATCATAAAGATTCTTTTTTCAAATTTAAATAATCGTGTTTATTTCGAATTTCTTATTCGCATTTAAAAAATGTTATTTCCTGCCTGAAGAAAGTTAAAGCTTTCTTATTGAGACAGTGACCTTTCTTTGTACAAATTGTATAGTTTCTTATATGAAATTTAAAAAATGCTACACAAAATATATGGTGTATAATAAAGTAAGTAGGCATTTAAGTACCGACTTACAAATCCCAAGATTTCGGATGTAATTTTGGTTTTGATTTTTTTATGTGAATACCGCACAAAAGTCTCAGCTGCTCCCGTCTGGAGCCAGTGAGACTATAGTATCCCCAATTGGGCTATGTTGTGAGGCTGAAGATAGTGGGGAGAGGAAGGAGATGGGAAAAAGGAAGGTGGGGAAATGGCATTCAGATCTGGTCACCAATCACGGATAAGGCCGTTTCAAGCGACGTTTCAATTCTGAATGATGGTCTTACACCAGAGCGATACTGAGAAAATCTTCCACCCGGGAACGTGCCGCAAATATACTATATATTATTTTAAATTAATTAATTGTGAAATAACACAAATAAATCAAATATTTTTTTTTTTTGTTATTTATTTTTGGAGTGGTATGCCGTGTTGCGCTGCCTCCTTCTTTAGCCAGTGTCGATCCTCTGGGCAGATGAGTGACATCTGCTCTGATGATGGACACTGTAACGCTGTCCGAAACGTTGGCTAAAGAGGGAGGTAGAGCAACACAGCATAACACCTCAAAAATAAATAACGAAAATACTTTTGGCCGTGAAAACCTATAATCATACTTAATCAAATAAAATTTATTTGCCCACGCGCCGGGATTCGATCCCGCGACCTTCGGATTGCGAGTCCTTTGCAACTGCGAGACTTATTATTTCGGCCTACTGTTCCTAGAACTACTAGTTGTAACCTAGTGAAATATTCATCGTGCAAATCTGTGAACGAACATATTTTGATTTACGTAGCCGAAATCCACATTTCAATGAAATAATTCTAATAGATTAAAAAAGTTGATTCCTCTGGTATAATAAATGTAGCATTACTATTCAATTGGCCATAAATAAGTGAAGCACCTCTTCACAGATCACTGCGCTCCTCCGCTCCTTCGGCCCACCCGCCGGGGTAGGCAGTGCGGTATTTAGGGGAGAGTGGCTACAGCTGATAGAGGTGACATATCACCACCCCCAACCAACTCGGAGCTCGAGGGGTACTTAACTCGATAACCACCGGGTGAAAAGAAGTGCCTTATTTTAATACAGTAGATTTTTATTTATTGGGACAAAAATGTTGTTGTTTTTTCACTTTGCCAAGTCTTTTCCTCAACAAAAAATTATGAATCTGGTAAGAAGGGAAATGACAACTTTTGAAGGGAAAACTTCTTTAGCACCGTTGTTATTTGAAATTGGATGAAACGGAAGCAAGACACTAAAAAGAGACAAACACATACATCTATAGGATGTAGCCTGCGAAAAAATGAGATAGCAATTATATTTCATGGATACTCGGTTGCAATATAATACAATAAATCTACGGACCCACGCAAGCCTGGTTTAGTCTAATGATATGAAGCGCCCGACAAACTTTAGAGGCCGGACATTCAGCAGATCAAAGGTCGAATCCTACGAAATCCAAAAAAATAAATATATTTTTGTTAAATCAATATTCAATCTTCAAACCCCTCCAAAATGATCAGGCAAAGAAAACACAAAATAAAATGACATCTAGAGACTCCAAGAAGAAAACACTTATACTTATATGATGAACAAATGTATAGGAAGAGGAGAGAAATGTTCATTACTATATTTTTGAAGTAAACCTTCTTTACGCACGCTTGACTTGGGGAGTAAGCTGGTGAATGCGTGACGAGAGCGTTACGAAAAGTGTGATCGGGCGAGGCGAACGAAGCATAAATAAGTTTTACTTTAGTCAAGATACAGAACCTAAATTTTCATGTATACATAGATTGTCATCGAAAACAAACAACAAATTTATAGTATCAAAGCGTTTATGATTGAAACAATTCGTCGTTGGCAGAAATACCTCTACAAAACAAAGTATTAACCGATTTATTCCAATAATCATTTAATACGACATGTGTTACATTTTTGACAAGTGTAGTTTTGTATGGTTTATATTGTTCATTTAATCAAATAATGTAGGCATGAACCCAATCAAAACAGTCTTGAGACGTAGAATCATTAAACAAAATTATATCATTACCTTAAAAAATAACTCATTTTAAAATGAATAAATTACATTGTCGTGATTACAGATCAAATTAGATTTTTTTGTTGACATTGAACCCAAGTCAACTGATGTTGAATCAGATTTTGTATTTATTGTTCTATTAATAAAAAAATTAAAAACATTAATCGAAAGATTAGTAAGAACTTTACGAGAGATTTGAACTTGGAACCTCTACTCTATCTGGGAGTATAATATAGGCCAATTAGGCTACCGAAATGTTTTGATTTTCGTAATTTGTTCAGTCTCTTATTTTGCAAAATTTAAAAAACACAATCTTGAAATTATTTTCGATTTGGTTGTTTCAGTGAACAAAATTTTCCCAACCACCCTACGACTTCGTATGGTCACTAATGTGTAATCCTCAAAAATGAATGGTCTTGACTCAGTGTAAGAGACTAACATATCCCGTAATTATAATTGGTGGGTTCTGCTTTTTACGGGTTCCATGATTTGTCGGTCGCCGAGGGTCTGCTCCAACTATTTTAGGATTTACAAATTTAATTTTCCAGGACCCGTTCTGGGCCGGGACGAGGGCCCTTTGGTACTTGACTAAATTGTTGACTGTAAAAAAAATACCGCAGTTGTTTGCCCAAATGTTTTGCAGGTTATGGTTATGAAATAAAAAGCACTTTTAAATTTCGCAAGATTATTCAGAAAATTTAGATTTAAATATAAAATGATGAAGTCAAGTAACTCGGAAAACTTTTTGATTTGGACAACTTAAATAAATTAATGATCTCCGTGGTAAAGCTCATTCGGCACCGAACTGATGGGGTGCGTGTTCGAAATTTGACTTATTTAATAATTATTTTTTAATAAAGACAGACAAATATTCTCGGGTTAAAAATAACCTGAAAATATTTGAAAATCTCCAGTAAATATTTTTTTATTTAATGCATTGCTTATTAGATTTATAGAGAATTTTTCGACCCCTACGTTGGAGGAGCCAGGTTCTTGACTCGCAATTCGAAGGTCGCGGGATCGAATCCCGGCGTGCGCAAATAAATTTTGTTTGATTAATTTATAATTAATTCATTAAAAATAATATATAGTACATTTGCGGCACGTTCCAGAGTGGAAGATATTTTCAGTATCGCCCTGGTGTAAGACCACCATTCGGAATTGAAACGTTGCTTGAAATGACTTTAGTCGTGTTTGGTGACCAGATCTGAATAGCCAGGTACTTCCCCATCTTCCTCTTCCCCATCTCCTTCCCCTTCCCACTGCCTCCAGCCTCACAACATACCCCAATTGGGGATGACATAGTCTCACTGGCTCCAGACGGGAGCAGCTGAGACTCTTGTGAGGAATTCACATAATTTTTTTAAAAAATGTTTCTACTTACGTATACGAACATTTGTACCTTCATTTGCACCTTCTTCTCCCCCCCACGCTTTCTTCTATCTTCTAGAAGCGTAGATATTATCACTGTCGCCCTAATAATAGACTAGCATTCCGTATAAAATCGTTGCTTGAAATGGCTTTAATCATGTCCCGTGACTAAATTTGAATTGCCGCATAATTTCAACCATCCTCATCCATCTCCACCATCTTCTTTTTCCTTATAATTCATAAGGACAATAAAGGGACGGGAATTCTTAAAATATAGAAGTATGGTGCTGTTGAAACAACTATATACATCTCTCTTCAACCAACTTTTCATGTACTAATCATGATCTAATCACCCCCTATAGTATATCGCTGAATTTAATATCGATTCTTACGGAAACTTGTGCTTTGATCAACCAATTGATTCCTCGGTGCCATAATATCGTATCTCACAAGAAAGTGCTGTGCAATATTAAGGCAGAATCCTTCCCAGTGTCTACTGTTCACCAAGTTATTTTGTTTTAAAAAGGATATACTTTTATTACAGCCCATTGGTTCGCAGCCAGTTTATCTGCGACTACATATTCATTTATCAATACATGCACCCTTTTTTTTCATTTTCTAGATTCTTATATTCCTTGAAGAAGTGAATCATTTAAATTCACTGAATTTAAAGTGAATGGTCTTTATACAAATAGAACGGCGTCATTGGCGCCTTGCAATTTTTACCTCACGTGGGTATTTAAAAATATTACCTGGCTATTATAGCCTTAGGACGGGTTGTTTCAAAAAATTTGACGAATTCGTCAAATATTTGAAATTAATTTTCACGTTCTGTGTAAGTTCAATTCAAGTTCTGTGATGATTTCAGTTTTGTGAAGTAGCTGGTCTATGATGATAAAAAAACAGAACTCGAAAAGAACTTACACAGAACCCGAAAATCAACTTCAAATATTTGATGAACTCATCAAATTTTTTGAAACAACCCGTCCTAAGAGATTTTGTATTTCATCGGTAGGGAAAAATTGGTACCTAAAAACCCTACTAAAATTGCATGTTTTCATCATCATTAATTCTTCATCAACAGAACTAGCTACCGATGGAAACATATACATACGTGTCTGTTTGTGTTATGTTGGGAGTTGGAAGGAGGCGGTCATATCCTTTTGTTTGGAGTTCTTCCGCATTTGCCTTAGGGAATGAGGAAACCATGAAAAACCTCATCCAGGAAGCCGATCAGGAGCAGGAAGGAAACCGATCGGCCTTCAGTGATATCGGTGTACGATATCCTGCATTGTGTGTGTGTGGGGTATATGTCTCTTTTTATGTGAATATATACTTTATGGGACTTTAGGGGATAAACATATGTATACTTAGAAAAATAAACATACGTTCCATGCACCCAAAATTAAACAAACAATAAGGGACAAGTAAATAAACTTAAAATTTCCAAGCTCTAAGCCCAACTTGCGAAGGAAAAAATATTTTTGGTGTACAACACTCTCCACAGTTCCTAAAAAATAATAAATTAAGCGTTAAAAGCGTTATATTTTAAAGAAGTTACAAGACTGCGAAGGATATAATGCAGCATTATTGTTTTGCAGTGTTATTTTTAGTCTGGAGCCCAATGCTGGACCAATGCCACAAAACAAATTAATTCTTAAAAGTCTCGCATATGAGGCGATATTTTTGCAGCTTTTTTATTTTATTTTAGGGGAATTCTCACAAATTGCCGAAAAGCCGGGAATAAAGCCGAATTTGTAATAGAATAAACATGGGACTTGAAAACGATAAGAAGGGAGAAACATTCGAAATAAACTGGAAAAAAACAGGATTATTGCCATTTGGTTATAATGTATCTTTTTGGGTAGATTCTCATTATCTTCCTGAAGAAAAATTTTTTTTTACGTGAGCTCCACACAGGAGGCCCTGAGGAAATTAATTTCCCTCAGGGCCTATGTCATCTTTGGGGAAGCTGTGTGGAGGGTTTTTTAAGGTAAGGAAGGGAAGGAGAGTTCTGGGAAGGAAAAGGGTTTAAGGGGTGGGTAGGAATATGGGGTTCAGTGTGTCCTGGTCATCCGCCTCCAAGACCTAGACAAACCTCACCACATGAACCCGGGCACCCCTGCTAAATCACCAAACGTAGCGAACCACTTGGGATGACCTATGTCAGAGGTGTTGGTTATCCAATAAAGGTTCCCGGGGCGGTGGTACCCATTCCAGCCTCCCAAATTGAAAATTGTTGATATACTCGCAAAAATTCACTGTCGTTTAGAATATGAAAAAAAAAACTAACAAATTTGAAAAAAACCTTTTTTTTTTTTTTTTTTTTTAAATTTCTTTGTTCATTTTGTTTATTACAGGATTGTTTTATATGGTATTTCGACTACCAAGCTAGGCAAATGCCCGTATTATGGTAGTCAAGGTAGGTAAGTATGGTAGTCCTTTTAATCAGGATGTTCGTTAACATCATTTAAAAAAACCGTCAGATAATCTATTTTTGCATTATTTGATTAGGTTCCTGTTATTTGAAGAGGTTTGGAAACTTATCTCGTAGGATCCGGAGCGCAGAAGTGCAAGGGCAGTTCAGGCTCCAGTCCCGCATTGCATTGCCCACTACGAGTGGCGGATCACATAAATTACCCAGACAGCGGAATACGCTGCCTATGATAATTCTACGAGCTTGCATACATAATACTATGTGTATATATCTTGTGCATTCACATGTATTATTTGCAGCATTGTTTTGTTTTTAGAGTTGTCGCGACTTCCTGCACGCGAATTGTATTTTTGCGAAATACTTTTGAATTCCAGTAAATAATACAACAAGTTCAACAAATTATCCAACTTTTGCTTACATAAAGGAAGAGATTTATATTTATTGTTCATATATTATATAACCCCTCAGGTCAATTTGTTCGCTTTTGGAAACAACTCATTTGGTTCTAATAGAAATCGTTGTCTCCCTATCATGGTGAGAAACATGATTTAAACAATGTTAGAAAGAGAAAATACCACGCTTTATGCTGTAATTAAAAATTAATTACAAAATAATAATAAATGTACACCTTTTCGAATTCAAAGTTTCCGACCGCAACCAAAAAGAAGTTATGAAACTTTGGGAATTTTTAATTAATTATTTTTACCCATATCGTTCCATCATCGACAAAAAATGAGGTGAAAGCGTTTATAATATAATATATATATATTTTTTAAATTTATTTATTTATTTTATAAATCAACAAACATGTCCCGCTAAGCCAATTGCAATTGGCTTGACAGCAGGTGCTTATAATTACTTACAAATATATTTTAAGTTATAATTTACATCTTTTATCTACAGTTTAAACATTTTTTTCATAAATTTTATCATAAGTATCAAAATAAATATTCTTTTTCCAATAACCATTTTTTCACCATATATTTAACCTTATTCATAGAATTATGTTGCTTTATATTGTCAGGTAATAAATTAAATATCTTCGGTATGTTGTATTCAAACGTTCTCTGTCCGTACTTTTTATTAAATTTCGGAACTATTAACCCGTCGTTACGCGTGAATCTAGTACTATATTTATAATCTAGTTTCTCTTTATGCTGCGGGGTAAATATATGCTGAATTATAATTTTATACCATAGTATTGCCTTCACAGGTAAAATTTTTGCACTCTGAAACAGCAACGGAGTATTGTGTCTTTGTTTGAAAATATTAGGGACAACTAATAATTTTACAATTGTGTTTTGTACAACTTGAACTTGTTTCAGGTTGGTTACAGTGGTGTTTCCCCATATTGTTAACCCATATCTTATTATTGATTCTGCTAGTGACATATAAATTATTTTAAGTGTATCAATTGATAGGAAAAAATTTAATGTGTACATTCTGCTAGCAATTGATCTGAGTCTTTTACAGGTTTTTTTAATATGTTTGTCCCATTTAAAAAAACAATCTACTGTAACACCAAGATACACATATTCCGTAACTAATTCTAAGCTTTCACAATTACAGTTCATTTGAATATTTTTGTGGATGCAATAATTTGTTTAATAAATTTTTTTTGTGTGTTTTCTTATTTATTAGTTGTTTTAGTTAGATAAAACAGAAGATGAGCGTCTTTTTAAACATTTTTATATTTGCGTTAAAAAATTTTAAATTTCAAAAATTATTTGTTTATTTCGAATAACAAAATTTGAAAACGTATTTTATCACTTATCAAAAAGAATTTTTAGTTTTCAGATACGTTTAGAAATATCCCATTCATTTGGATTTTTTTGCAAAGTGGCCCGAGGGTTTAAATCTCTTCCCTGTGATTTATGATTCTTTTTTTACGATTGCATGTTTTATAAGTAGATAATATTCGATATTCTATTATTGTGTAAATTTTGTGAATATTTCAGTTTTTATTATTGTGACCAATGTTTTTGCGTTCAAGGCCGCTATCAAACTGTGGTTTTGCCATATCATTTTATTTACCTCCACCATATTTTTATCTGTTTGATATTTAAAATGATTTATTTGGAAAATCAATTGAGTGAGACATTATCTATAAAAATTATCTAATGTTTAAAGGTTTTTCATAAATGTTTTATAATGACGTGAACACTAATCAAATGACTTTCGTTATTATTCGGTCATGAAACCCTGAAATAATTTAATGAATTATATTGTTCATGCTTCTTGAAAATACTAACGACCTTAGAAAATGTTTGTTTTTTAAAAATTATTTATTAAGGATAATTTATTCTTTTATTTAACTCTACTTTTTTCGGTTAATTCAATCTAAAACCCGTTCTTTCTATGCGCTAAGGTTTACGCTCATCGTGTCAAGAGGGACGCGATTGTTCTCTAAGAGATGGGCTGCGAATTTTTAATCAATTTTCTTATTTTTATAGCAACGCATATCTTCTTTGAATCCATGTCGTCGGAAAAGCCCTTCTCATCTGTCCGGTGAACTGACGCTACAGTCGGTTTGGTCACACTTTTATTCATACGCCACAACAGCTTAGGATATCTACTTTTACAATTTTTGGGGATAGTTCCCATATTATTATTAGTTTTAAAAGCTATATTTATTTACAACACTGTATTATCTCATTTGTTCAACTTTCCATGATAATGTAACTACAAAGTCGTATTTTACCTACTTATATCTTTCATACGTTTATAAATCTGGCGTAAGAATCTGGCTAATTACAAACGTGTTTTAATACAAAATATTCATGTTTATGTTCAAATAATATCAAAAAAGTTACTACACATCGCTCTGTAACTACTTTCATATTATTTTCGTTTTTACCTTTAATATACTTAAGTTTATTGAACTCCTTCATACAATTTTATATAATAACTAAACTACATACTTACTTGTATTGCACTTACTTATATCTTTAAAATTCTGTTTATTCTATTATATAACATGCATTCAATTATTACCACACTCCTGATAATAAGTGAATTACCTATTGTTTAACTTACTTATAATTATGTATACGTTACTGTAAAAGTCCGTAATATGGTAAATCTTAAGATTTTTTAGTAAATTCTAGGATTTACCGACTTTCAATAGCAAAATCCAAACTGTTCTGTGATCACTCATGTTGGTAAATCCTAAGATTTACTACTAAAACCTAAGATTTACCAATTTACGGGATTTTACAGTAACATATTCATAAAAAGCCTTTAAGACGTTAATAAATAAATAAATAAAATAAAATAATATTATTAAATCATTTGATTAAAAAAAAAGTATGATTAAAAACAAAAAAACCTATTATTATTGCAATTAGGATGCGTTAAAACATATATTTTTTTTTATAATGAAAACATATTAAATATTATTAACGTTTAAAACACTTGATGTACACGATATCAACTAATGTAATGTGTTAAAAAAGAATGAAATAAAATAAAAACACCACTTACCACTTTGGTGAAAGACTATTAAGGTATTTTTGAATCTTATTAATTATTCGATTATATATCGATTTCCATTACAAGAATTAAAAAAAAAATTTGAAATAATATTACGTATAATAGATAAATTCTAATCTAATTCTTGTGACGTAAAAACTCATATTAAGAAGGAATTTCATTAGTAAAAACGAAGTTGCTTTCATTAGTTTTGTAAACTAGATTAAAAATACACAAAAAACTGCATACCGTAGGAAATAATCACCTCCACGAGGTAAATGTGTTTTCGTTCCACGATAGAAATTTTGCCCTCGAAGCATTACGGTAAAGCAGCGTCCGTGATATCATTAAATTTCTACAAATTTATGTCGTACTTATTTCATTTAACCTTTAGCATCCACATATGCAAAATTATAACGGTACAAAGGTTCCGCAAACTGCGAAATTGCAAAAACAAAAATGTTGAATATGGATAAAGTTTCGCCGCGTGAGGGAATTCGGTTTATTGCAATGTCGCTCAGCTACAAAAACAGTATCGCTACAACTTCACAAATTAGTTAGTACTAACTCTTGCTGGGAGGACAGCGACCATTTAGTATAAATATTGGTGCACATTGTCCAATATTTTAATGTGGCTTTGGTTAAAGCATTAGAAAAATTGTTCTATCGGATTTTGTTCTTAGCAACACCCACTGTTCCCAGAAATCTCGACGTCTGAGCATATATTCTGCGTATGTTTTAGAAAAAAAAAAGAATTTATGTGTATGCATATTCTGATTTCTTTAAAATTTCTCTAAAAATATCGGGTCGTAAGCACGATAAAATTTACCATAGCAAAATTATCACAGCAACATTAAAGTAATATTTCTAAAATAATTTATTTGGTGAATTTTGAAGTTTCGTGATTATTTTAATTTTTTTTTTCGTTTTTATTTTAATTTTATGAGTAAAACCTCAAATTGTAATATTGAATTGAATAAAGACAATATAAGCAAAACTCAATCGAAAATCTGGAAACAGAAAAATCAGAAAAAGATATTGACACCTCTAGGACTCGAACCCAGGACCTCTCGCTTTCCGGGCGAACGCGCTAACCACTGCGCCAAGGTGTCGATATCCAATTTGGTCATTTTCAACTGTATCATACTTCGTTAAGAAAAATGAAGATAGTATGGGTGGTTCTTAATCGAATTTCTTAATCGATTTTTGAAAGAAGTGAGAATTCCTATAAAGCATGAAAATGTAAATGGTAACCTTCATAGAACATAAATGTTAAAACTTGAATGTTCATGTTATTATAAAAATAGTCTCATTACGTAGATAATCCTCAAAGTAAACGTTGTAATTTAAAATAAAAGTTCTCTCCAAACAATAGTATGCTTTTCCCTTATCACCAGTATTAAGATATTACATTAGCATATTCTTAAAATGAGAAACTCGATGTCTGTCACAGTCTTTTTATTTTTATTGCACAACCCCCTCCCGAACTTCTGCTACCCTCCTCCTCCTTACCATTCACGAAAAGAATGCCAAGTTCGAGATTTCTTTATTTTATTTTCAGGGTTTTCCGGCTTTCCGGGGCTGGAAAAACTGAGGCTATTTGTAATATGAATGCATTCTGTTTTGTATGCAACATTATGTTGTAGGGGCGAAAACACTATCTAGGGGTTTAACTGTTTTTATTATCTGAAGATGTACTTGAAGGAGATTGGAGTACGTATACGCGTAAGTCATGTACATAGAAAGAGAAGAGAGGAAAATATGGACTTCTATTTGTCACTTGTCTTCATGTAAATAGTTTTGTCGGTGTTGCTTCGCATTGATTTAGGATTATTTGTTGTTTTCATATTTGCTTGTTTTTGAACGTTTATAATTTCGATTGTTTTTCTGATCGTATAATAACCTTTCACACGTGTAAAATAAAAGCCCGTTTCAACTGACTTTAAAACATTAATGAAATAACGTACCAAATACCCCTGGTAGGCGTGCAGTGTACATAAACAGGGGTAATCAATCACGCAACTCATCGCCAAGTGACAAAAGCAAACCGCAAAAAAAAAGTTTTAAACACTTTCCCCCGCCAAAAAAGCGCGACTCCCGCGCTCTTCATTTCTTCACATCCGCAAAAAGTGAGTTTTTTTTGGTGCATGCAAAAACGGATATGTTAATAGGCGCCCGGAGTCATACAGAAGTGACAGTGAAATGATGGTTCAGGCGCCGCCCCCCAATCTGCCGGGGGGATGCGTTACAGCAAAGGGGATGGTCAGACGGCACGCCACTGTTAATTTATTACTCGGAAGCCGTGGGCCCGGACCCAGGGGGCAGCGGGCGGCTAGGGGCAACCCGGGTACCCGCTAGAGTACAGGGTACAGGCTAGGGCAGGCGGGTGGCGCGCCCCACGCCCGTGGGAAGGGAAATCACGGTGACCCTGCGCGGCTCAAATATACACGAGCCGGAATTCCTCGATACAAATTTACGATCTCATTGGGAGTACGAGAGATCCGGATTAAATAATCAATTGGCTCTGCGGCCACTATGCTAATTAGTTTACGGACATTTTTAGGTTCCCATTTAATCATTTTTAAACAAAATTTACATACGTCATATAGGAAACGTGGAACTATTTTGTGTTAGGTAATGGTTTACCTGTTGGGCTAATGTAAAACGAATTTTATGAGATATGTTTTAAATCAAATAAATCAAAAGTAGATACATATATCGATCGTCCAGTTGATTAGTCAGATATCTCCGGAAAATCGAAATTTTAATTGAGTGCGCAGTTATATGTAAAAGTGTACCCTCTGTCTGGTACAATACTCAGATTACTCATAAACATCACAAAATCAATTTTAACGCAGAAAAACTTGTAGTGAATTAAACAAAATGTTAATGTTTTCTGGGTTGATGTTGAAATTTTAGGAGGATATTTCAAAACATTATAATAATATACCGGATCGTTATGCCTCTGATATTATTTTATAGCACATTTAATATGTAAAACACAGCCACGTATAAACAATATTGATTCACGGTGAGCATTTGAATATTGCTTTCCTCAGTTTCTCAGTATTTGGAGATGTCTGATTAATCAACTGAGCGATCGATATAGTAATCAGGTCAGAAGTTAGATGGTAGTTAGAAGATTATCCCTCTGACAGTCAATCTCTTAAAAAAAGGCAAACAATAATATGGAGGTGTAGAGACAAAATGTGATCGAATACTTCATCTACCAAATATTGCATCTGTAACTAGTTTATTCCTGTTAAAAAAATTTTCAGGAACTTTTGTATGTATTTCTGTGCTATTTCTAAAACAAGCCCACACCAACAAGTACACCCAGCTACACAAAGACATCTGTTTTCGGCTTGAAGCGGGTTAAACGTCACTGGCGTTGGTCACAATGCGATTTTGACGGGGATCCTCTAGGTCGTTGACGGGGGTCTTCCGAATCTATTCCTATTCCCCTCTCCAACCTTCCACCTCCAACTTGCAGCCTACAGCCTACTTGGGGTTGGGGAGATGCGGATGGGAGTAGGAAGGAGACAGAGTGGAGACGACCCCGCGGGGATACGCAGCGCCACGTGAGCGATTGCCAAGCCGGGAGGAAAATTCTCCATTATCGTTGTTTTGCTTGGATTTAAGAATATATTTAATAACGCTTCAAACAATTTGAGGTATTCAATCCTGTTTGGTACATTTGAATTCAATTGCTTCTTTAGTAGAGACTTCTTTATTTTAATCAAAACTACGGTATACAACCTGTCGGTTATGATAGCTGGAAGATTTTTGACAACCTGGATGGAAGAACGAAACCGTTTTCGGCTCTGGACCTAGAGTTGGTGGGTCGTGGCTTTAAAACCCAGTGATGATACTTTTATGATTTGTTTTCACAATTCAAAATAGTTTTGTATTTGTAGACTCCATGCCAACTGAGAATAAAGTCAACTCAACACCTCTTTGAAAAGTCATTAAAAGCCATGAATTTTTTTTTTAAATTAGCCGATAACCCTAACCTAACGTAACATATATAACCAATTTTTTTATATATTTTTTTTTTTATCACTCTAAATGATTTATCTGACATGGTTCTGAGTTGGTTTCATACCGAGTTGTCCGGTCACCGTATTTGTACATTCTCCAGAATTTACATACTTTATTATATCCTTGAGAATCGTCCTGGTGAGAGACTAAAATTCAAAAGTTTAATTATGCTTCGCATAGTGACGTTTTGATATAAGTTTTACACCAATATTCCTCTTATTCTTCCCCATTTACATATATTTCACAACAGTCCTCAAATGGGGGTACCATCTCAGTTGGTTTGGCAGTTGGAGCTCTTGTACGGTGTAACAGAAAGTACGTGTTTAAAATGATTTCTCATTACTTAATGTTCAGATTGTTAAGGGACGTGCTTGACTCACTTTAACCAGTGGTTCCAGGCATTATTTGGAGTAAAAAAATTAAATAAAATTTTGGTTTTAAAATTTTTTCATATTTTTTTGTTGTTGAAAATTATCCCAAGTGTCGTGACTGGTCACTCTACCAATTCACTACCCAACCCCTCACCTCTCCCTTACTATCCAATAACTAGTGGTGTTTTGAATTTAAAAAAAAATACTTCAAAAATGTCAACGGAGACCAAAACTTCAGTTACATTTTTTACTCTAAATAATATCAGAAATCAATGGTTAAAGCAAGTTAAGTACGTCCCTTAACACCCTGTACAGTGCTGCTTCTCTTATTTGCGTTATTATTATTCTTAGGGTAAAACATAAATAATATTAATGTAGAGGAATGCCATTATTTGTAAGACGAATATGAACCACCCCAATAAAAGCTTTTAGAGACCACTTGTATGCACAATCACTAAAGTTCTCCGACAGAATGTCCACGGCGTTCTTTATTTGAATTTCACGCCATTTCCCACTGCAGGCGTCTGCGTCTAGAGGACCTTCCTCTCACCTTCCTTATAATATAAATAAACACCTCCCCATCTTTTGCCGCCTTTGTGTTTCTCATAAAGTGCGAGTCTTGTGTTATTTATTATGTCTATTATTTAGCCGGTCTCACAATAAGCTTCGTGTACTTATTTTCTCACCAGGCACCTCTATACACAGGGTGCAATTCTGCCAAAGTTCCCAGATTCTGGAAGGAGATTACGTAGCTAATTTAAGTCATAATTGTCATTTAAATATCACACTTTATACAAAATATTTTAAAATAGAAAAACGTTATCATTTTATTTATTACTAGCTGGTTCCCGCTATGCTTTGCAATGCCATATTCAAAGAAATAAATTGTTCCTCCCTGCATGTTCTTTCCCATTCATCCCCGTTCCCCTACCGCGTCCCCTTCTCCTCTAACGTTTCACCTTCCCCGCCTTCCATCTCCCCTCTCCCGCTCCCGCGTTCTATATATTCAATCCCAGTACATTCAGTTTTCAAACAGCTCACGTTCCACCTATTACAATTTTTTAAATCAAATTCTCATTTTTCATTTACTTCAGATATTCATTTTTAAGCTAATATAGGTAACTATTTAAAATATCTATTATTCTTTATTCGATTTAATGCATTTCCCGAGCACTTCAAATAATTTCATTAATTGAAAGATTTTCGAACATTGAATTTTGATTTAATAATCGATGGTTTACAAAATGTCATTCTCAAATTTGACAGTTTTGTAAGATTTTTTGTAATGATTAAAAAAACTTTTCAAATATATTGTCATGTGGTTGTAATAATCTAGAAACCTTCGCGAGGACGGAAAGAAAGTATTTTGAAAGTTTCAAACATTTCATACGCTTAATATAGCAATACATAGACATTTCCGAACTCATATACCCCCAAGCGAGCATATTATTTTGATTAACATATATAGATTTTGTTGCAATGTAAATACTCCAAACAATGAATCGACACATTGTACGGTGTTTGATCTACAAACTTTAAAGCCCTTCACAAAGGTAGGTTCATCGCTTGGTACGCCATATACCTACTATCCTGGCAGCATATTCGTAAATACCCGACGCTTTATCCATTCCGGATATATTTTCAGTGCTTGTGAGCTAGGTAAATGCCCGAAGTAGGTTCTTTAATACCAAACGTGTCGAACGCTAACTTGTCAGTTATTTACGAGACTGCACTTGCGTGATAGCAAATTTTAAATTTCAGATACTTTATAAAATTTTGAATTGTTAGATGAGGTTAGGTTAGGATAGGTTAGTTTAAGCTAGGTTAATAAAATGTGGAGTGAATACAAATCTCATAAGGCAATCGCGTCTCTGTAAGAGGGAATTGTCGCATGTGTTAGGGTGAACGGTGGTTTTACGGGGTGGTACATCACGAAAAGTGTTAAGCAAGGCTGCGTAATGTTACCATGATTATTCAATCTATACATGGATAACTGTATGCAAGATTGAAAGAAGTGGGATTGGGCGCAAAATTGAGTAATCTGAAAGTATGTTGCCTGTTGTATGCTGAAGATGCGGTGCTGATTTCTAACACTATGGAAGATCTGCAGTCTCTCGAATCTAGGATGAACGAAGTATGTATGAAGAATGAGTTAATGATGAATGTAAGTAAGTCTAAAGTCATGGTGTTTGAAAGAGAGAGTACGAAAACAGTGTGCAATATAGTTGTGAATGAAGAATACTTGGAGCAGGTAGATGAGTTTGTGTATCTGGGTAGTATGTTTACGAGAGATGGGAAGGCTGATGGAGATATTGAAGGAAGGGTATACGCCGGTAACTCTATTGATGAAGGACTGAATGCCGTTGGCGCTAATAAAAAAAACTGTCTAAAGAAGCGAAGCTAGCAGTCCATAATGTAGTCCTGGTACCTACCCTGATGTAGCGAAAGCAGTTTTATTATTTTACTTGATTAAAAGTAGATTCAAATTAATGTAAGAGATTCATTGTGAATATAGTACAGAGGCATTGACTATAATTAAATGTAGAAACGTACGTTAGAATTGGAACACCAGAATAATAAATATAACATTGAAGTTTTCGCAGGTTTGCATCCTGTACAGTAATTGCTTCTTCTATCTTGGTGAGATGTGTTTCGAGGCAATTTTATGAATGCTTTGAGAAATTTGATTGCCCGCGCCGAGGCGTCAAACAGTGCGAGGGGGGCATTATGCACAAGAACAATGTTAGACATTCTTTAGAGCTAAATTTTCCCAGCTATTTCAAATGATTGCCATGATTATGCCGGTTAATCTTTTGTTATTTGTGTTAAATTTAAGGATTACAAAACGAAAATTTAGACGGTTTAAACGTTCACAGGTTATATCGGAGTGAGTAAATACACATTATATTTTATAATTTGGGAGGCGGGAACCATCTAATGGATAACCAAAACCTATCCCCTAAGTCACCCCAAGTGGTTCGCTACGTTTGATGTCTTAGTAGAGGTGCTAAGATCATGGGGTTGGTTTGTTCGGATCTTGGTGGCGGATGCGTCTGGCCACCAACTGCGTGGTAGGCCGGATCGGAAAAGACTGGTTAAGGAAGTCATTTTAATCTCTCGATCAGGATCTCTCAGAACATCGCTTTATCGCAGTGGGAGGGATCGATTCATATGTCCGTCACTCCAGATACTGTCCCCCAGATTCCTACCCATCCCCTCATTCATCCTTCCTGGAACTTCCTCTCCTTTTTTTCCCAAAAGACCCTCCACACAGCATCCCAAAAGATGGCATAGGCCCCGCGTAGAGCTAATGTAAAAAAAATCAGTGTGTGCAATTCACATTCAAATTCGGTAGAAGTGAAACTTCAGAAAACTAAAGTAGACAAGAATGGATAGAATTATTATATAGAAGTATTCACTTAAAAAAAAACATTTGCATATCATCCTGGTACAAAATCACCATTCAGAATCCAAACGTTGCTTGAAATAGCTTTATCCGTGTTTAGTGACTATATCTGATTGGCCAGATTCCTTACAACCTACCTACCCTATCTCACACTCCTTCCACCCAACTTACCCCAATTGGGGTTGCCCTAGACCAGTGGTTTTCAACCTGTGGTACGCGTACCCTTTGGGGTAAGGGAAGCAAAAATGGGGATATGCAATATCGCAGCACGAATGTAGGTTTTAAAACTTAGCTCTACTCTATGTGAAATTGAGACAAACTTTGTAAAACTTTGCTCTGAAAAACAAGCTCAAGGGTTACATTGACTGCTTGTTAACATTGTATGATTGATTATGCGGAGTATAACAAGAAATCGGACTTTTATTTTAACTACTGATACATGAAAAACACTTTTTATAGAAAATTTTTTGAGGTTAAAAAAATTCATCCTCTCAATACACTTTGTGAGTTTGGCGTTATGTATGGAGAGCATGAATTTTTTTCTTTGAAATAAAAAGACGTGCAACAAAATTTGTTCAATTTCGCAGGTAGAATCATTGGTTAAAAATGTCCGAAGTCGTGTTACTCTCTGTATAAAATTGCACGAAATGTATTTGTGTGACTTTTTTATTATTAAATTCATGTAATAATGAGATTTTTAAAAAATTACGAATGAAACAGCTTTTCATTACACTTGTACATAATATAGATAGACGGTACGGGTACAACAAATTTGTGGTAAGTCAAAGGGTACGCAGACTCAAAAAGGTTGACAACCGCTTCCCTAGATCTAGACCAGCTAGCAATGGGCAGTTGAGGATACTTTATATAAAAAAGAAGAAAAAAATAAGTGGACAAAAATAATACAAAAAAAGGGTTCGGAGCTCCACAGGAAGACATGGCATTATCAAGTTAATCTTAGATTGTTGTTGGAAAAATAAAAGAGTGTGTGTCTAAGTGTGGAAACACATGTTTAAAGCGGCGCTTCCCGGCCCAAAAAGAAAAAATAGGAGAGATATGTAATTACGAATGTTGAATAGAGCGCGATTATATTTTACGTGATAAAAATGAAGCGAAAATTGCGAAAATGCTTAATAAAACATGACTCGTTTAAAATAGAGCAAAAATCTCGTGGAAGGTATCTTAAGTATCATTTAAAGAAACACTGTGGATTTTTTCACAAATACAACTTGTAAAATAATAGAAATAGACATGTTTTAAATAATTTTCGGAGCATACTGCAATTTTTTTCTACCGAGGGAATTTCATATAATTTGCGTTTCGGCGTGGAACTTATCTAGATATTATCTTAAAAAATAACATATATTTTTTTAAGAGCTAACAAACTTCAAATGTTTAAGGGAGATATGTAAGAAATCGGTCGAAATTCAGATAGCGGCGACTTAAAGTGGCCCTCTCTGAAGCGTGAAATATAATCTCATTAAGGTTTTATAGTAGAATAAAAATGATGTAAGTATAGTATGTTTTTAGGTTTTCACGGCCAAAAAGTATTTTTGTTATGTATTGTTTTTGGGGTGTTATGCCGTGTTTCGCTACCTCCTTCTTTAGCCAACGTTTCGGACAGCGTTACAGTGTCCATCATCAGGGCAGATGAGTGACTCATCTGTCTCACGAGTCACTCATCTGCCCTGATGATGGACACTGTAACGCTGTTCGAAACGTTGGCTAAAGAAGGAGGTAGCGAAACACGGCATAACACCCCAAAAACAATAACAAAAATGTAAGTATAGTGTTTTTATTGCTTTTTATCAAAAAAATGTGTTCGTCGTAGTTCAGTAAAACAAAAACGATTTTAATAACTTGTAGGTACCTGTTTAAAGATTTAATCCATAAGGCTTTGTGATAATACGGATCCCATTTTTTTATTGTTTCACAAATTAATTCAATGTTACTGTAGTTCTTATTATACCAATTATATTATCAAAAAGTGTATTCATTTATGTATTAAAGCATTTAACTTTTTTGATATAAAAATTGACACCCTATAAATATCACGCATGGGACATGCATGGACTTGTGATTGTGAATAAAGCAATGAATGTGTACCAGAGCAGAAATGTGTGGCGTTCCATTTTCTCTATTTAAACATGCATGGCAATGGATTTTGATCGGTAAGTGTTATATTGATGTAAAAAAATATATATCTATTCGTTTCTATGTTGGTAAAAAAATGCATCTGTATATTTTTGGATAAAGCAATTTGCATACGTAGCGACCATGATAAGTGGTGTTCGTTCTGATCAAAAAATTCCCGAACCTCGCGCGCACCTCGTGAACTATTCATGGGAAAACGAATTTGGACTGGGAGAAAAAAGCCAAAAATACGGGAACTTGTTTTTAGTTAGTTTTCAGAAAAGCACCAAGTTAACGCCATGGTAATGTTTTCCAAAACATCTGCCTTTTCATTATGTTACATAACATTTTATCGTCTTGTGTGCAGTAAGTATTATTTATTTATTTATATGATATCACAGGATTCCCACTGCGCGGGTTAGTAAAATTGAAATTTTGATAGGTAGATTTGCATACGAAATTATTGATTTGGCTTTAGCTATGTTTTCTGACCAGTTCTGAACGGCCAGGAACTTAACGACCTTCCGCTTGACATTCTGTGTCCACTCTCACAAATTTTTGCACAAAATTTCCAAAATTGAGGGTACAATAGTTCATAGGAACTGTAAGACTCACTTGCCTCTATAGGCAAGGCAAGTGAGTCTTACAAAGAACTTAAATGAAAATCTATTTTTCTTCTTCTCAACGTGTAGCAATAAACAAATATAAATACTACAATTGAGGATCAAATAATATAAAGGTTAAATAATGATAAATGTGTGTAAAGAATATTATATGTAAAGACGAATTAAAAATGTCAATCCTACAAATAAAATGATAGTTATAGTATGTAAATTTGAATATAAGGTTTTTTGCAAAACGAAGTAGTACTTTAAATTAAAATTTGTAGACTGACTAAGACTCTATAGTTTTTATTACAAATTTTATTTCTTGAGTTCTAGATTTCTTGAATTAAATTTAAATGTCATACAGTCATAATGATTCTAATGTAGATAAAAAAATAATCTAATAAGGGCGCCAGACCTTTAAACACAACAGTAAATTAAATTAAGTTAAACCGCCATTACCCGAATTTCTATCGATTTTTTTAAAATCTCCCTTAACACTAGAAAGACCGGAGCCGTCAATTTGACGGCAGCCCGAAGTAATGTGACGATAAAATGCTTAATAATTATTGTATTGGTGTGATTTTTTTTTACATTTCATTATTTATGGTTTAACAACTTTGGTGAAAAAAACTGGTACGTGTCTTATTTACTTTTTGAGATATATTGACTTATACCTACAAAGACCGCCGCCGTCAATGTGACGGTTTAGTCCATTATGCTGAGTTTGTTTACAACCTTCTTTACCCACGTTTACCGAACATACCGATTCCTCCTCGTTTATGATGGTACTAATATGTCTGCCTCTTTCTTTCGGTATCGCGTATCATTCGAACTCGATCTGTACGTTGATTGGTCACTGTCACAATATATCGTTCGCTCAAACTTATATTTTGGTTTGATGGAGAAGGACAGAGTAAACAAATACCGGAGTTGATCCAGCTGCGTTGGCTCCTGAAGAACTGACAAAATCATTTATGGGATAGCAAACACGTCTGCCATAGGTCACCCCAACACGTTTGTTATGTTTTGTGACTTAGCAGAGGTGCCCTGGTTCGTGGGGTTAGGTTTGGCCGGATCTTAGCGGCGAATGCGTTTGCCAAACAACTGCACGGCAGGCCAGATCGGCAAAGAACGGTTGAGGGTGATTTTTTGACCTCGCCAGCACGACTCTCGGAACATTGCCTTACACCGCAGCGGTGGGGATAGATTCATACGTCCGCCACTCTTGAACACACTGACCCCCAGTTTCCTACCCACCCCTCATACCTCATTTCCTTCCCAGAACATATTCTTCTTCCTCCCCCCTTCCTACAAGTACCTTCCACACAGCATCCCCAAAGATGACAAATGCCCTGAGGGGAATTATTTTCCTTAGGACTTTTTTGTGAAGCTTATGTAAACGAAAAAGAAAAGAAAACGGAAAATAAAACTTCTCAAAAACGACAGTGCCAAATTAAAGAAAAATTTAAGAAAAACAAAATAAATGACACGTGTGAGAAACCCGTTTGCGGAGAGTGTATCGATTTTATAAAAAAGGTAACAAATCGATTTGAACAAACATAACACATGCTTGTACGAGAGTTTTAGATACGGTGCCTTAAAAGTAATCCACAATAAAGAATCTAATAATTTAAATTGATGGATTTACGGTTTTCCGTCATGTTTGATCCATTTTGAAGCCCCAAGCAAACGTCTTCCTTTTGAGCCTGCCTGATCTGAACTGAAGACAAGACTGACAGCAGCAGTACCTACTTCGCTTTCTTTTGTCAAATGTGAAGCGATGTTGGCAGCTGATCGATATTTTTATTGTGATGACAGAAACCGGGTTAGATGATTCATGTGGCGAATAAACCATTACAATCGGGGACCCATCGCTTCGATAAAACACCTCGAGGCGTCTCTATTCTATGCTACTTTAGAGGGCTACACTACATCCATTGCAGTCAAATTATCTCCTCTCTTGAGTTGCTTTCCACAACTTGCGGTCAAATTACCAATAAAAAAACCACAACTCAAAATGAAAAATTTATTAGCATTACGTATTTATTAGAAAATTCATTTCATGATAATACATTTTTGTTCTCGCAACCAAAATGAGAGGTAATTATCATCAAAGTGAAATCGGAGCACAGCGCACATGTTTAAATATGAGATCAGCATGAGTAATGCATGACGTGAATTTGTTCAGCAGACAAAACATGATCCCGCGAGTACATTTATCAAAGGAGGTGAAAAGTGAGAACCGTGAAGTAGGGAAAACAAGGATGTCCGGAGTAAATGCATGTAATGTTAAATTGCACATGAAAAGGTCATATTTGTTTAAACGTTATGAAGCGGGCGTGAAGTTGATGTGTACGGCCTTTTTACTCTCATTCTTTAAGTATGTATTACGTAAGACAGTGAAATTAAATTTACGAATGGTTATTTCCATACTTTTAAAAATGTTTATGAAATTCTTTTAGCATATGCGTAGGAACCGTTATTTGGAAATATTTATTAGTACTTCACGAAATTTATAAAATGTGCATACTGACATTCGTGCTCACGAAAGTTTTATGTTTTTAAATGCAATATTTGAATTATTATAGGAAATTGTCTACTGTCTTTACAAAACCAAAATAAAATACTATTTTCGATTATTTCTTTAACGCACAAAGTTGCAAATCTTATTCAACGATCTCAAATTTCTTTTGAATTTATGTGTCACTTTCAAAATTGGAACTGATTGTGTGAAGAATTCGGACAAGCGATAATGAACCTACCAATGGATTATAATATTTTTAATAAAAGAAAATGATTTAAAACAATGTTAAAAAATTTTTGAACTGATTTTTCAAGAATTCAGACCGACTCGTGATTTTTCATGGGTCCGAGATAGTAAAATATAATTAAAAAAAAAAATAAAATGGAGTTCTAGAACTTAAAAATGATAAAAATAAATAAATAATATAATTACAAATATGACTTGGCAAACTTCTTAAGAGCTACTCGTATTTACATAAAGGTTTTAAACGTTAAGTTATTAAGGCACATACTTTTTAATTAGATTTTCCATATCTGACTTTGGATGTTTTGAAGAAAGTTAGTTATAACCGAAACTAGTTGACTAAAAACTAGTGTGTTATAAATAAAATGGTGTGTACCAGTAGCGCAACACGGCATAAAACCCCAAAAGTAAATAACAAAAAAACGAATAATATTTATGAAAAAATAGTTTTGTCAGTATAAAAACTAAATTCTTCTGAGAAAAGCGTGCAAAAGTAATATAGGTTTGAATCACCGATACATATTATATTTGTATGCCTTTCTTCAAAGCATTGGGTTTTTAAACGAACGAAACTATTTATTCATAAATAATGAAATTACCGCCATCTGTAAACCAAGATAATGGATTATTTAATGTTTAACTTTAAAGTTATTTTTCCCAGTATCACCGACTTCGACATCGAATTCCTAAATCATAATAACCTACTCAGAAACTACAGATAGATACAAGAGACATTAATTTAGATAACACTGTTGTATAAGATAGTACTGTTGATCAATAAATTCCTTTTTTAAATAGCAGCCCAAATGTCTACTGTTCCCATAAAAACGCACAATGTAAATAGAATCCTTACTTTGCAACCTTTCAGGGCTAACCCCAACAACCTTCGGATATTTGAATTGTCCAGGGCTGTCTGCGGTCAGATTGGGTGAGAAGCGTATCACTCCCTGTGGTGCAATTCCAACCCCTGTGCAGCCTCTCCCTGGGCATTGAACCTACTTTAGGCAAATATTAAAATATAAACCAAGCCATTGAAGAGTTTGCTTGCAAATAAACGCATCATTGATTATGTGAATAAAAATAAGATTTTTTCTCGCGAAAACGTGCGACAATTTTATTATTAATGAGATAAATAAATTTGTGATATTTGATAAATTAATATATGTTCTGGAGCAGGAAAGCTGTACACAATACTTATGTAGGTTGTGAATTTTCTGGTACAATCGTTGTGCAATTAAATATAATTTGTATAATTATTAGTCTAGTATGAATGTTAGATTTCGTGGATAGTGAAATGTACTTATGTTAAAGTCGTAAAATGATTGTTTGTAAAAAGAGTTTTAATATAATTGCGCAATGTTTTTTAGTAGTAATTTACTAATAGCTAATATTTCTAGTACTAGCAAGTATTGACTGTAATTATTAACGTAATGTTAAACAAATTAATTGCAACATGTTGTATTTAAATGCTGTTTTTAAAGCTCTTTTGTTTTTTTAATGAAAGACAAACATTAACATGACAAAACTAGAAACAAAAAATTTTCCTACAAATATTTGGGAGGCGGGTATGGGGACCACCGCCCCGGGAACCATTTATTCGATAACCAACACCTCTGCTGTATGTTATCCCAAGTGGTTGGTTACCTTTGGTGATTTAGCAAGGGTGCCTGGGTTCATGAGGAGAGGTTTTTCTAGGTTTTGGCTGCGAACACGTTTACCCACCTACTGCGTGGCGGGCCGGATTGGGAGATATTGGTTGAGAGAGACCTTTTGAGGTCCAGCACTCCAGCCAGACCAACGCTTTGCACTGTAGTGGGAGGGATGGATTCATACGTCCGTCACTCCTGGACACAATGACCACCTGATTCCTACTCATCCTTCTTTCCCTTTCTTTCTCTAAGTGTCGTGACTTAGCCATCCAAGGAATTTAACTCACCACGCCAGAGAGGAACCAGACGCGATTCCAACTCGACCTTTGACAGGTATATAAAACAGTTAAATGTAATTTTGCTTAAATTGAACGGATTTTAAAAGCTCAGTTTTATTTTTAGATAGGATTGTTGAAAAAAATCGGTTGTGCGAAATATTCAATGAGTACGCTTTCAGCTCATGAGGTATTTTTCCTCTTTACCTCTTAAAGCCCTACAGTCCGCCCTCTTCAGACGTTCCACTCCTCCTTCCGCTCCTAACCTTTCAGTGGAAAACTCTCCTGTTTGAGCTTTTGTGTCAAATGCAAAACGTTATTTTTATTTATTTTTGAAACGTTGCAAATGTGAGTACAAAATTCGCAAAGTCTGATTGAAATACTCATACATTGAAATGACTTTCAATGATATTGAGATGATCAGAAAATAGTAGAAAATTTCTGGTTCAAAGAACATTCAAATGAATATAAGGCTTTCAAATATATGTTAGCTTAATTAGAAAAATCATATACCTAATTAGTATTAAACATGATTAATTATTAATTAACTACGCGTTATTGAAAAGTATTCTTTTTAAAATATGTAGAAGTAGGAGTTGAAGACAATGGTCTTGACTCCGTACCTTGTAAAATAATTATGCTGTCAGTGTGCGTCAGCTCTCCCTAGGCGTAGAGAAATGAAAATCATATTGAACTCCATATAGTATGTAAGTACATCGTAAGTAGATTAGTTTCACTAGTATTTGAGATCTTAGGGTAAAGGATGGTTCATATTAACCTCGCTCAATAATTTAATAAGGGTACCAACTTTGAACAACGAATAAAGCCATAGTCTAGGTGCAAAACGACCGTGGTAGTGCAAAACAGTTAACAACCACTCCACTCCTGTAGAGAAATCTCTGAAATTTTTGCAAGCTTTATAACAAGTTTTATAACAACATCCATCTTTAAATTAACGTTTCGTGATGCTCTAGAACCTCTTTTGACGCCCAAATTTTCTCAGATTAAACTCTGGATGGAGGTAACTTAAGTTGGTGGTAACCTAAGTACTGAAGATATGTAGGTATACAATAGTAAACCTACATATCTTCATGCAATGTTTATAAACTCTGCAATTCTTCATGCAATATTTATAAATGCGGTAAACGCGAGGTTATATATTTCCAGCTTTAGCAGTCTCGTTGCAGATTATATCAATGTTACTTATTCGTAGCCACTTTTGTTGACATGGATCCTAGATTAAGTTACTTATTATTGATAAGACCCATTGTAGGTGTACACCTACACCTCACCTCGTGGTGACGAGCAAAAATTTTGGCTCCAAGTTGGGGATTAGTTTCGTTCGAAGCAACTTCCCATAATTTTTAAAATTCATGTCATCAAGATAATCACAAGAAATTAAAAATAATTTTGTAAAAGAAGAAAATCCAATATTTCAAATGAGAACGACATTCTTATAAACCTACAATAGAAACGGATTTCATTAAATAATGTACTTCGCGAACTATTTATAAATTTGACCGTTTCGAGCAGGTTCGAGCAGCAAGCAGTCCGGTTGACCTACACCGTGTCGTCTGCAATGACGCGCGTCAAACAGACACTCACAAATTTATTTTTGATTTTAAGACACGGCTCCTTTTCTTATAATGGTGGAACTACTCATGCATTACTAAACTACTAAGCATGCCATTTCACAGCAGATCTTTTAGAACGCTATACATATTTTGGTAAACGTTCATTTTGCTTAATTTAGTTGCGCGTCGCATCACTTACAGCCTTTTGATATTGCGACTCTTGTCTTGAACCCACCAAAGTTTTGATTCAATTGGCGCGTTTCCGACTTCTTCTTCCATCCACTTGCGCGGAACGTATTCTCCTTATCTGCTCATCTAAGTGTCCTTTACCTAATTTCATTAGTCAATGTATTTGGAATTTGTCACATTTCTTTATAGTTACAAAGTTTACCATGCGTAATCCACAGGTATTTCATTTTTGCTGCACGAAGTTTTCGTGAGTAATTTATATAACATTATATACTAAAAACTACTAATTCATTATTTAAAATAACTAACAGAAAATGTATGGAAAAACATTTCAAGGAAAAATATCCAAAACATTCGATGTATTATATTATTTTTATTAAATACTAGGGAATACCTGACATGCGTTGCAATGCCACTCAAAGAAATACATTTGTTTGTGTTTTAATTCTGTTTATTGAAGTGCTTTTGATAGCTGTCCATGTGAGAAGGAAGTATTTTCCAAATTTATCCCGTGCTATCTCCTACCGCTACTATGTCTCCTTTGCGATCCCTCCCTCTGTCCCATCCTCCCGTCCGCCCCCGCCCGTTATCCTCCGCGTCATCTTCCCCTTCCGCGTTATCCTTCCACCTTCGCCGCCTCCCCCCCCAAGAAACCGTACCCCTTCCACCTTCTCCAAACTCCTCCTCCCTCTTTCCCTCCCTGAGGCTAAACTATGTAAAATAAACACATTTTTCAAAACAACTCGCGCCCCACCTATTTTATGAATTAAAAACTAATTTTTTTATTAAAATTTCACAACGCCAGAGCTTACTATTATACAGAAATCTTTGCGGACGTGCGCAAAACAACTCCCCGAAATTTTATGGCAATCGGATTAATGGTTTAGGAAGCAATAAGGGTCAAACAAATTAAGAAATATTTTTTTCATACATTCTTCAATGAATCTTCACCTCTGCGCAAATTCATGCATCTCATAAGATATTTTTAGTCCCCTATACGTTAAGCAGTTCTGTGAACATGTTATGTCATGAGTTTTTATTTACATTTAATACATTTTGTGTGGAAAACCTGCAACAATCTTACGAACAGTGTAATGCAGGTACTTAAAATAATCGTTAAAGTAGAGTGTGCCACGCTGCCACGTGTTTAGCAGCTAATATCCACGTGTTACGGTCATAGTGGGAGATGCTGATAAAGCTGTTAGGGTTTGTATTGCGTAGGCTTAAGTGGTTGGGGGGATGACCGAACAACCACTTCAGCCCGCCTTCGGGATGGTGTAATAATAGGGGATGACGCCATAAAAGGCCTACAACAAATGGGCAATTGATCTTATTGTTTACGCAAAACACCTTTATCATAACTTATTTTTGAGTAGATATCTATGACCATCCAAATATATGCTATAAAAAAGGATAGTAATAGTTATGTGATGTCGAAAATATGACATTGAAATTTGTTAAGCATTCAACAATATAGACGACATACAAATTCCATTTGTCTGAGAACAAAAATAATACTACCCATTTGGACTGAAACAAATATTTTCTATGCATCTGGCATTTTTTTAACTAGTCCAACTATTTTCAGCAATTATTTTATTCTAAACAAAATTATAAAAGAGAACAAGACACAGAAAAACAGAAAAAGATAATGGTCCCAACTGGGACTCGAACCCAGACTCTCTTGTCTAACCGGGACGTGCGCGTTTACCAATTCCGCCATTGCCACCTACTGTCAAACCGTCAGATTTCAAATTGAAATTCATATTTCAAACCGATCCTTAGAATGATTGTTTCCATTAAAAATGGTAGTTGCCTATAATATGGAGAAAAAAAAATGTTGAAGATAATATTGTTAATTCTAAAATTTGAAATATGAGATTGACTCGGGAATAACGGGAATAACCTTCAAAAGACATTGATGGGAATAACCTTCAAAAGTTATAAAAAGAGTTTTTCTTACAAAAATTTGAATATTCTATTCTATCACGAGCTAAAGAGCAAAAGAATAAACGAAATCATTTTACATGCAAAAATAAATAGGAAGATGCATTATTCGTTACATTGTCACGTTTTTCAGTAAAATTTTGAAACAGATAAAAAACACAGATCTTAAATGCCACCAAATTTTAAGTTAAATACCTACAGAAAAAGATTTCACATTAAAAAAATAGGTTTTTGTTGCCGCTTTTGCTACCAATTTTTGCTCTCGTAAATTACTACGTACGTAATTGAAGACAATTTAAATTAAGACTAAAAAAAATCAATAATTCGAACCGTTTTAAAATGTTATCATGGTGATGGGAAGCATTTATACTTCTTCTTACGTCTTCAATGCGGTAGACAATACTAGGAATCCCTTGTAGCCTTTATGAATGATTAAGTAGTGGAGTACATTTGGGCACATTCCAGGTATTCAACCAAGGCTAACAAAAAGTGAGACAAAGCCTAACAATTTTACCAGCAAATTTTTATTCTACTAGTGCCCTTTCATACGAATATTCTTGAAAGGTTACCCTGTTCATACCAACTGTAGCCCAGAACAAATCAATGGAACTGCACTGATATCATATGATACCAGTCACGCCAGTTTCTAAGACATTTAGATTAATCATTTTCCTTTAATTAATCTTCTTGGAATTTTTTTTCACGATTCTACATTATGTTTTTATGTATTTTTTGACGACACATTATAGTTTTTATTTATTGGTAAGATGTAATATTATTATGAAGAGACATCATCTTCCGATGATTAGATATAAATATTTTCTGGTGAGGCATCATACTCTCAGTTAAGACATAATCTTCTCATGACGAGATATCATATTTTCTTGATGATACATCACCTCTTTATGACGACACAGCATTTTCTCATGATGGGACATCATCTTCTAATGATGTGACAAACATATTAGATTTTACCACGAAGATTTCAATTTTTTTATATGAATTCCGCACAAGAGTCCCAACTGCTCCCGCCTGGAGCCAGTGAGACTATGGAATCCCTAATTGGGGTATGTTGTGAGGCTGAAGGTAGTGAGGAGAAGAAAGAGATGGGGAAGAAGAAGGTGGGAAGTACCTGGCTATTCAGATCTGGTCAACAAACACGTCTAAAGCCATTTCACGCAAAGTTTCAATTCTGAATGGTGGTCTTACACCAGGGCGATACTGAGAGTATCTTCCACACTGAAACGTGCCGCAAATATACTATATATTATTTTAAATGAATAAATTGTGAAATAACACAAATTAATCACATAAAATTTATTTACGCACGCCGGGTTCGAACCCGCGACCTTCGGATTGTGAGTCGAAAGTCTTACCTCGGGACCACGGAGGCCGTTATACCATCTTCTTATGAACAGATATCATCTTATATTGATGGTACATCACCACATAATGATGAGACATCTATCATGACGAGGTATCACCTTTTCTTGATGATACATTACCTCTTTATGACGACACAGCATTTTCCCATGATGGGGCATCATCTTCTAATGATGTGACCAACATATTAGATTTTGTCACGACGTTGTAATATCTACACGTTCTTTCAAATAAAAGCTTATTTTTTTGTATTTCTTGGGCATTAACTATGTAATAATTTTTGGATATTTTGTTTTTGAAAAGTTTTTATTATTAATGTAAAATTTAAGTAGCTTATTTTTTGGTTGAAAGCATTTACTTTACGGTTTGACATGTTATAAAATGATAAGTTGTTGATTTTACCCTCTCACTCTTTCCTTATATTATGTTTTGTCCTTTTCTATATGTATATAAGCTCACAGAATGTTTATTTTTGATCAGTTTAATTTTTTTACCCTGAAGATGCTTGAGTAAAGCGAAACCGGTCGGTAGTAGAGAAATTAATAAAAATAAATCGTGGTTACAAACAAAATTATTGGGTTATTTCAATTTATGAAAGCTTATTTCTTCAAGCATTCAATGGCACATATTACGTATTTACAAAATGGTTTTGCAAAATAATAATTTGCAAAATAAATAACAGAAGATATGAGTAATAGAAATGCGCATTCATAATGCACTCTATTCCGCGAAACAAATATCCTGACATAATATATCAAGGATAAACTTCACGCATTGTTGGCTAAATGTAAGATTACCTTCCATCGTCAGAGAAATTTATGTCTTCGTGTTTTTAACTGAAATTTGATTTAAAACTTGTCTTCCCTGGTATCATTCAAACTAAAACTCTGTCGGAGTATTCGACTTGTTTGTAGTTAACTTTTTTGTAAGATATATTATGAAATTATTTTGCTGTCTAGTGTATGTTAAACATACTATTTATTTTGATTCCTGGTAGAAATTGTTTTTTTTTGTGTTACTGGTGTAATAGTATTAATCAATTCAATTTGGGAGGCGGGTATGGGTACCGCCTGGAACCATTTATTAGATAACCAACACCTCTGCCATAGTCACCCCAGATGGTTCGCTACATTTGGTGACTTAGCAGGGGTGCCCGGGTTCATGGGGTGAGGTTTTTCCGGATCTTGGCGGTGGATGCGACTGCCCACCAACTGTGTGGCAGGCCGGATCGGGAAAGACTGGTTGAGGGAGACTTTTGACCTTTCCAGCTGGACTCTCTCGGAAATTTGCGTTGCACCAAAGTGGTAAGGGTATAATCACACGTCCGTCACTCTTGGATACACTGACCTCAGATTTCTACTCACCCCTCATACCCTTTTCCCTTCCCAGAACTTCCTCTCCTTCCTTTTTCTAAAATGACCCTTCACACAGCTTCCTCAAAGATGACTTAGGCCCTAAGGGGAATTATTTTCTTCAGGGCCTCCTGTGAGAACTATTGTAAATAAAAAATCGAAAATCGAAATGATTATGAAGAAATAAAAATTCAAACAATCGAATTACCTCTTCAAATCCAATTTCGAATATTTTGCCTTTGCTTGCTTTTTATTTTGATGACGATGTGCTATATTTAAAGATAACGATAGCAGATACCTCCAAAAATGACGAAGTAATGAGATTTCAAAATTAAAATTGGTAACATATATAAGCAATAATTGAGTTTCATGACTTCATACAATTTATAATTCGTACCGAGAGATCACGCTTTTTGGCGGGCCACAATTATCAACGTTTTGAAGGGTAAAATCTTCGGTACTATTCGGCATTTTAGAAAAATTCCAAAATTTCTATCCTTGGCATGCTTTAATTAATGTAACACATTTGTAAATAACAAGAAATTTCGTTGTTGGAGACCTCCTCACTACATATGAGGAGATCCCGAGAAAATGCAATCCTGTACTTTAACCACAAAAATAATTAAAATAAAGAGATTACGCCATGATGATACGGCAAACTACAGTGGATCGATGGAAATATAAGACGCAAGGAGATGAAAGAAGAAACCCCCGAAGACATGAAATCATCGAGTATGACAAATACTCGTGCCGGGGCGCGTATTTCCAAACCCTATACCGGTTCAGTCGCGGTACATTTTCAATATCAAAATTTCAAAATTTGGAAATAAAATTATTAATTTCTAATGTACACCACTGGTAAGATTATTTTATCTAGATTCTAGAAAAAAATTTGTTTTTTCAAAGTGATAAAAAATAACCAATATAGAGGTGTATTTACAATATACGGAAATAATATCAAAATTTAAATATTTAGGAATAAAATCATTAATTTCTAATACACACGTAGGAAAGATTATTTTATCTACATTTTTGAACAATTTTTTTTTACAAAGTGATAAAAAATAACCAATATAGGGGTGTATTTAAAATGTAAAATGTCGCTACCGCGACTGAACCGGTATAGGGTTCGGAAATGCGCTGCCGGGGCAGGTTAAGAATCGGCACAACAGAAGAGTACCTAAAATATTTACATACAATAGATGAACTTCAATAAAGCCAAGAAAAACTTTTGGAGAATTACATACTCTTTCTGCTCACCCGCGAGAGGATTTTTTTACATTAACTCCACAAAGAAGGCCCCGAGAAAAAATATCCCTGAGAACCTACATCATCTTTTGGGACCCTGTGCGAGGAGTTTTTTTGGGGAAAGGAGGAGAGAGAGTTCTGGGAAGAAAAATAGGTATGAAGGGTGGGTAGGAATCTGAAAGTCAGGAGTAACGGACGTGCGAATCCATCAAGGCGGTGGCTTGAAGGAGTCCGGTTGGATAGGTCAAAAGGTCTCTTTCAACCATCATTCATTCCCGATCCAGCCCGCCACGCAGTGGTAACAAACACATCTGCCGCCAACCCCTAGATAAACCTCACCTCGTGATCCCGGACCCTCTTGTCAAGTCGCCAAACGCAGCGAACCGCTTTGGGTGACCTATGGCAGGCTCCATGGTAAGATTGCTTAGTTAGATAGTTAGTTTCAAATTTTCGAATTGTTAATTATTCGAAACTTTATATTTGCCATGTTTCAAAAATATTAAAATATCCGATTTTGTCCTTAACTAGTTTAGGATCTAGTTCGGCAGGTAACAAATTAGTTCCATGTTTTTGGATGAGTAATTGCTTAAATCGTTATATTTTACGATTGCGTCGCTTTGGGAATTTTTAAACATGAACACCAGACATAAGTGACCTTGGCTGTAGCCAATGATTTTTTTTTCACATTACAATATTGGCTAACGAAAAGAATGGGGAACGTTAAAAATAAATATTTCCAAAAACTCAAACAGAATATTTAAAATATTTATCAAAACTAAATCCAAAAAAGAATATCAAATAAATAAGAAAGCCCTATTCATTGTCATCTAGCAGTAAAAATATCATTTAGTTGACTTTTCTTCTGTTCGCAATACAAGTGGATTAAGTTTTCCTTCTGGCTTGCGGAAAAAAACAATTGCATGATAATAATGATATCATTACTGGTTAGGTCAGGTATCCGAACAAGAGCTTCAACGTATAATTAATGCAGTCAATTGAATCGCAGAATTAATTAACGACCCTTCATGTTTCGGAAATCCATAAATCTTCCCTCAAAATCAACACCTTTCGACGACTACAAAACTCGTTTAAACAACAGAATCAAATTATCGTTTGAGCATACAGCGGAGTTAAATATTCCAAATGAAGCGATAAATTAACCACAAACAAAGCCTGGATTAACGTTGGGGCTGCACTGGCTCACGTTAGTTACGTTTCGTTCTAGCTGCACCAACGCCATCGTAAAAAGCAACGTTATTGGAAATTGCAAATATTGTAGTTTCAATGTGGCAAAGCTTTTGCCACGAAAAGATTCTGATTCTGACAATTGTTTATATTACACATTTTTTGAAAAAAAAAATTGTTTTTCCCTTAAAAATTATAACTGTATAATATTGTATATGCTACAATCGATGATATAAATCGGTGGTTCTTAAACTTTTTGTAACTTTGGATCACTTTCAGATTTTCAAAATAACAACGGACCCTGACAAAGAAAATTTTAGGAAAAGGAAACAACGCTATATAAAAATCAATTTTATTGTTTACTTAACAATATAAGGTTAGTTAAATAATATTAATAATTAACTAATTTATATCATAACTAGATTAATGAGAAGTATGCTGTTGTTTGGACTCAGTGAACATCTTAAATTGAGGTATCGTCTTCGATAAGGCGTGAGTCCTCTTTGATGTCTAATCGATTACGATTTTTAGTTTTAATTGAAACCAGAACCGAGAACCCGAACTCACACAGATACATAGTTGGAAATGAATAGACAGCTCGTTCGATAAAGAGAGGGTAAGCTTGTCCCAAAGAACATCAAAACTTGCAAAGATTCTTTGTATGAAATTCAGCTTGCATTATTTCCTTGGATCTCATGTTAAAGAAGTCAACTTTAACAAGATCTCCACTGCTGATATTATTAATAAGGTTTTTCTATGGTTTATCAAGGTGTTCTGAACTAAATTAGCCTTCAAAAGAGTTCTGCAATGCTTTGACAACTGTTTTTGTACTACGTCTGATATACTTTTCATAGTGCATTTCATTTCACCCTGCGCCAGCAACTCTTCCAACACGGAAAAATTCACAGTGTTATCTGATTTTGATTTCATTTTACAAAGAGGTAGCTTACAATAAAACCTTTCAACCATTCTGTCGCATTCACGATGGTTGCTGCAAGACCCAAACAAACGATACGCGAATTACTGCATGATATTTGTAATACAAATTTAAGGTTGAACTGGGGGCGTGTGGACCCTTGACACTCATGTCACAGACCCCAATTTAAGAAACCCTGGTGTTAATACATGTTATCATTTTACAGTTCTGGTAATGAGAAGAGCTGGAGTATGGAAAGTGAAAAAAAATCACTGCCAGTGTTATTTTCACTCGAGGTTTGAAGGAACTATCACATGCAGTTAAACAATATACAAATAGATTCCGAGAGGAAATATGAACAATTATATCTATAAAACGCGAAAAAAATGGATTCGAATAATTGGAACACAATAATTATCGTCAAAATGGTAAATATTTTTTCCTCACTTTAAAATAAGCACAAGTACCTACTCTAGAAACAAAACTATCGGATTTGTTTTTTTAAACTAACAATCGCCGTCTTTTTTGCACAAACCTATTTGCTTTTCGGGAGATATCATTGACTGTTGCTAAAATTGGACCTCCGTGTCGGAGGGTGTCGGAGGAACAACTTCCTTACTTTTACAATCGGGGATGTCACTACTGTATGTTAAGGCTAAATCTGTAAAAGAATTCAGTCAATTCGTTGGATAAAACTTCTTCTGGCTACCTGCACATAACAGCTTTCAGGTCTGTAAGATTTAAGATTCTAAAGTCATATACAAGTAAAAATTTAAATTTGACGTTTTGTTTTGTAAACAACTTTATTATAAACAGTGTAAAAATATTGGCTTCGCTGCCCGTGAGAAACAACAATCGGAAATTCAAATTTTTCTTGACATTAAATAGCTGTGTTAGTGATTAAATTTTGTCCGGTCAGTGGCTGAGTTGGCATCGTGTTTGGGTGCCACCCAGTTGTCGTGTGTTGAATTCCTGGGCTGATTCGTGACAAGTTCGAAATTTTCAAATACAATAAGGTTATTTATACGGAATCCCGGGAATGTTTGTCTTAAAAAAAATCTGAACAGTCGGAAAATTTCGAGGTTTCACATTATTTTGCTCTTGCCAGTTCCTCACTTGTCTCAAACTCCACAGTTCTTTTTTAATCATATTTTTTTAATCATAATTTTCAAATAATATTTGAAAATTATGATTAAAAAAAACAGCAAAAGCTTTTTATAAATAACTCGAACTTTATATTCGTAGGAGCCCCATTTCAATCAGGCAGCACCCAAATATTTTCCAGCAAATTATTTGGTTCGTAGTATCTAACATTGTTAACGTGATTTGAAAATCAGTTTGCACACAGCCTGGGCTCTAAAACGATTAGAATAATCGATATACCGACAACTGTGGCCCCAAGTTAACACAATCATTCCATTGTTTGACCTCTAATTATCATTGGCAATTTCATTAATATCATTTGGCATGAATTAAAATCAGGACAACAGTCCTCGACATTTATGTGCATGCTCATTATGATTTCAATGGGATTATTATGAACTTATTAATTATTACTTTACACGCGTAATTACTTTTGTGTAATATGTGGTTTGTATTATATGTGATCTACGTTGAATTTTTATGAGTCGAACATACTATTTACCTACTTTTAATAAATTGAAGTGTTAGCTATTTCATCCTGTATGGAGGATACTCTTGGTGTGAGGCAAATCATTACATATACTAATAAGACAGACCGATCAGTGCTTAAGTTTTTGGTTCTCACGTTTCCATCGAGGCGTCGTGAGTTCGATTCCTTGGCTGGCTAAGTCCTCCATTACGACACAAGCAACATTTTTCGCTTACTGTGGTGGTAGTAGGAGATTTTTCAAATATTGTCATTTATTCATAACATGGTAGAATTTATCTTTCTTTAAAAAAAAATCTGAATAAATTGTTGCTTCTTTATTTTATCAGGAACGTTTACAGATTAAAAATCTTTACACAGTTTAAAATGAAGTCGCTCACGCTGTCTGTACGATTAGATCTTTTAAACTATGCAACGGATTTTCATACGGATTTCACCAATAGATAGAATGATTCATGAGCAAGGTTTTTGGGTATATAATTTGTCAAGATGTTGTGTAAATTGGTTGAAATATATAAATAAAGGACTGGCAAATGGGCGGTGTGGATTTGATATGAATGCAAATTAAAAGATGGCGTTGGTTATAAAGGTTGGGTAATGGCGTTGTGTTTCGTTAACCAATAACGTGTGACCGGGTCTGCTAGTATAGAATAATAATAAAGAATCAGAGTGTGCAATTCACACGCGCTAAAAGTGAAATCTTCGAAAGAGTGAGGAGGCTACGAAGCACCGCACAAAAAGGAGACCGATTAAACTGATTCTTTTGCAGGCTAAATCCTGCTAATGTATGTTTTTATCGCTTTTTAGTGTCGTTATTTTTCGTTTCATCGAGTTTCAAATCACAACGGTGCTAAAAAAGTTTTCACTTCAAAAGCAAATTATAAAATTGGGTTATAACTTAATAACTAATGTTCACACCTTACACTAATAATAAATAAAAAAACATCAATAATTTTTAACTTTTTTTTTTTACTTATTATTATCTACATAAAGTTATATAAAAGGTACTAGAAAAACCAAATTAACATAAAAGATACAAGTAAAATAAAAAAAGGACAATGTGCCAGCTCGGTGGCTAAGAGATAAAGAAACAATGAAAATGCCCATAATTTATTTATTTATTTTTATTTATTATATTACGTTATATACAATTAAATAGCAAAATAACATAATAATATATTTCAAGATAACTGTAAATATTAAAAATGTGGACAAGTGTTATTATGTCTTGTAGGTCAACATAGTTCCTAGCTAGGCAGATTGCCTGTTCTAAGGAACCAATTGCTGATGAAAAAGTCAGACATGTATTTTGTGATAAAATGTTGTTTTTATTTATTTTTTTCTAATAAAATATGTACCAAGTTTATATTTACTGTGCCATTTTTAGGTAACCATGTAAAACTTTAAGTGACATTATTTAATAGTTTTTCAGACTCCATTCTACCCAAGTCAATCAACCATTTAGTTATTAATGAACCGATGCAGGACATTTTGCATGTCTTAATATTTAATTCTGGGGGGATTTTATTATACAATTTCGGTCCCAGATATGTATATTATGTCTTTTGATACTTTGCCTTATTGCTCTCTGGGATCACGAGATCCTTTCTAGTGTGACTTCTTGTGATATATTTATGCTCAATTTTATGAAGATTTTCTAGATTTTTGTGTACATGGATAATAACTCTTTTTATGTAGTTTTGACGAACATCAAGTACATTAAATTGTTTGTAGAGTTGATCGCTAGAAAACGTATAGGGTTTACGCAATATGACTCTAATTATGGATTTCTGGGCCTTCACAAGCGGATCTAAAATAGTTCTACCTGATGCTCCCCAACCAATACAACCATACGTTAAGATGGAGTTGCATAATCCGAAATATATTTTTCTTAGGTCTTGTTGATTAATTACATTTCGTAATACAAAGAATATGTGAATTAATTTTCTTACCCTTATTGCAAGGTTGTCAATGTGATATTTCCACTTAAGATGATTGTCTATAATAACGCCCAGATATTTGATGTTTTTCACACATTCCAAAGCTTCACAGTTGCAGTCAGAATCTGTGTTATCGAAATCACAGTTAGGTTTATGTGTTTTTATTGTGTATGACATACTAGGTTGTCCTTTTAAAGTTGAGCTGAATCTTATGTATTTAGTTTTTGCTATATTTAGAGTTAATAGATTTTTGTCAAGCCACTGTTTTATCGCGTTGATTCCACTTTCAGCGTGTTTGTGAGTTTGTGTCCAATCATCTCCTTCAAATAAAGCTACTGTATCTCTGCGAATGTAATAATTTTTCCGCCTACTGTTAGTTCGCATAACTCGTTTATGTAAATTATGAATAGAAGAGGTCCCAATGTGCTTCCTTGTGGTACGCCGAAGTTAGTATTTAGTGAGTTACTCACTGTTTTGCCCATTTTGAGTTGCTGGCTTCTACCCGTTAAATAACTTTTCAACCATTCATAGGGCATACCCACAATACCAATATTTTTTAATCTTTTGAGGAGTAATTTATGAGAAATTGTATCAAAAGCCTTGGCTAAGTCTAAGAACAGTGCAATGCTTTTCTTTCCGCGATCTAAATTTCTAGAGATATGTTCTGTAAGTTGCGCTATAGCGTCGTCTGTTCCTCTCCCCGCCGAAAGCCGAACTGATTTTTGCTCAAAAGTTTTTGGCTCTCTATATAGTTACTCAATCTATTTTTAAAGATTTTTTCTATAATTTTTGAGATAGCATTCAACAGGGATATTGGCCTATAATTGCCTACTTGGTTTTTGGGTCCACTTTTGTAGATTGGTACTACTGAAGACTTTTTAAGATGGTCGGGGAAAACCCCTGAAGAAAAACTTTTATTGAAAATGTTCGATAAAGGTGATGCAATATTATGTTTAATGATTTTTAGTGTATGAGTGTTAAGACCGTCAGGATCTTTTGAATGTGTATTGTTGAGATTGTCAATAATTTTTGAAACCTCTTCATTTGTCGTAGGTGAGAATTTAAAAGAAAAAGAATTATGTTTTGGTTCTATTGCAGATGCCAATGAATTTTCAGTTTCCTTGGTGATACTTAGGATGTTTTCTGCAAGGTTAGACCTAACTGTTGTAAAGTATTGGTTGGTGTGGCTTGCAATTATGCCCAAATCGGTCGTGGCAGTGTTTCCAATCAGAAGTTCGTTAATATTGGAGTCAGTTGTATGTTTAGTATTGGTAATTTGTTTAACGATATTCCATATGTTTTTACTAGATGGATCTTTGTCGAGTTGATGCTTATAGTACCGTTCTTTTGCATTGCGCATAACAGTTTTGCAAATGTTACGATACCTACGGTAATTCTGTTGTTTAAGAGTGTTTTGTGGGTCTTTTGTCGCCACTTTGTGTAAATGATTTCTTTTGTGTATAGCTTTTACAATTCCACTGCTAATCCAAGGAGTAAGTTGTAATTTTTTATGTGCAATGGGTTTAACGTTTGAATTTTTTGTTATATGCATGTTAATTTTGTTAATAAATAAGTTGAGTGTGTTATTAACATCAGTCTCTCCACATACATCCTGCCATGTTTCATCATTTAGATCCTTAATTAAACCCTCATAGCAGATGGATGTTGTAAATTGGCTAGTTTTTACTAGTTTTTTAAGAGAAGTGTCTGGGATGCTTATTGCGGTTGTATAGTGATCAGTTATTGTATTGTGAATAATAAATGTATTGGAAGCCATAATATTTCTGGTATTTATGTGATCTAAACATGACATGCTATTATTTTGAACCCTGGTAGGAACTTTAATATTTATTGCAAAGTTGTTTTCTGCCATGGCGCACATGTAATCATGACATTGTCTGTGTATATTTCCATACGTGTTAATATTTATGTCCCCCATCACTATTTGTTGTTTGAAGTCGCTACATTTTTTGAGTTCAGATATGAGATTTTCCAGAAATGGTTGAATGTCGTGGAATGATGGCGATCTGTAAATGGCTAAAATACATAGATATCTATTAATTACTAGTTTCAGACAATTTGATTGACTGATACAAATTTATTGAACTTGAGAGTGGATGTCATCGCGAATGTAAGCTACCACTCCACTGTTTTGATTTAATTGCTGTGTTGTATGATATTCATGATATCCTGCAATTTGTTTTGAGAGATATGAGTCATTTAGTCTGCATTCTGTAAGGATTATTATATGAAATCTCACAGTCAACTTAACACTGTCCAAAAATATAAGAAAGTCATCAAGATTTTCCATTGTACGGATATTTTGATGTATAATGTTAACTTTGTTTAAACTCCAGTTAAATTCTTTGAGTTCATCAGTTTCTTCTATGATAAATTCATTGTTTGGCTCTCCAATATTATCTATTTCCATATAAGCGTTTAAAACCATTTTATTTTAGATATATTATAAAATGCTAACTTAGTATCGCTGCGTACTATGCCTGTATTTACAATAATCCAAAACTATATTCAGTGACTTTCTGGATACTTACCAACCATCAATTTTTTTCTTCCACCGCTTACATTGATGTCACAATTCTCTCCAATTTAGTGATGCCACAGTTCTACCGGTTCCCGGTAGTTTGGACTAGGTAGTATTGTGTGATAACATAAAAAATAAAATAATTATGCCACAACTCATTTCTATACCAATCTTCAATACACTTATTTTTTTGATAATTCTATTGGCCCTAAATTTATTTGAATGAGGCAGAACGTTTTATTCACATGATAAGCCCATATGTTTCTTATCGAAATCATTATTATTTAAAGTCACGCGAACGGGTAGAAAAAAAAAACAAAAAAACCACCCAAACCGGGGCAAAAAGGCATCGCGTCCGAAGCGCGAACAATGCAACGTAGCAAGCAGTAAAGCAGTATATTCGGGATTTCCAAACGCCGTTGTAACACGGGATTATGTCGGCCAACAAAAGCTCCGACGAATTTGTAACTCATTCACGTAATCGGTCGGTGTGTATCTCTGGGCGGGGGCGGACGGAAGGGCGGGAGGGCGGCAGATAGGGCAAGGGCTGCCCAATCAACCAGGGCGGCTAATTGCGCAAAGTATCGCCGTTTTTTAACCCCCGAAATCAGAGCACTGCGAGGGTGGCGGAGAGCCTGCCGCGAGATGTGACCGCAGATAACAAGGGATTGTACGTATCAAAATGTGTCTTAGAATGTTCTTGTAGGTACAAATAGAATATTATTTTATGGTTGACCAATGTTTTGTTTCAAAATTTTCTTCTGCATCATTTTTATTTATTTCCACACATACGACAAGCATGTGCTGTGTTCGTGGAAAATTGTAAATTTTTAAATGTATATACAAACATAATTAAATTGACATATGAATAGAACAACAACATACATAATGTAACAGTATAAATGTAAAATTAAAAATACAAAAAAAAAAATCAGTGAAATTAATAAATAGTAAGTAAAAATGAAAAGTAAAAAATAAAAAGATAAAAAAATAAAATAGTTAAAAGGATTTTTTTTTACAGGACCTCCACACAGGAGGCCCTGATGAAAATAATTTCCCTCAGGGCCTATGTCATCTTTGGGGATGCTGTGTGGAGGATTTTTTTAGGAAAGGAAGGAGAAGGGAGTTCTGGGAAGGATAAAAAGGTTTGAGGGGTGGTTAGGAATCTAGGGTTCAGTGTGTCCTCCGCCTCCAAGACCTATACAAACCTCACCCCATGAACCCGGGCACTCCTGCTAAATCACCAAACGTAGGATCTAAGGCGTAGGTGTTGGTTATCCAATAAAGGTTCCCGGGGCAGTGGTACCCATTCTCGTCTTCCAAATTTAATGTTTAAACTATAAGATATCTTAAAAAACAATAAAAATATTATATATAAAAAATGTTATAAAAATCGCTCCTAGTAGAAGCAAAAATATTGATTATGACAGCGCGATATGATAGATTTTATGTTGTACCTGTGATGTATTTCTAATTCATTAATATTACAGACTAATTACTGGTAGGTTGTATTATGACTACATGATACATTATAGTTACATTATACTTGCAGACAAATTTTGTTTTATGCACCTCTGTATGAGGATGGACTACCGACATGATCGATATTAGAATATTCATTACTTAATCTGTGCAAGCGGGTTGTTATTGAATTTTGTTCTGAATAATAAGGTTACCTGAGCCGAGTTTGTCTACTAGGCACATGATCATTTATAAACTAAACATATTTTAAATTTAAAAAAAATTGTTGATTGTAATTTTGACTACCATAACACGGACGTGTGCCTAGAGTATTAGCCGAAAAACCTGTAAAAAAGTGTAAACAAAAGTTATTTTATGAATAAAGAATAACAAAAAAAAATCATGGCTAATGTCATCCGCGGGAGTTCATAATTTCAAATTAATTATTTTGAGAAATTTATCTTGGCAAGCTACTACGTAATTACATTGAACAAATACGTTTTGTGTCTTTGTTTTAAAACATTATTCGACCATTCGATGTTATCAGTATAAGTTTACATAATAAGTGAGTTTGCACATTGAATAAAATGAAATATATGTAGAATATTTGTACACGTAAAAATGGGTGACACTCTTAGTGTGGTTTCAGTGCGATTACGAAATCATTGTTAATTAATTAAATTAAATCATTGTTAATTGACAAGTTGCTTAAAATGGCTTAAGCATGTTTAGTGACCAGATCTGAAAAGTTAGGAACTCCAATAAATCTTTCCTTCCCACTTTTTCAACCTACATCATCTTCAAAATTTGCTGTTATATTTTGTACCACTGGTTCGGGAACTTATAAATTCTTATACGATGTCCAATAAATAAGCAATTCCTTGTCAAGTTCTTACTGGTTTCTGAACAACTCTCATATTATAAAAACCACTTTCCTTTGTAAATTATTTTCAAAAATAAAAACATATATAGGAATTTAAAAATTTTACAAACACTTATCTTCTTTCAAATAAACCGCCAATTTACGGAAACTACGGTTAATAGTCACCCCTGTGTTTGGAACATTTAAAAGCATTACAAAGATGAAATTATTAATTGTTTTCATAAATTCATTGTTCATTCAAATAAACGGCAAAAAAAAAAAAAATAATGTTCTCTGTGAACCCGAAAAAATAAATCAAATTAGATAGAGAAAAAAGAATACGATAGAAAGAGGAAAAAGTAGGTACCTATAAACATTAAAAATAATGCATTATTATAGTTTTTATTAAATAGAAACAAATCACTTTCCTTGCGCCGATTATTTAATCAAAATTATCAACTTGTTTTAAAACCAACGATTTTTTTGTCAGGGTAAAATGAAAAATAAAAACCATTTTATCCTGACGAATTTCAATAAAATAAACAGGGTATGCAAAGTGATTCTTTTCATTTAAGAGTGGGGGTAGGGTTTTAAAAGCCATTTTTAACATTATTTTTTTTCTAAATGTACAACATGTCGATAGTATTGTGTCAAAATTTCAAGTAAATTGGAGCAAAACTAACGAAGAAACAGCGTTTCAAGCGACCGGTCCTCTTGCTCAATTCAAGTATAAAAAAACTTTAAATCGATTTTCTCGCAAATTTTTTAAAAAAGTTTGTGAACATTATAACTTAAAATCTACTTAACCGATCCTTTTGAAATTTTGTACACTATTTTTTCACATATATCAACAGGTAGTGACGAAGAGTTTTTTTTTTTACAATTTTTTTTTTCCATTTTATAATAACGTATTTACCTAGCAAAAATCACATTTTTGACTTCAACATGTTGCAAAAAAAAAAGAATCAATAAAAAAAAAACGCTTCTTCACAACCTAGAAAAACATATCACCTTTTCAAAACATTTTGATTTTTTTGTTTAAAATTATTTGTTAACGAGTTATGATGTTCACCGCATTTTCGGGGTTCCTCGGGAGATTCGCTATCACGGACTTATTTATTGATATTTTTTATAAATTTTTTTTAAAGGTACTTCAGATGTCATACTGTAACGTGTATATAAAATAAATAAACCAACATTATTCATATCACCAAAAAAAAATCATGAAAACATGCTTTTTTTTAGTCTTTAAAACCCTACCCCCCCCCTTAATTACTATAACGCCACAAAGTTAATTTACAATTTTTGAAGAAAAATAGTTTTTACTCATTTTCCGTTCTATGTGATATATTAATACCAGTTATGCACAATAAATACAATTAATCACGTTAACATGTTCAATATTTGTTTCATCAAATTTCACACAGTAAATCGAAACATCCAATAAATCACCGGGGTGTCAGAGAACGCTCGAAACAATGGAAGATAATTCGCACTCATGGTTGCTATGAAATTTCCAACAAAGCTATTCTATGAAGTCTAGCCGTGTAATGGATCCTTTCACAACAGGTAACAATAACGACTCCTTCTGCCTTTAACTCCCGCCACTCCCTGCAACCTCTCCCTTCTTCCCTGAACCGGGGTGTTCTGAAAAGACTCAGTGATTACGATGCTGAAAGTGTGCCGCCAAATGAAGTAACTTTCTGTAATTTGGGAGCCGCTGTTCATACTAATCAATTGGTGAAGTGTGGGGTAGGGGGGGAGGTGAGGGAGGTGGCTCGGACAAGGAACGGATTGTCGGGAGACGCTGGTATTTATTTTATGGTCCGTTTCAATTTTAAAAACGTGCGAGGGTGGGAAATCTAATTGTAGTCGTTGTAAAACGATATCTTGCAGGTCAGGTAAAAAAATACTCGCGTCTCGTTGTTTTCTTTTGATTTTCAAGGTTTTCAATAATCATCTTGTTTTTAATCAACTTTTTGCTACCTATATCTACTTTCTATGTAGAGAAATTACTACTTTCTGAATGGAAAATTTTTAAATTATTCGATCCACATGGAAAATGAAGGTCTACCAACCGAGAACTGTCCTTGATATTATGAATATCAAACATATTTTGAGAAAAAAAAACACAACTAATTGTTACCTTTTTTACATTAAATCCACTCAGAAGACCTTAATGAGAATAATTTCCCTCAGGACCTATGTTTGGGGATGATGTGTGATGGGTCTTCTTACGGAAAGGAAGGAGTGAACCCGGGTCTTGAAGAGACCCATCTAGTAGGAGAGAGGAAGGAAGGAGTGAACCCGAGAGTTAAAGAGACCCATCTAGTAGGAGAGAGGAAGGAAGGAGTGAACCCGAGAGTTAAAGAGACCCATCTAGTAGGAGAGAGGAAGGAAGGAGTGAACCCGAGAGTTGAAGAAACCCATCTAGTAGGAGAGAGGAAGGAAGGAGTGAACCCGAGAATTGAAGAGACCCTTCTAGTAGGAGAGAGGAAGGAAGGAATGAACCCAGGTGTTAAAGAGACCCATCTTGTACAACTCTTTGTCGTTGAATCGTAGTAATGACCCATTCTCATGTGACAAATGTCAATTGTGTACAAGTGTCGGGCTCGCATTTGGAGTGTTTCCCGACTGTAAAACCCAACCAAACAAAAAACCGTACTGCAGTAATTAATTTGAGCTTCACGGGAATCGAATCCGTAATTTTCTGATTCTGATTTAAACGGAGGAATTTTGACTTTTATTTAAACGATTTAAGCCACTAATCTACTGAAGCCGCATTTTAAAATGTCATTAGCAGTAATTAAGATAAATTTTAATATTAATAATACATCTAGAAAAGGAAGGAAAAACAACGTATAAGTAAAAATGTAAACAAATCCTGGCCTTTATTAATTTAAAAAAACTGTGTCAGAATGAACATTGCAAATTTGAAATGGTATATATATGATAAGTTATATGATAAGTTACTTGATAAGTTCAAAACATTTATTTTGCCAATCTATTAAAATAATAAAAAAGTTAAATTAAACAAAATTATTTTCGCAAATTGTTAAACGCGTACTAAATGAATGACACGGTATTAATGATAATAAAAAAAACCAATGCATGTTTAATTCGGCGGATCCGTAAGTGGACCCCATAGCTCAGTTGAACAGAACATTCTCACGGTTAGCAAGAGGTCTCTTTGTGCAAATCCTGGTACTGCAGATAATAATATATTTTTTTAATCGTTTTTGTCAAAATTTGAAAATATTTGCATGATTGTAATTTACTAATATTGATATAAATTATCACTACATTATCAAGTTGTCTACAAATATTAAGAAAAGGTATTATATAATTGTTATGATTACCGAAGAACGTCTTTTAAAAACAACCATCATTCAGGTATTTACATATCTCTCAATTATTGCTCTTAAATTATGAATAAGACGCTCGTTAATAAATAGAAAAAAATAATTGTTTATTGAAATCCACCCACAGAGTTATATCCGGGAATCCTTATTAATGTTTACGGGAAGGCTCCGTTTCCGGTAACGTTCTCCTCGGTTCCCGCGTTATTTTAGAGTTCTTCCTGTTTGGTCACTTGCCAAATTACATTACGTGTCTTCCGGAAGTGATGGCTGCAGCCGGATCACAGGAAGCAGGAACTATTTGCGTTTTTCCATAATCCGCGGCGGTTGTGGGAAATTGTTAATAGAATATTTCAGAGGATTCATTCGATGATTTCCGTAAAAATCGGTTAATTTATGTACACAAATTTCAGAATACTTTACGGGAAGTATAAGAGCAACTTGTAATAAATTATTTTGATGGAGACCGCCATGGTCAAGCGGTTAAGATTATCGACAATTCAGAGTTCGTGGGTTCGAATCCTGGGATGCGTAAGTGAATTTTATTGACTTAATATGATTTTTCACAAATCATTCATGTAAAATGAAATATATATTATCCATATCTACGTCGCACATTCCAGAGTGGTGAGTACACTCAGTATTGCCCTGATAATAGACCACAAATCAGAATTGAACATTTGCTTTTTTTTTTTTTTTTCAAATGTATGTTTATTCAGTTTTAATTTTACAATATTTTATTTTACAAATCTTACGAAACTGATCGATCAGTTAAAGCGGCGCTTCCCGGATCAAAAAGAAGAAGATGGAGAGATATGTAATTACGATTGTCGGACAGAGCGCGCTAATATTAAAAATGAAGCGAAAATTGCGAAAATGCTTAATAAAACATGACTCGTTTAAAATAGAGCAAAAATCTCGTAGAAGGTATCTTAAGTATCATTTAAAGAAACATTGTGAATTTTTTCACTAAAATAACTTGTATAATAATAGAAATAGACCTGTTTTCAATAATATTCGAGCCACACTTTGCGATTTTTTTTCTATCGAGGGAATTTAATTTAATTTGTGTTTCGACGTGGAACGTATCTAGATATTATCTTCAAAAATAAAATATATTTCTTTAAGAGCTTAAAAACTTCAAATGTTTAAGGGAGGTATGTAGGAAATCGGTCCAAATTCGGATAGCTGCGGCTGAAATGGCTTTAGTCGTGATTTGTAACCAGATCTGAATAATCAGGTACTCTCCCTTTACCATCTTCTTTGCGTCGCTTGTGTGGTATTCACATATACCTACATATAAATATACACGCGCACACATTTAAAGAATTTTGATGGTGTCGTCTACATTTTTTTACCTTTATTTAAAATTTATAAGACACAGCTTTTCGAAAATTATTCCTTAGAATGAAAACTGAGGTCAATTTCCATTCTAAAATATTTATGAAGTTTTTACAAATTTCATATTCCAAATTCAAATCAGAGGCGTGCCATGACCATGAAATTTTCAGGGAGCGTAGTTGCCCTTATAAATATGGAGCCAACATTGTTATCCGATATCAAGCTCGATATTCCCCGATGCACTCACTGGCGCCCTCTGGCGATAGAGGGTGGAAATGGGGTCGGGGCTTGACTTCCACGTGTAAATAATAAATGCCCATGGGTGTCAAATGGAGCCACGTTACAGTGGCCAAGTATAGTCGTACAGACTCTCTTTGAATCCAAATAAAGTCCTGCACAATAAGCTTTAGATTTGATAATATATGGGTTGGTACAGATAGTAAACACATATTTTTAAAATTTTACAAGCAATTTTTTTTATTGTATGACTAATTAACTCGTCGCTGATAACAATTAACTACAGTAGAAATCAAAAGTCGATGCAAATAAAATGTCCCCGGTCCTTGAATATTTCAATTCTCTTTTTCCTTGTTGAACAATATCAACATGACAAGTCTTTTTTCTGACAGCTAAGTGAATGCTTTTAAAGCTCATAGCTTATGATGAAATATAAGTTGGAAACTCAAAATGTTTGCGTTTTTCAAACATTTTCAGAGAAAAAGTAGTTCAAACTTACTGATTTATAGTTCACACAAAAAAAAATTCTGCAAGTAAAAAATAATTTTATGTCGAAAATATTTCCTAAAGTCAAAACATTTTCCCACATATCAAAGCGTACATAACATTCTGTAAGTTTTACAATCTAACTGACATGTGTCTTTCAAAACATAATAACTTAATATACCTGTTTCAATCTATTTACATGAAAAAACTGAAGGTGTTGTGTACTCTCAGAGCTAACATCATAAATAATACGTGTTTTTTTGTAATAAACCTACGAAAATTTTTATGTTAATAATTTAACATCAGTAACATGATGCTTCATGAGACTTTGTGATCGCCCTGCAGAAACCAGTTCCAGCGGGCAACATCACTAGTTTCAAGGGCACACATCGAAAGGGAGTTTTTGCTATCACTGTGAATGCGGCTGTGTACAAATGATATAATCCCTTTGACAGCGGGGCGCTTATTTTGATAGGTGGAATCGTCCAGACTGCTAGGGATGGAGTTGATTTGATCAGAGACAGGTGGAGCGTGCCAATCCGTCTCCGTTACTCACCTTACGTGAACTCAAAAGAAAACCGGTTATATTTTCAGAATTCTGACTGAAATGGGAACCGGCTCACTGGCCTTTGTTACTACCAGGAAGTTGCGAAAGAACCGAAGAAAGTTACTTTTATTCACTTGTCAAAAAGCTAGAGCAAGATAAGAAATAAGGCAGTACACATTTTTTATGGGAACAAGATCTTTACGTTGGTACGTGTCAGTTGCTTCAGCGATAAAAGTTGTTGTTTTTTTCTTTACTCTTCAAGGGTGATCGTGGCCATAAATCCAAAGTGAATATAAAGTTAACAAATTTAATAATAAGTTGAGAAATGTGAGTATACAAAATATTTGTCTCCACGGTTCTAATTTATAATAATAAAACAATTATATTATATAACTTAACAACCACGAAGTTGACAAAATACAACATATCCCAACTGAAATTCTCGGAGAAAATAATGTTTTGATATTTATTTTTTTAATCATGTTAATATACCTAGATAATATCATTATGTTATGTGTTTTAATATTTAAACTCAACATCTCAAATCTATTTTTATTATTGACAGATCTTAAAAAAATTAGGAAAATAAGAAGATCAAAATAGTGAAAAATATTATTGAAAAAGTGTTTTAATGTTTACTTTAAATTTGGAATGTTTTGTTTCTCATCTTACGGGAAAACGGGTTAAACGTTAAACTGCAATATATTTAAAAATTTAAAACAATATATTTGGAGCTATTTCTGCTGTTCATTGTAAAATATGCATTATCGTAGTCTAAAATCATGTAGGCAGAATCATACATAAAAGCACTTGGACCCATTAGCTTATTTTCAAGCTACCAATACGGACAGACATAATATGTAATGACATTGACGTATGATGCATCCCTGAGTTATTTGAAAACAGGTATATTATTTAAAAAATAAATTATTTTAATTTTTTTATTTATTGTGGATGTAACGATTTCTAAACTGTTTTGGCAGAGTTTTATTTTCGAAAAAATATTTGTTACAGAATTTTAGCAATTAGCAACCGGTTTACACATCCGTGCCATTAACAAAGTTTTATAATTAATGTTTTGTAATTAAGTTAAAGATAAAATTTATTAACAAATGTGCATTGTAAAATGAAATTCTTAAAAAAAAATCATGTTAAAGAACTTTATAACCCCGACCAACATGTGTTTCAAAATTCATGAAAAAGAATCCAGTTTAAAGGAAAACATATAAAAAGATGGTCACCAATAAAAAAATATTTAATTTTGGAGGAATTTTATATCAACAAGAAGGTCCTGCCAAGCCACCGAGATCATCCTTATTGAAACATGTAGGTACAGTAGCTCATTTGGGGGTGGTTCCCGAAAGAAGTAGCGCTCGCATTATCACCCACCCTCCGGAGCCGCTTTCCGTTATTGGGTACGTGACTGCCAGATATCAATCCTCCACTCTCTACTCGCTACCCTCTACCCTCTACTACCTTCTTTCTTACTTCACTTTTCGCCCCTATTCCCATACTCCATATTCGATATTTTATAGATGGGAAATACATTCACATGATAAGGATTTCATCGTTTGTATAAATTACGAAATTATGCACAAGTTATTTTATTTTCAACAAATTTTATCAATGATGTTTTGTGAAATATTGTATTCACGTAAATACACGATTAATAGTTACAGTCGAGCCAACCTTCTATGTACTCCCCTAAGCCGTTTTAAAGACCAGATATAAAAAAAAACTTTTTTCCACTCTCGTTGAGTTCTATTCTTTAAGCCATATAACATTTTCTTAATCTAACAAGTCATGTTATCTGTGACTCTAGAAATTTAGGATTTGTATGTTGTAACAAACAATTTTCAATCAAGTTGATTAATCTAACGTTTTGAAAAATTCCCACAATAATAAATAATTACACTAGCACAATAATAAACATTTATATATTTCCTATAATAAAAGCTCAGGTGTCGTTCAAAACCCGAGCTAAATAGTGGTGAAAAAATGTTTTCCACACGTATTTAAATTTATTTTGTACTAGCTTTTACCCGCGGCTTCGCTCGCATAGTATTAGGGGGAAATTACTGTAGCGCTTGCACTTATTAATTATACCCCTCCCCCCTTCCGCATACCGTACATTAATTCCCGGTACATTCAGTTTTCAAACAGCTCGCGTTTCACCTAAATTTCATAATGCCAGAGCTCACCAGCAGTAAAAAAAAGAATTATCTAATTTGATGTAGTCGTTTGGAAGTTATGAGCGTACAAACATTTCGGAGATTAGTTTTTATTTATAAAGATAGATACACATTAACTACGGTTTCCCGCAAATATATCAACATCGTTTCCACGGAGACGATTTATTTTCTGACATTAGCAATAACTCGCTTTTGTTAGCGACAGAAAACGTATAATAAATATAATATTAAAATAAATATTTTTAATTTCATAACGCCCACGCTTACCATTACATACAGCCTATATTACTCGCATATAATGTAGCTTTCTATTGGTGAAAGAATTTTTAAAATCGGTTTATTGGTTTATGCGTGAAAGCGTAGCAAACAAACACAAACAGTTTCGCATATATAATATTAGTAAAGATGTATTTAAATTTATTATTTATTACATTTATTTTATTTGCTATTGAGCCGATTCTGAAGGTACCGTCCTAGTGAGAGTCGACCAATGGAACCGAGAAGTAAGCTTCAGTTAAAGTGTGTGGTCAAATCTGAATACGCTATTTATTAAGTTTCAAATGTACTATTTCTCCTTTGTTAGTTGTTACTCCCTTTCCTTTGACCTCACAACATTGTCCAAAATGGAATGCTATTGTTTAGTATCACATATAAATGGTTATTTGTTTTTAGCCAGTCTAAAAACATTTAAGAATGACATCATTATGGTACCATTTAATTGATTAAGAGTGGATATTTTTAAAGGAAAAATAGTCACAAGTAATGATGTCCAACCCTTAGTGCAACGAAAATAAGATTTATTTTAATAATTTAAGCAGCTGTCGAGTTGTATTGCTTGAAAATGAAGCTATGTGAGGTAAAATGTGAAAACATAAATTCCGAGCAGTAAGAATAGTAGAATTATAAATGGAAGTCCATGGTTTCAGGAGCAATTACACCTGACATCTGAAACAACAATGATTTTACAGCTAATCAGCGACTCAACGAACAGGCCATCTATCAACCTAAACCTTTCCAAACATCCTCAGGCACTCAAATGTCTTAATTAAGGTTTTAATAGTAACGTGATATTTAATACATTGTATAATGCATTTGAATCAAAATTGAAAACGTTTCGCGTAATATGAACATATAATTTCAGTTAAAGTTAACCAACAAGGATAATTGGTTTGGATAACTTTAAATTAAATGAGATTCTCTTCATGCGTCAACCAACATTATTTTTGCATAAAGTATGCTTTATTGTCAAATAAATTTAATTTAATCAGCTGAAGTTGATAACAAACTGCCAAAATGAAGTTTATGCAAAAGCAAATTCGCTAGATGACGACATAAAAATAAAAATCAAGTGAAATCAGGTAGGTACTAAACTAGTACATTATAAACGTATTGTACTGATTAAATAACAAGCTATCGTAAACTCCCACAAAATGGTTTATAGGGTGTGAGAAAAAACAGCGAAAGAAGTTATATCACGGGTAAAACATAATCAAAACCACCCTCGCTAAATCTCAAATGCACCAAAAAAGTGAAATATCCTTTTACAAATAAATATTCACAGCGCAGTGCGTACCCTCGCACCCAGCATCGAGAATACGCTATACAGCATACAGTATACGGCACGGGACGCGTGAAAGCTTTTATAGAAATATATCAATGTTTTTCTGCGACAAATAAAGGCGAGATCGAAATATCCCCATGGGAGCCGGGACACTTGGAGAATATTGGCTGCCGGGCTCCCTCTACGTGATGTGTGGTCTCACATCCCGAGCTGGGGTTGCCTTGTACCCCGTGCCCTGTGTCCTGTGTCCTGCTTTCCGGAAACACGTTAAGCTTAAGCGAAAAAGATATGTTACGGTTATTTGATTTTGGATTACTGTTATTCTTTCTTTTATTGTGTATCCTTAATAACCAAAAACGAATGTTTTTTTAAATTTTTTTTCCTAATATATTTAAATTTCAAAGGTATAGTATAATGTCCTCCACGTTAGGAGTTTACTTGTATTGTGGAGGACATTTTTCAATTGTATATTATAAATTATAAATTGTAAAATAAACAGTGGACTAACATAGTTACAGTACATAAAAAAAGAGAGACAGTAAAAATAAAAATATAAAATTGACTTCTACATATTATAATTTTAACAAAATAGATGTGACTTGTAAGTTACGAGTTAGATAACAAAATTATAAATTAAAAGTTTTAAGTATTATTGGCAGTTCCATATGTGTTTTTGTATGCTGTAAGGTCAGATGTTTTATATTGTGTTGGAAGTGAATTGTATAATTTTATAGCTGTCTGCAGGGTTTTTGTTCAAAGGATGTGTTTGTTTTTAGTATTTGTAGTTGGTGTGCATGTCTTGTTCTAGTATTGCGAAAACTTTGTGAAGTGTTAAATGCGTTAAAGTTCTTGTAAAGGAAAGTTAGTACATGTTTCGAATATAATTTTGGAATTTTCAGCACTGGGAATATTTTGAATATGATTGAAGTGGGTGTTAGTACTAGTATTTTAAGTAACTTTTATTAACGTTTTCTGAGCTTTAAACAGCGTGTTAATGTATTTTTTTATCGACACAGCCCCAGACAATAATGCCGTATTCCATTATGGATTGTGCTATTGCGAGGTATATATTTTTTATATCGTTAATGTTTAGAATATTAAATCAACTTGTGTAGTTGATTTTGTTTTCAACTTGTTTAGTTGAACTTGTTTTTCTATTACCGAATCTATATGTCTGTCCCATTTTATATAACGCGTTGTTGAAAAACAATCTTAATTTGTTAATTGAGTCATCAGTGTGTTCGTTTTTATATTTTGTTTTAGCAAAAATTTATTGAAATCTTAAATAATACTGTTCGATAACCGGATTTTAAACATTTTTATCGTCGGTCTATAACTTTTGAATATCTTGTTTTGTTTTGAAATGTTCACCTTATTGATGCAACCGTTCTCTGATGAAGAAAATGGCTATTATATACAAATGATTTATATATGCCCTACTGAAGCCCCTGTGTTACTAATTCGAATTCACATTAGGATTTATAATACCTCATGTCCTACCTATATCTATACTATGTACGTTAAGGTGGTCCAAAATTTTTTTTTTAATATTTTTCATTTGGCCACCCCGTGAATTTGTTACATGTATTCATTGTAATAACACAGTAAAATTTCAGCAAGATAGCACAAGCAAAAAGGGGTGCTCAATCGAGTGATGTTTTTGAATTTTTTTGTAAAATGCTTAATTTTAACTTTTTGTTACATGACAGTTTCGCGTGTTAAACTTTTAAATATATATATTAAAATAAACCAATGAAGAGTTTTATAGACAAATTTAAACAGTTTTGATACTTATTTAGTAGACTGTGAAGTGAATTAGTGTAATAAAATGTGTTCATCTAATCGAAAAAAAGACGAAATTTTTCTACTAGGGGTTCGAGATATTGAGCCATTGATGAGGCTTAACCAACTTCCTACTCTTCGGCAAGTTTTACTTCGTTATCACCACATACTAAATGAATCCAAAAATGTGAAAGATTCCGCGCATGTACTTATTCAAGAACTTATAGAAGTATGGTGTAAATCTAGTATTCCGACCAGACAACCAAATAACTGCAATGGAAAAACTGATTCAGTTTCATAAAAACTGGCTGCTATTGAAGAAAGTTAGAGGAAAAAATTCTAAAACACAAAAAAAAAAGAGTATTTGTTTACAAAAGAATTAGAAAAACTTTTTGATATTGCCCACGCAAGCTCTTTGAATTTGATGAAAATTGCAGAAGACGGTAATGGTTGTGAAAAACTATTAGGAGTACCTAAACTTACTGTGGAAACGGGGGAACAAATATCTGATGCTGTTTTTGACACAATGCAATAGTGGAATGTCACAAATAAAGTCCGGGCTATGAGTTTTGACACTACTGCTTCTAACATCTTTGTCAAAAAGGGAGCTTGCACTCATTTAGAAGAAAAGACAGGACGTGATCTTTTGTGGCTTGCTTGTCGTCATCGTGTGTTTCAAATAATGCTTTCAAAAATATTTATTTTGTGTTTTGGGCCATCAAGCTCTCCTCAAATTCCACTTTTCAAAAGATTCAGCGATATTTGGGAAACATTATCGAAGAAGCACTACGATTGTCTTGACCTCAATAAGAACGCAGACAGTTTGCTGAAAATACTCTTAAAAGTCTTACAACCGCTCTATCTGGGGGGAATCAAGTTCGTGATGATTACGAAGAGCTAATAAAGCTAGTAAATGACTTACTATTTTGGAAAAGCTTAAAATTGTACGAAGCCATTGATTCCGAAATCAGTATAGCAGCTAGGGGTATCTTAGAGCGTCACTTATGATATTCGTCAGATGAACTAGTTGCATTTGCCTTACTTTCTGACAAGCTGTCTGATGCTGAGAAAGAGGCCATTGTTCAAAAAATAAGTTCTGTAGGCGGTAATCGTTCGGGACGAGGTGATTCTGCTAAGCTCGCAGAGGTTACATTAGAAGCTTTTCAACACAAATAACTTAGTTCTCGATATCAAGGACTCTTTCTTGCGATTATCTTCTGAGACTTGGAATGACAATGTTGATTACCTTCAAGGCAAAAGCTGCCTCAAAAATTTGCGTGTTGTTAATGATACAGTGAAGAGAGGTGTTAAACTATAAGAAGAGTACAACACGTTATAGAATGAGGAAGAAAAGAAATTTTTACTTCACATCGTTGAACAAAATAGAAAAATCGTTTCTACTGAAACATCCAAAAAGCGTTAATAAGTATAGTTTTGAAAGATTGTGACTAATATTATGTAAATTATTGCTTTGTTTCCCAATTTTGTTCACATTTTAATACTTAGTATACGTATTTGATTAAAATACTTGTAATATTAATAAACCTTAAATTATGTGTTTTACTTAATCCTGAACTTTTGTCAGAAACTTCTGATTCGATGAGCACCCCCTTTTATATAAGATAGGGAGCTGAAATTTATTACACATAATAGAAATGGTACGTGTAACAAATCAAGGGGGTGGCGACATCTATATTTGAAATTTTTTTTTTACTATGAAGGCTTGGACCACCTTAATGTACGTGTTGGTTACTTATTGCTTATTCTGCTATTCATATGATAAGTTTTTAGATTTTTACGGTCAAAGTATTTTAATTTTTTGTTTTGGGGTGTGATGCCGTGTTGCGCTACCTCTTTCTTTAGTAAACGTTTCGGACAGCGTTACAGTGTCCATCATTAGGGCAGATGTTTATTTGTGACACAACTACACATCTGCCCTTGATGATGGGCACTATAACGCTGTCCGAAACGTTGGCTAAAGAAGGAGGTAGCGCAACACGGCATAACACCCCAAAAACAAAAAAAATGCTATTTATACTATTCTATTATTTTATCCATGTTATTACATAAAATTTTGTCTATATGTACTAGCTGACAAGTTTAGAAGTTTTATTTTTTTACATTAGGTCCACACAGGAGGCCCTGAAGAAAATAATTTCTCTCAGAGCCTTGGGTATGCTGTGTGGAGAGTCTTTTTAGGAAAGGAAAAAGAGGAAGTTCTGGGAAGGAAAATGATATTAGGGTAGGAATCTGGGGGTCAGTTTGTCCAGGAATAACTCACGAATGATTATATCCCTCCCACTGAGGTGCAAGGCGATGTTCCGAGAGGGTACGACTGGAAAGTGAAAGGGACTCCCTCAACCATTTTCTCCCGATCCGGCTTACCACGCAGCTGGTGGGCAGACGCATTCGCCACCAAGACCCGGAAAAACCTCACACCATGAACCCGGACACCCCTGTAAAGTCATCAAATTACTTGGGGTGACCTATGGCAGAAGTGTTGGGCGTCCAATAAATGGTTCCCGGGGTGGCGGTACCCCTACCCGCCTCCCAAATCCCAGGTTTGAATGATACTAAAAAAAAGTGGCTTTAAATATATTTTATAGATATCGATGCTTTGCTACTATTTATCACAGAAAAGCAAGTGGCGTTTCAAGATACATAATTAATATCTCAAAATTTCTAACAAAAACACCGCTTTAAGGCAACGACAGACCGATGCTATTTTAGCAAATACTCCATTCACAATCATACATCATCTCATACATACTTTATATGATTCACTTGGTAGCGCCATTTTCCTTTCTGGTTCATCCGCCCCGCATTATTTAGGCAAAGAAAAACAGGAAATCAATATGCGATGAGTAAAACATTTTCAAACCAATGTTTCTAATGGTAACGTCAAGTAATTCGTATTTTTTCATACCGTGTAGTTGACCATATCGAGCAGTTTCCCAGCCAACCACGTACCTACTAAGCTTTTTACACCCTATTTTAAGAATCATCAAACTCACCTATTTTTATCGGTTGGCTGATTGGTTTGAGGGCGATTAAATTTCCTGAAGTGCGCGGTATTTTTTATTAACGATAAAATCGTTGACGCCCGCGTTATAAAGGTGCTATAAAGTAAGCGCGTGTCAACATAATTGGTTCCTTGTCATCTTAACTAATTGCCAGCGGTTTAACGACGATTCGCGTTCAAACGCTTCATGCAAAATTAAAAAAAAAAACGGCATGCATTTTATAGATTAATAAGCAAAACTTCGTCGATTAATACAATATATAACAGAATTTCCATTAATTTATCCATTTTACTAACCACAATGCTCTTTTCTGCCAATATAATTTTTTGAATGGGATTTAGCTCAAGAAACCAACTACCCGACGTGCGTGGGATAAATTATTTGATTTAACATAAAACTTTAAATGTAAATAATATAATTTATCAAAAAGAAAACATCAATATTTAAGATAGACATGCTTTCTGAATTGATTTTAAAAATTAATCAAATATATAATTTCGGTAATTTCATTTTGACGGCCGGCTTAATCCAGCGGTAAGGCTCTTGACTCGCAATCCGAAGGTTGCGGGATCGAACTCCGGCGTGGAAAATAAATTTTATTTGATTAATTTGTGTTATTTCACAATTTATTCATTAAAAATAATATATAGTATATTTGCGGCACGTTCCAGAGTGCAATATACTATCGGTATCGCCCTGGCGTAAGACCACCATTCAAAATTAAAACGTTGCTTGAAATGGCTTTAGCGGTGTTTAGAGACCAGATCTGAATAGCCAGGTACTTCCCCACCTTTCTCTTCCCTATCTCCTTCCCCTCCCCACTACCTTCAGCCTCACAACATACCCCAATTGGGGATGCCATAGTCTCACTGACTCTAGACGGGAGCAGTTGGGACTCTTGTGCGGTATTCATATAAAATAAAAAAAATCAGGATTTCGTTAACGTATTTCCGAGCTTCGTCTGTGGCGACCTACTGGAGGTATTCCCTCTGGACTTGTGATAAAACTCAGTACAACAATCTGTCATTTGGCTACCTGAACACATATAATTATATAATTTTCTAAAACAATAATACGCAACGTTAAAAATAACTTATTCTTTGTAGGTGAAAGCAGGTGGTCAGTGGCTTAGCATCGCATTTGGGTCCCACCCAGGCGCCGTGTGTTCAATTCCACGGCTGACTAAGTCCTCAATCACGACGAAAACAACATTTTCCGCAAAGTGTGGTGTAGTAGGAGATTTTGAAATGTTGTCAGGTTGTTTGTAACCCGGGAATGTTTGTCTTTATTTTTGTAATAAAAAAAAATCGATTTATAAATTAAACAGGGTAATCAATAATAGTTGTGTAGTGCTAGCGAAAACCTGTGAAAAATCGCGGGGTATTATGATTGCAAGATTTGTAAAGCCAAAAATGATAAAAAAGCGCCTCAAACTTAAAAAATTACGACATCTGTCAAAATTTAAATAAACGAAATTGGTATTTAAAATATAAAATAATTAATTTTTAAAGTGTTGCTAGAATCTGTTCTCATTTTAAAAATCAAAGCAAATTCGTTTTCCAGAGTTTATTGAAACCGAGTTACAGATAGATACAAAAATACAGACACACACGCAACAACGACTTATTAACTTGGCGAGTTTTGTGGATCATCTAAAAAAATTATTTCAACACTATTACTAAACACATCTTCTAAACCAATAAAATAGCTGTTTTTCTCTGTTTATGTTTATGTGTTTGTATGACTTGTTGTATGACTTTTATCTAATGTAGTTTTATTTGTTTATTTCCTTAGTTTCAAAGTATCTGTCAAATTAAAATTACACTACAAATCATGTAAAAGCCCTTTGGGCGTCAAATAAATAAATACTATTTTAAATTAAAATTAATTATCAAATTTTATTTGTGCACGCCGGGATTCGATTCCACGAGCTCGGATTGCGAGTCAAGAGCCTTACACCTCAACCACGGAGGCCGTCACACACCTGCCACCGGTCTCCTGTGTGGAGAAAATGTAAAAAAATAAATAAAAAGTAGGTTATTTGATTTCAATGACTTCATATATTTCATGTTCAATACACGCTAATATGTTTTTAGGTTTTGTTGTCAGAACTTATACAAATGGCCATATCAATTCTTGTAGATGTAGAAAAGCTCAAAGCTCCAAGTTTAAAGCTCCAAACTTAAGATTCAATCATGTAATCATGTCCCCCACAAATAATTTGATTAAATAATTCATAAAAATTGTATTAGGATAACACTTGAACAGTTCAAGAATTTCCTTTCATTAAATTTGCTTTTTAATATCACCAGTAACGTTTTAAAGAAAACACAACAAAGGATGATGAAAATTATACAAGCAGTAAGTTAGCAATATATTTTGACGATTGTAAACCTTTTATTGAACTAGTTTAGAAAGCCTTGTAATAACGCTTTGCACGAAGAATAATGAATTAAATTATTTATATAATTTTCAATTTGTTAGTAGTAGCAATGAGTTGTAAAAATAACAATTTATTAGCAGTAGCGATGAGTCGGATGAGTTGTATAACATTATTTTTTATTGAACTAGTTTAATCAAATCTACAGTAACGCCTCGCTCAAAGAGGTCTGTCCTTTAAGTCCGGTCCCTCAATTCGAATGACGTAAAAAGTGCACAGTTTTAGCGAACCACTTCCACAGCGCCGTGCCGCCCGCCATCTGGACCGGCAGTATCTGCGACAGACGTTTAGGGCACTTGGTTACTGCCCATATGATGTGCGGCAATTTGCCTGGAGCACTACTTACCCATCCCCTACCCATCTACCCATCGCCACCGTCCGGCGTATCCCGGCGTTGACTTCTACGGTGAAAATAACACCAAAATTTGTTGAATTACACACGGTGAAATTCATTTTATTGGTTTTTTTTCAACTATTATTATTGGTTTTATTTTTATATGCACTATTTTTCATTTTGCAAAAAAGAAAAAAAAAATTAAATTTGGTTCAAAACAAAAGATTATGTTATAATGGGTATTTTAAAGTAGATCTGTGATATCCATATACCTTAATAACTAACCATTACCATTTCCCGGAGAAGTAGACAGAAAGGGTAAACCGCTACACAACTCTGTCTTTGCACACACTTCTTGTTTTATTCACATCGTTTTAGACGTACTCCTCTATTATTCTAACTCTTCAGATGAACCGACTACAATATCTGTAAACCAAATAAATCTTTCAAAATTTACGCCAAAAAACATTTTTTTTAACGTCTGATTGGTTAGATCATCGGTTAGATCGTCGTACGACGTACGACGATCTAACCAATAGGTTCGCAACCTTAATTTGCCCACCGTCCACTTTGAGAACATTTTTTTTTCTAGAGCCCCTCCAATTTTTTTTACTTATTTGTATAATAATTCGATTAAAAATATATTAAATTACTTGCTAACCCTTTTACTTTGACAAGTTAAAAAATTCAATTCTTTTGTATTTTAAGTACCGGGTTGCTACCTCCTTCCTTCTTGTATTCATAATATAGTGTCGATTCTTAATAATGATATGAAAATTATAATAGAAATTAAAATTTTCATATCATCGAATTTAATGTAAAACTGAATATAATGGAATCTTTCAGTTTAATTTTCACCCACTTCCCGAACTACCGAAATATATGAATTTTTGTACACGTGAAAAAAATTATTACAATACATAAAATAATAAAAATTAACCAATATAAAAGTTTACTTTGCTTATTAGTTCACGATAAGCTTGTTTTTTTTGTCTTTTTTAGACCATTTTTTTACGTGCCCACGCCCTCACTGTGCCATCTCAATGCCCCTTAATTTTCTCTAGGTCTTCTATTGCCCCCTGACAGTCTCAAACACCCACAAGAGGGCGTTATCGCCCACGTTGAGAACCTATGATCTGACTAATCTTTAAAAAAAATTTTTTAAAAATAAATTTAGTACAAAATGATTTTTTTAAAAATAGCATTTGCAATTTCACCATGTGTAATTTAAGCGTGTGTAATATATGTAATTGCACCCTAACTCCTTTTCCCACGCGCCCGTTTGCCGTCCATCATACGGATCACACGGAGTGTGAAGAGAGATGTGCCCGATGTGTGCAGTGTGTATCGCTTCCAATCGGACTGAAAGGTGACTTTGTGGATTTTATTTACTGATTGAAAACGTTTTATGTTCAATTAACTTGATTAACTCTAATAGTTATATTTGATATTTTAACATCGTCTTGAGTGTTGCATTAAAAAAAGTATTCCTTCAAGGCTTTTCAACTTATATTCGTATCTATTTGTCCGTATTTGGTTACTACACCACTATGACAAGGAATCTATATAACGTAACTATTTTGTACTTTCCAAACGTGTAGGAATAATGATACATGAAATTTAAACTGATGAAAGGTTCAATACAATCTAAAAAATCCTTACTGAGCTGGAGCAGAACCCGTAACCCTTGAGACAAGAGTTAACCTCTTAAAATTCTGCTATTCACTGCACTCATAGTTAAATGCAAATTGAATTCTCAGTTAATATATTTTTTTAAATTCAGAAATCAAATTTCAATGAAATCTTCAATGATTTATGATCCATTATGGAACAAATGAAAAGATTCCATAAACGGCGCCCCTTGTAAGGACCTTATATAAAATCTTCTTAACTGGGTACTTTCCATACAAGGATGATACCTGAAAGCACGAAGGTTGTAGGTCTTGTAGGGCTAGGTAGGTCCTCCCGAATGGGTGTCATAAACCTTGCATGAGTTTCGGCATACTTTGACACTGCCCTTTGCCCGCTGTATTTTATTCCCTATTGCCGCCTGTAAAAAACCTTAAGGGAAGAAGAAAGGTTCGGGGTGGGTGATTTATCAAAAATTTATACGACCAAAGTTTTCGTAGGACGGAGCGACATTATAGGTTCTGCCTTGTCTGAGACCGTAGCTTATAACGCTGTCACTACTTTTCCTTGCCAATATCCTGGAAATTGGTTTGGCTAAAAGATACCATTCAAAATAACTGTCTGCCTTTTCAAAAAAAGAAGTAAAACGAAACTGATATTAGATTGAATTATGTTTGAAAAAAATCACTTAATTATTTTAAATTATATATTTAACGTAAGCGAGTGAAGTTTGTAGTACAATTTGGCACCTTTTGGTACTTTTAATTAGATTAATTTTATACGTATTCACAAAATATTTACTCAAATATTTATATTTCAAAAAAGTTTATTACAGTTTGTTACCTGACGATTACACTGAAAACGGCCAGATGTTAATAATTAAAGCATTATTTTTTTTGTACACATTAGCTCAACACAGGAGGCCCCAAGGAAAAAATTCCTCAAACCTGTGTCATCTTTGGTGATGCTGTGTGGAGGATCTTTTAAGAGATAGGAAGAAGAGGAAGTTCCAGAAAGAAAAAATGTGTGAGGGGTAGGTATGTGCCCAGGAAAATCTGAGGGATAAGGAGGTCAAGATAAGTCACCCAAAGTAGTGAATCACTTGGGGTGACCTATGGCAGGGGAGTACAAAAAGTTATAAAATTAAATAATACTTTTCGAACGGATGTTCTGTGATTGCAAACCAGCGCGCCTTTAGGGTACGGCAGCATAACTTCCTTTTTTCAAAACTTAAAAACCATTGTATGAATAACAAATTTTTTATTTGTTTTTTATAATGTAGGCACATACCTAAAGTTTTGTTTTTATTAGTTTTTGAAGATCAAATCAAGTAGGTGACATCCTAGGCGCACGTCGTAGGCGCGCTGGGTTGCGATCACAGAACATCCGTTCGAAAAGTAGGCCTCAACGGCAAACGCACGCTCCTCACTACTCTAACGCCTGATGGCGACTAAAGTGTATCAGGACAAAACTTTTAGTTCCGCCTCTCAAACGAAATCACTAGCGCTCTGCTACGACATCAACCGTAGCGCGAATTTAAAAAGAGAAAGTTATTCTGCCGCACCTTGTTTTATCTAAATGCACAAGGTCACTTCCCAAAAGCAAAGACTTTAACATCAGCGAAAATATTGTCGCAGAGCTATATTTTTTCAATCAAGTGAAAAAATCTCTTAATTAAATCTCGACATCCCAGAGGGGAATTATTTTCCTCAGGGCCTCCAGTGTCGACTTAATGTAAAAAAATATATATATATATATTTGATACATATATTCGCAAAGACTAAGTTTCCTCTGGAAACAGATGGAGTATATAAACTCAGCTGTTCCGGATGTGACAAGGTCTATGTAGGCCAGACAGAGCGAACGATCTCCAAAGGATTTCGGGACACTTTCGTGCTTGTAAACTTGGCCACCCTGACAAATCGGCAATCGCCGAGCACTTAATCGAAACCGGCCATTACTTTGGATTTGTTCCTGAAGTCCTGGGAAGACCCAAAACTTACAGAGCACGCCTAATTACGGAGGCAATTGAAATCCATAAAAACCCCATTAATATTAACAGAGACGACGGAGCTAAGCTCAATAGTTCTTGGTATCCAGTAATTGACGGCTACACCAAAGCTAAACGCAAAAAAACATGCTGAATTTTTTCTTCTTCAGAGAAATGGAGCTGGCAGCACGGTATCGCTTCGACACACATAAGTAAACACTATCACCAATATCATTTGCTCATCTGCCCTGATGATGGACACTGTAAGGCTGTCCGAAACGTTGGCTAAAGAAGGAGGTAGCGAAACACGGCATAACACCCCCAAAACAATAACAAAAAAAAGATACATATATTGTTTATACAGTTTCTGGTCAATTGCATGTTAGTATTTAATCAGACTGTAACCTGAAAATGTAATTACTCATGAATATATTGTACGTAAATGTATATGAAATTAATAATAATAAAAAAGATATCTTGCTGATATATTATCTCACCAAAACCTCCCAAACAGTGAACTCTGGCGCCTTGAACTAGTAACTAGGTTTTCTGTTTGAAATATGGGGAATTTTAGTTCACAACATAATCTACAACTTACAAAGTGAGTCAATTAGCTTTAAAAGTACCAATTCTCTCAAAACTACGAAAATATGACGTATTGTTTCTTCCATGTAATAAAATACGTTGAAGTTCCGGCGATGCTGGGCAAAAGTATTATAAATAGGAAACAGGGTAAAACACACGATAAAATAAAAGGTAAGGTTAGGTTAGATGTAACTTTTCTGCAATGTTCTGTTTTGTCATGAAACCGTTAGTAGAATACAGTTGGTGTACTAATCTGCCGAGCATTCTTCCAGTAAGAACCAGTTTAACACCTTCTACGTGTGACGGTTGTAAGTAGCTTACACGAGATACTACGCCTAAAGAACGCCGCAGATACAGTTAGCGCCGCTGTCTGGAGTATCTTTGTACGGGGGAGGGTGACGGGGGTTGGGGTGGAAATAAGCCTTGGGTCGCGTGGGTGGAGGGGGGAGGGGGACACACCCCATGGGCCGCTCATAAGAATAGAACGTGTTTTATCAGCCATCTAAAACCCGAAATAAGAGCCGACAAACTTCAAAGGAGACTCGCGGTGTGGTTAGGAATTTTTAATTGAATGAAGATAATTTAAAATTAGGCAAAATTAATATTTTCACGATTATATTTTACTAATGTATTGGATTGTGCAGATTGCGCATCACTGCTTAGTTATTCAAGACAGTCGGTTCGGTACAAATCCGGCTTTGATGGTCTCCATTGAATTCGAATTGAAAACTATAAAGTGATGTTTAATTTTTTACCTTATTACTAGAGACACTGATTCATAGCTTTAATTTTTAAGAAATGTAGCATTAATTATTGAAAAAACAGTTTTTATAGCTTTAATTTTGCGTTTTCATAGCGTTTATAGCTCTAGGATAATGTCAAGGAATGGGAGTCGGAAAGAGGGGAAAAACAATTAAATTAGCAAAATCACTTCAAACATGTTAATTGATTGAAATTCAACATGGCACATGTTTTTACAGTAAAGTATGTCATGTTCGTTCTACGATCTATCAATATAAGATTATAGCGACAAAAAAACTTTCTGCGTCAATACTGGGACCCACACAGTCATCAGAGCTGCCTCAGCAAATTCTCTGTGAACTATTTTTACAGCTAAGAGTAGCTGAATTATGTCTACAGTGACTCCATCCCCCACTTGCTCTATAAGCTGTCCAAGAAAATAGCTGTTACCTTTCAGAAATGTACTGTCATAAACAGATTTGAATGTTGGTGCAAGCCTACTTTTATTACTAAAAGAATAGCGTCTGACGACTGGATATTCTGACTTACAATCGCAGGATTGAACATTTTACCTGCATGCTCAAGAAATATATTAGTGCTGTTGTCTTGACGGTTCAGCATATGAGATGCCAGTTTCACAGAACTCTTCTGACAACTCTCTCTTATTTGGGTTAAGACAACCTGATACTTTACTACCTGTACATCCTTTAAGGTTTTGGCAGGGAAAACACCATCGCTCAATTTTTTTGTAAGGCTTAGGGACACCAAGTCCTCCCAAAGCAAATGAGCGTATGGACATTTTGACCCTTTTAATAGATGTACCAATTTGACAAATTGGCCACACACTTCGTCAACAAATGTCAAATGAATACATATCAAAGTTGACTTACTATCTGCAAACTGCTGTAAAATGTAATCAATACTCGAATTTTTGGGTTCATACTCCTTCATTAAATGGATGAGAGCATCCTTGTATTCAGCTAAATATTCGACTTGAGTTCGCGTTTTGTTGAGTTATGTCATAAAAATCGCTGCTATTTCGCGTTTTAACGTATTTATCGCTAAAAACACAATTTATTTCTTTAATTCGCGAAAATATCGTTAATGCTATGAATCAGTGCGGCTACTTATTACCTAGGATTTGAAATATACAAGCCTGTATTTTAAACATATATTTCTTAATATGATTAGTATATGTAGGCATTAATTAAACTTTTAAATAGAAAAAAAAATCGTATGTTGTACCCAGATCTATTAAATCCTTCAACAATAAACAAACACGTTATATCCTTCAACAATAAACAAACACGTTACATCCTTCAACAAAAAAAAGATTATAGTAATTTTTATTTTTAAATATGATTGCATTATTAAATTGCATTAAACGATTGTACGGGGAAAACCAAAACACAAATATTGTCAGATTATTTATAAGTTTTTTTTAGCCTCTAAAATACTTTATATAATTTATTACTGAAGTAGCTTAGCAAGTCAAAATCTGGGAGACTTTCCCCCGAGCCAGCGTAAATATTTGGATGGTGTGCCCCTGCCAGATAGTCGGGCCCCCGCGACCGATTCCGGGGCTGTAACGCTAGACATGCCCCCCGGTTCTCCTGACCCCCCCTGTCCCCACCCCTCGCCACCCGGGCCTCGGCCCCCACGGCCCCGTGGCCCGCTTGCCCTGGCCCAGCCCTTCAAACCCTATTTGCAAGGAACCCTTTCGCTGCAAATTTCTTGACAGTTTTGTATTTCCTTTATGGGCTGTCTACAGAATCATTTTCCGATTCGTGATTCGATGGGCTTTTCGGTGTTTTGCCCATCTTAAACAGTTGAACAAGACCAAGGGAAGATCAGCTATTTTAAATTTTAATGGATTAATTAATTTTGAACTGCAAATTGATGAAATTATTTGTCTGGTTTTCTGAAAGTTTGACAATTTGGGCAACACATTTTATTGTATTTTTGAATTGAAGATTCAGTATGTTACTTTATTTTTTCTTTTAGTGTATCAAATGACTTAATGAGAGTTGTTTCAAAGAATTTGAACAATTAATCTAATTTCAAAGTTGATTTTTAAGTTCTGTGAAAGTTCTTTTCAAGTATTGTTACTTTATGTGTAAGAGGTTGCCCATACCTGATAACTTGTTAACAACCCTTTTCTTCTTCTCCTACTTTATTCAGTCTCAAAAGATTAAACAAATACTGCTCTTGTACGTAAAACATCAAATACAACAATGTCTTGTTTGTGTAGATGCTATAAAATAAACGTACGGCAGCTACGGACCAGATTGTCTTAATTATTCATTGGAAGCCATCTACGAATTTATTTGAATTATTAAATTAGAACACCTATTCACATTAAAAAAACATATTTTAAACCAATAAAATTCCATTTACCACAATATTTACCATATTATGCAGTGTTATGTTTATCATTTTCTCAGCTTGACCCCGGAGGGACAAGACTCCGCATGGAATTGTATGCATGCATTTAAAAAGTATGTTTTCACAACAAGTTTTGGAGATGGTTATAGCACCCGAGTAGAAAATTGAAAATGGTACTATAAAATATTGTATTTAATTAAAAACTGTTCAAATGATAAAAATGCGAGTTTTAAAACCATTATTTATTACCAACATTTTAAAATATTTTATGATTGTTAATAAGGAAAATCACTTAAAACAGTAAACAACCGTATTTACGCCTTTCGGCCACTAGATTATTCTTTATAATTAAAAGTTTTCAAAGCTTTTGTTGATTTTCTTTGGCAAACCCAAACAGTGCCCAGTTTCATAACTCGTTTGCATATTTTTTCAGAAATACCAAAAATTCTGGACATTCTTATCAGTAAAGCTATGAACACTGAAAACTGTTCTGGCTGAAGGTTTAATATTCATAAAAAACCTCACAGAGACCTAAGATCGATCGACCGGTTATGAAGTTGAATTTTTTTTTAAAGTTACTTTTTGTTGGCGTCCATTGTTATATCACATTGTTGTTTCGATGTCTGACGTGACAAAGAGGTAAGAGTTTTAAATCTTTAACGGTGGGCTGGGAATTGATTCTCGATAGTAATTTGTCAGTTGCTGATTTGAGAATCCTGAAATATTTGTCTTTCTTTAAAATAATGATTTAAATGGCCAGGTACCTATTACCCAACCTGCTTCTTCTCACCGCCCATTTCAGCCTAACACATACAGCAAATGGGATTGCTGTAGTCTCACTGACTTCGGGAAATTGGGACTTTTGAGAAAAAATAAAGAGCACGTAATTCATTTGCCACATCTACTACATACGGACAAAAATTATTGATTTGCATGTCGCAAGTGCGCCCCACGGTTGAATTTGGTCTGGTCCCCCTCTGGTCTGGAGCTCCAAAATACTTGAAAATTACCCTCGACTCTGTGCAGAAACGGGCGGTCCGTTTGATAGATTCTCCCATCTTAACGAACGGATTGATCTTTAGAGCACAGGCGTCGGGTGGGAATGCTATCCATGTTCTACCGGTATTTCAATGGAAGATGCTCTGAGAAACTAGCGTCATTGATCCCTTCGGCACCGGTACATAGTCGGGAGACACGCCAAACGCGCGCCCAACATATATACACGGTTGACATTTGTCACATGAGAATGGGTCGTTTTTTCGACTCGTTCTTGAGTTCAACAGCTCGGCTATGGAACGATTTGCCGGCATCTGTGTTTCCTTCCTCCTACAACATGGGTGACTTCAAGACCAATGTTCATTCCTTCCTCTCCTCAAAAAGACCCTCCACACGGCATCCCAGATGACATAGGCCCTGAGGGAAATTATTTTCCTCAGGGCCTCCTGTGTGGAGTTAATGTAAAAAAAGAAACTTTTATTAAAAAAAATCAGTAAATATTAGTTTCATTTATTTGAATTACTAATTACACTATACCGAAGACAAAATGGCTATTAAAAGTAGTTTTATTAAAATAGTGCTTCGCCTTCCCAGAGTTTTTGAAGCCCATTAAATATTGCTCAATTTACTTCGTAATAACGTGTAACAAATAACAATGCTTCAGGTAAAATTGAAGGCAAATACAAAATGCGAAATTTTAAATTGATTGCAAACCACTAAAATTCAAAATATAAAGCTATCGTAAATATTCTGCTAAATTAAATATTTATTACAAAAGCACTAAAATTAAAACTTCTGCTTTAAAAATAAGTCTTATGTTCGATAAATTTTCCGTCTTATAGTCATTAGTTGATCGGTGTCCCGGTCCCGGCGTTGCGCGTTGCCACTGGCTGCGGAGACTGTATCGCCGCAGTAATAACCAAAGTTTCCACGGCTGCCATGTGTTGCGTGTTTTTGTCGGCGCTAAGTTATCGATACTAGAAAAACAGCCCGCCTGCACCCGCCAAGCCCCTAATATCAGAGGGTGGCGAATGCTTTTAATAAAAAAAGTTACAATGGTTGGTTGTCTTGTCCGCAATACAAGAGGTCGTGTTTAGTGTGGCGGGTTACATGCTTGTAATTACATGTTTCTTATCTTGTGAGCGTGTGTGTAAAGAGTTGCTTTCCGTAATATCATAGTATTATGCCGTGTTGCCCCTTCTTAGGCAACGTTTCGGACAGCGTTAGAGTGTCAATCATCGTGGCAGAAGTGTTTTCGATTGTGGTAAATACCTCCATGGTTTACCAGTACCTGGTTAATCTGTAATAAATTTAAAAAAAAATTAAATTCAGATTAACAATTTTATTTTTACACGAGATTTCAAAGTAAAAAAAAAACCTCTTGAATATTGCACTGTTTTGGCAGTACGTTCATTGAATTGTTCAAATTCACGACGAACGAAGGATTAGTAGCGTTTATCTAGGAATCTTAGACGGAAAAAGTCGATTCAATATCTCGATGCCAGAGCACACACCATTGAAAAGCGGTTACACAATAGAGCACTGCTCTACGGTTACAGCATACCTTGCATATAAAGTTATTTGCAAAAAACAAAATAAGCAATTGACATTTTGCTTGTTGTTTAATATACGTTTAGTTATAAACATTATTCACTATAGTAAAATTTTTAAGGAATTACTCGAAAAATATCATTCTATAAAAATATCACCAATCTATTACATACGAACCAATCATTGCTTTTCATAAACATCAATCACAAAACACACACACTGGCTGCGAGATATTTCAAATGGTTAATTGAAAAACGTAGATTGTAGATGAATTCAAATATGGATCTGCAAACGAGTACATCTAAAAAACTGCGGAGTTGCCCAAACCTAAATATTTATAAAAGCTTTCACTACAAATGAAAATGTCCGGATTAAAAAGCTCCGTAAATGTGTACGTTCGATTTTAAGCTTTATTAAGTAAATAGTAAACTGCGGTAGATCTGACTGAGGTTCTAAAATACGAAATATATTTATTTCAAAAACCATTTTTATAGCGTTACAAAAATATTAATAAATCATATTAACCTTTATAATAGATAGACAAGCATACTTAATGTTTTTTTCTTAAAACAAACATGACCAATTTCAATTAATTTTTTGATGTCAGGGCTTAAAGCCTAGAGAAAAGGCCTAAAAAATTATTGCAGACTCAACAGAATTTAAACCTAAACTTAAAATCTATCCTGTCAGCCAATCATATTCACCCCCAAATTGCATATAAAGGCTAGCCGGTTAGCCCTTACCTAAAGACACTAATAGATAGACGTGATAATGTTAATTATTTTATGGAAGTGCGCAAATTCGTCGAGCGTTTCACAGTTCACAGTTCACGATGTTCTAAATAACTAAATGTGTACAAAATTAAAAAAAATTGATAATTTCAAATTTAAACCTAAGTAGATTTTTAAGCTGTTTGAGGGCATTTAGATTCAGCGGACTTGAGGTGATTTTTCACAAAAACACCGCTATTTATTACTATTATTATTTCTGGATAACTTTTTTACATGATCCTCTAGGCTCACGGCTTGCAAATAGTTTAAGTGTTAAAGTATGTCGAATTTTTTTTCCATTCGTTGTTGTCACACACGTTTTAAATAATAAAACAAAGAGTTCAAACGTAATTAACTTATGTACATACAAAGCAAATCATATTAAAAATTCGATCACTAACTTTACTTTTGCGGGTGTACACACTTGATATTTCATAAAAATATTAAATTAATTTTAATCTCAATAAAACAGAGCAGAAAAAGATAAAATAAAAGCTTCTTTCTTATCAATTTATCAATGCAATTAATCAGCAATCTAAAGGTGTTTGCGAATATTGCGTGTCATCGTGATTTTATTTCAGAAAATTTTATTACAGGCTTCTGGTCTGTTCGATGCAATAGCATCCGAATCTTATTTAGCGACTATGATATATTAGATAAGAGACGCAAGAAAGTCACAAATTTAGACGTGCACAATATTGCACAAGTACACAAACACTTGGTTAGGATCCCTTTTAATAAAGCGTATTAATAAAACGCACTTTTTACTTAAACTTTCAATAACTGTTTTTTGTTGGATGGAACTGACTACATCGTATCTCTAGAACTCTAGAAGAAACTGACAATTTGTGAAAATAATAGTTAACTGGAAATAACATAGTAAATTGAATGATTTTATCGCGAAGATTTAAATAAATAATAGCATAACAAATTTAATCTACTTAGAGGTTCGGTCCTTATCGTCATATCTCCAGAAGGAATTTGTGAAAATTGTCAGTTCCTTCTAGAAATATGACAATTTTCACAAATTTTCTGTCTAATTAGATTAAATTTGATATGCTATTATTTATATAAACCTTCACGATAAAACCATGCAACTTACGATATGTTATTTCCAGTTTACTATTATTATTTAACACCCTGCATTTTTTATTAGTTTACGATGTATGCGATATATATAGGCGGCGCATTTAGAAGTTTCATGGCAAGTAATAAAGTCATAAAGTTGCTTAATATCCGCGTTAGAGCAATTGAACGGGGAGTGGTGCATTCCGGCTTGGAAACCTAATTAAAAAGCTGCTGCATTATGTAAAAGCTTCGACTTTCAGACTCGCTGAAAGAACTGATTTAAGGGGCGCCGTTGCTGAAACAACTTTAGAAGATTTGTTGTACTAATTTTACCCCTGTAAAAATACCTTTATACCGTATTTATTAAGCCACTTAAATTATTATTATACATCTTCGTGGGAAAAATATTATCAAGTAAAATAAAACCACTTTTTAGGAGGAATCAGCATGTTTTTTTGTCTAAAAAAATGAGAATGCATGGTGAGTATCCCTGATTTATAAAACGTGGATTAACTACCAACAGGATCGACACCACTACCTGCTATGTATTTCACACGGCAGAACGGACACTCTGGCCCGGCATGAAAAGAAATATGGTGCTTCTAAATGATATCGCCAGGTCTGTTAACATTTTCAACATTAGCTATGAAGGTTTCAAGCGTCATTTTAGGCAAGAACTCTTAAATAAATTGTTGTCAAATTTTATTATTGTTTAGTAAAAACTCTGTGATCCACTGAAGAGAAAAAAAAAGTATTAAAGTATAGACAAATACAGAGAATTTTAACTCTGTTGAAATGGCTATTATATGTCTTGAGTGACAAAGCTTAATAGACGGAAAGTTTTTCCTACTATAATAATATAATAAAATATATATACAACTTATTTCCACTTAATTTATTTTTGACCGCAAACGATTTCAACGTTCATTTACAAATAATTATTAATACATAGTTTATATACATATGGAGGAGAGGAGGGAAGAGTTTACAAGGATTATATTCAATTTATATGGTTTTTCCATATTTGTTGCCATGTCGTCCTTGACGATTGGATTTTCAGTTATTTGACTATAAGCGGTAGACATAATAAACTCAGAAATTGCTACTTTCTTTGATTTTGTCTCTGTAGTAGATTTCTTTTGCCTTTCTAATGACATCGCCGCACGTATTTCTATATCTTTTGTAGATGTTTAGTGATATAGGTATTTACATATTTTAGCACCTGACGATATAACTAGTTTTTCGTATCTGTTATTATTGGTATTAGCATTTGAGAATATTTTTTAAAAGTACAATGAATCTCTCTGTGTGTTAAGAAGGAATTTTTGCTGGCTTTTTTACCATTTATACTTGCTTTTCGTCTAGGCACTAATTTGACAGTCGAACCGCAGTATCACACGCAAAAGCTCTCTCCAATCATACAAAGAAGAAAACATTTCAATATCCTTGCTGACTCCCTGAAAATTCTACAATCTAACGATCCGCCCTGTGCTGACGCGCTCTGGGCCAGAGGAACTTAATGGCACCTAATAAGTATGCGCGAAATGTGTTGACGATTGAAATATCTGATAAAATTCCGGATTAAAAACCTTCCGGAGCAAATTTCCAGTTCGTAGTGCCGCTACTATTCGTGTTGGTTACTTTTAATTAGCCGCCTTCACAGACTGAGAGGTTATTTCTAAAAGTTATTTTAATAAACGCAAATAAAACATCCCATGACCATAATTCTGATAATAAATAGACAACATTTTCTATAAGTTCTATGTTCATGCAATTATTTCTTTGTATAATATTTTATTTAAGTAAATTAAAACACTATGAGCAAACTCAATTGAAAATCTGGAAACAGAAGAATCAGAAAAAGATATTTGCAACTCTGGAACTCGAACCTTGGAACCTCTCAGGAAGTCGAAGTATGGTACAATTAAAAGTGACCGAATTGGATATCGACAACTTAGCTCAGTGGTCAAGGGCACTCACCGGGAAAGAGAGGTCCTGGGTTCGAGTCCCAGAGATGCAAATATCTTTTTCTGATTTTTCTGTTTCCGGATTTTCGATTGAGTTTCGCTCATAGCGTCTTCATTTAATTATATTTTACAATTTGAGGTTTTCTCGTAAAAGTTAAATTAAAATAATAATATAATATTTTAAATCACAACACGTTTGATATTTACAGTACACAATTAATGTATAGTAGGCTTATTGCCAAGATACTAAAAAAATATACTATTTAAATACCATTTTTATCACATTTTTTTAAACGCTTGCTTTAGTAAACGCATTATTCTTAAATGCTTGAGGTGTTTCAAGTCATTTACACTCTGAATTTGGAGTGTACAAGTATCCTTCAAGTGATGTTATAATAGAAATGACATTAAAAAATTTATCGAAGTATGTATCGCACTGAGAACTTATCAATTTTGTTATATTATTTAGAACTATTATTTTTTTTCATACTTCCATCTTTAATCACAAAGTTCGTAGCATATTATTTTTCAATAATATAAATCAATTACGTGAAAGACTATCAGAATTCAACCTTTGCTTGAATTGTTTTTTCCTTGTTTGATAACCAGATCTGAATAGCCAGGTACTTCCCCATCTTCCTATTCCCCATCTCCTTTTCCTCCCCATCGACTTCGGCCAGCACATCCCAAACATGATTTTTCCCATTACTTTCAGTCCCACAATACCAGCCCAATAATTGGGACGCCATAGCCCCACTGGCTTCTACTGTTGGAAGGAGAACACTCTTGGGCAATATTCAATAAAAAAAATTGTGAGTTGTGTTGCAGAAAAATCTTCTTCATATTATAGGATCAGAGGGTACATTTGCCAATTTCGATTTGGGACACAACCAACAATATTTAACTGATACAAAACCAAAGTCATCAACTCTCACCTAGCCAAATACACGGCCAATCTGCCGGGTGAATCTACGATCGTTGCACCCCTTTATGAGGGTGCCAGTCACTAACTTGCGCAGGTAAAGTTTTGTTTAGTTTCCTCTCAGCCGACAACCCTGCAACCTGCAACTATTCAAAGGCAAGGAGGCAAAGGAAGCCCAATTATTATATGTGGGAGGCGTGTACCTACTATAGTAAGATAAGACTATGCGTATTACTTTCAGTGGTATGGCGGTATGTAGACACTGTGCAAATTTATGTTTGCAGCTAAAATTGTTTATTTACATGTTAAAATGTATTAAATACAACAGCAAAATTGGTTTCACCACAAAAAAATTATTAAAGTTATCAATGTGTTTCAAAACTAATAATGGTTTCTCCAGACTACAAAGAATACTAAAAATTAAAGCAAATACATAATAATTTACAAATAAATAACAGGCAAAGAAAGTTATTACTAAAAAATAATTACGTAAAAGTAATAAAACCATTTTTAATTATTTGTTGTATTAAAAGGTAAACATTTATAAATTAAAAACAGAACTAAAAAAAAATTATTTATTTTATTTACGGATTTTTAAATAGATACATACATACGAAAAATTAAAACTATCTACTTGATAAAAGAACAACAAAAAAGTGTTAATAAATAAATAAATAACATAAATAAAAAGGAAACACTTTGTTTTACGTCACTTTATTGATATTTCTTCCTTATTTATTTAAAATGTCAAGTCACAATGTGTTTGCTTCTTTTGAAAAATTAATATCAGTGATGATGGTACGGAGGTACTGAAACCGGTAGACGGAAGAAATATCAATAAAGTGATGTAAAACAAAGTGTTTCCTTTTTATTTATTTAAAATGTCAAGTCACAATGTGTTTGCTTCTTTTGAAAAATTAATATCAGTGATGATGGTACGGAGGTACCGAAACCGGTAGACGGAAGAAATATCAATAAAGTGACGTAAAACAAAGTGTTTCCTTTTTATTTATTTAAAATGTCAAGTCACAATGTGTTTGCTTCTTTTGAAAAATTAATATCAGTGATGATGGTACGGAGGTACCGAAACCGGTAGACGGAAGAAATATCAATAAAGTGACGTAAAACAAAGTGTTTCCTTTTTATTTATTTAAAATGTCAAGTCACAATGTGTTTGCTTCTTTTGAAAAATTAATATCAGTGATGATGGTACGGAGGTACCGAAACCGGTAGACGGAAGAAATATCAATAAAGTGACGTAAAACAAAGTGTTTCCTTTTTATTTATTTAAAATGTCAAGTCACAATGTGTTTGCTTCTTTTGAAAAATTAATATCAGTGATGATGGTACGGAGGTACCGAAACCGGTAGACGGAAGAAATATCAATAAAGTGACGTAAAACAAAGTGTTTCCTTTTTATTTATTTAAAATGTCAAGTCACAATGTGTTTGCTTCTTTTGAAAAATTAATATCAGTGATGATGGTACGGAGGTACCGAAACCGGTAGACGGAAGAAATATCAATAAAGTGACGTAAAACAAAGTGTTTCCTTTTTATTTATTTAAAATGTCAAGTCACAATGTGTTTGCTTCTTTTGAAAAATTAATATCAGTGATGATGGTACGGAGGTACCGAAACCGGTAGACGGAAGAAATATCAATAAAGTGACGTAAAACAAAGTGTTTCCTTTTTATTTATTTAAAATGTCAAGTCACAATGTGTTTGCTTCTTTTGAAAAATTAATATCAGTGATGATGGTACGGAGGTACCGAAACCGGTAGACGGAAGAAATATCAATAAAGTGACGTAAAACAAAGTGTTTCCTTTTTATTTATTTAAAATGTCAAGTCACAATGTGTTTGCTTCTTTTGAAAAATTAAATAAATAACACTTTCCTCCCATACAAACAAGGGTAGCTCTTTATGGGAGTACATGTTTAAATAAAAAATAAAAATACAAAATTAGGAAAATGAAATGTTTCATTATACGTGTAATTATTATTCTGTTATCAATTAGGTTTATAATTTGTACAAATAAATTTCTTTATAAAAAATAGTTACCTACTTCCTAATCAATCAAACATTCCTTACACAAATACAATTAAAAAACTTAATTAATAATCATTTATTATCATAATTTTAATTGAAATTTGCTTCAACTTTTTTCTTTTTTGTGTTTTCTTTGGTAATTCGACAAAAATCTTTAATGATTCGAACATTAACGGCCTTTGACTCTATTTTTTTTGGATTTGATTTCTTTGTGATGCAGGTTTGCATTTTTTCTCCGAAATTCAGTTGATATGTGGCCAATAATTATTTTGTTGATTAAAAATAAAGTGTTCAGTAAATAATCTGTTTAAGGTGAAGCACCACTAGGTACCGCAAAATCAAGTTTGAAAATTAAATCGTTTAGAAATATTTTAGATGTTTTAATTCAGTACACACAGTAAAACACTCATTTGCACTTGAAATAATCAAGAATTTTTTTATTAATGTCTTTATAGGCCTAGAAAAAATAAAATATCGGGCATATAAAAACTTCTTTAGAGTTAAAAATCTCCTACTTACGATATCTCTTTCGTTTAAGGTTTTATCGTATAAGGTGGAATATTAAATTGTTAGAAATTTATCGTAAAACATTCAAATATTTGTGCCTGAGCTTCGCAAAATAAAATAAAACACGCTTTTTGCGATGTTTTTTTTCTCAAATAAATCAAGACAGGCGGCTGGAGTTAAGCGGGAATTTAAACCGTATCGCCATCCACACAAGGAGTGTTATGGTTAACGCCCTGATTCTGAATTTAACACGACGTGGTCCATCGCCTTAAATGGCAAGATATTTAATTCTTTAACAATTCCTTGACTTCCGCATACATATTTTTTTTCAGTATAGTTCTCACAGCTCTATTTTGTAATATTATTATTTGTTGTTATAAATTACCAAATACTGTTTAAAGATAGCCATCTCTTACATTAATTTTTAAATTCATAATTTTTTTGATATAAACATCTTTGTTGCTCCTTGATTCTGTTATTTTAATTTATAAAAGTTTTACATATATACAATAATTTTTTTATTTATTTTACACATTTTTTTAAACCAAATATCTAACTAATCACTGCTTATTGTAACAGTTTTGTCTAGTTACTTATTTGTCATAATTTTTTACATTAATTTAAACCTTATTTTTCAATATTTGTATCCTGATGAAAAAACCTTTGGTTTTGAATAACGTTAGAAAATAGTATAAAAAAATAGTGGTGCAAACAAAATTGGTAAAGTTCATTTAATGTTATTATATATATGGTTATTGGGGCACCACCCCCAGGCATATGCCCTCGTTGCCGAGCGGTCATCACGCCACTGCGAATATGGAACGCAGAAGAATATAGGACGGCTAGAATGAAGAATTTGCTCCCGTCCGCATTGCATACCAAAGTAGTGTTGCTACTCAAATTGAATAAAACTTCGCTCCTTTGAAAAAACATTGAAGTTGTGAAGGTATGCATTGCAAAAAAAACATTGTTGATTATTTGTTTCTTATAAACGAGTTGCTATTTACATCTCATAATTCAGTTTATCTGTTTTTAAAATTTTATTATTAAAATCGCAAAAAATCGATCTATGTAACATAAAAAGGTGGAAACAAAACCGAAACCATTGCTAGGTTCTTCCCAACCTTCACCAACGAGTACGAACTTAACTCAACTGGTGTCAGGACGAAATTACATAACGTGTTCTAATCTGTTTTTAAGGTTTCAATAATAGAGTGTTTAAGAGCTAAACCGTGAATAATACCTATAAAGAAAACAAATGAATATATCAAAAGTAGATATTTCTGAAAATCAAACTGAAAAATACTCAGTTTTACATTTTTCGTGACTTATGTAAAATACAATAAGGAACTCCAGTCCAATTTTTTTCCTTTTTTTAAATGAATAATGACATTCTAACTTAAATAAATGCACATTTATTTTTATAGATAGTTTTAATAGTTAAAATAAATGTCAAAGTTTTAATTTTTCAAGATCCTCCGAAAACCAACGTATCTAGTCTGAATCGTGTGACGTCATCATGACCGAAAGTTTTAGTTTCAACAGATGTTGTCATTTTGTATGGAAGAATCTATGAAACTATTCAATTTGTAAAACGTTATTTAGGTGGAATTATTTATTTATTATATTATATTTATTTTACTATTATATTTTTCAATATGATTACGGGAGAGTGGTATAAAAATTGTTGAAATCATTATTTTTTTAGCTTTGCGAATCGAAATCAATATTATGGAAACCGAAGCATCAATTTTGTAGACAACTGGAATCAGCTGTTTGACGCCCGCCATTTTGAAATTCAGAAGTAGAGCATTGCGAGAGGCATTACGATTGTTTAAAGTTTTTGAATATTTGAAATAATATAAACTAATGGAGATACTCTATTTTTGATACTGAATTATTTAGGCCTAAATAATGTTTCAATAAAAACAATAACCATCTCTAAATCTCTATAAACCAATAACACGGAATGTTGAATGGCTAGTCAAAATTTTCAATACAAATATACCAAGTGACTTATGGACGCGGTGACGTCACGCCTCAAAACCCAATAATACTAACTTGACAGTGTGTTTTAATGACACTTTTTAGAATGGACTTTTTAATAATTTTTTTTAAAACTCTACGTTAAATATTATTTAATAAAACTTATACATTCAGAATCAGCAACTTATATATTCAGAATTTATTAGTCCATATGAACATATTTTTTTAAGCCGTAATATTTTTCACTGGAGTTCCATATTGTGAAAAAAAAAACTTAACTTAAAAAAAGTGTCCTAAATAAATTTCATCTTCGAAAAAACAACGTATGTTAGGTTAGGTTAGGTTTTTTTAAGTACATAATTCTAAAAGGTATATTTCTCTTGATGTGTATTTTTGCCAATGTGCAATTACACCCGTGTGTAATTCTGGCAGTGTAATATTAGTATGTGAAATTCACGCCTATTGATTTTGTCATGTACCTAACTAGCTTAACCGAACCCGGGCAGATGGCTCTCTTGATACTATGTGCGCTGTTTATATATTATATCAGTGATAAGTGTTAAATGAATCGAAATGTAAAACACCCTTTAAATTACACGACCATGGAGCATGAATTGAAAACCGAAATAATACATACGATAAACTTTTAAAAATCGTTATGACTTCAAAGTTTGTAGGCTTTCACTTGCCAATAAAAAAAACAATAAAAACAAACCACACGAAACGAAAAAAATCACCAACGAAACCAACAGTCTCCAGTACTACAGAGTACAGAACATTGAGTATAAAGTACGGAGTGCAGAGTAGAGGGTACAGAGTACAATGCACTAGCCGAATAAGGGCTTCCTTTCAAGGGGACTAACAAGCTATTCATCTGATCTGGTCAGTTTGGTCGATGGTTTTATAGTTTTCGCAGTGCAGTATTCTCCTCGGATTACATTGGGGAAGTACTAGAAGGGGTCGGAGTAACTACCTACGTCTGACTGGCCTGTAGTTGAAATTGAGTCCATACGCCTGGAAACAGTAATAATATTATTAGTGTTGAAAAATGTCAAACTAGGTGACTGAGGAGACATAATATCGTACCAGCGAGGTAACAATTAAGATTATGCTGTCGTGATTAAATGAATATCAATCATGAATTACAACAAATGCTAAAATTTAAAAGCAAATTTTCGCGTTAATGTGTTACTTTGGGAAATCTTACTAAAACATTGTGTAAATGAACAACTGAAAATCGAGGCACTCTATTGAAAATATGATGGTGAGACCAATGGCGTTACAATATATACAGACACGCAGTAGAAATCTGGCAAGCTGTGCTGCCTCCACATAAATTGTTTTAAAAGTGCCAAGACGCCTTCGTGGCTAATGAGAAATAATTAATTAATTACTCGAAACATACTAGTAAAAGTCAAGGAATGAAAATTTTCAAATACTTTGTATTTATAATTGATGTACACATTAACACTTCACTTTAAATTATGGAAAATATTCACAGGATATGGGAAATATTCACAGAATATGTAAAACCTTTTAAAGATTCTAAATCAATTTTAACCTTTTACGATTCCTTAATCAGAAGTTAACTTGAAGCACTATTTAGAATCCACATTACTGCAAATTTAAAATTGTATAATCGGTTAAATTTTTTTTTTCTAAAGTATTCTGCACTACAATCTTAGATCATAATACTTCAAGATCAATACACTTAAAATTGAAAGGCAATTGAAAGGCAGGCGACTGATCTATTATGTATAAAAATAATCTCTTTTATACCCCTAATTCAAATGTGTAATAATGACTACATAATAAGAAAGAGTGTGCTCAAGTAGACATTTCGTCCATATTTTATACGGATTCAGATTTTTTTTTCTGCCGTTGCTAAAAACTTGCTGCGCTGACTATGTTATGTATTATCTGTGTCTCTTTTTGGAAAAGTACTTTTTTAATTTTTCCGTATCAGTTATTGATATTGTCATCGCATTTTGCTATTTGCCATTTGATATTGCCTATTTGATGGTAATGTTAGTCTGTAAGAAATCTTTAGGATGCAAGTTAATGTTCCAGTTAATGTTGTAAACTGTCTTTTTAATTACTGGTTGTGTCTGGAATATAATTGTCCTTTCCCGAAATTCCTACCCACCTCCCACTACCTATAGTGCAAGTCAGTGCAGTAACAACCTTCGGCGAATAAGTAGTGTATTATTATGAAGTTCATATTTGTTCATATTTTCAAAGTGCAAATTACTGTGTATGCACAGATTTCAAATAACTTATGGTGATCATACAATCTGTACAGTTTGGAACATTTTATGTGAATTCTTATGTGGACACCAACCCAGCCCGCTACATTAACAGTACAGTGAGTATTTACGCCATTCCTATTTTCCCACCTAAAGAAAGTTCCTAACAGGTTGTATCTGTGCTTTTTTTAAGGTAATAAAAAAGGACCTATCTTTTAAAATCAAAATTAAAGAAAAAAAGTTCATATTTTTCCCGAACACTTTGAATTTGCTAACTTGTTAGTCAAAAAAAAATGTCAAAATTAAATAACACCATGTTCAGTAATGCGACATGAAAAATAATTACTCTTATTACATGTTTCCAGGTTTATTTCCATGTTTGTTGTTTTGTAGTAATGTATGTTAGTGTATTGTACGTCGTCCACCCACAGAGGAATAACGGCTTTGTTCCAACATGGGCTCTCTTTTATCGGGACGCAAAAACAATTGGAAGATTGGTTTATTGGCTAACGACTTTCGCTTTACCGAGAGACACTTTTAATTATCTAGCCAGCAATAAGCAAAAAGTAAAAATAAACAGAGGAAAATGGTTAACCGATGTGAAATTTAAGCAAATTAAAGCGGATACATTTTGAGCTCAGATTTTTCCGGTATAAACCATCAATACTAATTGGTATTTAAAAAAAATTAGAGTATGCAATTTGCACGCAGTAGAAGTGAAACCTTCAGAAAACTAAAGTAAACAAGAAGGGAGAGGCTACGAAGCACCTCAAAAATAATAACAGTAATAATAACGTAATATTTTTATCACGCAGTTCACTTCAAGCACGCTAACTATAATAAACTTTAAAGTAATCCTATAGTGTTCTTTACGAGTCCTTACAAAATATTGATCAAATAATATGAAATAAAGAATATATAATATTTAGATAGCAATGCAAAGAGAACAACATGAACAATCAGTGCTGGCACAGGTGGGTGGCACATATAACGATAAAAAAATCTCAACCAATAGGAGCCTTGAAAAGTGAGTTCATAATTAAAGCAGCCAATGCGGGAAGGTTTCATATATCATTCTCTCGAAGGCTAAATCCTATAGATATATGTGTTTGTCTCTTTTTAGTGTCGTTTTCGTTTCATCGTGTTTCAAATCACAACGGGCTAAGGAAGTTTCACTTCAAAAAAAGAGTGTGCAATTCATACGCGGTAGAAGTGAAACCTCCAGAAAACCAAAGTAAATAAGAGTGGGGGGACCATGAAGTACTTTTTATATCAATGTGAAGGATGATTTTTTCCATATTTTGTCGTCAAATTCCAGTGCACCTTTTCCTATACATTTGGTCATCTTATTAGTATTTTTATTTTCTCCTTCGGGGTCGCTTTATTTTGTGTTTTCTTTGGCCTGTTCTTTTGGAGTGGTTTAAAGATTGGATATTGATGTTACAAAAATAAAAATATTAATTTTACTTGAATTCGATCCTTGGTCATCTTGTCTTGGTATGTGTCTGGCCGCTGAGTTTCGTCAGGCGCTTTATACCATTACTCCAAAGAATACTTGCGTAGGACTGTGGATTTATCTTATTATATTTCAACCGAAAACTCGTGAATTAAATAGATATTTTATCGTTATCTCATTCTCTCGAAGGCTGAATACTACAGATGAATGTGTTTGTCCCTTTTTAGTGTCGCTCGTTTCCGTTTCAAGGTTCAAATCAAAACGGTGCTAAAGAAGTTTTCATTTCAAAATTCGATGTAGGATTGGTTAAATATATTCGTTCAATTTGTTTGTATATTTCTGGAAGTACACAGGGAATATTAAAGCTTATGTAGGGGGAGGGGAGGGGGTGATTTTAGGATCACGTCAAAGTATAACAGAAATATTATAACGTAAGTTAATTGATGATCCTGATTTAAATGTAAGCTCTCATCTGTTGTAAATATCAGGGGTGAAACGGAAAAAACGTAATCTACTTTCCGAAATAGAAATGAGGATTTTTTTAATACAATATTCGTAAACCGAAAATACTTGTTACGGTAAATGGTGGAAATCAGAATTTAAGTAATGGCAAGAACAAGGTCTAAAACTTGGATTTTACAACACGGAACTAGTTTATAAAACGATTGCAGACCACTTATTAGGGTGAATTAAATCAAGTGTGAAATTAGTGAAAAAGAAATTATTATTTTTGTATTCAGATATAATTGGAATTATTAGTGTATGATCAGCACATAGATTCACCACTTACTTTAATCAGTCGGACCCGTAAGCTTGTTTACACGACAATGTAACATTACTAGACATACGTATAACGTACGAAGCGTACTGAGTTATTAAATGTAATTAAAAATAATATCATTTAATTATTTTCCTTATTCAAATAAAAATTTATAATATTTAATACTTACAAAATCCACGATTAAAATGTCGGTATTTATATCATCCACTTAGCTCAAAATTTTCCGAAACTCAATCAAAAATCTGGGAACAGAAAAAGCAGAAAAAGATATGGCCACATCTGGGACTCGAATCCAGGACTTGCGGCTTTCCGTGCCGCAGTGTCTCTGTCCGATTCGCTCATTTTTAACTCCGACTAAGAACGACCAACACTATCTTCATTTTCTTAAAGCATATTTTTTGGCTGCTATATTTATGTAAGAATGCAAGATTCAAACCCGAACTAAATGCTATCTAGATAGTCTCTTGGATAACATTTTTATCCATTTTTATTTTTAATAAGCGACATCTATTGATTTTTCTGCAAGTCTAGAATGAATATTTATTTTTATTTTTAACTTAATGAGTAAAACCTCATATTGTTATATTTAATTAAATGAAGACAAATGAGTTTCGCTAAAATTGTCTTTATTTAATTCAATATTACAATATGAGGTATAATTCACCGTTAAAAATAAAAAATTAACAAATTTTTCTTTTAGGTTAGATCGTAAATTACAGAAAGTACAAGTCTTTGAACTAAAGTCTTCAAACCACTCACTGTCTGAGCAATATTCATATTAAAGTTCCTAATAGACGTAATTTAATGAGTCATAAAATATTCCGTCTTGAATTATTTAATAACAATATTGCATACGTCAATCCTCTGTCTCGAATGTTTCGTCTATATAATAACATTGAATATGACCATATAGATATCTACGCAAACAATCTCACATATTTCAAAAAACAAATTATCAAACTCTTACCATGACTTTTCGTGGAGAACAGTTATGTAGCTGCTTTATTGTCATACCTTTTCTTTCTTTCTTTCTTTTTTCTCTTTCTCCGCAGGGTATTATATTTGACACTATTATGTTTTATATTTCATTTTGATTATCATTATTTCTGTTATCACTGTAGCATTTCCGTCGAGTAACAGCTTAACATTGATTACTTATGCTGTGAAAATTTCTAATTGGAGTTAATATCTATGTAATATACCAACGGCAATTCTATTATTGTAATAATTGTTAATACCCTGTAAATGTTTCTAACAATAAATAATAATAATAGTAATAAAGAAATTGACAGTCATTAACCATCTCGCACTAAAAAATGTTAAAAGAAATCACAAATTGCACAATCATTAATATATTCTTTAGAAAGCCCGACAACATAGCTTCATTATAAAAAGCTTAGAAGTCATCGTAAATATCAACTGGGAGTCTGGGGCGAGTTCAACCAAGTCCGCTCAGCTATAAACAACTGCTTTAGTATCGGTCAGTTGCATACATTGATACGTTAAAACATCGCCCTGGCTGCAAGCTAATAGTCCACAGCTCATTGCCTCATCGTCTTATTTATCTGCTTGCTCTTCATTAATCTTCATTCCTTGGCCATCCAACTATGTGAATACGTTCGGTCGAACCTATGTTTTCTTACAGCATTAATGAAAACTTCAAACATTCCATTCCAGTGGTGCAGTGGATAGTATATTGGAAAATCCGTAAATTAATAATTAAAAAAAAAAAAACGTTTTTCCGAAAAATTGCCATTTTATTTAAATAATCATTTTTATGCTAATTGATGCAATTTTTTTGGTTTGATTGAGGATTCAACTCTCCTTTCGAGGAATTGGCTCTTATTTCTGTAAACTTCTAAAATGTCTTTTAAAACTTAAAAAAAAACACTTCTCCATCTTTTAAACGCGATCCTAATTGAATGGTATCGAGATTTGTTTCGTAAATTAACCGCTTTAAATTTTTAAATATCAACCAATTTTAGAAAAATTTCTGCGTTTGCGTATATGTGTGCGTGAGTGCCACAAAAGGTTGATCTTAAATGCATTTTGGAGGCGAGTGTGGGTACCGCCGCCCCGGGAACCGTTTATTGGATAACCAACACCTCTGCCATTGGTCCCACAAGTGGTTAGCTACGTTTGGTGACTTAGCAGGGGTGCCAAGTTCATGGGGTGTGATTTTCCCGAGTCTTGGCGGCGATGCGTATGCACACCAGATGCATGGCGGGCCAGATCGGGAGAGAATGGTTGATAGAGTGAGTCCCTTTGACTTTTCCAGCCGTACTCTATCGGAACATCGCATTGCAACGCAGTGGGAAGGATTGATTCATAAGTACCCCAGATTCCTTTACCTACACACCCTTTTCTTTCCCAGAAGTTTCTCTTATTCCTTTCCTAAAAATACCCTCCACATAGCATCCCCAAAAACGACATAAGCTATTTGGGGAACTATTTTCCTCAGGGCCTGCTGTGTGGAGCAAATGAAAAAAAAACACCGAATTTCAGCTCGATCGGATGTCGGGAAGTGGTTTTATTTCCACTTCCCAGATTTGCATTCATTCATTCATTCACGAAAATAAATCGAAATTGAAATACCTCAAAAACGACGGGAGAGCATGTTTGCCCGAAAGTACAATCTCGTCCGTCGCACAAAATTATTGTCACCTTTGACTTTTAAAGAAAATATTATGGTCGAGTTTTTTTGTGCTTTTACCACATACCTATCCATTGATTCGGGCATAAGGAATAAGAAAAAAATAGGACAAGAGAGTTCGGAGTCGTATTTGCTTGAGGTCAGTGGGTCTATGGAAAGCCAAATGAATTGTTTTATTTAGGTGAATACCGAATCAACTACCCCTGTCATCTGGACTCAGTGGCACCATAACATCCCCTAATATAAGGGTATGTTATGAAGGGTGGAGAAAACGGAAAAATATGAAAAAGAAGAAAAAGAAGAAGATTAGAAAGTATCTGAGTGTTCATATCTGGTCATCAAATAGACTAAAGCCATTTTTCAAGCAATGGAACAATTTATGTTGGAAGTATGTTGGCTGTTGTATGCTCATGATGCGGTGCTGAATTCTAACACTATGGAAGATCTACAGTCGCTCGTGTCTAAGATGAACGAAGTATGTATGAAGAATGAGTTAATGATGAATGTAAGTAAGTCTAAAGTCATGGTGTTTGAAAGAGAGACTACGAAAACAGTGCGTGATAAAGTTGTAAATGATGAATACTTGGAGCAGGTGGATGTGTATCTGGGTAATATGTTTACGAGAGATGGGAAGGCTGATAGAGATATTGAAAGAAGTGTAAATGCCGGTAATTCCATTAATGGAGGACCGAATGCCGTTGGCGCTAATAAAAAAACTGTCAAAAGAAGTGAAGCTAACAGTTTACAATGGAGTACTGGTACCTACCCCGATGTATGGCAGTGAGGCGTGGAATTGTCGGAGGAAGGATGAATGTTGATGATGGTGAATGAACAGCATGCTGTTGAAATAAGATCCCTGTATGTGGTAAAACCATGTGGTATCCCCTTATGTGGTAAAACCATGTATGATCTTATGAGAAATGTGGATATCCGCAAATAATGTATGGCTAATGTAAGCATAATGAGTAAGATTAAGAAAGGGACCCTCAGATGGTTTGGGCGTGTAGAGCGAATGAAAGAAGACAGTAGTATAAGAAGAATATATGACCCAAATGTGAATGGTAGAAGAAGTCGGGGATGCCCGAGGAAGACGTGGATGATCAAGTGAATCAGATACTTGAGTCGGGCCATGTCAAAAGTCAGAATAATAGAATAGTATGTATGACATTTGTACTCAACAATCTCAACTTTTGTACACGGTTGACATTAGTCACATGAGAACAGGTCGTTTCTACGACTCGTTCCTGAGTTCAACAGCTCGACTGTGGAACGATTTGCCGGCTCTGTGTTTCCTCCCTCCTACAACATGTGTCTCTTCAAGACCCATGTTCACTCCTTCCTCTCCTCAAAAACACCCTCCACACAGCATCTTCATCAGATGGCATAGGCCCTGAAGGTAATTATTGTTTACCTCAGAGCCTCCTGTGTGGAGTCAATGTAAAAAAAAAATGAAACGATGTATGAATGTGAGTGAGGCAAATAGTGTGTGCCAAGACTGAATTATTTGGTCCGTCCTCTCTGCCTACCCCTGTGGGAAAACGGCGGCGTGATGGTTTGTTAGTTTTGAAACAATTTCTGAATGGTAGTCTTTTACCAGAGCGATACTGATCTTATCTAGCACTGGAAACATTCAGTTTAAAAATTTTGATAAAGTTTTTTCGAGTTTTTACGCAAGTTTATATTTCCCCGTTGAAATTATGTATATGTAATACCAACCGGCAACCCTTTATTCTTTTTTAGATGGCGAGATGATTCCCAAAGCTCATGAATATCTCGTTAAGCTCGGTTTTTCCATTCTTCCGCCGTGTTCTTCCCTTCGTGTTGACATTCTCCCGACTTCTTCACGGTCGTTGGAAAGGCTAAGTTTATTTGTAAATATTTTTCGAACCCTTTCTTCACTTCCTCAAGTTTGGTGCAAATATATCCGTTTATTTTAAATTCATCTGATGCGTTATTTGAATATTATAAGAAATCCATGGAAAAAGTCATTTTTTTGAGCACACGACAATAAAAGTGAAGTTGATGAAATATAAAGTATGTCGATTATTACATTACAAAAACTTTTTTCCAATCGTTTTTTTTTTGCTATCTTTAAAAGCCTCATAACTGCGGATAGCAGTTCGAATTCAAATAAAATCACTTCTTGAAAGATATTATTAATATCTAAATAATTATCTGAAAGATATTATTAATATCTAAATAATTATCTGAAAGATATTATTAATATCTAAATAATTATCTGAAAGATATTATTAATATCTAAATAATTATCTGAAAGATATTATTAATATCTTTCAGGAAGTGATCTTCGAAAAATTTCATTTAACACTTTTTGTAGACTTAAGTAAGAAGATGCCCTTTATCAGAATTGTTTATATCAGTTATAGGTAGATAGTTGTTTATTTTTGTATTATGGTTCTAAATTCCAATTTGTCGTTATTTTATTGGTCAATGACATACATATTCTTATCATTGTCATGTATGAATTTATAAAGACTGTTTATAACACTAATAAATAAAATAAATAAATAAAATAAAAAAAGAAATGAAGTTCTCAGCGAAAACAGTTGTGGAAACAATATAAAAAATGTTCAGTCTTTATGACGCCAGAGCTCACTTTTAGTGTGACCTGTAAACGGATTATTTGCTTTGTACTTAAACTTTTGTAGAATGGATTAGATAGAGCAATGTACTTCATTGAGTACACTCTACTTTCATGCATAATATCTTTGAGGAATCAGTAACAAAATATGATTTTCAAGATTCGACAAATAAATTATACATAAAAGTAATAAATACTCAAACGTACTTTGCTGTAATATAACTAATCCATTCTACCATTAAATACGAAGATATGTACCTAATTATACATTGGCTCTATAATACGTGCAACTATGTGTAAATGTACATATTTTTTAAATTAAAGCATAGTAAAACACCACTAAATTTATTAAAATTATTTTATGTTTCAAAACCAAAAGCTTCCTCGTCAGGATAAAATTAAAATTTAAAAGTTATTTTGTAAAGCAATTTATTTTAATTTAATTATAATGACGCTACAATGTGAATTTGCGAATATTGAAGAAGTGTAAATTTATATTTGCTAATATTTGATTAGGTTCTCTTTGTTTTACGTACTTGCAATTCAAAGTTATCATTAATTGCATACAGAATGTTGTGATGAATGGCTGGAATCATCGCCATGAACCACATTAAATATGTTAATTACTATAATAATTACGCGATATATTCGTTTTGCGAACCATAAATAAATAAATAAAATACAATGATGCCACAAAGAATATTTGCAAATTTTGAAGAAATAAATAAAAGCTCTAATTAAGTTCGAGAGAATTTATGAAAACTATTCGTATGGCACTGAAACTTAAATTTAAGTACATTTCCGTTCAATAACGGCGGTGAATCGACCATTACAAAATAAGTTGTAATTTCATTTGCGTTTTCCGTGAAAATTACCAAATTGTCGGAATTCAACCAAAACTTAATAGCCAACAAAATTTAACGAATCATTATGCAAAGTGCAATGCATAGATTTTCTTAACATATTCAATTTATAAAGATTGTTTATGTGTATAATGTGCAACCTATTTGATATTTCATCAAACAGCTACGAAAATTTTATTTCTCCTTGAAAATGAATCCGCTGGTCTGATCACCAAACACGTCTAAAGTAATTCAAGCACCGTTTCGATTCTGAATGGTGGTCTTTCATTAGCCAATGTTGAGAATATTTGCCATTCAAAAGGATTAAAATGAGCAATGTTGAGAGTATTTGCCATTCAAAAGGATTAAAATGAGCTATTGCCGAATTAAATATAACGTCTTAAGTTAAGACACACTGATGCGTTGTTATACATGCGTAAGACACACTGATGCGTGTGTATACATGCGTTATTGCAAATCTACATGAGTTGACTCGTACGTAACATATACGTAGGCACTGTATGTGTGTACGTCCAGGAAATCGCTGCAACCAATACATCAAAGCACGTGTTCCAGTCGCCCCCAGCTGATGCATCTGTCTCCGGTAACTGTTGCAAGCAGATCTCCCCTCGACGCATGCCGGCGACACGGTATTGCAGAATGCGAGGAGGCAAGAGATCATTTATCACCCCATCCCCGCCTGCCCCGTCCTGCGGACTCTGAGCACTGCGGCCGGCGAGGGCAAGCCGGCGTGTCTGTGACCTGATAGTAATGGGAATTGCTTGACACTATGAAATATAGTGGTGTTCAATGTGCCACCAGATAATCTACTTTCTAAAAACGCCATTGCAATGTTTCTCGTTCATATCACGAAACTTTGGCGGTGATTGTGGTATTCTGCGTAGAAAAAATATATGAAATATTTAAATCTTTTTAACCAACTCTTTTTCTGTAATGTCAATCATAAAAATAATAAAGACACATCAGCGTGGTGAGAGACCATCATTTAGGGTCGAAACGTTGCTTGAAATGGCTTTAGCCGTTTTGAGTGACAATTTATCCGTGGTTGAGGGGTAAGGCGCTTGACTCGAAATCTGAAGGTCGCGGGATCAAATCCCGGCGTCGGCAAATAATATATTTTTATTAATTTGTGTTATTTCACAAATACACAATTAATTAAATTAAAATAATATATATTAGGAATATTTGCGGCACGTTACAGAGTGGAAGATATTCTCAGTATCGCCTTGGCGTAAGACCACAAGTCAGAATTGAAATGACTTTAGCCATGTTTGGTGACTAAATCTGAATCCATCTAGATGACTAGATCCATCTCCTTCCCCTCCCACTTATCATCAGCCTCACAACATACAACATATTTAAGGAGGATGGTACATTTTTGCTGACCGATTATAATAATATAAAACTTGTATAGCGCAATATGCGGTATTTCACTATAAGTTCACTTTATCATGATAAACTTTGAAAATAATCTGCGTGCTTTAAGTGGTCATTTCCTTAAAAACTCCTACAAAAGGTTCTCTCAGGACTCTTGAACTGTATTCACATTAACAAAAATATACACATTGGTACACACGTATTGTTGTAAGAAATCTTGTTGATCGGGTGCCAAAAAAGGATTCATAATTCGTTTAATATTTGACCCAAAAACGAACAGCATAAAAAACACACGGTGAATCAACCCTTTAGTTTCACGGTTATGGTTGCACTATAATTCGTCGTAAGCCACTCCTAAATAGAAAAAAGGCAACATAAAATGTACAGGGCTTCACGAAAATTTTCAAGTATTTATTCTCACTTGCTAATTCTCGTGACTCAGCGTGTTTTGCAAGTTTCATGTGGCTGTAATCTTTGATTAAAGTTCGCTTATAAAAATGACATATAAATGATTCTGAAATATTTAAAATCAACAGCTCTTAAAATAATCGTAACCACAAAAATCAGAAAGTGCGACATTTTAATTCAGTGGATATAAAAATAAAAAAAAGCATCCTTTGGAATACTGAAACAATTAACGATTCCTAAATTCCCTCAAACCACATAATAAGTCGTTAAATGATAACACCTAAGACACAGCGAGTGATTCCGCAATTCCAACCCCGACTCGTATTAAGTAAAGTCCCATTATGCCTGGAGACGCAGCCCGACTAATCCCCCTTAATGCCCGACCCGGGGCCAGGACGTACCGGGCCATTCAGCAGCCAACCTGTAACACTTCGCGCCAATTTTCTCCGACGCGCGAAACTTCCGAAGAAAAAAAACACAAGAAAAAACAACGAACAGCTGTTATCTGGTTCACACTGATTCATACCCACTTCTAACATGCGCCACCTTACCCCACTGCAGCCCCCTTTGCCCCCATCTTTCCCTGCTTCTTCCCCCTTTTGCCACCCTCTGTCTCATCCCCCGCGTCAGTGGTTTCGATTAAGGATATTCTTTTTCGATTTCAGAAAAGGAAAACGCATTTTCGTAATAATTATATTATTTCTTTAAAGCTTTAATATATTATCATTTTAATTTTTTTATACTTTGTAACTCAGTAGCTTTTTACTACTAATACTATATTTAATTGCTTTATTGCTTTAAAACCTTGTACTTGACTGTGAATCTAACAACAACAAGTACACGGCACTTGTGCCCTAATTCATTTAATATTAAGTTCTACAAAAAACAACATGTAACTACCTAATGTGAACTAAACCAGGCAATTTGACTATCCTAAAACGGGAAATCTCCTAGTTAGACGTCAAAATGTTCTTATAATATGTATGTTTTTTGTTCAAATAAATAAATTTTAAAATACTTTTATATATTTACCTATTTTAAAACACATTTATTTTGAAAAAATATAAAATTAGAGGCTAACAATGTGACCCTTAGTTACATTTGCAAAAATATCTTTTTTCAAAGCTCCTAACGAAAGTTTTCTGCCTTATAGTTTTCATACTACGGAAAGCAGAGAATGGCTCTAGGAATATTGTTGGAAAATGATTATATGGTTATACACTTTACTTGAATGAAGCAAGCTGGTTAATCCTTTCCAATTATTTTTTTCAATAATTTTTTTCTTATGATAATTTTCAGACGAAGAAGAAAATTTATGACGAGAATTTTATTTATTTTAAACTTAAGGGGGGAAAAAGATATAGGACGGCGTATTTTTTAGTGATTGTCATGTTCTTTTTAACATATAAGGAATACATATTTTTTATTTTAATTTGGGGTCATTTTACATAACCTCACTCCTCATATATAATCGTAAATTAATATTTTTTCGGGGAATGTGAAAATTTGATGTGTTTTTTTTTACCATTATTATGAACGTTTTTTGCAATTAAAAATAGCTATAATAAAGATACTATTTAGGATTGAAATTCAAATAGAGCGAATTTATACAAAGAAACTATGTGCTGAGTTTGATAACGATTGATCAAAAACTGTATGAACTGGAGGTTACACAAATTCGAAAAAAGTAGTTTTGCGAAAAACACGTTTGAAAATAAGAGTGGCAGTAAAGTAGTAGTAATTCGACCGAGGGACACTCACTCAAACGCTTATAACTTTTAAACGGCGTGAAATTTTAGTTTGAAATTTTCAAAATATAATGTTGAATAGTTTTATTACTGATTTATGAAAGAATTTTCTTTAAATTTTTTTTTGAAGCCTTTGCACCTATTTCCCCCTTAAAGCAAGGATACTGTTTGTTCATTTCAATTTACGTTCTCAAAATTGGTGTCATGAAATTTCCATAAGTAGTTTTTTGGTTTACAATATGTAATGTGTTTATTAATCATGAACTTTGATTTATTAACAAATTATTTTTTTTTTAGATTTTGTAAAAAAAAGGTTTTGAAACTCTAACAATGAAAGTAACAATAAAAATTTATCTGATAGTTAATAGGTGACCGGGAAATTCAGAATGAAATGACCTCAGAACCTCCTTTGAAGAATCATTAAAAATTATGTAAAAATATGTATTAAAAAATTGGTTAAAGAGGTTACGTTAGGTTAGATTATGGGCTATTTTAAATATTTTTTTCATAGCTTTTAATGACTTTTCAAAGAGATATTGAGTTGATCCTGAGTTAGTCGTTTAATATTTCTAGATAAGAATATCTCTGTTTTGAAAAAAAAAAGAAAATTTGGTTAGTAAAATAATAAATTAATAATATTTTCTTTGAAGGTTTTGATACCCCTGGCCAGCTAACGCGATGACGGTATGTTTGCTCTGGTCCCGCCAACACTGCGCTAATATTGGAGAAATTCCTCCCTCCGTTTTTATCGGAAACTTGGAGAGCATTCTCCAACGTTCTTTGCAACTCCTTGTAACGGATATAACAGGAGACGAATCTTGTTTCTTTTCCGTGTTCGGGTCGTAGGTACTTTGCCCGGAAAAATAACACTAAGCTGGTTAAAGCCACTGTTAAACCGGGGTTTTGACCTGGTATTGTACAACACAATTCTTTTTCAGGTTTATCAAAACCTCTTATGGCTATATTTAACGTTAAAAATGGTATTACGTTAAAAAACAAACTTCTAGCTTAGTTTGAACCTGTGTTGAACCGACATTATGAGCTGTGGTGTTCGGAAAAAACGCTCTTACTTGTTTTATGAAGACCCGTTATGAATTTTTTTTTCTGTTAATCGTATTGTTTTATTTTTATTTTTAATTAGCCCCAAACAGGAAGCCCGGAGGAAAATAATTCCCCTTGGACCTATGTCATCTTTGGGGACGTTGTGTGGAGGGGCTTTTTAGGAAAGTATGGAGAGGTAGTTCTGGGAAGAAAAAGGTATGAATGGTGGATAAGAATCTGGTGACCAGTTTGTCGAGGAGTGATGGACGTATGAATCCTTTTCACAGTTGTTCAAGACAATGTTCCAAGATTGTTGAGAGGTCAAAACGTCTCACTCAACAGTCTCTCCCGATTTGGCCTATCATGCAATTGGTTGGCAAAAGCTTCTCCCCTAAGAACCCGGGCACACCTACAAAGTCACCAAACTCAGCAAACCACTTGGGGTGACTTATGGCAGAGGAGTTGGTCCAACAATTGGTTCCCGAGGCGGCGGTACCCATATTCGCCTCCCAAATTGATGTTATTAACAAATGTTAGCTTATTTGAACCACTGTTAACCAAGGTTTTGCACTGGAATTATGAAATAATGTTTTACAGATTTTATTAAGACCCGTTATAACTTTTGTTAGCTGTTAACGTTAGTTGTTTCTTCGCGCAATTAGAGTTTGTTCGAACAACACATGCTTCAATTTGTGTATTTTGGTGCACATGTCCACACTTGTCACAGTGATGTCCTTTGAAAGTATTACTGAGAAACAGACTTTTGTCTTACATACTCTTACTTTTTAGTGAAAGAGGGTCGACAAGAGGTAAAGGTTAACTGTATTTTAATGTTTAAAAAGTTTTTACGCTTTTACACTGGATTTTTTTTCCGAAGACAAAGACCGCCACCCCACTAACCATTTATTGGATAACCAATACCCATGCCATAGGTCACCCCGAGTGGTTTGCTACGTTTGGTCAACTAGCAAGAGTGCCTGGGTTCACGGGACGAGGTTTGTCTAGGTCTTGGAGGCGAATGCTTTGCCCACCCACTGCGTTGCGTTCCGGATCGGGAGAGAAAAGTTGAGGGAGATATTTTTCAGCCGTATTCAGTGGGAGTAATGGATTCATCGTCCGTCCTGGAAACATTGACTCCCAGATTCTTACCCTTATACTTTTTTTCTTCCCCGAACTTACAATCCTTAATTTCCCTAAAAAGACCCTCCACACAGCATTCCCTAAGATGACGAAGGTTCTGAGGGAAATTATTTTCCTCCGGACTTCCTGTGTGGAGCTAAAGTAAAAAAAAAAATACATCTCCAGCCGGACTCTCTCGACCCATCGCCTTGCACTGTAATGGGAGGGGTGGATTTGTGTACGTCACTCCTAGACACATTAACCCCAGATTTCTACCCAACCCTCATTTTTCCTTCCAAGAACTTCCTTTCCCTAAAAGTACCCTCCACAGAGAATCCCAAAAGATGTAATAGATCTTGAGGGATTTTTCCATCAGGGCCACCTGTGTGGAGCTAATCTAAGAAAAAATCAAATTTCTTTTCAAAATAATTAAATGATAGTGTAAAATTTCCCTTTTGTTCACAATAGAAATTAATACAAATCATCGTCTAAACGAGAGCATGTACGAGTGTCATCGACGGTCCTCTTCATTCTCAAGCGTCTTATTTGAAAATGAAAAAGATAGAATATACTGGAACGATGACATATTTTGCGATTGCTAAGAAATCATAATGAAACGACTTTAAATGCCTTTTTGGAGATTCTTGAAGATGAAATCCGTAGACAATCCACAAATATTTTCTAATTGCACAAAGTCAATTTACATAACACAGCTATAAATAATCTTTTAATATACATCCATACTATTAAAAAGAAGGGTGGCCGTGGCGGCGTGTTTTTTAAACATAAATCTAGGTTTTATTCCGTGATTGGCGATCACGGAATAAAACTCTAGATTCATCCCTTTTACCCATACCATTTAGTAGAATTTTGATACTCCTTGACGAAATTTTCACCTTTGACCTTAAAAATATTACGAACATTATAGACGTTAAGAGCTACGAATTACTCACCGACATAAAGATGAATAACGCAGGCAAATCAAAAACGGTCTGAAATTTCTCCAAGTCCAAACTGCTATGAGCCAGTGGGACTATGTTATCCCCAATCGGGGAGCATTACAAGGCTGAAGGGTGGGAAGGGCAGGAGATGAGGAAGAGGAGGGTAAGGACGTGCCAGGCTCTTCGGATCTGGTACGACCAATTGCCAATTAAAATCAATTAAAAACAATCAACGGACAGTAATTAACGCACAAGATTCCCAACTTTCCGGAGTCAGGTGGTCATCTCAATTGGGGTTTTGTACTTGTCTAAAAGAGTGGGAAAAGGAAGAGGATGGCAAGATGAAGGAATGTTTTATGGGTCGCAAATCACTGCACCTGAAAAACCTTGTGTCCTAGGCTTTTAGCCTAGTAAGCCTAACGTCGGGCCCACTAATAAAGTTTTGAACAAAGCCTTTACAAATTTGTACAAATATTTAAGTAAATAAATTTTCGTTTATTTTTCTATGAAGTTTTGTAACTGAAGTCTAACGAAGAGCCCTGTATAAGTCTATCAATCTTAGTTGATTTCATCACAGATGCACAACTTACATACAGTATTTTGCTTAGACATTAATAGAATAAATTAATTAACATCTTCTATAATATAGTATTTTGTTTAGACTTTAAAAGAAAAATAATGATAATTTCACAATTCAGAGTTCAAAGTCAAAGTGTATTGAAGTCGATACAAAATGTATTTTGGCACGCGAATATTGTTTTAAATCATTGTTATTAAAATACTGAATATGAACATTCAGTTTGTCTGAATGTGATAATCTTCAGGACTGAATTCAAATGCGTAATAAACAATGAAAAGGTATGCGCTCTTATAATATTCCAACAAAGTAAACTTATAAACTTTCTATCCTCTTTTCGCCAGTTACAATAAGTAGGCATAAACGAGACAAAAGACAACGCGCATAACTCTACACAGGGAAATTAATGGTTTTTAAAATCATTAGGTTCATGGAAAACATATCTATATCGATAACTATGTGCATGTTACATCAGCATCGTTGTCTTTATCCTATATTTATTAGAAGTATACGAAGTCAAATAAATAAATGAGACGAAAAGTAAAATAAACTATTTGCATCAGAAAAATGACATAAAAATCTATTGATTAACGGCAGGAACTTAAAATAAGGAACGTTTATATTATTTAACTTGCAATCGAGCTGGAACCGATATCAATAGCTTCCTAGCAATATTCGTTTATGACAATCATATACATACTCGCTGTCCCTCTTTTGCTAGTGATAATAAGTATGCGCAAAAAAGACATGCTTTTTCTCATCGGTAGAAGTGAATACCAATCCACAAATACATTCAATGCTAAGCTTTTTTATTGCATCAACTATAGCTGCGTTACCTATAGTAATGCTCGCTGCATCACGCCTCACGCGCCAATCTCCGGGCTGCGGTGCGGGGCTGCGGTGTGATGTCGAAAGTAATTCTGATGAGTGGATGGGCTTGGTGTGGTGTGGTGCGACGCGGGATTACTTCTTCTATCCGCAACTAACTGCCGCATAGCTGGCAGTGCCATGTGAATTTTCGCCACCCGATATGCACTGAGTGGTGTACAGGGTTCAGCTTTTAAAACTAATATTTCGTAAAAGAAAATTATTTTAATTGAATGCTAACCTGAAAGAAAACAAATGTCGTTGATTTGTATAACGTCTTTCGACTCGTATGCCTCAGACAGGTCAAATAAATGATAACTGTTAAATTCTGCTTTCTTTAGGTGCATATGAAAATGACAATAATACACTTCTACCGGAAAATTTATTTGGTGCTTCCAACATTCCCCAAATGCGATCGCATGCACTCGGTAATACAAACATAGATGCTGCTAATGTACATAACTGCATGATAAATAAATATTTGAAAAACAAATTCTAAGTCATAGTCTCACAGGTTTCGGGCCGTTTGGACTCATGTCCAATGTCCATTATCCCAAAAAAAAATCGTTTTTATGTAATGAACAAGGTAACTGAAAGTTAAGTGCAAAAATCCTGACTCCGTATAAAGTAGAGCCACCGTATACTTTCGTAACTCGCCGGCTCAAGTCAAATATTAGTGTCTAGAAGTGTTCGGCTGCGCGGGAGCTAGCTTCCTCGGGAATTACTGTGGAACTAACGCCGGAGGAATTTTATTAGCAGCGATGCGAAAATAATTCCCAAGTTATGAACTCGCCCAGATGAAATTTAATTTCAATGCGAGTTGTAGAAGTTAAGCTGCGAACTGTTGAAACGGTTTAGTTTTATTTTCTTTAAAAAAGAAATGATTGGTGCAGACGACTGAGGAACCGCCGCACTACGTGCCGAATGACTGGAATTTTAGTCGCCTTACTTGATTCTTACGCACTGGTTCAGCGTTGGAATAGTTTAACTAGCCCGGTAAAGTTTTTGACCATACCGACTTTAAGCGAAAAGAATAATAATATTTCATAAGTAAGGGAGGGAGGGGGGATATCTCCCCCTCTAAAGGTCTTAAGCTCGATTTGCCTGAAGTTTCATCGATTCCCATTCAATTTTTTTTTTCTTCTTGCCATCATTATTTTTTAGATCAAGCCTTTTTAGGCTTAACATTTTTTGATATTTAAAATCAATCGAATTTTCGTATTTTCACGCCATTTTCTGGTATTTTTAAATAAGAAACAGTAATTTTATACGTTTATAGTTTTGGTCTTTGTTTATGGTTTCGAGAAGTATTGATTGATGGATATCAGCCAACTCCACGTCGAAATGGCCACGTCATGTATTTTTCGATTTTAAGAAAAAAAAACGATATCCCACAAAATGCCAAAAAGTTTACATAGCTTTCCTTTTTTGTAGAATCGAAATCATCACTTTGGCAAAAAAATAACCAACTTAAAAAAATAACGTAAATTTTCACCCAAAACAACGGGAATTTCATTTAAATTGACCTTCGCGGTCGAGGAGTAAGGCTCTCGAATAGCAATCTGAATATCTGAAAAAAAAACCCTCGACTCCGTGCAGAAACGGGCGTTCCGTTTGACAGATTCTCCTAATGTAACAAACGGATTGCAATCTTTAGAGCACAGGCGACAGGTGGCAATGCTTTCATTGTTCTACCGGTATTTCGATGGCTCCGAGGAACTAGCGTAATTGATCCTTTCGGCACCGGTGCATAGTCGGAAACACGCCAAACGCGTGCCCAACATGTGTACACGGTTGACATTTGTCTCATGAGAACGGGTCGCTTCTTTGACTCGTTCTTGTGTTCAATAGCTCGGCGGTGGAACGATTTGCCGCCCTCTGTGTTTCCTCCCTCCTAAAACATGGGTCTCTTCAAGACCAATGTTCATTCCTTCCTATCCTCAAAAAGACCCCCCACATAGCATCTCAGATGACATAGGCCCTGAGAGAAATTATTTTCCTCAGGGCCTCTTGTGTGGAGTTAATGAAAAAAAAATCTGTAGGACGCGGGTTCAAATCGTAATCATATGTAATTAAAAGTATATTTTCCGTACGTTCCAGAGTAGAAGATACTCTCAAAAATCGTGCGGGTGTAAGACCACCATTCAGAATTAAAACGTTGTTTGAAATTAAATTAAGTGTTTAGTGATCAGATCTGAATAGCCGGATTTTATTTTATTTTATTTTTTTTTTATTAGAAAAAAAAAATTACAATATAATACTTAACTACCTTCATCTTCTCCATTTCCTTCCTCTTCACACTACCTTCAGCCTCACAATATACCTTAGGGGTTGCCTCCAGTTGGTTAAGAGCAGTTGGGATTCTTGTACGGTATTCCATAAAAAAATATTTTATGAGGTAATACTTAAATATCATAAAAGACCCCATGAGTGATATAATTTAATAACACCCTTAATTGTTCTTGTTGTTCGGTTCAGGTGGTTTGATTCGAAGTTGTTCTAGCCGAGACACGAGAGGAAGAAGCAGGTAGCCATAATGAAGAGTTGGAGAAGTCAAACAATGATGAAGAAATAATAATCAGTTACTTACGGTTGAAAGAAGTTTGGTACGTGGCCGGGCCGACAGATTGGCGGATTTCAGCAAATGGTCTGAAAAACTGCCTACAGAATGCTCCGCTAGGCAGGGCTGACACTTCAAATATAATACAAAACATTCATAATAATCTCTGATATTCTTCTTAAGAGCAATGGCAGTGCAACCTTTTTCCTACAAAACTTAATTCCGGATTTGAGATCAAAATACTCAACCAAATTGAATAATTACTTTTTTAATCAAAAGTTTTATTTTATATTTAACTAGCAGACCCGGCCACACGTTGCTGTGGCTAACAATACACAACGCCATTACCCAACCTTTATAACCAATGCCATGTGTATTTTTGCATATATATATATATATATATCAAATCCACTCCCCCGCTTGCCAGCCCGCTGCCCGCTGCCTATAATATGCATGTTTTATACATATAAACCTTCTTAAATTTTTTTTGCGAGTTGATTATTATTATTATAAAATAAATCCTGCCTTATCTACTGTGTATGTAATAAAAAATAAAATAAAATAAAAATAATAATTAATAGTAACATCGTAAAAATTCGTTTTTTGGGTAGTAATTTTAATTTATGTACGTCAAAATCACGTTTCGACGTAAAAAGATATTTTAAAATTTAAATTTACTCCCATCAAATGCTTTAATTAATATTTTTTTCATTTATTTTATATTTCATCATATTTTCATAATAAATAGAGTAAAATTATTTTTTTTTATGATTATCGTTTACTTATAAATAATTGCCCAAATGCCTCTAAAATCATTATGTATTGAAATATTTAATTGCCTTTATTTTATAATTTTAAAAACAAATATTAAAGTAGCACGTATCGCACTAGGTATTTGATAAAACTTTTGATTATGAAAATAATTTTTCAGTTTGGTTTGATATTCTGGCCTCAAATCCTAAATTAAGAATTGCTTGAAACTGGCCGTTGCCAAGGTTCCATAGTAAGCGATCAAAAAGTATATGAAGATGATTTTAAATGAAGATATGTAAATACAAATATTACAGGGAGTGCGCTTATTTTAAAACAGATATAATTAAATGAACTTTTCGAAATCTAGACATGTTCCACGCCGAAACGCAAATTATAAGAAATTCCCTCGATAGAAAAAAATCGCAAAGTATGCTCCGAAAATTATTTTAAACAAGTATATTTCTTTTATTATACAAGTTATATTTGTGAAAAAATTCACAATGTTTCTTTAGAGGATACTTAAGATACGTTCCACGAGATCACGTTCGTTTCACTTATTTTAGAAGTTACATATATGAAAAAATTTACAGTGTTTCTCTAAAAGCTATTTTAAATTTTCCCCATGAGATTTTTGATTTATTATAAACGAGTCGTGTTTAATTAAGCATATTCACAATTTTCGCTTCAATTTATCCTTTTAAATATTAGCGCGCTCTTTTCAACATTCGTAATTACATATCTCACCTTCATTTTCTTTTTCAGCGGGGATACAGCGCCTTAAATACACACTGTGACTCTTTTCATACCTATAAAACAATGCTACAAAAAAAATGATTTTAGAAGTCCAAGTCGTCCAAAATAGAGCCCTGCGAAATATTTTCAGTCTACCTTGGGACACACATGTCAAAGACATCTACAGAAACACCCAAATACTTCCTTTTAATACCATTCCCACTTTTGAAATAACTAAAACTATATTACAAGTAATTCAACACTCGGCACATTCCAACACTACACTCTATTACAATTGCGACGTACACCAACACAACACAAGAAATCACAACAAACTTCATATACCAAAAATCAAATCAACAAAATATGGACTAAGATCCCTAGAATACATAGCTCACACAAAATATAATCAACTACCCAACGAGATCAAACGTGCAAGTCAATGTAAAAAGACCCAAACTAACATGCTCAAACTTCATCTTATTAATGACTATCTGAAATAATAATGTTGTGTATGTCCCCATCATATGTCCATTTAATACATACAGCTATATGTTTCATGTAATGCGTATCATTCCCGCAATGAGTTTATTAACTCCTGGGAGTACAATGCTTTATAGAATATACTATATTCTGTATTGTATACTTTTGATAAAAAAAAAAAAAAAAAAATAACACGTTTAATAACAGAAGAAAAACAAATTTTAATGAAGGCTTTTCAATTTTTTCTTATCAAGCGAATTTCATGTACTTATTGTTTCAACTTGGCAGGTGTACAAATATTATTTTCAAATGTAACATATAAATTTTTTTAAGAAATTAAAAACTTAAAGTTTTGAAGGGAAATATATTTTAAATGTAAGATAGCATCCGGTCCGGAAAGATTGAAATCGTGATGACACTTACACTGGGGTGTGAGTAAGAGTCAAGTGTACGTAATCAATATGCACATAAACCTTTTTATAAACCCATAAACCATGTAAAGTATATAGATTTGTTTGAGAAACTTCAATAATCAATCACAATAATAAACATGAAAATTAGGCTGGAGCAACAGTTACGGTGAATGTATTGCGCCATCGAGAGATGATTAATGATTTTTTATGGCTGGAATTGGATGGTATTGATCTGGAAAACGTTTACTTTCAACGAAACGGCGCTACGTGCCACACAAGCAACAAAACCATTGATCTTTTACGGGAAAAGTTTCCCGACCGTGTTGTCTCTCAAAGAGGTGATCACAATTGGCCACCGAGATCTTGTGATTTAACACCTTGCGACTTCTTCCTTTCGGGCCACGTGAAAGAGAAGGTCTACGCTAACAGCCCAGCGTCGATTCAAGACCTCTAAGATGGAATTCGTGAGGATATCGAGGACATACGGCAGCCACTTTGCGATTTGGTTATGGAAAATTTCATGAAAAGGATATGGTCCTGTAAGCGTGGTCGTGGTAGTCATTTGCCTGATGTTATTTTTCACTATTAACGGCATACCTTTCTCTTTATAATGAAATAAACATTTGATCATTTATATTAAAAAATTGCATTTTTCTTTGAATATCAAAATAACACCTCTTATTGGAAAAACCTGTATATAGCATTTTTACACAAAACCTAACGTTAAATTTTAGGATTACAATGTTAAGTATTTACTAACCTTATTAGGATTATACTTACTGACAAAATCAGTTTTATGTTTAAAACTTTTTATTAAAAAAAATTAAGAGTGTGGTTATCCAAAAATTTAAGTCAAGGATCATATTTGATGTAAATTTCTTGGTTTCTTTTTGTTTCACGTCGTCTTGACACGGTTGAGCATATAATAATATAATAAACGAAGAAGGCAGCCCTAATCCGTGCTTCGCGCCATTGATTGTTGTTATCTCAGGATGTTCGACAAGTGAGTAAATTGATTTCAACCCCTATTGGCCGGGAAGTAGGGTGGGTGCCAAGGGGAGGCGGGGGAGACTAGAAGGGAGTAGGAAGTCTAATGCGAGGAAATAAAAAGGGATGGCATGGTATTAAAAAAGCTGTTTTCTTCTTCTTGAGAAATTTGCAGATTTAATATCGATGGGAAAATTGTCATTTTTGTGTGTTTGCTCTGGTGAGTTTGATAGGATGCGGGAGTTTTCTTAAGCAATAACATTTAATATCAAATTAATGGGTTGGCTTGGTTTATTTTTTAGACGATTATTCTAAATTAATTGGAAGTATTATTTACTTAAATTATTTATTATTTAATGCCTACAAAGGCTTACTTACTTAAAAAAATTACTTGTTATACATTATACTCACAGATAAAATGAAATTTAAAAGAAAAACCAGCATGAGTAATATGTATATATTCATACAGACTTACTAATAAAATAAACGGTGACCGGACAACTCAGAATGAAATCATCCCAGTACCTCTTTTGATAAGTCATTAAACGTGATGTAAAACAAATATAAAGAATTGGTTAAATAGGTTTTGTTAGGTTAGGTGTGGGCTATTTTTCAATATTTTTTTTCATATCTAAAAATGATTTTTAGAAGAAGGGTTGAGTGGACTTGATTCTGAATTGGCATGGAACCAAAATAAACTCTTCCCAATCATTAAACGGTGCTTTGATTGCATACAAAATAAAGATTGTACAAGTCTGTTTAGAACTCTTATTAATAAAAAAAATCTTTAAACTAGAAACATGCAAAAGTACTGGAAACATTGCATTTTGGCAGAGTGACACGTTCCCGTCAAGAAAAAATTAAGTTATTTCTGACATAGTATTTTTTAATATAATTTTACAAGAATTCCATGAAATTTGGGAGGCGGGAATGGGTACCGCCGCCCTGGGAACCTTTATTGGATAACCAACACCTCTGCCGTAGGTCACCCCAAGTGGTTCACTATGTTTGGTGATTAAACAGGGGTGCCCGGGGTCACGGGGCGAGGTTTGTTTAGATCTTGGAGACCAGGACATACTGAACCCCAGATTCCTACAAACCCTTAAACCCCTTTCCTTCCCAGAACTCTCCTCTCCTTCCTCTCCTTAAAAAAATCCTCAACATAGCATTCCCAAAAGGGAAATTTAAATGTAATAAGTAAGTGTTAAATGCTCATGTAAAAAAAGAAAAAATGAAAGGGATGGTTTTCATAACATAAAATTCTTATGCATTTATAGGTTGATATAAATCCAAGATCAACATTAATATTGCGCTAACGATGAATCCAAAATGTATATATTTTTTTATTCTCTGGAATTATAATAAATTTTTTTTCTGTATTTTTTAATAACATAAGCGAGATAAAAATTGAGGTGATTTCCTAAATAAAAGGGATGTGTTTTCAACATTTCTTATTCTTTACAATTTTTCAACGTTTGAAGTAAAAATACATAAGATATTTTTCATGTTTGCATTAAAAATATTCCAAATTGTAAATATTAAAGGATATTTAAAATACAAAAATTTCAAAGTTAAATTTATTAGTTTCTAAAATTGGTATTTTTTAAGGTATCATTAAATAGAAGAAACATGTTTATTATATTTAAAATATCTAAAAAGCATCCCGAAAATTTCTATGAAAAATTTCAGGTTTATTCAACAAATAAACTACCCTCTTCTGCTGTATAAAAATGTGTGTAACTTTTTACAGCAGTTTATTATTATTATCAGTTTTTTATTATGGGTATTTCAGCAAATATGTTAAACTACAACACACTTTTAAACGATATGAATATGCTTAAATTGTCAGACAGAAGAATTTTCACTGACTTGGTATTTTTATATAAAATTCTAAATGATTTAGTTGATAGTCCGGTATTACTTGAATTGATAAGCTTCCGAATTCCACTTCGTAATACTAGAAGTCAGGATTTATTTCAGTGCAGAAATTCTGGGACTAACTACCATATGTATTCCTCTTTGCCCAGAATACTAATGGAGGGAAACAATTATACCAAGTCAGTGGACATCTTCAATTTATCTTTGAATAAATTTAAAATATTGTTATTGAAGCAGTTCAGTTATGTACAATAAAATGTTTTTTCTGTGCTATATATGTAAAAGCCCCGAAAAAGGGCGTTTATTTATAAATAAATAAATAATTTAAGTTTATTGGTAAGATTTTCAAATGCCTGTTGTTTACCAATTGTATAAAAATTACATCACGTTTATTAGTAAAGCCGTTAATGAATTTATGTATATGTACCTATACATATACGTACATACATAAACAGATATACATGTATGCACTAATGAACAGTAGAACTCGCGTCCAAAAAGTGTTGTTCTGATTTCCTCTTAATAAACAATAAGCAAAACAAAAAATTCCTCTGAAATTACAAAACTTTTAAGTAATTTAAAACAAACCCATTTAATAATAAACCAAAGGTACATTTTGTTTTGAATTATTTTACGTGCGTTTTTTTAAGCGGGTAGGTACCATAATATTGATTATTCCGATTTGACAGCTCATAGTAGGTACTACGATCATTCGAACTCTGACAGGATAAAAAGGTACTACCCAACGCGGCCACGATCTGAAACTGGAACCGAGAAGAAACAAAAAAAATTCAGGAAAAAGAAATAAAAAAGGACTTTGTAACCCTCAGTCAATAATAATAACAAATATAACTATTTAAGCACATGACACAATATTATCTGAATAAATTAACAAGGATTATGAAGTAACTAAACCTTATTATTTATATGCTAAAATAAAATATTGTACGTACAAAACAATCGATTTCCTTGAGAAATAGCTAAATAATTATAAATAATGCAAATTGTTAGGTTACAACTTTGAAGATGACTTGGTTTTGTCTGGAACTAGTTTGCTTTAAAATTAGACTGAAAACTAATTTAACCTGAGGAAACTTAAATAACTAATGCTTTTTAATGTGTATAAATATGTGTGTGACTTTCGACCGTGAAAAAACTTACCTAAAGGTAGAATATTGCCACAAAAATATTTTACACATATTTTTGGGATTCCCAAAAAATCTGTTGTTTTATGGAAATTAACTAAAATTTGTGTTTTGGGTAGAAATAAATTCTTGGGGTAACACCACTTTCATTCTTAGGGCAACATCACGTTATTCGCAACGGGTGACACTCGCTATGACAATGTAACCATTATTTGTGTTTCATGTTTCGTTTAGATATATATATTTTTTTTTTTATTAGAAAAAAAGTAAATTTTTACAATAAATAATAATATATTACATTTCATATCAGACTTTTTTTGGTTACCCAATTAGTAGAGAATTATTCTCGGGTCTAACTGGGGAGCTAGTCTATGTAATTATATATATAGATAATAAATAATATGCATAGTTACAAAAATGGAAAAATAAGATTTTCAAAATACTGTGAAATATTACAAAAATATTGTACAATAAGAAAATAACATATAATTAAAGAAACAGAATATCAACAAAAATCAACAAAAAATCAACAAAAATAATAGCAACATATCTGAATATATCTGAAAATCATCGATAAAAGCGAGTCAATCTTCTCTGTAAAAATACAACGAAAGTTTTTTTTTAAATTTAGAATAGTTTCTCACTTTTTATTGTATCCGGTAAATCGTTAAATAACTTTGGGCCTACATATTCATAATGGTGTTGTGCAGCTGTCGTGTTGCATCTGGGTACATATATGTTCCCAGAAGTTCTAGGTCTTATACTTCGCGTTGAGGACATTTCAGATTCTTTAAAAACTTTTAAAATAGCATTTCTTTGAAATAGTTTTGAAACCGGTAGGACCTTAAATTTTTCAAAAAGTTCTTTGGTTGGAAAAATTCTTGGTTTTTTAATAATAACTTTGATGATCATTTTTTGTGTTGTTACTATCGGATACAGATTATTCTTGTAGATGCCCCCCCATGCGATTATTCCGTACTGCAAAACTGACTGCACAAGAGCAAAGTAATAATAGTATTATCTTCTTCTTCAATGATATATTATTTTGATTAGTGTAACCTTCAAAAGTTATTTATACAAAATTAAATAAATCATTTATTACAAAAAAGATTTATTATAAATAGGTTCCAATAGACGAGTTGATTAAGGCACTGGTGCCAGTAAGGCAAGAGATCCTTGGTTCGATTCCCAATTGAGACTGTAACATTTTTATTTTTCTGGGCTTTAGTCTGTTTCACGTTTCGTTTAGATTTCTAAGAATTATCTTCTTCTTCAATGATTTTTTTTATCCTGCAGAAGTACTGCTGACTGTCAAAAATGCCTAAACCTAACCTGGACCTAAGCCGTCTGTTTATTGTACACAGCATAACCTTAAAATGAATGTTAAAAAGTGTATTGTCGTGAATTTCACACGAAACAAAATATCATTACCAATGAGTATTATCTGAACGGCTCAATATTAATTTACAAAACAGAAGTCAACGATTTGGGAGTGACTTTGGACTCAAGCTTATTTTTGATATTCATATCGACTCAGTTACATCAAAATCCTCGAAAATGTTACGATTCATTCTGAGAACATGTAAAAAGTTCAATAACTTTATAACAATAAAAACCTTATATTTTGCTTATGTCCGCAGCTTATTAGAATATGCATCATAAGTTTGGAACCAAATCATATGTGGACAACCTGGAAAGTGTTCAAAATCGTTTTCTACGATACCTAGATTTCCGTAGCTATCGCCCCCACTTAAATCATCAAGATTCAGCCGCGTATTTTAATAAACTATCATTGGAAGTTCGAAGAAGCTCGTCAATGTACTGTTTCTATAAAAAATATCCAGATCTGTCGTAAATTGCCCGGAACTCTTAGAACGAATCCAGCTACGAGTTTCCAACAAACGAACCAGATCAGACATAATTCTTAGCTTCCCTCGGTGCAACACTAATTCTAAGCAGAACTCCTTCATTTATCGTGCATCACATACTTTCAATACATACTGTACAAAATTTGACATGTTTAACTCTGCACCAAACTCCATAAAATCACACAGGCGGTCTATCGATAATTTACAATAACTATACCCATCTAATAATTTTTCTGTCTTTTAAAAAACTTTTTATTGCGCATATTTTAATTATTATACGTTAGATAAACCGATATCCCCCCCCCACTTTCCTCCCATCCTACACCCCCCATCCTTCCCCCTCCCTTTCCCACTTAAATAACTTGTTTCTTGTAATGTAATTTTTCATTATCATCTCTTAAATCACTTCGCTTACCCTGTGGAAAATTGTACAATTGTATCACCACCACTATCCCATCCGCATAAGACAACGCAACTCTTTTATGTAACTCTCCTATACTCAGTAAATAATTAATATACATCAGTGAAAATCTATTATTGGTTAAATAACTTACACATATTTAAAAATATATTAAAAATATATTATACGTATATTATAAATTATTGTAAATGTTGGTTTTCCAAAAAAAAAAAAAAAATAGGTAAGTATATATTTTTTTTATTAATTTTTTTTTTAATATTAATACCCCTTAAGAGTCCCAACTGCTCCCGTCTGGAGCCAGTGAGACTACGGCATCCCCAATTGGGGTATGTTGTGAGGCTGAGGGTAATGGGGAGGGGAAGGAGATGGGGAAGAGGAAGGTGGGAAGCAGCATAATGGTTCCAAAGTTTCAACAACATCGTAAAAGTTTGACAATTAACTATAAGCAAAAATTTATTTCCCTGCGAATACATGAAAGGTTTTATATGGCAACACCAATATGTCTCACATTATCATGAATGTATCTTTAAAAAAGGATAATGGTCAATATGAATATTTTTTACTTAATCCAAACGGTTTTCAGAAATTAGGGGATGTTATCCGAAAGGAGATCATTCTACATAGTTTTCTAATAAAATAAAAAAGTTTTACTTTATTTTTTATTAAACTCATCGCAAGGAAGAACATTACACCAGATAAACAAAATAAAATATAACCTTATTCAAAGACAAAAATTATCCATTGAAAAAAAACGTTAAAAATTGAGTAGTTGTCTTCCACGCCAAACTCAAGTGTGAACTTGACCTTCCTCTTTCCCATCCCCTTCCCCAAGAGGATGCCATGGTCTCACCGGTTCCAGACGGGAGCAGTTGGGACTCTTGTGCGGTATTAACATAAAAAAATGTAAATGAAGTACGTTCCTTCACCCTTTATATGTTAATATATGACCTTGTGTAAGTTGCATTATTTAAATGTACTTGCCAACCGGTTTCGGCACAGTCGTAATTTTGTTAGGGCTGGTATCTACATAGTAAGTGCCAGCTTACTTACAATTCAGTAGTACGTTTTCCTGCAAGCATCATTATAAATTTATAAAATCACATAAAACAAAACATTACAAAATAATTCCTATTTATTAGTAGGCAAGCAAACGTAGAAAAGTGAAAAATATATTTTGTTTCATAAACGGGCATCTCATATCAGTTTTTTTTTTATAATAAGATATATAAATATATTTTATCTTATCATAATTACATGAGATAAAATACTTACGTATATAGGTTCAATTTCCCTTTCAGTCATACTTTTATGAGGCAAGCAGAAATACTTCATCTCAAGGTAAATATATTTTTTTAAATGAAATATTAAGTATCTTATTTACTAAATCAATAAAAAGCCAGATGGAAATGGGCGTTTTTTTGCTGTTTAAAAAACAATAAAAATGGGTTTCATTATTTTAGTGAAACACGTTAGCAGGATGCATTTTGAAAAAATAACTGTTAACATGAACATTTCTCACTTCTTGTTAAAAAGTAATAAATCTTTTGGTAAAGAGCAGTCACTTTGTTGTTCGACATATTAAAAAAAATTGTTTTTATTTAATTTATTTACCACGATTTATTTATTTAATTTTTTTTAATACCGACTGGTTTTGCTTTAACACAAGCATCATCGAGGTGTAAAATTAAGTTGATGAATTTAATTTAAATGGATAAATCGTTGTTATAAACAAACATTTTTTTTTCACTAATAAACCTTTGTTTAGTAAAAGTAACCAACGCAAATACATTTAAACCTCCAATTTGGTTAAAGGTTGACAGGCTTCGTTCTGTACAATGAGATTCAAAGGTCATACATAGATTTTTGTATACTTTTTATTTTTTTAAAAACAGCGTTAAATAAATTTTTCTGTAAAAATGAGGCCCTAATTATGACAGTCGTAAGATTTAACAGCATCACAAAAACATTACCGCGATTTGACGTGAAGGTGTCTCTCCTCGCCGACAGTCTTGTGTGTTTTGTGGGCGGCCTCGGTGGGCGGGCTGTCAGCCGCCACGCCCTCCCCCTGCCGCCCTACCCGCCCTGCCTACCCGCCCCGCTCACCCGCCCCGGGAGAACCAGCTGCCTGTTTTCGCGCAAGCGATCTTTTCGTGATCGGCGAGGACACGTTAATAGGCCTTAAATGAATTGAAGATGTTTGCAAAGGAATGAACAGGTACCCCACTTAAGCGTTCGTGGAAAAATACTTTCAAAGATTTCGAAGATTTGATGGGGAGGTAGTGAGTATAATCTTTGATTCTGGAACCTTAGGATTTGAGTGAGCATGAATTCTGAATTTATAAATTAATAATGCTGATTTTCGTATTCCTTGAAGAGTTTTGAACCTTTGAACCCATTAAAAATGTATACGTTGTGATTCACAATCAAAATGAACTCGCGAATATGAAAGGTCTCTCGGTTAGAATTTGATGGGATGTTTATGTTGAACGAATACCAGATGACAAGGCAATGAAAATCATGATCAAGTGAGTGGAAACAAACACGAGGCTGGGCCGATCTTCAGCCAAAAAAGTGCGCTAAAAAATATAAAGGGCACTGTGTTATTTATTATTATCAAGTTTATTTTGTAGAACTCCATTTTAATTTTTAATTTATTAATAATAATATATAAAAAACAGTTTTTGTTTACAAGTTCTGCTATGTAATTATTATTAAGCGTGACAGCTGTTCCGCCCTCTGAAGTCATTATCAAATTGTGGTTATACCATTTACAGACGATGTATTATATAGGCAGGTGCCTTTATTATAGATAGACAGGTACCTTTGATTTTTATTATTATTACTTTAATAATTTCCGAGTACAATGACGAAAATATTATTGGTTCTTTTTAAAGTTTCCCCAAATACTGCTGTACAAGACCTGTAGGTCTGCATAAAAAACTTAAATAATTAGCGCCGGTACACAGAAACGCCTGACTAATGCAATGTCTTCTTAAAGATGTTTTCTCGCTTTGACAGCTGTGGAAGTTCCGGGTAATATGCGTATATGCATTACAAGGAGAGAGCATCTGGTCGCTAGGTTTTATTTATTTATTTATTTATTTACGGACAAATAGTCCATTAATAATATAACAATAACACGAATAAAAAAAGATGAGATGACAATGAAAGGAAAGTACATATAAATGAAAAGCATTGACAAATTATAATATAAAATAACATTTAGAAGACAACTACAAGTCAAAGCTTGAAGGTTATTTATCTCAGGTGGGTCGCCCGGTTCCGCCGCGCACCGTGAATTGGTTTGCCCTTGCATTGGAGCATACACGACTGCTAGGTACGCCGGGCGTGTATTCAAGGGATACACGGATGCTGGCCCAGTATAGTTGGGAGTGCGGTTAGCGTATGAGGCGGGCTGCGCTCCTGGGGTCATGTTTATTTATTTATTTTTATTTATTTATTAAAAGAAGTTTATACAATGAACAAAAAATTGTGTTAATTCATCCGCCATGCTAGGGATGTCCCTGTGTTATGGCGGATGAAGATTACAGATTGTGTAGGTACAGTGTACAGCTATTAACTTATGCAATTCATTTAAGTAGTTTAAGTAACATATTTAGTAACAAATTAAGTTAGTAATTTAATTAACACATTAAATTAATTTATGTTACAAGTTTTATCAATTATATTACAATTCAATTAAAATAGCAAATTTTTACTCATCATCGTTACTGAATGTAAGGATCCATTTTGATAATTTTTTTTTAAAGATATGGGGTTGGGTTTCGGATTTTAGGTTCTCGGGGAGAAGGTTAAACATTTTAGGAGCTAGGTACATGAAATGTCTTTGAGCTGATGTGGTGCGTAGTGTAGGAACATTGTAGTGTCGTTTGGTTATTGTTCTGGTGGTGTAACTGTGATGTAAAAGAGTTTTTTTCTTGTATTTGAACATGAAATGTGTTAGTGTAAATTTTAGATGAAGTTGCCGTATGTTTAAGACATTATATTCTGTGAAGAGTCTATTGGAGGAATATCTTGTTGGTCGCTTGTTGATAGCACGTAAAATCGTTTTTTGGGCTTTTTGCAGAGGATCAATAAAATTAAGAGCACAGCCGCCCCAAATTATGATGCCATATGCTAACTGGGATTGGCAGAGAGCATAGTAAACCGTTTTTAGTGTTATAGGAGTAAGTATATTTCTTAGAGTTCGAAAAACATAAGAGAGCTTGCGAATTCGGGGAGTTAGACTGGCTAAGTGCTGATCCCAACGAAGATGGTGATCAATTAGGACCCCCAAGTATTTTATATGAGATACTTTTTCCAAATTTGGGCAAGTACAGGAAGAGTAGGGACTTGGACAGGAGTGAATTGTTATTTTCTGATTGATAGAAGGTTGGGTTGCAGCAGATAGACTGAAGGTTAAGAATTTAGTTTTACCAGCATTGAGGGTGAGGAGATTATCATCTAACCAATTCTTTACCAGACCTATGTCATATTGAGCTATGTCGAATGCTCCTTTCCAATTTTTATGTCGAGCTATAAGCACAGTGTCATCTGCAAAGGATATTATTTTTCCGGTTATGGGTAGGTTACAGAGTTTATTGATGTATATGAGGAACAAAATAGGGCCTAGAACACTTCCTTGTGGAACTCCGAATTGGATTGGTAAAGGGTTGCTTAAAGCTATGTTGTTAATTTTCACGGTTTGTGATCTTCCAGTTAGGTATGAGGAGAACCAGTTAAGAGTTGAATCCCGGATGCCTATTTGAGATAGTCTTTCCAGAAGAATGGGGTGGGAAACCGTGTCGAATGCTTTGGCTAAGTCTAGGAATATGGCTAGGCAGGAATCGCCTTCATTCAGGCTGTTGGTGATGTTCTCAGTCAAGTCTAAGATTGCAGATTCTGTACTCATTTTTTTTTGGAAGCCAAACTGATTGGGCGAGAGAATCTTCTGGGTTTCCAAATGTGAGATAAGTCTACTTTTAACAACTTTTTCAATGATTTTTGATAGGACACTTAGCAAAGAAATGGGTCTGTAGTTTTCGATATTTGTTTTGTCGCCACTCTTATAGATTGGAATCACCGTTGCATGTTTTAGTTGATTAGGGAAGGAACCGCTTTTGAAACTTAGATTTACAATATGTTTTAACGGTGTGGAAATAAAGTGAGCTATGTGTTTTAGTATGTAAGGTGAGATTTTATCAATACCTGCAGCACTATTTGTTTTTATGGAGAGTATTGTGTCAACAATTTCTTTAGTGGATGTGGGGGCTAGGATAAGGGTGGGATGAAGAGAGTTCTGCTGCTTTACCTGTGAAGTTAGAAGATTTTCGGTTTTATTTGTGGTTTTAAGAATTTTTTTGGCTAAGTTCATGCCGATGTTACTGAAGTAATGGTTGGCGTGATCGGCTAAGGTTTTTGGGTCTTCGTGGACTTGGATATTTTTACCATTAATGAGTAGTGATTGAATGTTGAGTGAGGTTTTTTTATTTTCTGAGATGTCGTTGACTACGTTCCAGATTACTTTACTGTCATATCCTGAATCTTCAATTTTTTTTTTATAGTATTTTTGTTTGGTTATTATTATCAGGTTATTGCAGATGTTACGATACTTTTTATAGAAACGTAAGACTTGGGGGTCTGGATTATTAAGTGCTTGTTTATGTAGTCTGTCTCTTTTACGTATGCAGAAGATAAGGCCATTCGTAATCCAAGGTTTCAGTTTCTTTTTTTTTATTGGAGGCTGTTTTGGTGGGGAAAGACGCTTGGTTAATGTGGGCAGTTAGTGATGCAGAAAAAATTTCAAGAGCTGTGTTGACATTTTCAGAAAGCAGGGTAGACTCCCATTTTTCTCGTTCTACAGACTTTATCAGATAATCCATGTTTACAATGTTATGAGAGGGATTGCTGGACTTAGGGGGAGTAGATTTTGAGTTGTGTAATTCTAGGATGGTTGAGTAGTGGTCTGTTACGGTAGATTCAAATACAATTGATTTAGCGGTTCGCTTAGTTCTGACCATGATGTGATCTATGCATGTCTTAGTAGTGAGTGTAACTCGGGTAGGTATGTTGATGTATGGTATAAGGCCATGCAGACCCATGAGGTTTAGGTATTTTGTAGTATGAGGGCTGGCTTCGTTTAGGATGTCTATGTTGATGTCACCGATTATGATAAGATCCTTAGTGGTGTCATCGATTTTTTTTTCGAGCGAGTAGAGAAAAGGGGAGACGTTATTGGACTTAGGGGAGCGATATATGGCGAAGATATTTAAGTTGTCAATAGAGACTTTGAGGCAATTTGCATGGTCAACTGAAGTTTCAGACACTATATGATTTAAGTGAGATTTTACATAAACTATGACCCCGTCGGATTGGGACCAGTGCCGAGTTGTATTATACACAGAGTAGTTGTTAATTATTTTCGGGATATAATTTGCATTAATCCAGCACTCTGACAGAACAATTATATCAAATTCATTTCCTAAGTCAGTTAGGAGTACAAGTAAATTGTCGAAGTTTTTATTGAGGCTACGGATGTTCATGGCAAACATTTTTAGTGCTTTAGGTTTGGAGATAATTTTTTTATACGCATTTGTATCATTTGTCGTTTGAACAGTGATGTTAAGAAAATTATCGATAGAGTTAGTTGGATCCATTATGAGCGTCTGTGTTTGGTGGGGGTTCGAATTTAGCAGAGATTTTATTAGTTGTGTGGATGTATAAGTAGTAGCAATTAATATTTAATGAATTTTTTTGCAGATGTTTAGTAACTCTAGAGCTTAGGAGAGTCACAGATATAAAGCGAGTACGTACACTTAAAGGAACTACGATCATTGGGTTAATTAAATGTATTGAAAGTATGAGATTAAGGAGTTTTGTAAGGATGGAATGAATAATAGGAAGAACAATAGGAAGAATGTGATTAAGGATAAACATTGAGTAATTTAAAATCACCGAAATATAAAAAACTTTGAAAATAAAAGACATGAGGACAATTGGAAGAATGTGAGTAAAAATAGAAATAGAATAATTTAAAATCATTGAAAAATAAAAGACATTGAGAATAAAAGACATTGGAAGAATATAAGTAAAAATAAAAATAGAATAATTTAAAATCATTGAATAATAAAAAACATTGAGAATAAAAGACATTAGGACAATGGGGAGAATGTGAGTAGAAATAAAAATATAATAATTTAAAGTCATCAAAAAATAAAAGACATTGAAAATAAAAGTCATCAGAACAAAGGGAAGAATAAGAGTAAAAATAAAAGTAAAATAATTTAAAATCATTGAAAAATTAAAGACATTGAAAATAAAGGTCATTAGAACAAAGGGAAGAATGTGAGTAAAAATAAAAGTAAAATAATTTTAAATATCCGGCAACATCATTCTAGACTGGGGTGGTCGCAGCAACTCACAAGTAGGCTGGCTTGTCATTGCGTGGCGGTGGATTGCTACATATCCGGCTTCCTAGGTTGGGACGGTCGCACCAACTCAAGTAGAGTTATACATCCGGTACCAGCTATACATTGCTATACATCCGGTACCGGCATCCTAGGCTGTGGCGGTCGCAGCAACTCACAAATTGATTGGCTTGTCATTGCGTGGCGGTGGGTTGCTACATATCCGGCACCAGTATCCTAGGCTGGGGCGGTCGCAGTAATTTACGTGTTGATCGGCTTCAGGGTAACAGGTCTGCATTTTATTGGGCTTGCTGTGTGTTCATTGCACGCTCTCTAAACGGTGTCATCATTTGATAGACGTGGCGTCATCATCAGGTAGGTCTGCATTCTATTAGGCGTGCTGTGTGTTCTGAGCATGCATCACTTGGCATAGCGCACGCAGTGTTTCCTCGTTTGAATCGTATTGTATAATATACAGGAATCAGATATACAGGAATGAAAATATTATTTTCATATTCGATGGATTCCTGGCAGTTTCAGACAGTGAAAGTGTAGCCCAAGTAAGGCCCCCGGTTTGGTAGGGCTCGGGGCTCAGTGGGGTGATGACATGACATCGGTTTTTTTTTTTTTTTTTTTTACATTAACTCCACACAGGAGGCCCTGAGGAAAAAATAATTTCCCTCAGGGCCTATGTCATCTTTGAGGATGCTGTGTGGAGGGTGTTTTTGAGGAGAGGAAGGAGTGAACATGGGTCTTGAAGAGACCCATATTGTAGGATGGAGGAAACACAGAGGCTGGCAAATCGTTCCACAGCCGAGCTGTTGAACTCAAGAACGAGTCGTAGAAACGACCCGTTCTCATGTGACTAATGTCAACCGTGTACAAATGTTGAGCGCGCGTTTGGCGTGTTTCCCGACTATGCACCGGTGCCGAGGGGATCAATGACGCTAGTTCCTCGGAGCATCTTCCATTGTAATACCGGTAGAACAAGGACAGCATTCCCACCTGGCGCCTGTGCTCTAAAGATTGCAATCCGTTAGTTAAATTAGGAGAATCTATCAAACGGACCGCCCGTTTCTGCACAGAGTCAAGGGTTTTTTTCAGGTATTTTGGGGCTCCAGACCAGAGGTGGCTGCCAAATTCAACCGTGGGGCGCACTTGCGATTTGTACAGGGCTAGCAGTTGTGTACTATTAAAGTATCTGCGTGCCCTGTACAGTATGCCCAGTTTCTGAGAGGCTAACTTAACTCTGGCCTCGATGGAGCCCCCGTACCTGAGCTGGTCACTTAGAGTTACACCAAGCATATCAATGGAAGGCCTGTTCGGGAGAATGCTTCCGTTGAAGGAGACTAGATTATCATTTCGATCCCGGTTTGGGCTCCAGTGAAGCCCAACGCGAGCTGCCTGGGTGATTGGCGACGTAACGGCGTGGGACTGCTTCGCGGTGCGGGTACTCGACGTCTTGGAGGTCAGTCCAGCGAAGGCGAAATCAAGCGACGAATTTTGATACGTCGAAAGATGCACAGGTAGCACGTTTATATGCGGTGTTATTTCGACGACTTTTGAGGTAGAAAGAGAGCGTTTTCTTCTTGTGGCGTTCAATTTATAGTGTTTATTTAGTTTATTTCACATAATTCAAAGGCGTTCTTATTTTCGGACGTATATAACGTTGCACATGGTCATCTTAATGTGTTCTGATAATTGATTAATCTCACTTTTAAACGACGTACTCAATTTTCTGCAGTATTTAAATATTTATGGAATCTTCAGTCCTAAAGTGCTGTGAAACACCTTATGTCCAAAGTGTTGTGAAATTAATATTTCTATGACGTTCGCATGGTTTCATAATATTTTGTCATAGACAAGATACTTTTTTTGAAGAGTTTTGCTGAAAGTTATGGTCTGCGCAAGACGTTAATATATAAAAATGAACGTTTCTGTTCCTAAACCATCATCCGATTGCGATGAAACTTTGGGGATTAAATGTGCTCACACCTGCAATGTTTTCCATATGTAATAGTGAGCTCTGGTTATGAAATTATTTCCTATACTATTCATCCGATTGTTATGAAACTTTGGTGAGTTGTTGTGTGTTCTGGTGAGCTCTGGCGTTGTTAAATAGTGTATTTCATAAAGTTTAATGGCAGAGATGGAAGGAAGAAAGTAGACGGAAAGAAGACGGGAGGGGAACGAAGGATGGGGGGTTCGCAGGAGAGGGGATGAGGAAGGGAGAAGGCAGGTAAGGTGATAGGGGGCGAATGGAAAAGGACACGTAGGGATAAACAATTTATTTATTTAAGTGGCATTGCAACGCATGCCGGGATTTCACTAGTGTTTATCTCTAAAACCGTATTGGCTACAGTTAATACATTTTTTGTTTTCCATGCTATCAACAATTTGTTTTTATTATTTCTTTTTCGTATATTTTTACAATATTGGGCGGTAATTTTTTACTTCTGTCAAATCTCCGGATTTGTACACTGGGGTTATGAAGGCTTTTTTGTAGTTTGATGGGCTTTTTTGTAGTTCGACAGCATTTTCACCCCATACCTGTGCTCTAAAGATTGCAATCCGTTTTTAGGTGATAGATCATCTCTAAAGATACAAGAATATATCAAACGATCCACCCATTTCTGAACAGAGTTGAGTTTTTTTCAAGTATTTTGGAGCTCCAGACCAAAGGTGACTGCCAAAACTCAACCGTGGGACGTAATTGCAATTTGCTCAGGGTTAGCAGTTGTGTACTATTAAGGTATCTGCATGCCCTGGGTAGGGCAACTCTGGGTTTAAATTACTTAAACTTACTCTAGGTTTCTGGGAGGTGAAGTTTTTTTGTAGTTTGACGAAAAAATGGACAGTATTTCCATCCCATGCCTGTGCTCTAAAGATTGCAAACAGTTTTTAGGAGATATATCATCACTAAGGATAGGAGAATCTATCAAATGGTCCACCCATTTCTGAACAGAGTCGGGTTTTTTTCAGGTATTTTGGGGCTCCGGACCAAAGGTAGTTGCCGAATTCAACCGTAAGACGAACTTGCCATTTGCACAGGGTTAGCAGTCAAAGTATCTGCTTGCCCTGGGAAGGGCACCTCGGGTTTTAACTTACTTAAACTTACTCTAGGTTTCTGGAGTTTCTAAACTTACTCTGGCTTCAATGGAGCCCCCGCATCTGAGCTGGTCACTTAGTTACACCAAGCATATCAATAGAAGGCGTGTTCGGAAGACTTCTTCCATGAAGGAGACTAGATTTTCATTCCATGAATGGTTGGGTCTTTGAAACATTAAATTCGGCGAGATCCTTACCCAAGAGGAAAGACTCTCTAGGTAATCTTCCATTCTCCATCTCAAAGCCGTCTGAGCCTTAGTAGTTTATATGTCCTTTGGAGGCTTGTCAAAAAAAGTATTTTTTTTTATGAACGATTCTTCTCGACATATGGATGTAGACACACCACATATTATCAATAACAGAAATTTAGGGGTATCCAACTAGTAATCCGTTGAACTCAGATGAATACTGTTGACTTCACTTTTTTTATACATTAGCTTCACACAGAATGCCCTAAGGAAAATAATTTCCATCATTTTTTGGGGCCGCTGCGTGAAGGATCTTTTTAGGGAAAGGAAAGAGAGGAAGTTCAAGGAAGGAAAAAGGCATGAGGGTATAGGAATCTGGTCACTACGTTTGGTCAATATGTCAATGTGTCTAGTGACAGACGAATGAACCATCGGATGGTTCGAGAGACTCCAGCTGAAGAGGTAAAATATTTCCATCTACCAGTATCTCCTGATCCGGCCCACCACGCAGCGGAAATGAAAACGCATGTACGTCAAAACTTAGACAAACCTCACCCCATGAACCCGGGTACCCCTTCTAAGTCGCCAAACGCAGCAAACCACTTGAAGTAACCTATTGCAGAGATGTTGGTTATCCAATAAATGATTCCGGTAGCGGCGGTACCCATACCCGCCTCCCAAATTGAAATTTTTCGTTAGTTAGTTATTCACATACTGATGTATTTTTTAAATTAAAATCGCTGGTTTGTTGCAAAGTTAGTTTTTTGAGGAAATTTGTGTAACATATAATTGATTATTAATTGAGTTCTATCACCGGGTTGACCCTGATAACATATTCGGTAATATCTATTGAATGAAAATAATCATTTAACATCTTGGGTCTTAACGTGCCCTACGGTGCACAATGCAGCACCGAAAGCAATAGAGTATTCTCGTGTAATTTACGTAACTGAGTGATAACTGATACTCATAAAAGTCGTTATATCTCCTTTTGTACTATGGTGAGATATATGATTTAAGCAATTTTAGAAAGTGGCAACCCCACGCTTTGTATTTGCATTTAAAAGTTTTCGGTAAACACTTTCAAATATTTGTAAAAAAGTCCAATAAATCATCGTATAGTTTGCGTGTTAGATAAAGATTTGTTAAGGTGTGTGATTTTTTTAATTAATTTTTTTTACAAAATTACAAAATTTTTTACTCACATTGTTTAATAGGATAGTTTAATTAAATATTTATATTTTTTAGTTTATAGGAAAAAAATCGGTAAGCGACAAAACGATCTTGAAAAAAAATTAAATATATTTTTCATCTGAAAGAGCCTTTGAATTTTTAAAATCTAAAAGAGTCTTTCATTTGCTTTCGAAAAAAGTATTTAATTTCGGTATTCGGTAAAAACAGCGAATCGGGGTGTTATGCTGTCCGAAACGTTGGCTAAAGTAGGACGTAGCGAAACACGGCATAACACCCCAATAATAAATAACAACAATGATTTTATCGTATTCACGGTTAAATTTTTTTGTGTTTGAATACGACGATGATTTTAGTATTGTTAAACAAGTTTTGTGAGTTTGCATACTTTTCACATATATTACAATCATTGCTTTAGGGTGTTAATAGTACCATGTCATCCGGGTAATTAATATTGTTACTGTCTTGTCCGCAAATTTGACATCCAATCAGTGAGTCTTTGAGCTCTTGTAAGAGCATTTATGTGCACTGTAACTGTAACATTGCAACGCTGTCCGTTAAATAAGAAGGTAGCGCAACAGGAATAATATCCCAAAAATAAATCGCCATAATGGGATTTTCCTCGGTTTGAACACAATTACTCAAAAAAAAATTTTAGATTTTATCCCAAAAATAAATCGTGATGATGGGATTTTCTTAGGTTTGAACACAATTACTCAAAAACACATTTTAGTTGGTACTTTTGAATAATCGTTGCTCTTGAAATTTGTTGATTTAAATGTTGAAAAAATCGTTGATTAAAAATATGCATTATTTACTATTATAAAACTACAAATAAATAAGTAAATCAAAAACATACGCTTTCGATCCCTGGATCCGAAAAATCTTTAAAATAAGTACTGAAAATATTTTTTCTTCAATTTTCGAAAATTCACTCTGTGGCGTCATTGGTCATTGGTTTCGAGAATTTTGATTAAGCAAGTTTCGTGTATACACAGTGACTTGTTTTCCATATAAATGAAAATATTCTTTATGCTGTTAAATATTATTATTTTGCAGTATTTATATACATTCATAAAATAAACATTTAAATATTTGCCGAAATGTATCTACAATACAAGAAATTATATAAAAACGGGGAGAAACACTCGACCCCCCACCCCGAGAGTGAAGTGGAGAGGAGCTGTGGAACTCTTTATTTGCTCGGCACCGCTTCAGGTTTTTCATTATTTTCACCGCCATTGACCGAGTTGCGAATGCAAATAAGAACATTTTACTATTGAAGGAATACTCTGCTATCGGGTGGTTCAAAATATTTAAACTTTCCCAAATACTCCAACTTTGAAAACATGTTGTCTAACAGAAAAAATAATTTATAATGTATGTAATTTTGTATTTCTGAGGCCTGAAGAGCAAGAGCGGTTCAACCCTTTTGAAAAATCTAATAATTCAACTTATCTATACACATACATCTATTTGTGACAAAAAATTAGATAAAATATCATTAACCCTCATTTCCACGTGGTACAAACGTTTTTGGATTAGTGGTCTAAACATCGAAACCACGGCTAAACCCGATTACTTGTTTTAAAGCTTTTAAAATATTATTCCATAGATATCAGAAAAAAACACGGTTGCCAAATCCTTAAAAAAAAGGTTTAATTGCCATTGTTGTGAAAAACATCAATTTTAATCTCTAATATGCAAATTTGGGGTTGGACCACACTTGCGTAGGGTAATAGGAGGGTCGTGGTCAAGTATTTTTTACTCGCCAAAATGACAAATGACCCGTTGAAGAATTTTTTTTAGTTTGATTCTTAAGACAAAATTTAAGAAAAGGCATAAATTCCAAATTTAATTTACATTTTTTGCTCCAAATAAGGTCAAGAATCACTGATTACAGTAAGTCAAGAACGTTTCAGTTTTATTTATTTATTTATTTATTCACGCTTTGAAGGCTTTTACATGATTTATAGTTACATAAGTTATTATAATTACATCAGTTATTTAACATTGTATTAAAAATTATTAGTAGAATTAAAAAGAAATGAAAATATTAGCATAATAATTATAAAATTTATGTCAGAATTTAAAAAATTTCTGAAATAAATTTTGGAAAAGAATAAATGAAAATATCAACGGAACTGAATTTATTACCAAGCCTATGCAGTCTTTGGATTGGGGAGTTAATGAAAAAGTTAGTTTTTGGCGGTTAAACAAAGAATAGTTCTGGAAGTCTCGTGTCACGATTTGGTACTCGGAATGTGATTAGTTTTGCTAAGTCAGGTGCGTCAAGTGATCCATTAACTAATTTGAATAAAAGTACCAGATCGCTCTTGGTTCTTCTACTCAGTTAAATTAAGTAGTTTCATTAAATTATCATAATTAATTTGTTCAATGGGTATAGAGAGTTTGAAATTAATGAATCTTAAAAATTTATGTTGAATTCTCTCAATTTTTAATTGATGTGTTTTATAGTATGGGGACCAAATAGTTGAATTGTATTCCAAATTACTTCTAACTAAGGCAGTGAAGAAAATTTTAAATGAATAAAGTGACGTAAAATCTTTAACTGTTCTTAAAATAAATCCCAAACATTTCATAGCCTTATTAATAACTTCATTAATGTGTAGAACAAATGTTAATTTTTCATCAAATACGATACCCAGGTCCTTGATTTGAGACAACTTTTTAAGAGAAATATTGTTGATACTATAATGAGACATAATAGGATTTTTTGTTTCTGCAGAAAGATATAAATTGACACTTATCAATATTTAAAAACAGTTCATTATTATTACACCAATCCTGTAAGCGATCGAGATTAGATTGAAGGATATTACAATCATTGATGGAGGTAATCGTTAAGGTATGTATATATATATATAAGGTATGTTCTCATTGTTTGATTGCTCGCCTTCTAAAATACTCGTATTTGATGACAAAGTTCGCCTCGATTTGTATAATCAGCCGATGTTCGTACGCTGATGTACCTACATTTAAAATATCACGAAGTCATTTTTTAAATAAAAATGTTGAAAACGTATTTTATTTTTAAATTGTGTTTGTGAACACACGCTCCTTAACTGTAAATGTATCAACAACAAAAAGTGCTTTCACTTCAAAAGTTTTCCCTAAACTATTCCCACGACTTTTCAATACGATCAAAATGAGTTCGGGTGATTTACATGAGACGGAATGGATCAGAGGGATTTCCTTAACGGGCTTCCTGCAAGTGGGAGCAGGACGGAGAAATGGGGAAATAATCGATTGAGACGTTTGCCTTTTCACTTAACTCCGGATCAAATCCCTTTTATGACCTCTCTTTATCACCAGCTCTTCCAAACTAACATTTTGGGTACGTATTCTTATGGAGATTCCGCTTTTACCTTACGTTGCTGCCTTTCGTAAGATTATTCGCATCAAAGTTGAAAATACTCTAAAAGACAATGCCAAGTTGATGGTTAAAGAAAACAAAGTGGTTCGGTGAGATGGGAAATCCATTTTCAAGCTGAGTGCGTAGATGTTTACTTTTGAGTACAACTTTTTAAAGGCGGATGCCAATGAAAAACTCAGTACTCAGTACAATAATAAATGGAACATCAATTTTATTGACACGTGATTTGATATCACTAATACGTTCGGACTTTTATTTTAAGGGTCTACTATTCGTATTTCGACCGATTTCTTACATTTCTCTCTTAAACATTTGAAGTTTTTAAGCTCTTAAAAAAATATGTTATTTTTGAAGATAATATCTAGATACGTTCCACGCCGAAACGCAAATTATATGAAATTCCCTCGATAGAAAAAAATCGCAAAGTATGCTCCGAAAATTATTTTAAACAAGTCTATTTCTTTTATTTTACAAGTTATATTTGTGAAAAAATTCACAATGTTTCTTTAAATGATACTTAAGATACGTTCCACGAGATTTTTGCTCTATTTTAAACGAGTCATGTTTTATTAAGCTTTTCGCAATTTTCGCTGCTATTCTACGACTAAACATATTAGCGCGCTCTGTCCAACACTCATACTCTGTACAACAGTAATTACATATCTCTCCATCTTCTTCTTTTTCAGCGCTCTGCGTTTCAAGAGTGCGGCCTTAATCTTCATCTACAATTAAAATACACAATTACACACTAACTACATTTTGTGTAAAGGTAGTTGCAATTAAAATATTCTTGTGCCCATTGTCTCCATTGCGGTGATAACCACATAATTTCTTTCCTCGTAACTAGAGCAAATCCCAAATGACGAATTCAACATCAAGCTTTGGGTTTATATTCTTGTTTGGGCTAGCATCCCTATTGCACTAATCCATTTATTTCGAATTGGCTTCTTCTCACTTTGTTTCGCCTTCAAAGCTTTGATATTTCCGACTAAATATTTTAAAATAGCTTTCTCCCAAAAACGAGAAATTTAACTTTGGTTATTCGAAACTTCTCTCCGAGATTTTCTTACAGTTTTTTTTTAATATCCAAACATAATAAATTATAAAATATGCTCAGAAAATATGCAAGTACCGATAAATCATTTGAAAGAAACGATTGCTTGTCTACAGCATGGATCAAAAATTATTTTAATTTAATTTAATAATAATTTTGTGTTTGCCTGGAAGCTAAAGAATGAAACGAATTAACATAATAAGAACATTTTCGAATTGAGTCGCGACTCAAAATTTAAATGGAATTGATAAACATCGTACAAATACATTCAAACGTATCCTCTAAAATGATTTGCCTGTAGGTAAATTAAAAATATTTTCTACTTTAGACAACCAATGCGTAATTGAAAAACCCAATGGAAAACATATTCCAACAAAAACTCCATTCTTTTATAGCATGGAAAATCCTAATGAAAACTTTCCAAACAAATTAAACAACAGGTTTGTTACAACATTTATCTTACCCACATAAACCTTCCCCTAGTCTTTTTCCCTCTTAGTGCGTCGCTTGTATTTTAATAATATTATTTTTTCTGCCAATAATTTAACATTTCAAATCTCCGAGAGTTTAAAATGTTGTGTTAAGTGCTTATATAATTTATATCTTCGGAGCGCCCTACACATGTAATAATATTGATGAAACAAGAAACCTGTAAAAAACAAAGTGTATAAAACAAACTTATTTACAATAGAATTATTTTAAAGGTAGGTATTAGTTTGCACGATCACAACGGCTAACCCCCACAAGGCAGGCACTTTGTAGTTTAACATCAGGCAGGTATATCTTCATATTTATATTATGATCTGTAACTCGTTCGCCGTAGGCTTGTTTGCTAAAGTTGAAAACGTTTTTCCTGAACTCTGCATACGTTAATAGCCTTGCAACGCCGAAGTTATCCGTTCGTTTGAAGAGACGCTCCGACCCTTTATTGCCGGATTCCTGCATCTGACAAGCGAACTGGAGATCCAGATTCTCATGTTAAAAGTTCCCTTTCCTTACTTGGATTTTTCAGCTTGAAGGTAGAACTAGAAACCTCGGCATATCGCAGGAACTTTAATGGGCATGATAGTATTATAGTACTTTTTTCATCAACTTGGTGATGTTGAATAAGAGTTGTACAATGTTTTAAATCTAACTAGCTTTTACACGCACTTAGCTCGCGTGGTGTAAGGGAGAAATTATCATACAAAGAATTCTCCCACCAGTATGAAAGTTTTTCCGGAAAGAAAAGTAGCTTATATCACTTACCGGTCCTTCAGCTATCCTCGTGCAAAAAATTGCTTTGATCAATTGCTTCGTTGTTATGTGAAAGAAGGACAAACAAACAAACGCACTTTAGCATTTATAATATACGTTAGTTAATTTGCGTTTCAAAATAAATAAAGTTTTATTTTCTCATTTACATCGCTTTACTATAAAAAATGGTTGTCTGTAAAGTCGGTTTGCGGACGATAATTTTACGTGATAACGTCATATAATAACGATGGAGTGGAAGAGAGATAGATGCGTCACAAGCCGAACGCTTAGGCCGAATGCTTGTTCTGCGCTCTCGCTTGCACGTTTGGCTCAAGTGACTGAGTCATGCTTTTTCGTGAGTGCAGCCGGCGTTCATCGATTTATAAGACGTTATCACGTCATAAGAAAACTTTTACATAGAATTTTACAGACACAAGCCGAACGCTTAGGCCGATCGTGCCTCTCTATTACTTGTTCCGCGCTCTCGCTTGCACGCTCGGCTCAGGCGGAACGTGATAATGAGTCGTGGTTTTTCGTGAGTGTAGCTGGCGTTCATCGATTTATAGGATGTTATCACGTCAAAAATCAACCTTAATTTGATATTCTACTGAAGTTCTTAGCGTTGGTCGTGTTTAAGCAAATTTTTGGAAATCACTCAGTAATTTTTCTCTTATTTTTAACGTCAAATATGCAAAGTTTCAAGAGTGACCTTTCTCTTGTTTTGAAGGTAAATGAGCAAAATTTAATCAATCTCGGAATAAAACTGTAGATCAGTATAAAAATCAAATCCACACCGCCCGCCACGGACTCTTTATTTATTTGAATCGATCACATTTTAATTAGATGTAATGGTTTCTTTTCGGACTAAAAGCGCTCTTTACTATTTTTTTTACCGAATCGCGTTTACATCTTATCTTTTAGAGAAAATTTACCAGCATCGCGTTTATATCTTATCTTTTAGAGAAAAAAATAAGTATAGGAGTGCTTTACGTCCCAAAAGAAACCTCTATCTAATTAAAACAACAAAATTACGAGAATCATCTCTGTGCTTTTTCGTAAAAACAAACTTCTAAAAGGCGCTTCACGTTGAATCAAATAACCTGAAAAATTATCTAAATATGAACCAAATATCCCGATTTTTTCGTATTATTTGATCAATATTTTGTAAGGACGCGAACTTGAATTGAAATATCTCAAAACTGTACTGTGCAAATATTTCGTTATTATTGTTGTTAAAAGAAAATATTTTTTTATTAACTCTTAACTAAATTGCTGAGGTAGTGGTAGAAGACTAATTGATATGAATCGGAGGACTGAAAAAATGCTTTGAAAAATGATTCCATAAAAAAAATGCATCGAACGAATTACAATCTCAGTGCAAATATGCATTCCCAGTACAAAAGCTGTTTTCATCTTTTTAACGTCATGTCTGAAACCGTTAGTGATGTGTTGTAGGGGTTGGGAAGACACTTGGCTGAGCGACCATGCGAAATAAGTTTATTTTGTTTTTGGAAAGAAAAATGTCACCAGAGACCAAAGTTTCGTGTACCATTTTACTCCAAATAATGTCAGGAATCACTGATTGAAGTATAAGGTACGTCACTCAACACCCTGTATAAGTAAATTAATTCACGTTTTACGCATTTTAAAAATCAGAGTCTAGTTGAAATTAAAATAGAGCATCCAATGTCTTTTCTATAAAACAATTTAATACTTGATTAAAAATGTAAATTTATGAAAAAGTAGGTCTGTTTTTGAAGTATTATCATGAAAGAAACCACGACGCTTTATGGTTATTTGCGCAGTTACTCTATGTACGTGAAAACTAGTATTTTCTGCGATGCAAAATTAATTGCATGTCAAACTTGCTTTTCAATTTTCCATGTCGGCATCACGAAGTGTCCCCTTTTTTCAAAAAGAATGTAAAAATAATTATTGTGAACGTAACGTGTGCGCTAACAGGTTACCGCAAAAACAAATAGGTAGATGGTAAAAAACTCAACATAGTAAACAAATCCTGAGTGGTTTACACTTTCAGTATGGCCCCTGTTAAAGACCGTCAGTCTGAATCGAACGTTGCTTGAAGTGACTTTTTTACGTTCTCGCGACCCCTCGCCACATCTCGGCCTCAAAACATCCCTCAATTGGGGATGCCAAAGTTCACTGGCTCTGGGCAGTTAGGACTCCTATACGGTTTTAAATACGGTATTTGTCAACCGGCGTGGACTAGGGATAAGACTAGGTAACTATCGAATCCTGGCGTAGGCAAATAAATTTTATTTGATTAATTTGTGTTATTTCACAATTAATGAATTAAAAATAATATATTGTATATTTGCGGCACGTTCTAGAGTGGAAGATACTCTCAGTGTCGTTCTGGTGTAAAACTCCCATTCAGAATTTAAAAGTTGCTTGAGATGACTTTAACGTATTTGGTGACCAGATCTGAATGGCCAGGTACTTCCCCATCTTCCTCTTTCCCATCTCCTTCCTCTCTTCACTACCTTCAGCATCACAAAATACCCTAATTGGGGATGCAATAGTTTCACTGGCTCCTGACGGGAGCTGAGAGCTGAGACTCTTGTGAAGTGTTCACGTTAAAAAAAAAGAAATAGTACGAAAAATAAATCAAAAAAATTTTAAGATTGGAATCTGAATCTCGAACTCTGCCAATATAATGAGTGATGTGGCTAACTTAGCAAGTATAAACAACATGAGCAGACATTGTGAATTAGTGAACACTGTAGGATTCACATAAATCAACCGCAGTAACAATAAAATGACCAATAAAAATACTCCCCGAGCAACGTACACGAAGTAGGTATGCCTTTTTAAACGAATGCTCTGGCCACAAAGGTTTTCGGGTTTGCCGATTGCAGCCACGGCAGTGCAGCGGCCCGCTCCGGCTACAGGGCCTAATCGAAACGTAGATAAGGGTTTTAAAAGTATAGCAAGAGCTTTGCACCCGCATGTATTGATCATGCGAAAGAACCAACGGTTCCCCCACAAAGGCAGATGGGCAGATGGGTGCATCCTGGAATAATTCCCAGTCGTTAAGATCCGTATTCATGAGCGGCGCGCTCTGAATGCAACTCAGTATGGTTTATTGCACTGGGTGTTAAATGGCCATTTCTCTCAAGGCGCCCGGCGCTATTATGTTACATTTAAGGGTAAATTGTCAAAAATAAATATGTTTGATGTAAATATTCGAGCAAAATCTGAGGATTTTATGTCGTAACTACTACAACAGGTTTATTAAAAATGAAAATGTCTTAGGCAAACAATTCTAGATTATACTGGAGCATTTTACAATTTTTATGGGATGCTTTATATTGCCTATTTTACGTAAAAAGTCAGCTTAGATAAAATTTTTAGATCAACATATTCGCTATCGATTCGTAAGTTATTATAAATATAGTTACAGTGGATTCTTTAAGAATCATTAATTAACAATATGATAAAATCGCAGATACGCATTAAGATATAATTCTCCTTTAACAAAATTGCCTTATCGGTGGAAACCCTCAAATTTTCCGTTTGTTTGATAAAATTTTCTGCTTTTTGTCAAATGCATTTAAAATAATCAGTTTATTGAATAGTTCTTCAGCTAATTGAACTGTTTCGTTCCTAGTTCAAAATTACCCTTATTCACTCTTGTCAATGCATGAGTATTTTCCTAAAATTGAAATTTTTGCATTGATCCAGGATTGAAGGGTAATTAATTTTAAATATGGTTATCATTCATGTTTTATTGTTTCTCACACAAAAGGGACTTTTCAAGCCATTTATTTCTATCGCTGTATATTTATACATACAACGATATATCACTATACTCAGGGCTGAGCAAAATACATGCTTTGCTTTAATTAAAATACAAATTACAAAATACCTCTTCGCATGTATTTAAAATACGAAATACAAAATACTTTCAAGTCGTATATTTGAAATACAAAATACAGTATTTTAACCATTTTTTTTTTCAAATACAAAATACAAATTACAAAATACAAAATACATTTGGTTTTGGTAGAACCTTTGGTTGCAATAAATTGTCGTAAGTGTTCTTATCTAATGTAGGTTTTACACAATCTCTTTTTTCAGTCCAATTTCCGTATAGAGACCAAAGACAAAATTTTTAGCTTTACGCGATCGCTATTTTCATCTCTATTTTTATATCTACGATTTCAATTGGCATCACAACAAACAACATGGTCCTTGTTGTTTGCAGTGATGCCAATTGAAATCATAGATATGAAAGTAGAGATGGTGCAAAACCTACATAGGGGTGCGTTTCCATAGAAACAAAGCTGGGCAGAGTGAAACAGAGACGCGCAAAAATTGACCAATTATATTGCTCAGAAGACACATCTCATCTCCGCTCCACTTGTAAATTATCAATTAACTCACATCTTCATGAATAAATACGAAACGATGAAAATTGACAAGATACTTGCTTGGACGTACAGTGTACTCTAAATATTAACATTGCTCTGGATTCTAGCGTTTTTAGTCTATGTATTATCTATGTCAGTTTATTTTTCATTATCATTATTAAGATCGCTAAATGTATTTTGAAGCCGAAAGTATTTAAAATACAAATTACAAAATACCTCAGCATCAGGTAATTGAAATACCAATTACAAAATACATTTTTAGGAAGTAATTGAAATACAAATACAAAATACGTATTTGTATTTCAAATACGTATTTCAATTACAAGTAATTCAAATACTGTCCAACCCTGACTATACTATACTCAATCATTGAACACAATTGAAAATTTGAAACAAAAAAATCAGAAAAAGATACGGTCGCATTTCCGGCAAGCCGAGCATCACCCCGGCAAGGTTTTTTTTTACCTTAACGGAGGAGGCCCTCAGGAAAGTAATTCCCCTCAGGGCCTGTGTCATCTTTGGGGATGCTGTATGGAGGGTTTTTTTAGGAAAGGAAGGAAAGCAAGTTCTGGGAAGGAAAAGGATATTAGAGGTGGATAGGAAACTGGGGATCAGTGTTGTATTGTAGGTCAGGTTCAGGAGTGACGGACATATGAATCCATCCTTCCCAAGGTGATGGTCTGAGAGAGTTCGGCTGGAGAAGTCAAAGGGACTCCCTCAACCATTCTCTCCCGATCCGGCCTGCAATGCAGCTGGTGGGCAGACGCATTAGCCGCCAAGACCCGGACAAACCTCACCTCATGAACCTGGGCACCCCTGCTAAGTCAGCAAACGTAGCGAACTAATTGGGATGATCAAAGACGGAGGTGTTGGTTATCCAATAAATGGTTCCCAGTGCGGCGGTATCCATACATGCTTCCCAAAAGGTCCTGGGTTTTATTTCCATATGCGGCAGTATCTTTTTCTACATCTGCGCTGATGATGGACACTTTAACACTGTCCGAAACGTTGGCTAAAGAAGGAGGTAGCGCAACACGGCATATCATCTCAAAAACAAATAACGAAAAAGGTATCTTTTTCTGGTTACTCTGTTTCAAATTTTCGTTTTGAGAGTCGGTAACATTATATATCTAGTCATTAAATATTACAATTTGAGGTCTAAATCATTAAGTTAAAATAAATATACATGTTTACTCTCTTCTATAACAGAAACCATTTTAAAAACACGTTTTTAAATTCTATAATGTTTTTTGCTAAAGCAATATTTAATAAAAACACATTTTAATACATATCTAACGTTTTAAAGAGTTATACATTTACTTTACATTTCACAAAAGCTTCTCTTTTATCATTCCACTTACCGATTTTGATGTTCCCTTAATTCCACGTCTATGATTTGGTGACGTGATCAAAAGAATTGAGAAAATGTTATCATACATGATTCAAAGATAAGCAAAGTATTTATAGCGAAAAGAGAGCTTTTTTGTGTAGCCTCTAATGTATGCTGACGGGAAGCGGTTGCAGAAGTGGAGGCATAGGCATATGAAAGCTTTTTTGTCAAACTCTGACTGTCAATTTGAAGTCATTGAACGTCAAAACAGTTTATCATCATTTCCTTTTTTTGATAAGACGTATTATTGATACTCATAGAAAGAATATAATATTACGTTTTAGTTATTCTATGTAACATAACGTGAAAAAATATTAATTTTTTTTTTTTTTTGGCGTAAAATTTGAAACTTGTTAGTTTAATAAAAAAATACTAGCGGTTAAAAACCCACTCCATAGATTTTTGCTGCTAGGCCCTGCGGGCGGCTTTTGGTTTCGGCTTTTGGCTTCACCCAGTTCGAGTGTTGGTGACCATTTTATAAAATCCGATAAGAACTGGTTCCAAAAATAGCCGATTCCTTGAATCCACTGTGATCCTATGACAGCAGTCACTGGGACAAAGTAACCGCGACAGGCAATGACGTCATATGTAATATGTGGCCGCGTGATACTATTATTCACTACTCTAAGTATTACTGTCAATCACCTGCCAGGAAAAAGTCCTTGAATTCGAAACCGAATTACAGTCGCAGCTTTGATTGAAACTTCACGAAACCAGATGTTTACGTGGCGCGGTGCGGTACGGCGCGGCGTCAAACATGCACTCAAACTAGCCGGGTTCTTAAATTTCAACCGCGCAGACGCAAGACTAATAATACTTGATATGATTTAAAAATAGTAGGTAGAATTAAAATGAAAGTTTTTTTTCTTTCAGAATTGTTCTTTGTTTATACATCAAAAACAAACTATTTTGTTAATTCTCCAGTCAATAAACTACATAGACTTAGAAATAAAATCATTCCGTTGATATTTTAATTTATTAATTGTTTTCTTACTAGAACCGATTAATTTTATTCCCATCTTATTTTTTTATTTTTTTTGTTGTCTGCTGTAGTGTAGTGCTAATCTGGATAAATGAAACTGCTAATCCCATTCGTGTTGCCGGGATTAAATATATTATTAATCTCAATTTGAGAGGCGCGAATGGGTTCTGCCTCCTCAGGAAACATTCACTGTATAACAAATACCTCTACCATAGGTGACTCCATATGGTTCGCTGCGTTTGGTGATTTATCAGGGGTGCCCGGGTTCATGTCTTGGACTTGGCTGCACTGCATCTGGACAGACTGAATCACAACTTTCTTTACTTAAAAAGACCCTCCACACAGCATCCCCAAAGAAGGCCTCAGTAGCCTCTGAGGGAAATTATTTTAATAACAAACTAATATAATTAAATATAAATAAAAAAATGTTTTATAATTTTAATGCACTAACGTAATTTATTAAGAATTAATTTATGGAAAGCCACAAGGGCGTGAAAAAATAAATATTATTAACCTTGTCCCAACACACACTATTAGCTTTAAATGCATGTATATATGCAATGCAAATATGATATTTATTTCCACATGGTATTTTCGCATTTTTATTTATTTGAAAATAAACATTTCATAATCTATTGATCGTTAAAATAAAAATAAAAATATCGCATTTTTATTTATTTGAAAATAAACATTTCATAATCTATTGATCGTCAAAATAAAAATAAAAATATCGTTTTTCAAAACTTATATCATTGATGTTGCTATTCCAAATTCCTGTAATATTAAAAAATCTGTTTCTGAAAAAATGAGAAAATATACAGATTTAGAAAATGAGATTAAAAGAATTTGGCATTCTCGGACTAGAAAAATATTACCATTTGTTATTTCGGCTACTGGCATTATACCTAGCTCACTCATTCAAAATTTAGGCTTATTAGATTTGTCAAAGAATCTTTTTTATAAAAATGCAAAAATCAGTCATATTAAGCACATGTAGGATTGCGAAAGATTTTTTAAATATTTTTGAGGGATCAGTAGGATTTATCGGTCCAGTTAGGAGTTCTATCGAGCCGAACCCTCTGATATGAATATATCTGGAGTCGGTGAAGTATTTTCCCATTTGGTCTCTGGTAGTTTGACGTGTTGTTCTTGTATAGTTTTGTATTTATTATACTTATTCAATGCAATTACATCGTGTGGATTGACTAGATGATCATTTGTGGAAAAGTGTGTGGAAGGGTTAAGTTTTTCCTGTGGGGAAGATTTAACCCGGACATAAAATCTAGAGAACAGTAAAAAATGAGTTCAAAACATAATATAAATAATCAATACTTTTTTCCAGCGTATTTGAAGTTGGACAATATACATGTTTTTTTTACTAAATAATACCCCTCGTAATGTTTTAGGAAAGCGCAAAAGTTTTAAAAAATGTGAACACTTAAAATTGTTTAGAATATTATATTTATTAACACAATAAATAAATACGTGGTCGGAATGAAGCTAATAAAAATACAATATTTTCCTTAAAAGAAGTTACTATTCAGGAATTGAATCGCAACAGTAATAATGTGCCCATAATATTTACGTTATTGAACGTCTCTACATGTACACTTGTACACACGCCACTGAATGCTAAACGAAAACGGAAGACACAGGTGTAGGTACTGAATAAACCCATCGTATTCTCAGCGAATGTAAACGATAGTCGTCAATAAGAACTATGTATCCACTTCGTTTCTTTATGACTGGCATAATAGCATCTGCTTTCCAGGCATGAAACAATTCCCACGATTTGGCATATTGGGATGAAATTACATCAAAAACAAAGGCACACAGTAAAAAGATAATTCACATAAAAATAACCATTAAAATTTTAACACCAATTAGGTTGGACTTTTTTATTATATGCCTCCTGCTAAACTGTGATTTAGTTCGTGTTTATCTCGCGGTCTTGAATAAGACGTGATTGAGAAAATCGGTAAAGAAAATTTTGATTGCTCCAAGAAAGTTTAAATGATTTGTATACCTTTACAATTGCAAAGGGTGATTTTTTTACTTGGTGTCTTTCTTCTTAAGGTTATTTGTTGGATTTTTCAAGGGATGGCAGTCAGGAATCCCCACAGAGGCAAATCGTAAATATAGAATTTTATTAGCGGAACGAAGATGCTTAATCGCCTCAATGTAACAATGGATAAATGTCGATAAAAGGTTACATTGTTGAGTGGGTTAAACGGACACTGTAACATTTACACGTTTCTCAATACAATAAAAAAATAAATCCGGCGCAATAAATCAACGGGTCGAGGGATTTTCTTGGCCTTTTTCCTTGGTTTTACACGATTTATTAAGGAGATATCAACAACCCTTAAAAAATAAAGTTTTTGAAGTTAAACTTCTTTAGCCCCGTTAGTGATTTGAAATTCAGATGAAACGGAAGTGCATCAATAAAATTAATTATTTGACGGGTCGTCGGTTCTAATATAATGCGGTAAATTCCTCTTAGCCGAGCTTCCCATAGCGCAGCGGCTAAGGCGCCTGACAAATCTAAGCGGTCAGCGGTCGGTATTTTTGCGAAATCAACATCAAATCTTCAAACCACTTAAAAATAAACAGGCAAAAGAAAAGAAAGCGACTTTATAGTTTCACTTCTACCGCGTGTGAATTGCTATGATTTTTTTAAAAATCTTTAAAAAGTGTCAAATGTCAAATGTCTTTTCACATTTTTTTATTTGACTTAGGTTTGAGCCTTCCTACCCAGAGATCAAAATCAATCTCACTATCAACTTAATTTTCAATTGTATTTTAGACCTTTTTTTTTATTGAACCTCGGTCATATATTTATAAAGTCATATATTTATTGCATATATTAAATGCTTCACTTTCTAAAATTTTCAAAAATGTATAAAATGCAAATGGGTATGTTTTCACTTCCAAATTTCATATTCATTCAATCAAGAAATACAAAGTGAAATTCAAATAGGTCAACTTAAAAATTGAAAATGGTCTCTTTGTGTAGGTTAGTTACTTTATTTCAAAACAAAATAGTAACTAATTTTAATAAAATTATGCATTCATCAGGATGGATGTAAACTTCTACTTATAAATATTTTGATAAACTGGCGGATAAAAAAAAACAAATAGCCTGTAGGCTTTTACAAGAATGTATTTGCCTAAAGATTTTTTTTTTCAAAAATAGTTGGCGTGCTATAAAATAAAGTAATGCACAAAGTTAAAGTATTACTAAATATCCGTACGGACTTTTATCTTGTTAATCTGTTTTATGGATGCGTTTTTAAAAAAAGAAAAATAATTTGAATACTTCACAAGAGTCTCAGCTGCTCTGCCAGTGACTATGTTGTACCCAATTGGGGTATGTTGTGAGGCTGAAGGTAAAGAAGGGGGAGGGAAAGGGTGGAGATGGGGAGGGCGGAAAGACGGTAAAGGCAATTCAGATCTGGTCACCAAACACGGCTAAAGCCATTTCAAGCAACGTTTCAAATCTTCTCGTTTCAATAATAATTTCAATTGGATTAAGTAATTGTGAAATAATAGAAATTAGTCAAATAAAATTTACGCTTGGATTCGACCCCACGACCTTCGGATTGCAAGCCTGTGGCTTTACCCTTCGACCACACCGGTCATGTAAATGTTGTAATAAAAGAATTTATTAATTAACGTTTTTTTTGGTTCCCCTTCGTCACGTATTAATTTGAAATTTATGTACGTAAAAAAGAAAGAGCTGTGGCCATTAGCAAGAGCAGCGCGATACAAGGAAAAATGGTGGAATGGTGGAAAGGGAGGGAGATGGAATGTAAAACGCTCTCAATAAAGGGAAATATTTAACGGTCGAATGGGGGTCCCGGGTCCACCTGGAGATTAAATCCAAAGCAAAAAACTCATTCTTCTTCAATTAACTTGGCCAGAAAGAAAAACAGCGTCAATTTATCACCGGCCTCCTTGCATATATCTTCGTTTGCTTAAAACCATATTTACGGGGCTCCAGTTACCGAAACAGTGTGTTAGAGCGTTTCGGCTTTTGATTCAAGTATCACATTTCTCGCAAGAGCGAGACGGCCTTACGAGGCTCTCGAATGAGGAATGAGAAACTCGCTTAATTGCTCCAGAAGAAAGAGGTCTTAAGAGACGAGGGAAACCACCCGCGGAGTGAAATTAAGTGAAGCCAAGAATTATGAGCCGAACAATATTACTCCACGCCGCGACCTGCCGAGAACTCAGCGCCATCTCGTGTAATTTATAATCATCATTATTTCATTACATTGCGTTACATTACAGACGTTTGTTACGTCACGCCTTCCCCGCCGGTGTACGGCAGCCGCCCTTCAGCACCCCTGACGCTACCTACAGCCGCCACCGCCGCACGCCCAGGTGTCGGCAAACTTTGTATCCCGTGACATCAGCTCCGTGACGGAGACAGTGACAAACTATCGCGTGTTGTGTGTCGCCTTCATTAGCGACAGCAATGAGACAGCGAGCCCAAAGTGCATTACATGTTATTTAATCGTAATTTACTGATCAAGAATATTAATATCACATTTATAAATATTGAAAAATTATGTATGTTGAAATGATTCATTCCTTGTCCATATTTTAAAGCAATGTTAACTCTCAAATTTTAAAGTTATTTCCAAACGAATTCAGCGGTGGAAAGTAACATTCCAAAAATGTGTACTTTTGGAATGTACCTTGTTCACTCTTTACTTATCTACGGAATTATAGGTTGGGGAGGATCTTATAAAAACGATCTAAGCCCAGTAAAAGTTTCGCAAAGAACCATAATTAAAGTAATATTTAAAAAAAAATCTACCTTCTCAACAGAATCACTTTTTAAATTGTTTCCAATACCAAATGTCGATGTTAATACCAATTCAAGCAAGCTTCGATTATAAAAATGTGTAAAGAAAAAATAACAAAGAATATCAAGAATTTTACAAACTAATGAGAAATGGAATCCAATTTATTACGCCTAATTTTAAAACAACTCAAATGCGAAATCGTTGTATTTGCCAAGCCATAAAAAACTATACTAATCTACCTTCTCAAAAGCGCTGTATCATCAAACATTCAGAAAAATTAACTTGAAAAAAAAATAAATATAGTAAAAAGTAAATATTTTATAAAAAACATATTACAACATACAACCTCAGTAAGAATCGTGGCTCCCTTATCAGGCAAAAGAGCTCCTCTTTTCTGATAAGGTATACATGACCAATATAATATAATATTTTGTAAAATATATATGTATAAATGTGACTTATATCTGTCTAGGTAGGTATTTCATGCCTTTTTATTGTGGTCACTTTAAAAGTTGTTCTTCTACATCTTTATGATATATTGTGGTTTCTCATTTTAGGTGTGCTTTAGTATTATAATTAATATTGTGAAATTGACCTGCAGACAAACTGGTATGATTTCAGGTTCTCAGGGCCGCAGGGTTCGCAGGTATTTTTGTTATTTATTTTTGGGGTGTTGTGCCGTGTTGCGCTACCTCCTTTTTTAAAGCACAAGGCTAAAGAAGGAGGTAGCACAACGCGGCATAAAACCCAAAAAAAAATAAATAACAAAAACTGCAGACAAACTGCTTAGGCAGTTTAGCGAGTGCTTTTAATGAAGAATAACAAAAAAATAATTATAATAGCGTCTGACATCAATTTCTACATAAAAATCGTTCTGATACCCATATTTTTATTTATGTTTATGAAGAACTTCTTTGCGTTGGCCATCTCTATTTTCTCCAGAGACTGTATATTTAGTGCGTCTCGAGTAATCTTTTTACATTTGTTATGCTTCACTTGTCATTGTTCTCGTGCTTAATATGTTTCGCGCTTACTAATGCCAACAGCTTTTATTTCTTCTTCTCCACGAGGAAAATATCCGCAACACCCAGTGGAGGCTTCCTTCCGCTAAGTACTGCAATTACGCAGTTAGTTAGGTAGGCAGTTACACAAAATATATCTGTAAATGATTAAGTTTAAAACGAGCAATGCAAAACTCTACTACAAACGGGTTTCTGTGGTTTTATACTCTTTCTCAACATCTTGAACGTTGCCTATACGTTGTTTTATAGCAGGGGTTTTGTCGGCAGATGCGTGGCGGGCCGGACCGAGAAAGATCGGTGGAGGGAAACCCAATGACCGCTGCAGCAGACTTTCTTGACCTACCGCTTTGCACCACAGCGTTAGAGATAGATTCATACGTCCTTCACTCCTGGTTACAATGATCCCCAGATACATACTCAATTCTCATATCTTTTCCTTTCCAGAACTTCCTCTCCTTCCTGTTCTTAAAACTACTCACACAGAATCCTCAAATATGACACAGGCCTCGAGGGAAATTATTATTATATTATTTTAGTCAGGGCCTTCTATGTGGAGTTAATGTAAACGGAAGCTTTGCTTTTCATTTAATTTGTATGGTCAGTACGGTGATAGGCATTCCATATCTTCTGAAATGAATTTCATCACGTAATGGATTTGAAGATCTCTTAGTCAGAGAAAGTTATTTGCGGCAATTCCTTTCCGGACTCTTTTAAAAAGTATCCCTGCTTGTTGTTATATTTTCAATGATACGATAAAAGAATTTTTATTGTTATTTTCTAGTCACATAAGATTTAAAAAAAGCATTATATTTAATAAAAAAAAATGTTTTAAAACAATTTTAACTTTGTTTCAGGCATCATAGAATCAAAAACATAAATTTTGATTTTTTGTTTGCATGAATTAAGTGAAAGTGCATACCTTAATTCGACTGTTTGGTTTGGTCATTTATTTAAAAAAATCTTACACCAATGTGAATAACAGAGTGCAATCCATCATTGGGGAAGCAACCTTGCGCGTTTTAAATTTTTTAAAAGTTAAAAAATTCCTTACCTCTTATACCAATCTATACAGAGTTGTCAAGCTATAGAGATTAGTGTCCTGGCCTTGGTTGAGTTGGTTTTGGTATGCGCAGAAGGCTATCCAGAGTTGTTATATAGGTAGGTAGAAAGAGATTCAGAATCGTAACGTTGCTTGAAATGGCAACATAGCCTTGCTTAGTAACCAGATCTGAAGAGCCAGATACTTCCCAACCTTCATATCTCCCTAACTCACTTCAACCTCACAACATAACCATGAACTTTTATCAATTAATTTTTTTTTTAAATGTATATCAAATTTTTATCAGTTTTTTTTTTACATTAGCTTCCACGAAGGAGGCCCTGAGGAAAGAAAAAAATTCCTCGAAACATGGGGATCCTGTGTTAGGAGTAGTACCTGACTTACTTACCAGTGATTCTCGGCATTATTTGGAGCAAAAAAATGTAAATGATAATTTGGTGTTCGGTGATGATCAATATGTCATAATCGGTACCATCGCAGGAATCACTTGTTAAAATGAGTCAGGTACGTTTTTTAACACTCTGTATATAAAAATAGATGTTTAGCAAGTAACTTAAAAAAGGAAAGAATTTATAAACATTCTCCATTTTCCGCATCCTTCAAACATTCAACTCAAGTAAAACAAGCACAAATACCGATATATTTTTCGATTCCCTCTCTCTATTTAAGAAAATTTCTACCACACTGCATTCGTTCACATAACACACACATCCACACACACACGCACACACACACACACACACACACACACACACACAGACACACACAGACACACACACACACACACACACACACACACACACACACACACACATACACACACACATACACACACACACACACACACACACACTCAAAAACACACACATGTACCTCTCTCCTTCAATAATTTACTAACTAACTTAATTTAGATAAAATGTATAATTTATCACACAAAAACATATTTATATATATCAGTGACATGTCATTGGTACCAATTATTGTATTAAATTCTATAAATTTATAACTGTTTTTTACTATGTAAATATGTACTGTTTGTTTCTGCAAAATAAAATAAATAAACACGCAAAAAAATTGTTTGGATATTTCATTTTCAAATGAAATGGAAAGTGAAAAACAAATTCTCAAACGATTCCAAAATTATTTTCGCCTACCAAAAATACCTCACATGAAAAAATGCCGGAGTTATGATATATTTTAAATTCATTACAGGTACGGGGCTGCGAGTAAACAACGCGAATTCGCCAAAACTTATCGTTCGCCCTCGATAATATTTAGTTTGGTATAGGCTGCGGATGTTTGCGGGAACATCAAAGGCTTTTTTCCGCAACATTTAAAAATATTTGCCTTGCGCGGGACGCTTCCAGTTAACATGGCTAAGGCTTTGACGCACCGACGTCGGGTAAAGGCGTTTTGGCCTTTATGGGGTCGGAATGCCGAATGCGGGTGCGGACCCACCAGCCCCAGCCGTCGAGCCTCCTCGCTGCGATAGACCGATATTCTACGTGGCTATTTTTACCCCTAAAGTACATGGAGGGTAGGATAGATTGCATCAGACTTTGATGAGTAACGCGATGAAAGTTAAACATTAAAAAATGCGAAACAGTCGTAATAGATGCTGGCTAGAATACAATTTTTTTTTTAATCTAGAAAGGTTTTTTAAATTTTTTAAATATGTTTTTTAATGTGAGTGCCGAACAATATCCCAACTGTTAGCAACTGTCTGGAGTGAGTGAGACTACGGAATCCCCAATTGGGGTATATCGTGAGGCTGATGGAAGTGAAAGGGGAGGCTGAGGGGAAGGGGAAAGAGACTGGGAATATGATGATAAGGAAATATCAAGCTATTATTTTATTTTAATGAAAACAAATAACCTTGTGTATACCACTATTTAATTAACAATATCAACATGTTTCGAAAACTATGTTTTCTTCGTCAGACAAACAAGTTTAGGCTAATTAGAACATAGACAAAATATAAGAAAGGAGAGGTGATTAATTACTTAAAATATCATAAAAAACAATTATATAAAATAAAATATAAAAATTGTTTTATGATGGGTAAAAAATTATATTAACATAATAAAAAAAAAATCTTTTAAAACAAAACAGGAAGTCTAAATAACAAAACAAATTATTATAAATATAAGTATTAATACGAAAATAAATTTAAAAGATGGCTATTTTTAAAAAACGTTTGGTTATTTATAATATTTAATTTAGTATTAACACTTTTTAATATTTTGTCTATGTTCTAATTAGTCTATACTTGTTTGTCTTTTGTTTTTTTTATTAACTTATTATCCTGACGAAGAAAACATAGTTTTCGAAACATGTTAATATTGTTAATTAAATAGTGGTGTACACAAAGTTATTTGTTTTCATTAAATTAAATAATGATGCCACAAAGTGAATTTGCGAATTTTGAAGAAATATATTATTTTATTTTTGTTTTTCCTTTCAACTGAAGCCAGTGAGGCTGTGGCAGCCCATTGTGGTATGTTGTGAGGCTGAAGATAGTGGAGACGGGACGGAGATGAGGAAAAGGAAAGTGAAAAATTACCTGCTATCTATCTATATTCTTTTATATATTGTTTATTTTTTTCGATTTATCGTCTTTATCATTGCATAGAACTCTGCTAAGAGCTGTGAGACTTAACATTATTATGTTATTATTATTTTTTTTTTGGTTACTTTTTTCTTTTTTCAGTTCTATAATTTGTAATTGTGCGTCGTTATTATGGCTGAACTGAACTGAACTTTAATCGTTCGGTATTGTCTACTTCCCCACTTGGGGGTGAGCTAGACCCCGTCCCTGCATAGTCAGGCGCCGAACATCCCTGGAACGGAGCCCTCTCAGATCATCTGCGCCTCCCCCAGCAACATGTGTGAGCATGAGGTTTGGCCGGGTGACTCGACGCTTCAGTCCTTAGGGTCTTTGGGCATTTTGCCCCTATTTCCCAGTTACTTTCTTCAAGGCACAACCGAGGAACTGGCTAAGAGGCGCGGCAGCCCTGTCTCGTTAAGGTTTGACCGACCGCCACAAACATTCTTGCTGGTACTGCCAGACGACGAGAGAGGGAACCCTTTCAGACTGCAGAGCCATTTATTTGTATCTAAAACATGTTTGTATCTTCCCTTTCTTGCAGGTGCTTGCAGCATACGCAAGATACAATCCCCCGCGAGCGTCCTTCATCTTGTTTTTTTTATCATCTTTCCATGCCTTTATATATGTTTTACTAACACTATTGTATCAAGTTTATCATGTAAGCACTTGCATACTGCTTACTAACACTGTATGCAGGGACATTGGAGGTCAAGATTCGTTCAAAACTAAATGTGGCTTCATTCTTTCGAAAAAAATAATTAGGGTCCTTGCGAGAGCCTTGAAGGAGTAACCATCAGCTACTTATACCAAGGCGGGTAAGTGGTGGATAACCTCCAATGCTATCCTGATCTGGTCACGAAACACGGCTAAAGCCATTACAAGCAACGTTTCAATTTTGAATGGTGGTCTTACACCAGGGCGATACCGAAAGTATCTTCCACTCTGGAACGTGCAGTAAATATAATATACATTATTTTAAATGAATTAATTAAAATTTATTTGAGCACGCCGGGATTCAACCTTCCGGTTGCGAGTCAAGAGTCTTACCCCTCAACCAGAGTAATATTCTGATTCGTTCACCAAACTCGGTTTAATCTTTCCCAATCAACGTTCCCATTCAATCCAATTCGGTTTTTCACCAGAGCAACACTGGAAGTATCTACAACTCTGAAACGTGCCGCAAATATACTTTATAATTATTTTCATTGATATTATTGTGAAATAACTCAAATTAATGCAGTCCAATTTACTTGCGCTCGCCGGGATTTGAACCCGCTACCTCCAGTTCATAGCCGAGGATCGTGATTACTCAACAAAACAGATAAAAAGAAGGCAAAACGAATAATATACGATTTGATTTTCTTTTATGGAACACATGTGACCAGAATTAAAAAAATTTTTTTGCAATTTTTTTGCATTTTTTGCAAATTTTTAAGTTGCACCCACATAAAACCTAGTAAATATGTTTTTTAATAAAAAAAATATCTGTAAGTAATGTAATTTATATGTTGAATGACCGTAATAACATAACATTGTCATGTTGAATAACGAACCTATATTTTTATAACTTTTATCGTATTTTCTCATAAAATTACTAATAGTTTTTTTTAATAATATTTTTAATTTAAATTATTGCAAAAATATTTATTTGACTTCTCCTAAACACAAGCAGCTGCTTGTGTTTAGGAGAAGTCGTAGTTAATATCTATGTCTAAAAATGAATCGCCGAAATGTATGTATGCGCGTAACTTCCGAACGACTGCACCAAATTGGATAATTATATTTTTTTTGTTTTCGTTATTTTGTATGAAGCTACTGGTGAGCTCTGGCATTGCGAAATTTGCAATAGGTGGCACGCGGGTTCTTTGAAAACTGAATGTACCGGGACTGAATGTTTTGAATGCGGGAGTGGGGAAGGGAACCTGGGAGGGGGGAGGGGGAGGGAAGTCGGGAGGAGGGTTCGCGGGATGGAAGGGGGAAGTGGAGTGGGGAGAGGGAAGGTGGAGGAGGTGGAGTGAGAACGCGAGAGGGGAAGGGGACGCGGGAGAGGAAGGGGATGAATGGGAAAGGACATGCAGGGAGAAACAATTTCTTTATTAAATGGCAAAGAAACGCATACCAGCTAGTAATAAATACATTAAAGATGTTTGGTATGTTTTTAAGTTTTCACGGCCAAAAGTATTTTTGTTATTTATTTTTGGGGTGTTATGCCATTACTTTGGACTCGTTCCTGAAGTTCTGGGAAGACCCAAAACTTACAGAGCACGCCTTATTACGAAGGCAATTGAAATCCATAAAAACCCTATCAACATTAATAGAGACGACGGAGCTAAGCTCAATAGTTCTTGGTATCCAGTAATTGGCGGCTACACCAAAGCTAATCACAAAAAACCATGCTGAATTTTTTCTAACACCAGCTCGTAGAGAAATGGAGCTGGCAGCACGGTATCGCTTCGACATACATAAGCAAACACTTTCACCAATATCATTTTCTCATCTGCCCTTATGATGGACACTGTAACGCTGTCCGAAACATTGGCTAAAGAAGGAGGTAGCAAAACACGGCATAACACCCCGAAAATAAATAACAAAAACATTAAATATGTGATCATGGTAACGCTTTGTAAATCACACAAAAATAAGAAATTTAACATAACATTTTTTATTTGGCCACGAATGAAAAAAAAGTTGTGAATAAAATCCCCCACCAAAGTTTCGCCGTACTAGCATAGAACGCGGTGTATAATAAAACAAAAAGCATTTTGTTTCTCATTTAATAAAATAAATGTGGGGACATTTTCAGTCGGCCGTGTAATATATCAATCACCTAGTTAACAACCTGTCAAGAAGTAAATTAGTAAATAATTGTTTTAGTATAATACCGCTGTTACAGTTTTATTCTGTCTACGAGGTATAAATAATGGTCTGGATTAAAATTTACACTTAAGAGTATTAATTTAATCAAACATTAATTTTGAACTTGGAAAATAATAAAAGAGGTATTTATTTTTTAGGGAATTATTAAAAATGTTTTTTTTAAGAAGTACATAACTACATAATGACACAATAAGAGTTTTTCTCACATGATAACACATTTAAATTTAATATTATTGTGCGAGAGATTTTTGAGAATATTTACTACCTGGCTTTGTCCAAGATTTTATTTTTCTGGAAAATGACGAATCTATATTACACAGAATACCATAAAGTTTTTTTATCATAACATTTCGATTTTTTTGTTTTTTTCCCTTTTTTCTCAGCACTTAAGATGAAATTATACGCGAAATCCTATTTAGATTCATCTTTACGACGAATCGGTTTATATTATGAACATTCAAAAATATTCTACGCATAAATTGAAGCTCTTACCAGCTTTTATTTTTATTGGAATTACATTCAAATTATTATTTAAATAACAAAAAATATAAGCGTAAACCACAAAAAAAAAAAGTTTTTTCAAGACTTAACTATGAAGCAATAGAAGAAACAATTTTTAAAAAATACTTCTTTATGGCGAAGACTATTTTTGAGGTTTTGTATGTTTTAACTTTTTTTCATTCTTATTAAAATTAAAATTTAAAGTTAAAGATTATATAAGTCTTATATTCAGTAGCCATTAACCCATCAAGAACGATGTTTTCAAATTCGACCTAAAAAAAATCAAATTCGAACACGATTTACTCGAAAATTAAAGATCAAATCCACAAAGATAACCCAAAATCGACTTCAAATTTCGTGTAGATTCACTAGTTTACACCTTGTTTCCGGATATCATTTGTAGATAGAATAAAGCCTGAAAATTGCGTTGTCTTGTCTTTTTCAAAAAATAACGTTCAAATGAAATCTTCATTTATTGATAATAACGTAGCAAGCTGAAACAATTGATACTGAAGTAGAAGTTCTAGAAAAAAAGAGCTGATTAATTTTCATGAAGCCAGCAGCGCTCACAATGAGTTTTTGATGAAACAAATAAAAAGTAGTTAAGTTTCGGACGTTTAGTTTTTACCTGTAATATTTGGCGAATTTACATGTAAGGATTTAAAAAAAATATATGTATTACTTTATTTATGTGATAGTTGGTAGGTAACCGAATATAAAATAACAGTGATAAAATAGAACACGTTAAAATAATATGAAAGGTGAGGTTAGTTAAGGTTAAATTTGATTAAATAGGTTAGGTTAGTTATTTTAGATTAGGTATTTTATTTTTAGTTTTCTTCAACTCTCTGTTCTATCACGTGTATTTTGTTTTGTCGTGAAACCGTTTTATTTGTGCGATGAGTTCTTTGAAAAGTAGTCTCGCTCATTATGCATTTATTTTAACGTAAGATTGATGATTACTATCAACACCTCAGCAGTCTTGTAAAAGAGCCAGGAAACCCACATGTATTGTAATTCATGTAGCGCGGTTCTGACGGCCTGGTAGGTACTCCGCACCGTGCCCGTATTATTGTAAATCCCTTCGTTATCCCATTTCCTTTTTCACTATCCGGCGTTTCATCAATTCATCACCCCAGGGTTTAAGTTCTTAGAGCGTTTGTTCAACAATAGCTACAATATGGCAGAACAATGCGATACAATACGTACATTCAATACATCCATCAAGGAGCTCACGACTCCCAACGCTTTGAAACCTTAATGCCGCAGGGGTAAGAAACATTTCAGGCTCTGTTTTCAGGCCTGTAAGCAGCACAGTTTGTTTGTTTGTAGTAACTAAAAAAGATTTCAAAGCTACTATCTTATGTTGATTTTTAACACAACTTACAAGTTGCAAATAATAGTTCTTTGTCAAATTCTAAATAAAGGGAGCTAAATTCATATTATTAAAAATAATATTTTTTTTATTCCAGGATGTGGGAAGGTAGTTTACAGGTTCCCACACTACCATGTAGTTATAAATATTTACAAAGTAAAGGAAACAAATAGAATTGAAGTAAAAGTAAAAAATAATAAATAATCAATTATCGAAGTCATGATCTTGAGTTAGCTTGGGTCCAGCGCTCATTCAGGAGTGGCGCTTGATTCTGGAAGGCTGCGGCATCCTGGCTCCGGTGATAATCGATTAAAATCAATTCAAATCCTCGATTTAAAGCCAAAATTGAGTAAGATACGTCATATTTTCTCGGAAAAATCATCGAAATATTTCTAGGAAAATAATTGTTTTCTTTACGATGTGCATTTTAAGAGGATTTTTTTGTCTGAAACTTTAAAAATAAATATTCTGTTATTAAAGAATTAACAAAGTTGTTAGGTATTCTGAAAGATCTATGCAATGTTAATTTTATAACTAAAAAACAAGTAGGTAAGTAAAAAAGAGGAGATGTGATTAAAAAAACTTTCTTTTCGCTATCCTCAACTATTAACATTTTGTCCTTTACACCATTTCAAATTTCCATTATCGAAATCTTTGAAGAAAATTGTTTTTAGTTGTCTCACAAGTAACATATATATAATCACTATAGTTAATATAGTAATACTTCTGTTTTACCGTATAATTGTTATTATAGGATTTTAATCATATCAGTGGTATTGTGGTAAACGAATGCAAATATTGCCAATTTTGATTTTCAGATAAACAGAATTTCGGCTTAATAGACATACCCTTAACTGAAATAATGACAGCTTGTGTTATTTATTAATCAGAAAATAGCAGTAAATACCCATACAAGAATAGTTTGCGTAATTTTTTTCTAAAGAAAAGAAGTCACGAAGAAACTAGGTTGGCCATCCCAGTGTACAATATTGTACGCGTCTATGTTTGAACACATACCCAACGACAGGCGCGGGAGTGTCACCGAAGACAATCCGTCTTCAGGAGTTAAATCTTTCTTATTATGTTATCCCGGCAGAACATTGGGATTAATTTTGAGTAATACACTGGGGCCTGACGCGCGAATTGTTCTGATGAATGCCACGGCAGAATTAAACAAGTTACATTCGTCATTGTGATGGAACATTCATGACGAATGTTGCGAGGTGATGAGATTAAATATAAGACTTACGTATACCCAAGGAGCGCACATCACGCGTACTACAAGCGTACGGCTTTCCGCATTTTCACATGCTCAAGTTTTTTGGTGTCACAATGCAACGTTCGTATGAACCGTTGGGTAACATCGGAAGAATGCTAATTTATTATTTAAAATTATTAACTTGGTTTCCAATATATGAAACAAAAACTGATTTACAGAAACAAAAAGACATCCCTATTAAGGCGACGCTTTCCGGCTCAAAAAGAAGAAGATGGAGAGATATATAATTACGAATATTGGACAGAGCGTGCTAATATTTTCAATGATAAAATTGAAGCGAAAATTATGAAAATGCTTAATAAAACATGACTCGTTTAAAATACAGCAAAAATCTCGTGAAAGGTATCTTAAGTATCATTTAAAGAAACGTTGTGAATTTATTCACAAATATAACTTGTAAAATAATAGAAATAGACTTGTTTTAAATAATTTTCGGAGCATACGTTGCGATTTTTTTCTATCGAGGGAATTTCATATAATTTGTGTTTCGGCGTGGAGCGTATCTAGATATTATCTTCAAAAATAACATATATTTTTTTAAGAGCTCAAAAACTTCAAATGTTTAAGGGAGATATGTAAGAAATCGGTAGAAATTCGGATAGCGGCGGCTTAAGTGGTGTTTTGTTGCGGGAGGCAAAAGAAAAGACAGAGAAAGGTGAAAAGAAGATTTGAAAGAATTTGAATATAAAAATCTGTTAAAACTTCCAATTTTACATTTGAGTAACTCTTAGACGAATTTGGAATCTTTAAATGTTTCTGAATTTCTTAAAAAAAATTTGTTCATGGCTGACGGAGTTGTAAACCTAATAAATCACTCATTAATGGAGATCATCAATTTTTCCAGATTCTCATTAATAAGTTATGCCTTATTAAACTAAAGTTTTCTTAAATCTGTTATTATCCTTGAGATGAAATATCCACACTAAATGGATGTACATTTTCAACGACATTTATCCTTGAAGCATATTTTCAGATATAAAATGCCCAAGATTGACTAACGGTATTTACATAAAGACAAATTACTTCATATCTGCAAAATCCAGTTTTTAAAATTTATCAGGAACATAAAGCGGATACCGAATACTTCATTTTATTGCGTAAGGTATTTAACTCATGACTATCTAAACCTAAATAGATGATATTGATGCATTCAATTTGGGTGATAATTGGATACCGCCACCCGGGAAATAATTTATTAGATAACCTTAACCTCTGCCGTAGGTCACCCTAAATGGTTTTCTACCTTTGGTGACTTAGCAGGGGTGCCCGGGTTCATGGGATGAGGTTTGTCTAGGTCTTGGCGGCGGTTGCGTCCCGCTTACTGCGTGGCGGGCCAGATTGGGAGAGACTGGTTGAGGCAGACCATTTGGCTTCTCCAGCAGGACTCCCTCGACCCCTCGCCATTTTCCGCAGTGGGAGGGATGGATTCGTACGTCTGTCACTCTTGGACCGGTGACCTCCAAATTTCTTATCACTCCGCATACCTACTTCCTTCCCAGAACTTCCTCTCTTTCCTGTCCATAAAATAAATCCTTCACACGGATTCCCCAAAAATAACACCGGCCTTGAGGGGTATTGTTTCCCCAAGGCCTTTTTTGTGGAGGTAATGTAATAATATGAAAAATAAAATAAAATTGTCAGGAACATATAGCAGATTCTGAATACTTCGTTTTTTTGTGGAAGACATCTAATCCACGACTATCAAAACTTACATAAATGAGATTGATAATTTCAACTTAAAAAAATATCATGATAATGACGCATACCCACCTATGTAGAGAATACGTTTTTTGTGGCAGGAATCTAAATATATAACAATCTTACTGCAAAGTTCATTCATATTATTCATTATATCAATGGCTTTCAAGGAGAGTCTGACAGTTAAATCAAATCTAAATTTTGGCCCAGCAAGTCATGCGGTCTGCCCCTCTACCAGGGGTCGCTCTCGCTGGGATGGGAGGCTCTCGGATGGAATTCTAGGGGAAGCAATTAAATATCTTCTCCAGTCCTGCACGGAGAAGGGACGATGTGCGGGGCTCTGTTCGCATTTAGCCACTTAAATATGCATATATTGGCGGATCAACTGTAAATTCAATTTGGAGGGTGGCGGACTCTTGGCTCGCGGTTCGAATCGGCTTGACATGTCCTGCATGCTTGAAGTCAGCGTTATTATGAGCCACCTTTCCAATCAGCAGAAAACTTGGGGTTAAGATATCTCGGATAGGCGGGCATGGGTTACTGTCCAGAGGAAACTAAAATCAATGACTTTATCCTGAAATACTCCAATGTTTACTGTGTATTTACATATTATAAAAAAAATAACCAAATATATATTAACCATCGTGCACATTATTGAAAATCAAATTTGAACTTGAGATAATCGTAAGTTTCTGCAGGTCTTGGTGCGAAGACCTGCAGCTGGCATTAACCGGATTATTATAACGAAGGGTTTGTCAACGTGGAAGCTTCCAGAGGTTTCCAGAGAAGAGAGAGAGATTTAGACTACGTTAAAGATGCAGAATGGGAAGTCAGAAGGCGGACCTGCAGAATTGCAGATGATTGGCTTTGGATCAGCGACGGTGGAACAGAAGTGTTAAGCAGGCTTAAAACCAACACCAGAATGTCACTTGTGACGTCACCAAATTTATCAGAATATTGACCGAACGCTACTAGCCGAGGAGAGTTGGTAGTTAAAGCCTCCATAACATTGAGCGAGTTTATAAGCTACTATCTGGGAAATTCACAATCTGTTAGTAAACTCGCCCAGTGTCATCGTATTACTTGCTAACTAGCAGATTGTGGACAATCTACGAAAAAAGTTGAAAGGTGGTCAACTTTACTTGCTACTCTCTGATATTTGCCTATAGATGGCGGCCCACTAACAGCTGATTTCGTCTGTCAGAATTAGTTCGGGCGGGAACCGTTATTGGTTAGCGTCTGGTGCTAGGTGCGAGCTCAAGTTTTTTATAAAATGTAGACCGAATTGGTTCGCGCGAGAGTCATTATTTTAGCTACTACTGCTACTGAGCGAGTAGACAGTTTTGTTTGTCATCATGACAATCTTTACCCCTTTAAAACTTACCAGGTAGTAGCTTATATGTAACCGAGACAGCGGTAAAAGTTTTAAATTTTAAAACGGCGTTGATGGGCGATTTGATGACAAAATCAAATGTGACGGGCGTTCGAATACGGTGACCGGCCAACTCGGAATGAAACCAACTCAGAATCATCTCAGATAAGTAATTTAGAGTGATAAAAAAATACATATAAAAATTTTGTTAAATAGGTTATGTTAGGTTAGGGTTATCGGCTAATTTAAAATAATTTTTTCCATAGATTTTAATGACTTTTAAAGGAGGTGTTGAGTTTTCATTATTCCCAGTTGGCATGGAACCTTCAAATACATTACTACACCTATGCCATCTTATACAACACGGTAATAAATGAAGTTTCTAATTTTTTTAAATTCTCAATACTTACGTCGCGTTTATAAGTATGAAAAAAAAGTTTATTTCCTAGAAGATATTAGATTAAAACAATATGTTTTCCCTGCTTCAAAACCCTGTTGGCAGAAGAAAACCCCTTTAACCTATTTTTTACCGTAAACAATTATTCAGCATTCTCGGTCTTACCACTTGGTACAAATATGTACCTACCTTCTAAGTTTAGGTAACAATGTTCTAGTAATTCAGAATTCTGCGAGGTAGGCTAAACGAATGACAGCTAGCGGTGGTATCCCTAGGAATATTAAACGTCGCGGTTGTGAATGAGTGAGTGTGAGCGAGTAAGGCCCCGAATGATGGATTCACCAGGGCTTTAAAGTGGGGGCCCGGAGTCTTGCCGGGGGCGGCCCCGAAACAAACCCATCTGTGGTCAGCTTGGGCGTTGTGGCCCCTTAGTTGAGAAGTTAAAAACGGTTTGACATTTTAAATATTGGAAGCATTTTGACTGATTATTTTAAGATGTAAGTAATGTACCTACCTCCTTATGAGGGGAAGATATTTTAATGATTTTATGGAGTGTGGTGCAGAGTTGAAAATGTCAAATTGTGTATGGTGTGTATTGAAAATATGTGATGCACGATAAATGAAGAAGTTCTGCTTAGAATTAGTTAAGGAATTAATAATTACTAAGAATAAAAATTAATAATAATAATTATTAATAATAATTATTAATAATTAATTATTAATAATTACTTAGAATTTTTAATTACTTAAATTAATTAATTAATAAACACTTAGGATAAATTAATTAATTTCCGATCGCTATTTTTTGTTTTTCTGTATGTTGTTTTCTTTCATAATAAAAGAATATTAGTATTATCTTCTTCTTCAATGATAAATTAATATAGTTTGCAGATACCATTGTACTTGTATCTACCTTTCGTGCAGCCACATCTACGTATCTATCACAACAACATGTAATCTAGATGAAAACGAGAGTTTGAAATGTTTAGTCCTGATATTTTACTTTTAAACATGATTTTGGAACGAGTAGTTCTCGTAGATATTTGAAATTCGATGAAGTTAAGTGAATCCGAGCTGTCTGTACTCGTACCACCATTTACAATTTTGAACATTTATTCTTCGATTTGCATTAAAGAATATTTTTAAAACAACGTTCAAAAACCAAATGATGGTTGCGCAAATCAATTCGTTCGCAGGCGGGTGCGGTGCGAATCTAAAACAACAATTACTGAAAAAATACTCAAAGGAAAAGGAAAGGATAGGTGTAGCAAAAACTTACCGAGTTCACTAGACATTTGCCGCTGGTTCTGTGGTCCTTTTAACAATTCTCCTTTTGTCTTTATAAAAGTTCACTTATGGTAGTAAACACGGTTACTTCTGCAGCCGCGGCGGGTGTAACAATAAGTTCCCAAATTGAACTTATGGCGTTACTTTTAATCAAGTAAGATGCACAAATTTTACCAAACTAGCGAGGAGGAAGAAAAAAGGAATAATATTTTTCTCCTTATAATTTGTCAGTAGATATTAATAAAAAGTTTGAAAAAAAAAATAATGACACTCGTATTAGTTATTCAGCGTTTCATTGAATAACTTTCGTTATTATCCTTAAATTAAAAAAAAAGGTTTTGGTAAATGCATACAAATTCAGGCCACATTGTCAAAAATATTTCAAGTTATAATCGGGCATGTAATGATTAATAATGAAAAATAATTTGTGATTATTAAACTATTTCACTTCACCACGGTTATGGTGTGCAAGGACGTGGGGAAAGGGAAGGAGAAATGATAGGGGGAAGGTTAGAAGTAAGTATCTGGCTAATTTAAGCATTCTTAATCCGAATGGCGGAATCTTCTCATTACAATACTGAGATGTTTTTCTTTGGGCCTATGTCATCTTTGGGAATGATGTGTGGAGGATTTTTAAATGGAGAGGAAGTTCTGCTAACGAAAAGAGTACGCGAGGTGGGTTGGAATCTGGGGGTCAGTGCGTCCACGGACGCATGAATCCATCCGTACCACTGAGGTGCAAGGCGATGGGTCGAGAAAATCCGGTTGGAGAGGTCAAAGTCAAAAGGTCTCCCTCAACCGGCCTCTCCCAACCAACTACTAAGCCCCCAAACGTAGTGAACGATACAGTCTAGTTCTTTATTTTTGTTTTACTCCGCTTACTGGTTAATACGCAATATTTCTTATTCAAACAGTTAGATTTAGCTTTATTATCACGAAAAGTGAGAATTTTAATTGAGTTCGGGGAGATGAAAAAATATGCATAAAACATGCATGTTACATTTAAATTTGGTTAAAATTATTTCACCGGTGCGGTATACGCCATTTGTATTTTCATAGTTTTTTGGTTTGCATTTCATAGACAATTAATCATCAATCAATGCTGCCAATAGAATAATTTCAAATACTCGTTAGAAAAACCTAGCTTTGCCAAACAAAAAATTCAAAACCTGGGATGTATATATTATCTAAATTATGATGACATCCAGTTTTTGCAGCTTGAATCTCAACCCAGGAATAGTTCGAAGTAGGTGCTTTTCTGCTTTTATTTTGACGAGAATTTATTTTAGAAGATTAGACAAATGTAATATTTGATTGTCTATTAGTTAAAAAAGGAATATTCCGTATTATCCGTGTATCAAACTTAAAAAACACGAACGTTCCGTATTATCCGTGAGATGGGCTTATACAATTTTACCCTTTATTTTATAAGGAACTCACTTACGTAAAATGATAACTTAAAAAGGTATTTGTGTAAGGAACCGGTTATTTCTGTTTTTTCATTATTTGTTTTTGATGTGTAATGAGGTAGCGCAACACGGCATAACATCCCAAAAACAAATAAAATGATATTTTTTGTCTCTGAAATTCTCTAGCCACCTCCCACTCCATCATCAAAGTCTGCCGACCCCTGGCCAAGGTCATTGTATAGAAGATATTGTGTTGAAAATTGATACGGCCAGCTTACATAAGAGCTACAACAACAACTTACATACAATCGACATTAGTTCTGACACACCGACACCCCCACAACTCACTAATATTGGTGTATTCTTCAGTGGGCATTCACTACAATACTAACACAACCAAAAATAAGCGCAGTTTTATTCTTTTCATTCAAAATGCTTTCACATTTAGAATAGAACAAAATTCTTACAAAAATGTAATAATAACGATGCAAAAGCGGCACTTAAATATTTAACTCTAAAATAAAACGCGACTAAGAAAGGGGTAGAATTTTAATTAGAACATTAAAGTGAAATGACGAAGGCTGCAATATATCAAGCAGACAGCGGAACTCTCACGGCTGACCGGTTTCGGATAATGCGGATTTATCTCCCGGGCAGATTATAAGATGGAAGTATTCTAAGGACTTCAAATACCTACGTTGGAATAATGAAGAGTTGAAATGCAAGAAATCGGATAAGGACTTGAAAGCGATGTGATTTTGCAATGTTCGCAGAGGAATTTATTCAAGAGACGCTGCTAAATTTGATTCGATAAAATTGCTTCTCTGTCGATTTTTGACACCGTTTTGTGATTCTTTCCTTACTTTTAGCACTGACATATAGTTAAAAAACAGTTATTACTTTACATATCAACATGAAATATATAAACGGTTAAAAATAAGTAAACTGAACTGAAATGTAACTTAAAGTTAATTCAGGTAAAAAACTTAAAGGACATATATGATTATTATAAAAAAATACATACTAAAATAATTGCAGAACTTGATAATAAAAAAAATATAAATTTAAATTTAATTAAAACTAAAGGTTTTAAAATGTAAAAAGAACCCCCTTTAAATGTTAAGGAAGCTAAAAGTTTTGTAGTTTTTCGTTGATCATCTCTCAACGTTGTGAAGTAAAAAAATATTTATTTTTATTATTTTACACCTTTTACATAAATAACTATGTAATTTAAACACGAGAAATAATAAATGATAAAATCCAATTACTGCAGATAAAAAAATACACACACGAAATAAATACAGTGATCAGATAGGTTCATAAAAAAACAATCGAAAGTTTAATAATAGGTTTGGAATGGATTTTAATGTGATCCACCAGAATATTATGACAGTACTTTTAAAAAAGATATAAAAAGATGTAAGATATGAAAAATTTATAGCTAAATAAAAAATGTTTAAAAAAAACAATAAGTTTTTCTTATTTATTTCTAAAAATAAACATTCTTACGCCTTCCTTGCAGAAATGTTTTCAAAATGATTATAAAAAATTTGTACGTTGTAATGCTTAGAGCTTAGACCCGTGGCACCGGGTTCTAATACCGGCACGGGCATACACTTAATATTGATTTAGTTTAGATGGGGTTGTTACAAATTACAGAAAAAAAGAAAAGAGTCTTTTAAAAGCATTATATTTTTAACTCGTCGCAGAGTGGAGGAGGAAGATATAATTGAAAATTTGTTGAAAAAAAAACTGTCTTTAGGTGTATTTAGTAACCAGATCTGAATAGCCAGGTAATTTTGAGTCTCTTCTTCTCTTCCTATTTTCCTCCTCTTTTTTTGTCCTCATCTCATTCACTTCTAAAAAGGGGACGCCATATGTATTACCAACGGTTCCAGATGCTTGGGACTTTCCAAAGAAAACCTGCAAAAACCAATCTAAATGGTTCTCAGAAAATAAAAAATATTTCATTTTCTTTTGTTAAGACTAAGAGCTGTCGAAACGTGTTTGACTTAAGTCACTACATATTCAAAAACCTACATTAAAATAATTCACACTCCGTATTCTAAATTCTCTCTGTTTAAGCGCCCCCTTTCCTAATCTTAATTGCTCATTCGACTTCGCAGCAGTCATTCGTGGAGTGTTATTCCTCCTTCATTATTGTCGACTGGTCCCGCTCTGCTCAGCGGAGTATGAATCCTGAGATATGGACCTCCTCTCCTCCTTATACTAAAGATCCCTCCTCCTCTCTGCTTCCTCATTAGGTTCACACCGAAACTTAGCGGGAAAACCGAACAAGAGCCACCGCCATCTTGTTCTAGTTCTTGTCATTTCCCGCCTTCGAATGTCTGAATTCTAATCTAGTTTGCTGGAAATTCGTTTAGATGTTGTTCGTTATGCAACTCCATATTGCATTTGTTAATGATGAGCCAATCAACGGGGACTTTGTTTCTAAATAATTAATTTAAAACGACGAATATGCATACAATATTGATCAAGAAGCAGGGTGTTAGAGACGCTATTTCACGGTTCACAGTATATATAAAACTACAATTTATTCGTCCATAACTGTATGACTGTATGGAGTCAGTGGAGTATGGCACCTCCAATAATCGGAGGATCTTGTTAGGTTCGAGTAAGTGGGGAGGGGATAAAAATGGGCAGAGGAAGGTAAGGAAGTACGAGGCTATTCAGATCTAGTCACTAAACACATTTTGAGAAATGTTTCGATCTGAATGATGATCTTTTATTTAGACGATACGGAGATTATCTACCATATTAGAACGTGCCGTAAAAAATATAGTTTATTTACATAATAGTGACCAGTCAGTGGCTTAGTTGGCATCGCGCTTGGGTCTAGGGATCCCGTGTTTGATTCCTTGGCTGGCTTAGTCCTCCATCACGACACAAGCAACATTTTCCGCTAACTGTGGTGTAAGTAGGAGATTTTCAAATATTGTCAGGTTATTCGTACCCCGGGAATGTTTGTCTTTGTTTTTTAAATTAATTAAAAAAATAATCAATAAATTAAAAATAAGTGAAATTATTCACACATTCCATTAAATTTATGGTCGCTCACAGGGAATCAAACCCGCTACTTCCGGAATTGTAGCCGAGGATCTCAACCACTCGGTCAATGACATTGACATTTTTCAAAGTTCAAAAAAAATAAAAAAGGGTGCTAAAAGTCGGGTTAAGCCGGGTAGTGAGTACAATCGATTAACATATGATTACTATAAAAATATTATTAGTACCTATCTTAATGTGCGCGCTTTTTTTTTATCAAGTGATGCAGCCCCTAATCGATTTTAAAAGCATGTTTTTTTCGCTCTCACGGACACATCGCATGGCGCGCGGCGCGACGTGCACTTAGTGATATTTCGATAATAAAACAATACGAATTAATATTTGTTCCATCGTTTAGTGTGCCGATCATCAATCACATTCCATACACAAAAAGCGTGTGCAGAAAATAAAAGCATTCCAGCAGGTATTTTAATATTTTCGCGGAAGGTTTTGATAATGTGTTTTAGTTCTACTAAATGATTTGTCCAAGCAGATCCACTTAACAGCAATTTGGGATGCGGGTATGGGAACTCCTAACCCGGGATCCATTTATTGGATTACCAACACTTCTGCCTTAGGTCATCCCAAATAGTTTGCTACGTTTGGTGACTTTTTGCGAATCTTGACGGCGGATGCATCTGCTTACCAACTGCGTGACAGGCCGGATCGGGAGAGACTGGTTGAGGGACCTTTTGACCTCTCCAGCAGGACTCTCTCGGAACATCACTTTTCACCGCACTGGGAGGGATAGATTCATATGTCCGTCACGCCTGGACACACTGACCCTTAGATTCCTACCCACCCCTCATAGCTTTTTCCTTCCCAGTACCTCCTCTCTTTTTTTTTCTAAAAAGTTTGATTTCCTGAGGGGAATTATTTTCCTCAGAGCCTTCTGTGTGGAGCTAATGAAAAAAAAAATATAACAAAAAATAAATGATATTGTCGCTGATGCAAAAGGGTCGAATTTGGGGAGGTTGTGAGGCTGAAAGAAGTTGGAAAGGGAGAGTGATGAGAGATGAAGGTTATGAAATACCTCTCTGGCTCTTGGTCAATAAATACAGGTAAATTACTGATGAGACTGGCGGTAGGTATCTACCGCTTTGAAATTTGTCGCAAGTAGTATTAAATGTCATTATTTTAAAATGATACATATCAATCATATAAACTTTATTTGTGCTTACCGGGATTCGATCCTGAAAAGACCGGACGCAAGAAATAAGAAACCAAACTATTTATTGAAATTTCTTGTTTACTATCTCACACAATCACAGCGCTTATTACTAAGGTAAAGGAGTAAATAACTATTTTATAACTGCCTAATGTAGAAGGTAGTTTGTTGATTTCTTTCCTAATATCAAATTAAACGTTTTATAAATACCTCTTAAAAACCTGGACATGTCCATATAACTTTACTCGTTTTTATAATTTTACATGGTATAATAATTTAACTTGTTTTATTTTTCACTTAATAAGTAAAACCTCAAATTGTAATATAATGAAGGCAATATTAGCAAAACTCGATCGAAACTCTGAAAACAGTGAGACCGTTTTTTTTTTCTCTTTTTAGATTTTTGATTGAGTTTCTCGTATATTGTCTTTATTCAATTATAATAATTTTACTATTATATGTTTTAATTAAACGTAGCTCTACTAAATTGAGCATTATTATTTTGAATCATTTTAATAGCCAATTAATTGAGCTTTCGTAAATAATTTGCAATGCGCGTAAATCATTAATTTATTGTGATTGAAAATTTAAATATGTTTTGATCGATGATTTGTTAGTTTTGGTAAATATTTTATTTTGTTATCAACACCATCATCGTCATCGTATTATATGGATATTTAATGATTTGGATAGAGGTTTCCGCAGGTTTTTTCTATCTTATTTCAGTATCTCCACATTAAAAGCATTTTGTCGTGTTTTCACTACCATTTTTTTAATATAAAAATATTCACTTGGATAATTTAATTGGAAGAATAATTATTATATGTGAGATAACGGACTCCGGTATCGGCAGAAACGGGAGATGAATGAAAGGCGAGCAGTTGTGTTGTGAGTCGAGTCGTTCATTAGGTCAATGCAGAGGTAAAAAACGTGAAGCAGAAGTGCCGTGATGATGATATGTTACTAGTGCACGGTGGCGATAATGATGATGAAGGCCAGTGATGCTGCGGCAGTAAAGACTACGGGACTTCAAGTAGCCAGCGTGTTGCTCATGACGGTGGAGAATGACCTGATCTTCCAGGTGGTCACTTGACATCGTGCGTGGCGTAGATGAAAGGCGGTGATTCAGCAAGTGAACTGTCTGCAGAAGGTCCTTGTGAGGCGGAGTGTGTCTCAGTGGCAGCGAAGCGCGGTGGGCTTCGGTAGCCATGAGATGATGAGCTACTTCCTGGACTGAAGATGCGGTGAGCCCTGTAGTTGCAGGAGTGGAGCAGTGGTTGAGCCTCAGGTACGCTGGGGTAGAGAGTGATGTGAAATCTCGAAGGAAGCTGCACTGGAGAGCCATGCACGTAAAACTTGAACGGTGCTCTGTCGTTGACCGACTGTTGGTTTGTGACTGATTTGATGACTTAACGACTGACTGTTCTCGGCCACAACTGCTACCGCTAATATAGGCGATCGGTAGAGAAACTACCGGTCAGGCAGGCAATACCTGCCGCTCGATTGTTCAAGAAGGTTTGGAGCTGTACTGTGACCTATGGGTTCTAGCGCGAGACCTTTCTAGTAGTTGCCGAAATAATAATTCCAGCCAATCGATGAGAGATGAGGACATAGGTAGTCTGGAATGTTCCTTAATATCAGTAGCGCCGCGATGATTTTTTAAGAACGGGTCGCTATATATATACATTATCTTTCCATCAAGTATGTACCTCATATGTTATATTTGATAAACAAATAACGCACACTTTTTTTATTTTAAACATATCTTACAAGATCTTCATTTGCTTAGAAATTATTTAGTTTAAATATTAACCCGAATCATTCTGAAAAAAAAGTTCGATTCTGACTCTAGCAAAAAATGGTCATGAGAACTTATTTCAACGATTTCGAAAATAATGCGACAAAATTACCATAGTTCGTCTATCATATAATATGGTTCCATAATAGTTGATCCCCCGACATTTGGCTCACCGGCATACTTATACGCAATGCATAGTCAGTTTAGGAAAAAAACAATATACCTACTTACACAAAATATAACTAAATGGTCCCGAAGTGTGTAGAGAAAATTTGCCGTCGACTAACAAAAGTATTAAACATATTTTTATTCAAATGCATCAAGGAAAAACATAGGATTGAGGATAATATTATAATATTAGGATTGAGTTAGGCAACTTTGTGGCCGAACATAGAGTTCCGACATTAATTTAATGTTGAAATAATTAGAAACACGCCGTAATTAATTAATCTATTTGGATAAATTTCCTTCATGGCAATCCAGGTTTTGGCTTTTGAAGTATCGTGGCAACTATTTAATCCCTTTCTTAATCGTAATTTTGAAGTAGTAACATCATTGATGTAGTGGAACATACACGTTTACCCCCCACAGTTTGGGTTTCAATGAATTGTTCCAATGTTCCAATTTGGATCCCAACAAACCCAGAAAATACCCTTTCGTGGGCATCCTAGGAGGTCTCATTTAACAAAATTTAGACAACAGATTGCTGATATAGTAAAGGAATGCGTTTTTCTTGGCATTCTTAAATCAACACCATTGCCGCTAGATACTTGGTATTTAAAAGGTCTTTCATTAAGCGCTTCCTATCTTTAAATTTAAATAAAAGTGTGTGTGAAATATCATAGAAATTTTTTATTCGTTTGGAAGGCCTATCGATGACATTATGTATGGAATACAACATCATTCAAATGTCCGCCGCGGATTCTCCGGGTGACGCGCATCCGAAATGTCCAATTTTCCAAGACTCTGGCGCATAAATCAGGCTGAATTTGACCGACAACATGGGTTATGTTGGCTTTGAGGGCCGCTGTGGTTTGTGGCTTATTCGCATAGACCTGAGAAAACCCCAAAAGAAAAAGTCAAACGGGGTCACGGGATCTCGGTGGCCAGTTCACATCACCTCCACGTGAGATTTTATCATTAAGCAATTAAACAACTAATTGAATCGACCAGTCAGTAGTTGAGTGAGCATCGCGTTTGGGTCCCACCCGGGCGTCCCGTGTTTGTTTGTTCGGCTGGCTAAGTCCTCCCACAACACAAGCAACATTTTCGGCTTTCTGTGGTGGTAGTAGGAGATTTTCAAACATTGTTGGGTTATTCGTAACCCGAGAATTTTTGTCTTTCTTTGAAAAAATATATTTTTTTTTTAAACAATTCTATCTTTTGCACGTGTTGTTGAACGCTATATCTGTCCATGGTGATTTGGCATAATAGACTGAATAAATGACAGCCAATCTGACAGACGTCGCTTCAACAACATGGCCGCATTCAACTGTCAAAGTTCGGAAGTCTCTATTGGAAGACCTTTTGATGCACAGATCTTATTGAAGGAATGTTTTTCAAAACAGATTTTCGGTGATTTTTATTTTATTTTTATTTTTTATGTGACACCTTACAAAAACACCTGTCTGTATTCCGCTCGCGTTCGTCGAGTTTCGCACATGTACTAGCTCCTTAGGGCAGACTATATTGAAATGCCTGTAGAACATATTCAACATGTCTATTGGGTTTGTGCATTCAATATGGCAATCGGTTTGTTAACATCGGATTGTCAAGACGCCCAGTTTCTTAGAAGCCAGATTTACCAGGGCTTCTATGGAGCTCCGATATTTGAACCGGTCTGAGATACTTACATCAAGCATTTGCCTACACTTTCGATTTGGGCTTGATGGTTTTTAGCTCATTATCATGTTATCATTGAGGCTTTTACTTGGTCTGCTTAAAAGCCTTGTACAAAATTAACTTTAAAAATAATGTTAATGGTAAATTTTATTAATTTATTTTTATTTTTTTATTTATTTATACACGCCTTAAAGGTTTTTACAGTATCACATTATTAAAGTTACACATGTTATTCAGGAGTATAATTGTAAGCAAGAAGTATATAACATTATAAACTGTACATAAAGGATACAAGCAGGTTTTATATGTAGGTCTGTAGTTTCGTTATCATGAAAATTGTACAAAGGATTTAATAAGTTTACATAGGATAATAATGGTAAAAAAGAAGAGTGCTTAAAGTACTTTAAAAGTAGTTATTGAGGAACGTATAGGTATTTACTGTGTTGGTTTTATTATTAACTTGATCATGAATGATTTGTTCAAAACAAGTTTTTAAAGAATTCAGTAAAATTAACAGAGCGATAAATAGTACTTACACATAGAAAAAATAAATAAAAAATACACGAGTTACAATACCATGAAAAGTTATACAGATGAGTTCAACAAGTTTATAATGTGATAGTATAAAAGTAAAAAATAGTACAAATAATGGTACAAAAAGTACAAATATTAGTAGAAAAGAGAGAGAGGACAAAAAAGAGATTATAATTATAAAGAGAAATACGGAAAGATTGTTGTTATTTATTTGTATAATTAATGGCAATGTAATTAATGGTTGGAATATAATCATAATGTTAAACGGATATTTCTCACCATTTCTCAACACCGAAAAGAATATCTAAATATGTATAGCTACTTATTTATACGGGGTATTAAGGAACGTACTTGATTTTTTTTTTATATGAGTGTGGAGGGTTTTTTTAAGAAAAAGAAGGGGGAAGGAGTTTAAGGGGTGATTAGGAAGGAAAGGGGTTTAAGGGGTGGGTAGGAATCTGGGGTTCAGTGTGTTCTGGTCATCCACCTTCGAGACCTAGACAAACTTCACCCCATGAACCCGGGCACCCCTGCTAAATCACCAAACGTTGCGAACCACTTGGGGTGACCTATTGACTGATGTTAACCTGTGATTCCTGACATTATTTGGAGTAAAAATTGTGAATGAAATTTCGGTCTCCGGTGACATTTCTGGTGTTTTTTTTTCAAATTAAAAAATCAGCAAGTATTGGACAGTTAGGGTCGGAGTGAGGGGTTGGCCAGTTACTCGGCTGAGTGACCAGTGATTACAAGTAGAGGATTTTTTTTTGGTTTTTAAGAAGAAAACAAAGAAAAACACAAAAAGAATTTCACACCATTTAAAAAAAATGGTACACCATATAAGAGCAGATTTCAAATAAACATTACAATAAAAGTAACCGTTTTACTTTTTTATTGATTGTTATTTTGTTGTTTTTCTTTATGGGAAAAGATTATTTTTATAATTTGCAAATATATAAATAATAATATATTTTCTCAATTTTGAAAATGTCAAGTAAATTATATTTTTCATAAAGGGATAATCTTTAATTGGAGAACATACTTATGAGAAAGTGATATTTTTAATCAAAATTATTTCATGAACAACAACATATTTAAACACAGTAGAGTAATATTTGTTGTCCGCAGTACGTAGTATATCATAATTCAGTGCGTTAGTAATACGTGTTCACGCTCGTATTGCCGCAGTATTACGATTAACAGACGCGATTGGATTATCAACGAATTAATGAACATTGCTGGCTTTCAAACATTATTAAGTAATTAGTTGAATAAATACATCAATAGGTACAGAACTTCGTGCATTGAGGCCGGATGAAAATGCTGATCATTTGAATATAGTGGAATTCAAATAATCGCATGAAATTCAATTTTTAACACGATATGATTACGTACATCGACAATTTAGGAGGCGGGTATGCGTTCCGTCGCCTCGGGAACCGTTTACTGAATAACCAACTCTTCTGCGATAAGACATCCCTGGTAGTTCGCTACGTTTGTAACTTTATAAAGGTGCCAGAGTTCATCGGGTGAGGTATGTTTAGTTCTTGGCGGCGAAAGGGCCTGTTCACAAACTGTGTGGCGTGCCGGATCGGGTAAGGTAGATTTGGGGAGACCCTTGGACCTCTCCAGCTGGTTTCTCTCGACCCACCGTCTTGCACCGTAGAGGGAGGGATGGATTCATACTTCCATTACTGCTGGACTCATTGACCCCCATGGACAAGATGACAGGCCCATATGGAAATTATTTTCCTAAGGGCCTCTTGTGTGGGGTTATTGTAAAAAAAAGTTACCAATAACTCTTTCATATTCAATGGGTAGAAAATGAAATTATGGCGTATTAATAAAGTGGAAAATTGAAATAGGTCACTTATTTGGGGTGGAATTTAACCGAATGTTTTGAAATGGGTGCTTTTTGACAAAGTAATACTCTCAGTAGTACTGCTTGCGTTTTAATATAATCAGCGTATTAGCAGTGAACATCTTAGCAAAATCTACGAAAGACATGACTCACCTGAATTTTAATTTACTACTGTTCGAACACCCCACCATTGCACCGTATTCATTGCCCGTACAAATAAACAGCGGGCCTAGACTCCGTAGAAAAAGATCCACCGACAGGAACACGGCATGCGGTTTTATAGGTGCGGATCTCGAAGCGCAAATATAAAGCGAGAAAACCTATAGGATATTTATTTCATAAAACATAAATACGGTTTTGGATGGTGCTGCGCCAGACCCAAAATTCGTTATTTGGGTGCACAGCAATGGAGCGAATATTTTTTCTCCCGTGCGTTTTTTGTTTCATTATGTGAAGGCAATTACTGTTCTGTAACTTATATTTTTTATTAATAATTTTGAAACAGTTAATTTTCGGCGCAAGTTTATTTATTTAAAGTTTTTGAATTATAAGAAAAAACTAATAACTTTTTGAATGTGAGTGCGCGCTAAGGGAAGTATTTTTTACTGATACTGCGTTAATTTAAATACTGCGTTAATTTAAAATACAGCGAGATATTTAAAATAAATTAGAGTTGGTACATAACTCTTTTATCATATAACACATAAAATATTATTACAAAAATATATATAGTAGTGTAGGTACTAAGGGAACATTCTTTTGACTCCTGAAAACTTAATGTTTCAAGTCAGTTCAAGATTGTGCATAAAATATTGTGAAATAATTTCAAGTGTATTAAAAATGTAAAATTCCAAACCCCTTTCATTTAGTCCGTTTTCTTTTATGTTTCAGGACCGAGCTCTTACCTCGCGGAAGGGATGTACAAGGACTATAAGGAGCCCTGCTTGAAGTGGGTTCGGGAACTTGTTGTTTGAACTGCTACAGGTTAGCTGTGTACACAGCACCGTTTCAAGTGCTTTAAGCTAATATTTTGGCTTCAGCTTCCTTCATGAATCATTACTAATACCCGTGGGAAAAAAATTGCATAATGTTTAACAGAAATTTCCTAAAATTTAAATGCACAATAAAACAGGTAATATATTTTCTTCTATACGTTATTCATGGATAAATATATTTCATTGAACCTGTTTATTCAAGAAGTTATAATTATAATGACATGATTTAAGAATTGGCTTGAAAGCTCAATGGTAGCTGATAAGTCCGTTTTTAACTAGAACCACGTTTGTAAATGTTGTCACCAAGGCCGTTAAGAAAAATCGTAAAATTATCATTGAAAATTTGGTAATTATACTGAACTTACCGATTTTGGGATGGCAAATATCTTATTATTTTATAATCCATATACCGACCTTTCTCAATTTTCAGGCAATTTATTTAAAAAATATATTAAGATCTCAAGTTTATATGAGACTAGCTGAAGTCCCCGGCAACGATCCGGGTTTTCAGTAATTTTCCTTTTATTTTGAACGTTAAGCGAGCAAAATTTCATTAAGAAGTATCAACATTCTATTGAGTCCGCTATAAGAGGTAGGAAAAGGGGATGGTGTGGTTTTCAGTGACAGTGATTTTCCCCTTATTTTGAAAGTAGAAATGTTCAATAATCAATCTCGGAAAAAAAAATTGCATCTAAAAGCCTCATTGAGTGTTTATACTATTTTCAAATAATATTTCCAAATCCACTTAAAAACGTAAAATAAGCTGCCCTAATAAGGTTTAGGTATAAACGTTGATTGGTCGCTGGGTACAAATTATAACAATTTACGTTCAAAATAAGATAATTTTATCAACAATAAAGGAAGCAATTCAAAGTATTACTAGATAACGTAAAAAGGACCACTTGATTATGAATTTAGTCAAACATAAATCTATTTTGAATATCATGTAGATTTTAGGTTATAATAATATTTATTTGTCTTTAGATCATTAGCTTTACACATTTCAATTCATTTGTCTTGACAATATTGACAAAACAAAGATTAAAAAAATACTCAGCATATTTACCAACCATAAGAAGTCGGTATTGTCTGATCACAAAAACAATGTCATATTTGTTGTTATTTGGATTATTACGTGAAAACAAATAATATATATCAAAAAAATTTCATAGCAGGCATTGATATTAAGACAAATATTAATTATTTTAAACGTAACGTAAGGTCCCTAACTAATAACGGCACTAGAAACACGGGTTTGTACTGCCCTGATCAGAGCAGGGTTGTGTTCAAAACAACTTGCTTTAAACTCAAATCAATTAGTGCAGACTTGAAGCAGACATACTGGTATGCAAAACAACGAAATGCTTTGCCCTGTTTATCAGTGCTTATGCTATATTGCACATAAATCGATTGTTGCAATATAACGCTAAACATTTGCTGAAGAAGTAGTATTAAGTCGAATTATTACTATAGCTACATAATTGCTCGTAGAGTTAAAGGGCCACTTGAAAGGTCGCAACTGAATAATGATTGAGTGTGCTTAAGCAAGTTAGTTATATTGTTGAATGCAACCATTATCGTAAGTGAATTTCCGATAAATTTTCTGCACGCAGAGGTCCAAGCGTGCAGTGGGGTTTGCTTGCTTGAACAGGTCAGAAATGAAACTGAAGTCCAATTTTTATGAGATGATATAAACGTAACTAAGGATTTAAAAAAAATTTGGTCAGATTTTTAATGGTTTTTCGTTAAAATAGCTTTATTTTGTTGAGCTCTTTTTAAGAGGATTTAAAATCACATTTCGTAATGAAATCCAGAAACATTTACCTTTTTATTATCTATCTATTTTTAATATAAAAATGAATGCACATTTGCTTGCTTGCATGTATACAATATGTATGTAAGTACGTATGTTGTTTTAAGCGTATTGCTGTATTGCTGTATTAAGCGTATTAAGCGTATAACGATATGTTTGAAATATTGCTGTATTAATGTATTGCTGTATTGCTGTATTAAGCGTATAACGATATGTTTGAAACTTTGAAAATATCTTCTTTCCACCCGCGCAAAGTTTTCTGAATTATTACAACCACATGACAATACATCTGATTATACATTTAATCATTACAAAAACTCTTATTAAACTGTCAAAAGTATCATAATTTGAGAATGACATTTTGCAAACCATCGATTGTTCAAATGAATGTTTGTGATATGTGAAAAATGAAAATTTGTGTGAAAGAATTACAATATGCGCACGCGTGCTGTTTGAAAACTGAATGTACCGGGACTGAATAAACGAAACGCGAAAGAGTGAAGGGGAATGCGGGAGGGGGTTTACGGGACGGGAGAGCAGGAGAGGCGTAAGGGGAAGGGGAACGGGACGAATGGGAAACGACACGCAGGGAGAAACAATTTATTTATTAAGTGGCATTGAAACATTTGCCGAGAACTCGCTAGTATTTTATATTTAAAGGTTCCCTTAAGTTTAAGTGTTACGTTGAGTTGTTTTTCATAAAGTTTATACATTTAGTAAGGGATATCCAACTTTGATTGATCACGTACACAGCGCAGTTAAATTGTGTGATACATTTTTAAAATGATTTAGATTCCTAAATTACTCGTATGTAGATACATACCTAACTCGGTATTTTATCTACCACGGATGCGTTTAAAATATTGCTTTGATATTGTCATTAAGAACGCTAATGTACAGTAGTTGCAGTTAATTGCAGGATGCTTTACAATAGCTTAGTGCTGAGAATTCTCGAAAGTGGATTTTAGGTTTGGGAGGACGAGGGCAGAAGGCACTGACTAAGTATTAATGGTCGAGAAAATACGAAATAAATTTTTACAAAACCAAAACACGAGAGAGTTCAGTTTTTATGCATGAAATTATCGACATCATTTTTCTCGGGTACGCTGGGTTTCTGCAGCCTTGGTTCTAGGAGGGAGTTCCATTATTAATTATGACTTATAAGTTTCTTAACGTTTTTTTTATCAATATCAGGCATTCTAGCCAAATTAGGATTCTACTTCCAGGATTATTTCACATGACGCCGCCAACACAGGCTTTTGATTATTCCCAGGTGCAGAACTAATTTACCAATGGTGATTCTTCTGGGAAGACTAACAACATATTTTAACATTTTTTAAAAATAATTTAATGAACTTAAGCACGAATTTATGTACTTACGTTAGAAGTCAACTTGAGTACAATTCTCCCGTCTGGAATCCACATTATAATATACATGTACTCGTACATGTACAAACTGTTGAAAGAATACAAAACAAATTCTTACGTTTTCTAAATTTTAAAATGGTTATTCCAGCAATTATGTTGAACTGCAACACTATTTTAAACGATATGAATATGCTCAAACTGTCAGACAGAAGAATTTTCACTGACTTGGTATTTCTAAATAAAATTTTAAATGATTTAGTTGATAGTCCGGTATTGCTTGAACTGATAAGCTTCCGAATTCCACTACGTAATACTAGAAGTCAGGATTAATAAATCCGAAATATCAGTGTAGAAATTTTGGGACTAACTACCATATGTATTCCTCTTTGCCCAGAATACTTATGGAGGGAAACAATTATAACAAGTCAGTGGATATCTTCAATTTATCTTCAAACGAATATAAAATATTTTCATTGAGGCAGTTCAGTTATGTACAATAAATATGTATATTTCTAACTACGCTATACGTGTGTACCTATGTGTAACCTTTTTGTCCCCACACGTAACATTATGCATTTATTATTAAAAATATTTTTTTGCAATTTTCTTTGCAATGAATCACTTTGGCAATGAATCGGCTTTTATATTATTTTTGCAAAATAATTAAATAAAAGTAATAGGCATCTATGGATATTTTCTTCTTATTCTGGCGTGTTCTCAATTTTAATTTGTCAAAGCGATTGCAAAAGCTAAAATATAATAATATTACGTAAGAAAATGAAAAGAAAATAAATGACATGAAGGTATAAAATTAACAGATCATTTTACATGAACAATTCAACTCTCAACCAAATTTTGTGAAAGATGTAGACCATAGTTTTTCACAATAGACAAATAGAAGAACTTGGCATAAATTTAAAAAAAGTCTTCCATTATTGTAATTTTCAATGTAATTTTCGTAATAATGCGAATGAAGCAATTATTCAAACGTCAGTCGACGTGCGTCCAAACAGAACACAATGAGCTGCCAACGCCGTAGTAATTTCGCAAACACCAATCACACAATTGATGTAGCAGCAATTTCACAGAGTCATTTAATTATTTAATTATGTGACGATAACAACGCAATTATTTTACCAATGCTATGATTGATGCGGGGACATTCGGAAAACTCCGTTGCAGTGAATTACTGTACCGTGTTTTATTGTCAAACATATATTGACAACCACTATGAATCGTTCTGCGATTTCCGAAACCAACACTGAATTTTTGAAATGTAATATTTTGGCAGTGGACTTCTAATTTATTACAAAATGTGATCATACATATTTTCATTCAGATTAGTTCTTACTTTCAACATGAAAGCTTTTTTCAAAATGTCGGTAAACCACTTAAATCATTTAAAATGTAATTTTTCTTCTTTTCAGCACCGCGCACGATCCCAACCGTTTGAGACTAATGAGGCTACGGCATCCCCAATTGGAGTATATCGTAAAACTGTAGGAAATGAAGATGGGAAGGAGGTGAGGAGCAAGAAGGTGGTTCAACGCTGGTGGAACTGTCTATTCAGATCTGGTCACCAAATACGGCTAAAGCCATTTCAAACAATGTTTAGATTCTGAGTAGTTCACAAGATTGAAACTGAAAAGTTTCTACCATTCTGGAACCTGCTGCAAATTTACTTAATTACACATTAATTTATTTAAAATCATAATACATAACACATAAATACTTGTCACATTTAATCATACACATAAACACCTCAGCACAAGTTCTCCTAGTGAGGTCTTCACGAAACATACAATTTTACCCACCCACAGTTCTTTTCAAACCTACCTTATACCCAACATAATAAATATTCAAAATATATATGTACAAATGTTAATAATTAGGTAAACACTGTAATATATAGAAATAAATATATATATTTTTTTAAATTAATATATTTGAACCCGCAACCTCCGGATTCGTTGCGAAGCATCGCATTCACTCAACCACGGAAGCAAAGCAATAACTGCTCGCAATTAACGAATAATATATTCCGTATGAAAAAATCCAAAATTTAAAAATTAAAAGTGGATTTTTAATACGATTCCGTTGACAATCTTCCATCTAGCAGGTTAAAGGAATCTCAAATTTATAACTTTTTTATCGGCAGCTACGTCAGAATTGCTACAGAAAAATACATTCAACAAACGCATTTGGGGCGTTCATCTTTTACACAAATCGTTATTCATGCTAGCTAAATGAAATTAGGAAATTAATTTTTTTAAATCTTTGCATAATGTCCAAGTCGCATTCAGAAGTTCCGTATAATAGACCTGGCCCTGAATAAACTCAATCTCAAATTTTGTTAAATTTGTCCGTTTTTTCAATAACAGAATTTTAATAATTTTTAAATTTTGCGAATGATTTTAAAAGGAAATCAATCAAATTCTAAGCCCATCAAATTTTTTTGGATTATTTTGCCGATTTTACAGTAGCACATAAACGTTATGGTTTTTACAAAACTAACTGATAAACCGCTAAGTTGATAACTGACTCTAGTGAGATTAATGATTTGGATAAATTTAACTTCACTTAATGCTCGCTTATTTTTGATTGGTGAAAACCAAACACAGGAGTCATAGATCCGAATGGAGTTTGTTCAAAGCTTTTATGCCATCACTACAAAAGCCTGATTTCTGAACACAATATCTGCGTTGCGTTTCGGTTCCTCCAACCCTCTATAGCTGATGAAGTGGCTAATTCAGCATGTATATTCTACAGGCTCATCACTTTAGGGGCATGATCGAATTTTCCTCTGAACGTAATTCCGAAACCGCCCCCGAGAATCCCCAATAAAGTGTAACCACCCTTTCAGCCAATATTGGGCAAACAGGCTTAAATACAGAATGCCGATGCATGATTTTTTAATTGATAAAAAGCATGGCCCGGCCTTGTATGGCCAGCATTAATTTTGTCCCTGCAATTAGGCCCGCATTGTTTGTGCGGCGCTGTTATCAGATCATTTGATGTGGCCATTTCTAATTGATCTACTATACAAGCGACAAATGGGTTCGCTTATTGATTTACAAAATGCTAGATGAGCATTACATTATTTTAATTAAATCATTGAGTAAATTGAGTATAATTCTCCCGCCTGAAATCCAAATTATAATACTCATGTACAGGTTGTTGAAAGAATACAAAACAAATTTTTACGTTTTCTAAATTTAAAAATGGAAATACCAGCAATTATGTTGAACTACAACACTCTGTAAAAAATGATTAAAATATGCTCAAATTGTCAGACAGAAGAATTTGCACTCAATTGGTATTTCTATATAAAATTCTAAATGATTTAATAGATAAGCTTCCGAATACCACAACTCAATACCAGAAGTCAGGATTTATTTCAGTGCAGAAATTCTGGGACTAATCGTACGTATCGTATGTATTCCTCTGTGCCCAGAATTCTAATGGAGGGAAATAATTATACCAAGTCAGTGGACATCTTCAACTTGTCTTTAAATAAATATAAAATATTGTTACGGAGGCAGTTAAATTATGTACAGTAAATACTGTACGTTTTTTACTGTTCACATATACTCGTAAAAGCCTCGAAAAAGGGCGTTAATAAATAAATAGATAAATTTCTTCAAACTTCGCAAATTCACTTCGTGGCGTCATTATTAATTTAATTAGAACAAATAACTTTGTGTACACCACTATTTAAAATAAATAGAAGTGTACACAAAGTTATTTGTCCTCATTAAATTAAAAATAAACAAATCATTGTAATCTACGAAACGCCTGCACAGAATATCTGCGTTTACTATTATTTTGCCACGTTTGTTGAACAGCTTGGTTCTGTGAAAAATATTTTGTGTTTTCTGCATTCTTGCACATTGTTATCTTCAGGATTTAGATTATCTAATGATCCCCGCAAATTAACATATCGTGGAACATTGATAAATTGTTTTCAAAGGCTGAAATCTTGGCTGTGGATTGTGCATCGTTCAGGCAATAATTGTAAGAGAACCCTCTCTATTTCAAAATGAAATAACAGAATTCGCTAAAAGCATTAACAACCCTTACACATTTTTTGAAAGAAAACAACAAAAGAATCAACCTTCAACGTTTTGAAAGAAAATCACTTAAAAAGTTAAAGCAATATCATAAAAAGACTCGACTTTAAATTTTCTAGGACGCTACGAAAAGGTTTTGTATACAAAATCACTGTAATATTTGTAAAAGATCATTATTGAGCCGCAAAGGCCAATCTTGGGTATGAAATACCAACGGTAATGTTCTACAATATAGGCAGAGATATTACAAATGATAAGGAAAGTGAAGCTGTGAGTATCTGAGGATCGAACGTGCCAATTAGCCTTTAAAAGGTTCTGATCTGAAATATACTGATGGTTCGATGAAAGCTTGAGTAGGAAAAACGATAAAAATTAACGTTGTCCATCACTATTGCACACAAACTACGTGTATATAACTACTTCTATATACAAGTGGAAGAATTCTAGCGTTTAAATTTTAAAAATTAGGAACAATTTTTTTTCAATCTTACTTTAATGATAATGTGCAGCATTATTGGACTGGACTGTGCTCTCTTTTAAATAGGCAATTCACCCTAAAGAGAGTGCTTTGTGCCGAAAAAGTTAAGAAAGATTGTTATAATTTTGAGGATAATCTATAAGAGAATAGAACAAATCAAATTTCAGTCAAGTCATTCAAGCCTAAGAACTTAAATAAAACTGAAAAAACGCGAGAATTATTGAGAGGCAGCAAATACGTAATACTGAGGGGAGAATGGTGAATGATTTTATTGATCAAACGATATATGCTTTTGAAGGAAGAATGATTTTTACAATTGAAAAAGACACGGTCAAGAGTCTTCTCCTTGGACTGTGCTTAGCTACGTTTATATGCTACGAAGCCAGCTCGAATTTAGCACTTGTAAAATAGCAGCTACCTCTACCATATTTGACAAGGAGACGTGACGTCATGTTAAAGTGTGTTTTTCCAATACCTAATTATATTGCACGTGTACTTCGTTCCAACGCATATCGGGACAACAGACCTGAAAAACTAGGATAGATGGAGATGGTTATTTTGAGTTTTGATGGGGGTGGGTGGGTTCTAAAAGGACGGGTGGAATGGATGAGAGGGGGGTGTAAAGGGCGGTAAACCCTAATGCAAATGTTATTATTGTCCACTGTCATCCCGCCAATAGAGCTTAGAGTACAGAGCACAGGCATCCAGAGTCCCTAATCAGACAGATTGTTAGATCATAATGCCCAACATTCAGTAGTCTGCCCTACATAATTGCGTAAAGCAATCAAATTAACTGAATACTAAACCATCCGTTAAAATATTAATATTCTGATATAAACATTACGCCGGCCGTTCAGTGTTGTAAAATTGTTTTGACTGAGATATTAGCGCATGTACGAGTATTGTGTTATGCTGGGGGAAAGTTTGAAATAGTTAGTATAATTACATTAAAGTTGATCTGAGTAAAATTTAAAATTACCTGTACAATTTTTTGATAAATATATGTGTGTAATTTATTTATACGATTTTTTTTTTGAGTATTTAGTTTTTTTTTATTTTTTATCGCAGGTAATGAATGCAAGATACTAGTCTACACGAAGTGTGGAATCTTTTTAATAATTGAAATAGAAAAATGGTTGAACCAAATTTTCAAGTGCGTCGAATAATTTTTGTTATTTGGAAAATATAAAAAAAAAATTCTACTTTTGAAGAGAATCACCTCTTCCTGCAAACTTTAATTGAATAATTAGCGAAAATATTCTCTCGGAAACTCCATAGTACCACTTATTATAAATAATGCGGATACATTTCCTTATAAGATGTGCATATGATACATTTTGTCTCAACATTCCAAAAAACAAAACTGTAATTCATTTTGTTAGACAATAATAATTCAATCGAAAATCTGAAAACGGAAAAGACGGGTCAGTGGTTTTGGCCCCACCCGGGCGTCCCGTGTTCGATTCCTCGGCTGATTAAGTCCTTAATCACAATACAAGCAACATTTTCGGCTTTCTGTGGTGGTAGTAGGAACAAACATTGTTCAAAACATGTTTCAAACATTGTTGGGTTATTTGTAATACGGGAATATGTGTCTTTCTTTAAAAAAAAAAAAATTAAAATCAGAAAAATATATTGGCACCTCTGGGAATCGAACCCAGAACCTCTCACTTTTCGGGCAAACGCGCTACCACTGCGCCAAGGTGTCTATATCCCATTCGGTCATTTTCGAGTCCCAGATGTGCCAATATTTTTTTCTGATTTTTCCGTTTTCTGATTTTCGATTGAGTTTCGCTTACATTGTCATCATTTAATTAAATACTTCAATTTAAGGTTTCACTCTTAAGTTAAAATAAAAATAAAATAATAATCATTCAGATTAAAAAAATCTTTTACACAATTAAAACGTCCAATTGGTTTTGTTTATTTTCTGTTAGCAATCATTTTAACCACTTACCTGCATATGTTGAATTGCGATTATCATTTCACATTGCTGGATAAATATTATTATTAATTCATAAACTTAATCAAGTTTTTCCCAACGCTTAAAAGTTTTTCTCCAGTTTATCCTGGGGGTAAAATCGGTTAAGTTCAGTATTTTTAACCATTGCTTAACTTGTTGAGCGGTGAAAAAGTCTTTTGCACTCAAATACAAATTGTGACTTTAAGTGTTGAAACGTGCTATCATAAAACATTCATTGATAAGCTCTCTCGATTCTGATTCTCCTTCAATTCACTTTTCCCAACCCGTTTCCGTTAAGACTCCCCCTACCACCACTCTGCCGGCTGAAGGCGAATGGAAATTATTTAAATATTGAAAGTTTTTTCTTTGAATAAGATTTCAGGGTTAATTAACCTGAGATTAAATACTGTGAACGATTGAAAGATTTTGAAAAGGTTTTTAATTGAAAGATTACTTTTGATTTTGCACCGGTAACATCAATGAGAGAGAGAGATTAAGACATCCAGACAAAATAAGCACAAGACGTCTAGATACGCCAAACTCTGAGGCACTGTAGCGATCTACTTAATTTTAAAGTAATAGTTTGCGGGTTCGAAACGAAATAAAATATTTTTTTGTAAGTTAAATTATTACAGTGGAATCCGTTTATAATGACATCGAAAGGAAATGACAAACACGTCTCACTAAGCAGACGTCATTTTGACAAACACGTCTCACTAAGCAGACAAAGCATTTTGTAGAAAAATAAACAACCTCCTGTTTTGTTAGGTATAAATGTATGTATTTATTTTAATAGAGAGAAACACAGCATATTAAGACTCGTGACGTGAGAAAAGAGCATGTTAAGACTCGTAACGAGAAAAACACAGCATATTAACGTCGTCAGGCGTCACGTGACCCTCCCGAACACTGCCAAAGGTGTTAAGAATCTTGTCGGTCACTATAACCGACATAATTTTCCATGAAATTAGGACATAATTTATAAAAAATGGGTCATAATAAGCGACATATCACTATAAGCGAAGTCATTATATCCGACTTTGTTATAAATATATTATATATATATATATATATTCTATAACATACGAAACATTTTAAACAAGAAAACTATCAAAATTGTCTATTATGCGCTAATTCAGTCCTTATTACAGTACGGCATTATTGGTTGGGGAGGGGCCTTTAAGATTTCCTTATAGCCCATAATTATAATACAAAGTTTAAAATCATCCTTAGGAAACCATATGACTTCCCTACTTTAGAGATATTTCGAGAATTTAATGTGCCAACTATCACAGAATTGTATAAGAGAAACGCATTATATCAAATGTACAAAGAATATTTCATCCGAAAAATTCATCCCTCAGATAGCATAAGCAATAGATTCAAAACTAATGGCTTAATAGCCATTCCTATGCTCAGAACGACCACGGCTCAACACCACTATTTATATTTAGGTGTGAGATGGTACAATATATTATTATCCAAAAACAAAATAAATGTAACAGAAACAATGAAATATGAACAATTTAAAAATCAAATTAAGTCCCTGAAATTGGATAATGATATATTGTACCCTTAACTAATTAACATCTAATTAAAAAAATGTATTATTGTTATTGTTTTTTTTTTATTTTTATATCTATGTCAAAAAGTATTTGTATATTTATTTCATTCAAGACATTTAAGTCTTTGATCATTGTATTCACACTTTTCAGAACAATATGTTTTTTTTTATGCGTTTAAATACTCCTCCCATAAACACGAGCTCCTAGAGCTCAATTTATGGAGTAGTAGAACCATAAAATTAATTCTTATGTATACCTAGGTAATTATATTATAAATGTAATTATTATTGTTAAAAAAAATAAATAAATAAATAAAAAAATAAATAAATAAAAGAATTTTATATGAACCAAACATGCTGTGCAATTACATAATATTAAGCGGTGGGTCAATACAGGCGGAGTCATAATAAACGGATTCTACTGTACTTTGAACCAAACGTATTGATGGAAAAAATGTATATAATTATTATGGAGTTTTTTCCTTAGTCTTTATCATCCAAAACAATGTCCAAATTAAGCACTTTTAAAGCTTACAAAATCGTTATGTGGAAATTGAAGAAAAAAATCAAATAAATTTTCCTTGATATCTATTTGTTTTGAAACAGTGGCAAGGTGACGTAAGTCTACTAATATCGTCGTTTTATCAATTGATGTAAAAATAAATAAATCTAACACGTCGAAATTATTACAAAAGCGCTTTTTTTCAGGTACAAAATATTTCTGTTAATATTTGTTTATCAATATCTATGATGAATTACAAACATTTACAAAAATATGAACACAAAAGCTCTGAAACCGATAAAATACGCATCGCTTTGAATTGAATGAAAATCCCTTCATACGAGCACAAACGTGAACGTGGTATGCGGTACGTGCACGTTTATATATAATAAACGTTAATGTTAAAGGCGTGTTCGTTTCTATTTCGCTGAGATACCTTTTCGTGGTACTGTACTGTTTGCAGATACACACAGCATTTTACCCCACTCGGTATCCGGCGTGTACACATTTGATAACAGGTAGATACTTCTGGCAGATAGGTACTCCTGGTACTCCTCGAAGCGCGGCTTTTCAATGGGGTATAAACTTCCCGATCTTCGGGATTTGAACTCGGATCATGGAACGTGTATTTAAATTAATCGGTGCTCCCCTAAATACCTGCCGCAAGGAAAATAGGTGAATTTAGTTCGGTCGGGTAACTTGTACGGCGGTGAATTAATTACTACTTTGTTTAGTGGATCATATTATGTACACTTGATATTTGTTTAAACGGCAAACACAGCTTGTATTAAATAAAAAAAAACACGTTTTTAAGAAACAATGATAATGCTATTAACCTCCTGGCGATCGCGTCTTTCGGAAAACCGCTGGCGGTCGCGAATCAATATTTACATCAACGTTTCAATTTGACGTAATTTTTGTTGGAATATTTAAATTTTTAATCGTGTTAATTATTTAATTCATTAAAAAAACAACACACAATCATTTTAAAACCATTTTTTATTAATGAATCCTTAAAATAATATTCAAATACTCATGATAAAAATAAACTGCGGATTATAAAACTCAAAAATCTTCGAGATTTGACAATAAAAATAGAATTTGTTTTTTTTTAAATTTTTTTTTATTAATCTATAAACATAGGGTTTTACATAGGGTTTAATTGATGCCTGTCTCACTAGGATTTACCTGTGTTGAGACAGGCTTAGAGGTACATATTTAAAATTACAAGAATATTTTGAGTAACATACAAATTCAATTGAATACTATAAAAATGGAAAGGTGATTGGAAGTGTGGGTTCACTTTAAAGAGAGTTATGTAAATGTAGGAAGAGATGATGTACAGTAAATGATGATGTATAGTAAATCCTGTCAAATCTATTTATGGGATTGATTAATTAATATGACATGATTCTATTCTATTTTAAACCATATATTATTTATGACACCTGTAATTTAACTTTAGTAGAGTATTATATTGCTCTGAAGAAGCTAACGGTTGTAGCAACACCCGGGCGGCTTTAAGTATAAAAAATAAAAGTGTTTTTATTCAAATTATAAAAATAGACATAAAATTTAAAAAATCGATGACGTTGAAACACTTTATTTTAATTAATAGGAACGAATCGATTCATCGATTTGGTGTTAGGTTAGGTTGGATTGTAGCAACTTTGCCGCGGGCTCGAGTGCCGGAAAGTTAAGTTGTGTAGTAGTGTTTTTTAGTAAAAGATCCCCAGGAGAATCTTTGGTGATTTTGGTGACTGTGGGACGTCGACCAACAACGACATTGTTAGTTGGACGAAATTGTATAAAGAAACGGCGTCAATAAGAAGGGCGTGTAGATACGAGGTATAATGGAAGATGCCTGAAAAACAAATGGGTTTTCCTATAATAAGTCTACCAGACGAAGGAGTGTTTGGAGGTTTAAAATTTTCGGGCGGCTACCTACAGTTATACATAGGATCTAGAGAGTAATAGTTATACATAGGATCTAGAGAGTAATAGGATATCGAAAGATAGTAAAGGTAGTAATTTTCTAGAGTCGGCAGGACTATTCAAGTGATGTACACAATGCTCTTAATGATGATTAAGTTAATGCATGAACCTATGAAATTTCATGTTAGAACTGAAACAATCTGATAAAATAGATTTTTCCAAAAAAATTACCTCAATGAGCTAAGCCAAGGAGTACAAAAATATTGTAAAAAAGAAAAAGTTCTATTATTTTAAAAATTTTTCAGGTTGAAAAAAAAACAGATTTTTTAAAAGTGCTTTGAAAAAACCTTTATCTAACAATATTTGAAAAACCGTACAGGTGTAGAATGTCTTAAAAGGTTTTATATTATCCGTGCGTGGAACCTGACTCGGCAAATCATTTCATTGTCCCATGTTACAGCGATCCTTTTGATAGGAGGGGGGAGGTGGATGCGAAGAAAGGTGCGGTGGAATGGGGCAAAGAAAATAGGAAGCGAATAGAAATTATATTCTCAGACTAATGAGATTTGGCATCAGCGAGGAATCCGTCTTTCATATGCTCTGTTAAGCGTTTATGGGACTTTTTCGATTTAAACGCATGTTCTGCCATTCGATTGAGTGCGTTGATGTTATCGGTTTGATAGAATAAGTGAAAAAAATAGGTCCTTTGTTCTATTTTAGAATCTTTGAAATGAGGTCTTAAATATATATATTTAATAGTAATAATAAAATAAATATAAAAACTGTCACTCGTAAAAATAAAATAAATAACAAAAACCTCCCAATTTATTTAATATCTATAGCAGAATTCACACTCATTTAAACTGGAAGGCAATTTACATCTCTTGAATATGGGTTAATTTTAAAAATGGAAAATTATCATTGGATCGGAAGTTCACAGAATAAAGAGAACGCAAGAAATGCCGTGTGAACGTGTTTCATGATCCAAATATTTGGCCCATCGGGCCTTGAATTTCGAATACAAAACTGTGTTTCACCAAGATTACGAATTTCAAATGGGATGGAGATCTACAATGCCAGGCGAGGGTGAGAGAGACAGAGCGCTTTCTAATGGTAAATGTAACATTTGTTTCCTCACAAATTCGAATGGAAGATACTTCTCGTTTTCTTACTTATTATATGGTAGTTAAATATTTATTCCAATGATTCATTTAAAGTGATAACTAAAAGTGAAATGCTCAAACTATTTAATTCGTTGGCTCACGTAGTGGGGTTTTTGACAACAACAAATGAAATGTTGTTTAGCTAGAAATAAAAGTAAGATTTTTTTATTAATTCTTGCTTTAATCGTTCCGTCGCGCCTCTTCGAAGTCATTTATAAGTTTTTTTTAAATATTCATACGGAAGATTAAATTGTTAATGACAAGGTCCACAAGAGCCGCTACCTAAAATATTGTTGACTGTTTCAAATTCGAAAAATGATCTTTACAGCTAGTCTATCGAGGATTGGGACGATTTTGTTGGAATACAAATTAATTCCGTGCAGACAAACAAAAGGTAAACAGCAATGCTTCTTTTTGATAAATGTGTTCTTCCACCAATATGTTTAGTTTCGGTGTTAATTTTAATGTACACGACCTGTCTAGATTACAAAAAAAATAAATTACTTGGTCGATGACAAAGAAATAATAAAAGGGATAGGAAAAGTGTTTTCGTTTTATAACCTTGAATATCTTTGAGAACCAACAGATTAGTATCAGATTGCGGTAATAACATAACTCGTAAATCAGATGACCACGTTTTATTCTGACAGCCACCAGATAAAATTACATGTTAAGCAAGAGAAAAGAGATCGCAAAGATAATCTCGTATCCACTTTCAAATTCCCAGTGCTGATCTATGGCGGAGATGATATTTGATATGTCGGATGAGGATGTTGGTAATATTCGCTATGGGTTTACAGTCGCTCCGAGCCGCGGGTCCCTGAAGAAATTAACGCAAGTCGTTCGGATTCTTCGTACGAATTTAGCGATAAGAAAAACATGAGAGATATAAGCTTTTATCATGATGTTGTTTTGATGACTCCGGGCTCTCTATTTGATAACAATATTAAAGTTGGCAACGCAATATTCGTAAATAGTGAAACATTAAGACAAATTGGAACATGCTACGTATGAACTCAAATTTGCTTTAGAATTTTCAAAATAATTTCTGGTGATTGTGTGAATTCAGACATGCAATAAAGGAGGTATCTTTCTATAATCAATACCTTATTTTATTCATAATTCTACATTAAAAAATGTATAATTCTTTTATTTAAAATTTTGTCAGGTGTATTTTCAAGTTTACTAACGGTGTTCATTTGGGAGGTAAATTTTTTAATTCTCTTTAATTTGTTAACAAAAAATATAAGTAAATTGGAAAAAAAAATGTTTTCGAAAAGAAATGTCATCCTGAAGCAAATATTTTTTTATAAAAACTTTCAGCTCCACAAATCATACAAATTACTAGCCCGTGATTTCTTCACGAGTTCATGCTAGTTAATATAAAAATGCTAAATGACATTATATTATGATATCTATTCATCTGCCGCCAACTCCAGTTAGGCACACTCTATTGGATTCTAAATCACTACTGCAAAGAATTTACCCACTCCCTATGCTGCATTCCTGGTGCTTTTCATAGATGAAATCGTCGAATAGCTTGATTGGTTCAATATTAATTTGGGCATTGGGTGTGAAGGAATTTTAGGAATTCTAGGAACGTTATTCAAGTTTTATATTGTTTCGTTATTAAAATGTTTAAGTACAAAATCCTCTTGGACGGTTAAAATTTTGAGGTTGACTTAAAGAATTCTATAGCAATACATATTGTGGCAGTCGATTACTTCCGGACAATTCATCAAATCCAGACAAAAACGCGATCATGTTCTTGGATTTTTGAGCCTTAATTGTATGATCTAATAAATGCGCGCAATAAATAGCTGTTTGCCTGTCTTCAAAATTTGATGAATCTTACAGAAATGGACCACGATATTAATAAATAAAGCATAAATATTTTAATAAACCAAATAAATAGATTCTTGAACTAGATACTAAAGGGAATATTGTATAAAATAACTTGATATCAGTTATTTTCGCGGGAGTGAGTGACAAATCCCATCGGTAGGTACTTTCCCGCATCCATCTATCTGCGGAGGGCTGTGTGGATTGCGTATTGATGTGTGACCACCCCAAGCACCCGGTTCCACCCGTTCCATTCTCCCCACCACCCCACCTGCTCCACTCCACCCGCCAACCTCCAGACCACCCAGCCTCCAGCAAGGTAAACATCCAAGGCAAAAAATTCCCCAATCTCTTTGTCGGAGTCACGTACTCGCATGTCTGAGGATACGGATTTTTAAATAAGCCTGTGGATTTTCTGAATACATTTAGCGTTATACGATAATATTGCTAGGTTATTATTTTTTTTAACATTATTTTCATTAATTATTAATTTTTTAGTTGAATGATAAATTGGAAATGATTATAATCACTGCTTCGTGAATTCAACAAAGAACATATTTAAATATTATGTAAACCTTCATTTGGCCAGTTTTGGTACTTCATGATTAACAAATTTTTACGTTTATTATGTGTGTTTCAAACCAAAATAAGACGTTTTAATTGTTTTGTTACTAAAAAATTCTGAACTCAAATGTAAAAAAATAAAGTGGTCAAAATAAACAAAATAATTTTTTTTTGGAATTGGCTTATTATCATCGTAAAACAATCATCACGAAATACCATTATCCATATATTTTTTGAAGTATTGTCGTATTGCAGCCAATTTGTAATTAAACTTCCTTCCATAATTATATTTATATTGGTACCAATCAAGTATCAGCAGCTTTTAAAGATTTTTCTAGGAAATGGCATTAAATCGATGGAAACACTTCGATTAAGGTAGTGCTAGGATTGCAGAAGCTGTCAGGAGCAAGCCAGACAAGTGGACCAGTAAGGCTAATGCTACTTTCACAACGAAATGGATATCGGCTTCAAGGTACGATATAACGGTTTGTTATGTATGTAAGATTATTAGCAGTATTAACAAAAAAAAGAAGACAAAATCAAGATTCAATTTTCTGACGATAAATTTTTTTAAAGAAAATAAACAACTTTGGTTTTGAAACATGTTTGGTTATTAAAAATAGTGGAGTAAACAAACTTGCTTGTTTTTTTTTATTTATTTAATATCAATGGTATAAATATACCATAAGCACACATGTCACAAAATCACAGGAAACATATATATAGAAACAGTAAATAAAGATTACCGCTAACAGATAATTGTGGCGTTTGAAAGAGAAATGACACCAGAGATGTGATAACATACAAAAACATATATAGTACAAATAAAACTAACATTTTTTTTTGTAAAGAAAGAAAACATTCCCGGGTTACGAATAACCCAACAATGTTTGAAAATTTCCTACTACCACCACAGTAAGCCGAAAATGTTGCTTGAGTCATGGTGGAGGACTTAGCCAGCCGAGGGATCGAACACGCGACGCCCGGGTGGGACCCAAACGCGGTGCCCACTCAACCTCTGGCTGGTCAAATATTGATTGAAAGGATATGATATTATAGCTCCCTTGTAATTTGATGTGACGTGACGCCACAAAGTAATTAAGCAAAAATTGAAGAGATAAATTTATTACTATCTCCGAATAGAATCCTCCTTATAAAGTGTATAAAGATAAGTGTTAACCATGTGTGTCCGGGATAGAAACTGAATGGTTTTGTGAGAACAAACATTTTATGTACTACATAGGAATGGTTTTTGACGCTATAATTAGGCATATCGTGATTTCTAATTTTTTATGCAGGAGAAAAAATGGACATTGTATTTTTCGATTAAACGTAAAAAATGTGTTCAATTTAATTCCTATTCCACCATGAATATATTATATTGCGACACACCTAAATACTTGGGCGATGGCTATCCTAATTATGGCAGGTGATTTTTACAAAGAAAAACAATTTCTAAGTTGAACGATTTTTAATTTTAATTTTTCATAAAACAAATATTTTGAGGAATGATATTTATTTAATCGAGCGGTCCAATTGAAAACCGAACAACCGAAAATTTCCACCGCTCAAGTGGACATTGGAGGTTGTCCACCACTTCTCCAACCTGGTATAAGTAACAGATGGTCACTCCTTCAAGGCTCTCGCAAGATTCTATTTTTTTTTGTTAAACGAAGCTACATTAATTTATTCTGAACGAATCTAGACCTACAGTGTCCTTGCATACGTTGTTGGTAAGCAGTATGCAAGTGCTTAAAGGAACACCAAATCAAAAATAGGTTAGTAAGGCAAACATTAATTAAACAAGGCAAAAGAAAAACTCATTCATGAGTGAGCTCAAGTGGACGAAGCATAAATACACGTATTATGGTAATAGTATTTTTTAGATAGACGATAATTTTACAACATTTTTAAAACTAAATCAAACGACGCCGTGCAACAGCGAAGCAATCTCAATAAAACATCTAATTTTAAATAATATGATCAACTGAATGTTGAAAAAGTCGAAGATAATTAATTACTTATACCCATGTAATTTCCCTCACTCGAATCATTGGTGACCCAAAGATGTCCTCACCCCGAGAATACAAGTTATAATTGGTTGTTTATCCCTAGGAAACTTAGAGCGCGTAGAGCGGACGGGGTAAGTCCTTCATACCCCTTCAGTACATCAAGGGTTGTTTTTGTTGTCTCAGGAGAGTGGGGACGCGCGCCGGACGCCTTGCTCAAGAATTAGTTTCCATCGTAAGAAGATATCTGATTATTTGATAGCACGGGTCACAGTAATTCCGAAAGAACTGATTAAGTTTAGCATATAAATACCTAGTTAGATTGTTTTGTAATAATTGAAAAAGTTATTTCAGCGAAACTTAACTTCCTTGTAATTGAAGTTATTAAACGGTTAGACAAAACACCCAACAATTATTTTTGAAGTATACTTTGGTACCCAGAAAGCAATAAAAAATGAGCCACGTTACTAATTCACAGCAAACAGTTTTACACTAATGATGACAGTAAAGCCTAAGGTGTGTAAGTGGGAACAAGCTCTGGGAATCAAAATTGATTCATTTGGCTATCGGGCTATAGAACATCCCGAATAAAAAATGAGGAAAATATACTTTTTCTGTTTTTTTTTTACGTAAAAAAGTCTTCTAGAACAGAATTCTAAAATATGCTTGGTTATTATTTTTCGAATTGTGCACGCGTAAATTGTAAAATGTCATTGAACGAGTAACGGTAAATCATTGCATACATTTTCTGCATTAAAACTGATTTTGCTTATTCCTCGCACGTCCATGAACTCTTAATCTTTATCACGGAGATGAACTTTTTCAAATTCCTTCGATCAAATTTTACGGTTTTTCAAAAGCATCCGATTCCTGGATGCCCAGGCGTGCAATAAAACGCGTTCCCTGAAATATGTCGGTGTGAAGTTGTTTACAACCGAACCGTCCCACTTTCCCGGTGCGACATCCTATTTTCTAGGTTCGTGTCACCCTTTTTCCCGTAGGTCCATGTCAGATATTGGACTTTTCGTAAGGTTATACAAATGGAAAGAATGAGGTCTAGTATGGAGAGAATGAAGACTATAAAAAACTATAAAACAACGAAGGTAACTTATAACTATGTTAAGATTAATAAAATACCAGTTTTATAGTAAAAACTGTTGAGGTCAGTGCAGGATTTTAAACGTAATTTTACATCGGAAAAAATGTTAAATTCAAACATTCGCAATAAAGCATTTTAAATTTTATCCGGATAACTTTTACTTTTCACATGTCAAAATAATTTTAATAAAAGAGATGAATAGTTTATGTACTCCAATTCCTAAAAACAACTTCAAAGAAATGGACGAACGGGCTTAATTCACAAAAGACAAATAATATTTTTTCCATTTAAAATTTAAAAAAACATTATGCCAGTTTCGTTCGCATTAATACATTCGACACTACCTTCATTCACGTGATGCAACAATTTCAGTTTTGAATTTCCTTTACCACATAGCTTTAAAAGAAGCGTATTTCTTAATTGTGAATTACTTGTGAGATAGAAGAAGTCGGGGCCACCCGAAGAAGATGTGTCACGACCAAGTTAATCAGATACTAGAGTCGGGCCACGTCAAGAGTCAGATTCATAGAAGAGTATGTATGAGACGATGCATGAATGTGAACGAGTCAAGGAGGGTGTGCCAACACCGAGTTGTTTGGCGGTTTGTCCTCTTTGCCTATCCCTGCGGAAATGACGTAATTGTAAGTTAGTTAATCAAACGTCAACTATTTAAAATAATTTGATTTTGAAAATGAAAAGTATTACGTTGGGGCCAGTAGGTACTTGATAATCTCTCAGTAGAGCAGTTGTCATATTGTCTTCATGCTATATTACATACTGATAAATTTTCCATTTGAGTAATTTATGGAAATTCTTTAATACAATTACGTTTTATCAAAAGAAACAAGTCAAATGAACCCACGTAACATGATCACCTATCCTTAGTTCTTTTCCCTTAACATTTCCAAGTAGTTTCCCTTTGGCGGAGGTAGGAGCAAAAGTAGTATTTTACGAAGAACTAGTCAATTTACTGCTTAAGTCACTTCTACAGGAAAAAAAGTCACTTGACACCTTATCTCTCGACGGGATAAACTTCGATTGCTGGCTGTGTCCACTGTGTTTTCTTTTGCTAGGAGAATTTATCTCCTTTAGTTTTTGCATTAATCTCACAGAGTAGATAAGATCTTCAGAAAGGTATAATTAAACTTGTTGGCACCATTTTCAAAATGTGCGTTTATTGATTTGAAATCAATGCTAATAAAAGATACAAAACTAGTTGTATTTTTTTTTGATTCAGGAAGTTATGTTCTTTAATTTTTATAGATATTTTTTGAATTGCAATTCTTTTTAATATAATTATCGAGATTATTTTTTTGTACGATTACAAAAAGGAACAAAACTTTTTATGTAAATGCATTTTTAATTTGTATTCCATTCTTGGGACTATTAAAAATATCGATGTTTGAATTTAAAAAAAACTAATCATTCGACACTCTTTGTTATTGTGGTTATTTAAAATAAATAGTTTAACACTGAGTTTAAAATTTGAAACACTAGCTGAACCAGCCACGCGTTTCTGTGGCTAACGGAACACAACGCCATTTGTTAATTTGCATACAAATCAAATCCACACCGCCTGCTTGCCATCCCGCTCACAGACATATTTCAACCAATTTACACAAAACCAATTTACGCAAAACCTTGACAAATTATATATTTAAATATTCCTCATGAATCAGTCTAAATAAAACCGCATAAAAATCAGTTCTGTAGTTTTGAGTTTATCTCAGAAGTCCTCAGACAGATGCGCCGGAGGACTTTAATTTATAATATGTAGAGATGATATATTAGTTTAGTAGAAATATCTCTTAAAATAAAATTTAAGAGTTTGAAGAGTCATTTTTTTAAAAATACTAATTTATTTTTCCAATTCCGATAAAAATCCTTTTGTCAAAATACACTTATTCGATAAACGAGGCCTGTCAGTTATAATGGTTTACTTATTATAACCAGTTATAAACTTTTGTCATCTGCATAACATTAACCGTATTTTTGATTTAGCGATAAAAAAAAATCTGTCGTATCATGTTATGTAAAACATATTATTAAATTAAATAAATAAATAATTATTAACCTATAATATCAACTAAATTTTCATCTCCAGTACTTGGCGTAAGAGTTCATTTTGAAACACTGTTAAATCTTAAATGTTCATTAATGCAATTTTCTCAAGGCGTCTGAATATTCTACCCTAAAACACTGCGAGTTCCCAGCCAACTTAATAAACAACTCTTGTTCTTATATGGTGAGAATAATCGGCCGAAGGCTCCAGACTAATAAAGATTTCTGATAGGAGTGCACTTTTATATTTCCCCCGGGAAAATTGTTTATCTCCGTATAATATTATCTCATGAGGTGTTGTGCTTTCGAAATGAGGAATATATAATCTTTCAAGGATGTGCATAGAGCGTAACAATGTGACGAACATTTTCAACAAAAAAATATTAGCACTTTTGAAAAACCTTTAACTTCTTGGTTTTTGTAGTTTTTTTTCAGTCGTCTTTAACACGTTATTTTCATTGAACAATTTTATAAAGTAGGATTCGAACAATATTATCTTCATATTTTATTTCGTAGTTTTGTATGGTTAGCTCTAAAGCTCATAATGGAATGACAGAACTCCGGAAGGGCTATTATGGCTTATTACCCTAGTCCACATTACAATATATATTCCACCAAACATCAACTTAAACGACTTTTGGACAAAGAAATATGCAATACTTCTCTATAAAATTATTTAATATACTCCTCCTTGCAACCGTTAAAAAAATAAATAACTGCAAAAAAAGAATTAAGATATGGATTATGGACATGGGAAGGAAGAAAGATACAATTTTGCAACCAAATAAAGATTAATGCTTGTATTGTGCTTTTTTTGGGTATAACTTTAGAATTTTCCTCTTGTAATATTTAAAAATAGGTATTAACTTATAATTCAAACACAAAAACAGGTACAATGTGACCTTAAAACGGGGACCCCAGTAAGGACACATTCTTTTCTAAAACATTGAAATAAATAAATCTGGGAAAAATCTTCCGGTCTTCCCGCGACTTATGGTTCTTCCGGCTCTACAACGTACCGCGCGTCTATCTAAACGCTGCCATTGCGCTCACAATCCATCTAATTCTCAAGTACTCTAGCAACTCAGTCAGTCAGTGCAGTACTAACTACGTTGCAACTACCCACGGTGTCGAGTGTCGGTCTGAAGGAATTTGCCACATCATCTCCGCCAACCGCGGTGTTGAGCATCTAGACCAGGAAGAACCTTGTGGTCATATGGCGGTGATCTTCACCACCATATGACCACGACATCATCAAGTCTCCGTCCGCCGCGGGTCCAGAACAGATTCACACCCATCATGCTGTGACCTACGTATTATGTATCTCATCGCAATACATACTCGTATATACAAATGTCTGCATAATAAAGATACAGGGAAAATCCATAATATCTTTCATTGTCTCTGCTAACTGTTACCCACAAACTTAGGGACCCAGAGGCGGGCTATCGACGATATTTTAGTAGCTAATAGTAAGTATGTACATTCATTAAGCTATGGAAATTTTTGGATTATTCTTTCTCGGAAAGCATGAACTATATTAAATTACATTGGATATGGTCACACCGACTGAGGTGTTAAAAAATATTGCTGCTGAATGTCTACTCCTCAAGTTATTATTTGTGCTGCATGAAGCGACGCGCCCGATGTTAAAGGCTTTTGCTAAGTTAACAATAAAGGAAAATAATACATACATACAGAAAACTAACAAATTATATTTTTAAATGGTAGTGTTCAATTTCCTTGATGTTTTCTGTGGCAACTTATTAGCAATTTCCCTAAGAGATATATGTAAAGGGAACCAAATTTAAACATAAATCCTCTACAGTTACTTCATTGTAAGGTGTTGTGGTACATAAGGCACGGAAACTTGCTTACTTCTCCACGTAGTACCTGCCCAAAGAGAGTAAAAACTCATTCCTTGAAAGTGCCTTTATTCTTCATTTATGTTTAAGTGGAAACAAAATATAAAACTACACGAACTGCAGACGTTTTCATAGGAGGATCTCCAGAGTATAACTGTCTGAAGCATTAGTGTGGAAATGAGAAACCGTTTGGAAAAATTAAAATTCTTTGGGAAACTGTTTTAAATTTTTTTAATACTATTTTGAACGTTAAAGTTTCTCTTGCCCACCCTTGTGAAGGTTATGCAGTTAACCCCTAGAGCAATTTTGGAAGATATTTCTCCTAGACGTAAAACACTCAGGAGTCATTTCTTTTTTTTTCTCCCAGCCTGACACGGACTCATAAAAGTCATACAGTTCCACTTTGTATTATGGATATACGATTTTAACAGGGCTAGAAGGAAAAAACACCACGCCATGAATGTGCGTTTAAATGTTTATAATGTATTCAAAAACATAAATAATTCTACGAAACAATGTTACCGGGGATGGTATATAGGTGTTTAGATTTTCGCGGCCAAAAGTATTTTCGTTATTTGTTTTAGGGTGTTATACCATGTTGTGCTGTCTCCTTATTTAGCCAACGTTTCGGACAGCGTTACAGTGTCCGAAACATTGGCTAAAGAAGGAGGTGGCGCAACACGGCACAACACCCCAAAAACAAACAAAGAAAATACTTTGAGCAAGATTGACTCGCATGACAGATGTAAGGTATAGGTTATAGATTTTGAAAGAAAAGAAGGTATTAGAAATATAAAAATATATTAAACTAAAATGACATTCTGAAAACTAAGGCTGTCTGGCAAGGGCTTGCTTAGGTTTAAATATTTCTCGTTGATACCGTGGTAAGTTGAAATGATGCTTTTGACGTTCCTTTTGTGGAACGAATCTCACTTTGTGAGAAGGGCAGGACTCAAGAGAATTGGCTCCCAGCCAAAAGGACCCTTCAGAAGAAGGAGAGGGGGATGATTCTAGATACCAATCATCCTTCCATGATGATTTCCAGTCAGCTCCCAAGATGGCGAGTATGACGTCCAAGGTTCACAATCACGATTGTAGCGATCTTCAAAAATGATTCGTAGTATTGCGGTCGAGAGGACCGCCCCCAAAGCTCTCGGCTGCTGCACCTGGAATGACGTGCTTTCTTTTCAAATCTGCTGATTTGAATCTGTGCAGGATCAACAACTGTTGTTATTTCAAAACCGTATTTTATTTTGAAATTTTTTATCTTCATTTGAATGTATTGCAAAAATCTTTTCCGCAGTTTGCTTAAGATGAAGCCTTACGTGAAATCCTATTAAGATACTATTTAAATTAATCTTAACGACGAATTGGCTTACATTATGAACATCGAAACATGTGAGACGGATAAATTAAAGCTTTGACTAGCTTTTATGTATTGGAATTACAATAAAATTATTATTTACATAACAAAAAATATTAGCATAAAAAAAAAGTTTTTTATGACTTAACTATGAAGTGATATAAGAAACAATTTTTAAAAATTACCCCTTTATGGCTAAGAATATTTTTGAGGTTTTGTTTGTTCTAGCTTTACTTCATTTTTATAAACTTACGCACAAAATAAATAAAAACCACCTTTTCGCTTACTTGCCTCGGGCAAATACGACGCTTGATTTTAAATTTTGAAGGCATGAGAATCGAAATATTTCTAGCGTTTATATTCCTCTTAAGAGGAATTAATTAAACTCATTGCAAATTATGGGAATCAAAAGGTTAAATAATGTTTTATAATGTAATAAGACGTCAGTAACCTTTCAGTTATTGGCTTTTGTGGAATTGTGGAAGAACGGTTAACCGTTAACCTTTAAAGGTTTGAAACTGCACTTCTCGGGTTCAAAACTTGTTTCATTCGTTCTCACAACGTTTATTAATTTTATGATAGACTCTGGTTGCTAAAAAAACCCATTTATTCACAAAATTACAAGTTAAACCTTTAGAGAGAATCAATTTTATATTTAAACTAAACTGAATATATTTTTTTTCTCCACTAAACAAGAGTTACGCATTAATTTGAGAAATTCACCAGTAATCTTGGATACGCTTAAATGTGGTGGAAAATGAGGCCAGGTTAAATGGAGATGTGTAAATGGGTAAATTTACACATCTCGAACCAGACTTATTTAATTGGAGAAATTTATTCTTTAACCACTGTGATCCTTTTTTTTACGTCAACTCCACACAGGAGGCGCTGAGGAAAATAATTTTCCTCAGGGATGCTGTGTGGAGGGTCTTTTTGAGGAGAGGAAGGAATGAACATTGGTCTTGAAGAGACCCATGTTGTAGGAGGGAGGAAACACAGATGCCGGCAAATCGTTCCATGGCCGAGGTGTTGAACTCAAAAACGAGTCGAAAAAACGACCCGTTATCATGTGACAAATGTCAACCGTGTACATATGTTGGGCGCGCGTTTGGCGTGTCTCCCGACTATGCACCGGTGCCGAAGGGATCAATGACGCTAGTTCCTCAGAGCTTCTTCCATTGAAATACCAGTAGAACATGGATAGCATTCCCACCCGACGCATCGGGTGGGAATGCTATCCATGCGTCGCGACGCCTGTGCTCTAAAGATTGCAATCCGTTCGTTAAGATGGGATCCTGATAGCAATGCAGCAAATAAAAATTAAGAGTCATTAACCAGCGGCTGAGAATTTAATTTTTGTCGAACGATGATCGTGCGATTGTACCCTTGCATTGGTACAGGGCGGTTCCGATGAGAAAGATTAATTATTCTCCATACCAGCATATTAAGATAATGACTCAATATCGATTTTATTTAATTCCAAATTTTCTTTGATAAATACCTTCATTCAAAAATGCTCAAACTCGTGATGATAAAACAATTAAAATTATGTACTTTTTGATCATAAGTATTTATAATTTTTCAATAATGTCTAAGCAAAATAAGAATGTATTTTTTTAAATACGTTAGTTTGTAAGACCGTAAATAAATAGACAAACTCAAGTATTTTTGTCACAAAACAAGGGCGTGGATCTTTTTTTTATGATTTTATTTGAACTAAAATTAAAATTCTGAATAGTAGGTTTCCTAAATAATTTATTGATTTATTTTACTGCATGATTATATGTTTTGAAATGTGTGTATATTTTCTCAAAATTTAAAAAATAGCTTCACAAGATTTAAGTCAATACAACATTAACAGTCTTTCGAAATCAATTTATATTTTTTTGTGGAAAAGAGTCAATACGTCTATAATTTGATTTAAAAATGACATATTTCCGGTTTTGTCTGGTTATTCCATCTTAAATCCTCACTTCCAGTGACCACGTGCAAAAATAAATTTTATATTTAGAGCTTTAATTTATTCTGTCAAAAGCTTCAAAGTATTATAAAATCAAATTTTGGTTTTCGATAACTATTACAAAATGAAGACAACATTAGTACACTTCTTTTCAAAATAATGTTTCCTCATTAACATTAAGTGATGTTTGCATACGGCGATGCATGAAAAAGTCGCAGAAAATCAGCAACTGCCTCCTCAAAAAATAGGGGTTGATATATAACCACCGCCTCGCCTGAAAGCCGTAAAGGCGAATGAAGCTTAGCTCAAAAGCCTTTCCGCGACCGTAAATGTAAGCGGGACCATTTCCTGATGTCTGCAGGGGTGTCAGAATTATTCAAATTTAAAGTATTTTTGAATTTTTGATTATAGTTTTTTCAAATGCGTTTATTTTGTGAGTTTTTAGGGAACAATTGCAAATAATTTAGAAACTTTATTTTGAACTGCGTATTCATTTTTACAAAAGCAGCACATACAAAAACTTCTTTGATCCATGAGAAGAGGAATTTCTTTTTTTTTCATTAAAGTAAAGATTCCCATGATTCTTGTCGTTAAGAAATAACAGAATATGTTACATTCTTTTCGTCTAGGTCAAATAATTTCAATAACATGAAATTAGGAGAAAATAAATTATTAAGCTCATTAACCCGGGTTCTCAAAATTTTATTAAATTCCTTAGTAAGGAGTAGACTTGAAAGTGGGTCGGTGATCTGGAGTCCACACCAAGTAAAATATTCGCTCATGTTGGAGAGGGTTCAGAAGAAATTTCTAAGATTTCTATACATGAGGGAGTATGGCTATTATCCGTGGCTCTATCCTACCGACTTTCTTTTGGGTATGCTCGGAATGAACCATCTACTGGTCAGAAGGGATGTACACATTGCTACGCATTTCTTCAAATTGATCCGCGGATGGTTTGAAAACTCAGCTATCACGGAGAGCATTCATTTCTATGTTCCCGATGGGTATCTTCGCCACCGACAGCATAGACTGTTCTATCTTCCGGCCTGCAGGACTAACTTGCCAATGGTCATGCCGGTCGGGAGAGCAATTTCACTGTTAAACAGAATTAATTCGGATATCGACATATTTAGCGTTAGTGAAGCTGCCTTTAAAAGGCAAGCTCTATTAATGCTTGTATGGTTTGTATCTACCACTGTTACAAATGTATTTTAAAAACGAATTAAATGTAAAATTTTTCAATGTTTTTAAAAGAATATAATGAATTGAATTGAAACTCTCATAATTATTACAACTGCTATAAAATAATCAGGTTTTCCAATAAAAATTAAATCTCCTTCTTTTTGTGTTTGTTCTCCTTAAGGAAATTTTACGTTTGAAAAAAAAAATAGTTTCTTATATTCGTTTCTGAGAAATGTCGATGAACTATTTCTCTTTTCATGTTTCAATTTCTGTTTTCGGTAAATTTTCTTAAGATACTTCATGCCTGATGAATACCATATTCTTGGAAATAAATACGTTGGCCTAAGAAAAATAAAATATTGACATCGATGTTCAACTGCATTATACGATTAAAATTAGAATACGCTTTTGCTGTTTGGCCCCCATACCATCAAAAATACATAGATTTATTGGAACAAATTAAAACAAAAATTTGAAAGTATCTTTATATGAGAATGCGTGGTGAATACCTGTGATTTATGCGTCATCTGGATTTGCTCTCTGAAACGCGCAACGAAAGTCTCCAATCTAGAAGGAATGGGACCCTTGAAGTATCGGTTTTTAACATTATAAACTTTTAAATTGACAGCCCATATATACCTCATGGAATGCTATAAATTGTTCGTACCGAACAACTACCGCCACGGTCATCCCCACGACTTGCTCTTTATTCCACATGACAGAACAGACATTCTGGCCCAGCACAGCATGACAAGATGATATCTCTAGGTCTCTTGACATTTTCAACATCGGCCTTGAAGGTTTCAAGAGTCATTTAAGGCAAGAACTCTAAAATATATACTTTTGTAATTTTTTTGTTTAACGTTATGTATATAGTATATGTTGTAATAGGATTATATTAATTTTTAATGCACAAAAAAAAAATATATATACAGGGTGTAACAGGACGTATCCGAGGGATTATAACTAGCGATTCCTGAGCATATTTGGAGTAAAAAATGAACATGTCATTTTGCTGTCCGATGACATTTTTTTCTGTTAAAAACAATAAAAATATTTTTCCATCACGCGTCGCCATTGACCTAGTTAGGAAAGTGGCGCGCTTATAGTCTACCGGTCATATGATAAGCGTTGCGTTTCTTTCTAACACATTACCGCACGAAACAGCGCGCGTTTCTCTCGCACCCATCGCAACGGGATACATCCCATAGCGATAGGAACAGTAGCAGCATGTGATTGAAACATATTTTTTTTTGTTTTTAAAAGAAAAAAAAGTCATCGGACAGCAAAATGAATGTACATATTTTACTCTAAATGCGCTCAGGAATCGCTGATTAAAATACCTCGGGTACGTCCTGTTACACCCTGTATATATTAAAGATGTTTACTATATTATTGTGACAACCCTGGCTATAAACGGGTCGTGGTATATCCGATGGCATTGTTTACATATAGATGGCACTATTGCGGCCGAACAATGGAACGCTCAACGCTGAGTGTTTGTGAATAACGGTTTGAATACCCGTTACCGGTGGCGCACGAATAACGGTTGGAGTCGCAAGCCCTGAACAGGGGCGGAAGGGATGGGGTTCGCTGGATATGTTAACAGATCATGAAGCGGTGCCAAGATGACAGATTATGACGCTGGAATCACGTGAGGATTGATGCATGGCTTTTATTTTTCGTTCAACTTTAAAGAAAAAATTGCATTATGCTCTAAGGCTAAGAAAGAAAATAATATATTCTCTTAGCTGAATTCATATATATACGCGTATATATTTATGAATGATAAACTGACCTGTTCTATAAATGCTTTGGTTTACGAATGAATCAGGAAAGAAATATGCGTTGTCCCATCACTCTCCTACGCCTACGAAATCGGCTCATTAAAACAGCTATTTTACTGATATTAAAAAAGTGTTGTAGGTTTTAATTTTTCTTTTCTTCTGCAAATAATCATAATGTTGATCACAAAACACTTTATGAAAATATGTCAAATTATGTAGAGCACCACTCTTTTAAGCTTTGATAATGCTTATATGACGGCCTCCGTGGTCCCAAGGTAAGACTCTCGACTCACAATCCGAAGGTCGCGGGTTCGAACCCGGCGTGCGCAAATGAATATTATTTGATTAATTTGTGGTATTTCAAAATTAATGAATTAAAAATAATAAATAGTATATTTGCGGCACGTTCCAGAGTGGAAGATACTCTTAGTATCGCCCTGGTGTAAGACCACCATTCAGAATTGAAACGTCACTTGAAATGGTTTTAGCCGTGTTTGGTGACAAACATATTCAAATGACCAATAATATATCAAATTACATAAAAGAATAAAAATTATGGCTGAATTATTCAGATGTTGAAATTTTTTTCCTTAAAACTATTTGCTCACCTTCATTTTCACTTTCTTTAGGTCGTATTTTATTTTATTTAAAAGTATGTTTTTATTTTATTAATATTTTTTGTTGTTTTATACTCACACAGGCAGCGTCCTTGGTTGGTTCCTACCACTTAAATTATTACAAAAAAGAAAATTTAAGAGAGCTTCATTACTGAAAAATCTGCATAAAAATTCTTACATATTTACTATTTATGTATTCGATTTTAATAATTTGTAATGAATATATTAAATCATTATTTCCTGTGCCAACTGAGCCACGACGCACTAAAACCGTTAAATAAAGTATGTACATAATTACTATCTAATAATCTTTAATTTAAATAATTTCGCAATTTTAATATCCAACCAAATATCTTCTTCGAATATTTCTGCGACATTTTGCTTTCCGGAGAGACTAGAAGTTTCTGGTCTACCAGGCAATATTTGTGATTAGTGCGATTAACTTTAAATCCTTTGAGAAGTTTACCAGTAAAAAGCACCATTAGCAACAATGCGAGCCATCCCACACTTGTTATCTGAGTGCTGAGTCTACTGAGTGGTAACGTATTGTCTGAGGAACAAAGGGAAGGAGAGGAGTCCTTGAGGGAAACGGAGCGTCGCGTCGCGGCGGTAATTCAATGAAAACACAATGTTTATTGCATTTCCCAAGGAGATAACACTTTCTACTTGTTTTGATACGATAATTTATCAATTTTACAGAGTACTTTGGAAAAAACACTAGTCTTTATCAGAGTAAATAATTAATAATTATAACGTGCAGTATTTGACGACTTCCGTTGTTCAGTGGTTATGACCCTTGGCTACGAATCTGGAAGTCGCAAGTATAAATCCTGGCGTGCGCAATGCGCTTCTTTTGACTAATTTGTGTTATTTAAAATAATAAAATAGCATATTTGCGTCATCTTTCAGAGTGATAGATATTTTCAGTGTCGACCTAGAGGGAACCACCATGCAGAATCGAAATTTTGCGCTTTATGGCTTTAGCCGTGTTTGGCGATTGCCAGGTATTTTACCATCTTCTTTTCCACCCCACTACCTCTAAACCTCAATTGGGAAAATCATAGTCTCACTGGCATCATATGGTTGGGAGCAATTGAAACTTAAGAAATGATATTTATTAATATTAGATAAAAATAGTTCGATATTTAAATAAAACCAACCTTAAAGCTTTAGACGAGTTTACTGATTCAAGTCATAATTGTTTCAAGTGGACGTTTTAGTTATGATTAAAAATGGATTTTTCCCCAGGAAAATCCCAATATTTTGAATCATGATTTTCGCCTCATCCACTTTCTTTTAACGTTTTAAAGCATTTAACAATTATTACAATTTGGGAGGCGGGTATAGGTACCGCTGCCCCTGGATCCATTTTTTGATAAACAACATCTCGATGGACTCATTCGTTTGTCACTCCTGAATATACTTATCCCTAGATTCCTACCCATCTCTCATACCCTTTGCCTTCCCAAAACTTTCTCTCCTACGTTTCCTAAAAATACCCTCCACACAGCATCCCCAAAGGTGGCATAGGCCCTGAGGAAAATTTTCTTCAGGGCCGGCCCCCTGTGTGGAACTTATGTAAAAAAAAAATACTAGGGGTGTCAAAACTATAAAGGCTTCAGGCGTTATGCTTGTGTGATATAACATTAAAAATTACACCGAAAATTGGTTACTTTTAAAAATTCGACAGACGCCTGCTTGCAAAAATATTTCCTTCCTTTATAACTATGCGATCTTGTTAAAAAGTACGATCTTTTCTTGTCAAAATATTTTCAGAAAACTTTTCAGAAAAAGTTTTATAAAATTTTTATATTCATTTTCAAATTTCTACGCTTTTGGAAGCATTTGTGGATGATTTAATACGCATTAACAGACATAATACAACATCCGCACACAAATAAGTTAGTATCTAACCTACATTTATCACCGAAATGTCACACGAAACAATAGTTTATAGGCAACATTAGCATTTATTGATTTCAAACTGAACACAATGAGCACGGAACATCATGAACAGCTATTGATATGCTAATCAGCCACCGCGCGTGTACCCTCAACCCGAAGTGGGTACCTTACTACCAAACTATCAAACTACCCAGGTACTAAGTACACTACCACCAAGTACACAAGTACCCTAGTACTTTCAGTAATATTATCATTTATTGCTTTCATCTACCAAATACCTCGGTTTCCAGTGAAAACGCAATACAATTATTGTTATTGGAACTTTCTCAGTTTGTTATTCTGGATGTTACGCCACCAAGCTTTTCTAATTCTTTAATTAACCCTTCAAGCCTCGGGTCTATTTTGTCGAAAAGTCAAAATATTTCCGCTTTGCAATAAAACCGAAATAAATGGAATATTTTTGAACGTTTCAGAAATCTAAAGTATTTTGAAAGGTGATAAAATAATATGCTTTCAAATTAATATTTTTTAAATGTAAAAATTTTGAATGTAAACATTAAAATGTTTTAAAAATTCCTTACCTTTTTTTTTCTAACTGAAATTACTGATAACGAAAAAAATAAACACATACATATTTTATTAGGCAAATGTCTAAAAAACATTAAAGGGGACTAACTTTTTTGACGTTCCATGTAAAAATAATTAATAAAAAAATCGCAGAGTCAATTTTTTTTTTATAATTGCTGTCGGAAAGTTTGGTTTCAGGAAGGTGTACTGTAATCATTTTGAGGTGAACTGTAATGGATTAATCATTAAAAGTGTTCTGTAATGGATTTGTCCCCAGGAAAATCCCAATATTTTGAATCATGATTTTCCCCTCATCCACACTTTTACAGCATTTAACAATTATTACAATTTGGGAGGCGGGTATGGGTGCCGCCGTCCCTGCAACCATCATTGGATTAACAACACCTCTGCCTTAAAGAGTTAAAGGAAGGTTAACTTAACCTCTGTACTGCCTTAAAGGTTAACTTTTAGGTTTGAATGTAAAGTATGATATTTTGTCTTTCCTACAACGTTTAAATCACATGTCTAACCATGATACAAAGGGAGACACTATGATTTCTATTAGACCTATATGAGTTGTTCCGAGAACCGAATAAATTATCCACAGGAGCTAAAATTTAATGACGTCAATGTTAAATTCAAAAGTGGGATTTCTATTAAGGTTTTACTGAAAAATCAGCGATCTTCGATCAATCCTGAAAAAAGGGCTTATTATTTACATTCCTACGACAACCCGTAGGAGGGATACGTAAAAATTAATTTTTAGTAGTCCCGTAAACAGTAGACCTTTAAACTTAGAAAATGTGTTTCTATATTTTTATTTCTTGTTATAAGTATTTGGGTGTCAATACTCATTTGCCTTCGGACAAAAAAGTCGGACGTGTATTTCACTTCTATGAGAAAGTGGGCACCGCGCCTTTTGATAATCGGATCCTCAGATGTGTTATCCTAACATGTATTCCCGGCCTTAATAATAACTACTAGTAATTTAATTAATTGTATTATTAAAATGTCTCATTTGAAAAAATTAAATTGCAATAAAGATAAATCAACGGTGATCAAGTGGGATATTTTAAGTGTTCATTAAGAAAAATAGAACGCAGAAACAAAGAGGCAAAGCCGAGTAACATCATAAAACAATAATAATAAGAAAACATGCATTTATCTCCGGGCATTGGGCAGTTAGTTGGGGTCGTTAGGCTCTAGAGCCGCTTCTCACAGCTTCGCCTGGTCCATTCAAGTTGTTTATTCCTACTGCGGAGCTTCGTTGAAGGGTGCAATTGTTAATAACTTCGCCAAATAGTCTTCGAACTACAACACTCGCCGAAGGAAATGTACACAAAGTGTTTTAGTGGTAACAAGCTCTTCGACTTTGAAGTTCATATTGCAAACACGTATTCAAAACGCTCCATTAAGTTTATTAATTGGGTTGTAATTTTAATCGTTTTAAATATTACATAAATAACCGCAATTTTGCGTATAAGTGATGTTTTACCCGAAAGAAAAATAAAGTTGCTACATACAGTTTAATACTTACATAACGTTCGGAGTCAGCGGAACTATGGCACATCTAATTGGGAATTTTGCAAGGTGGAACGAAAATCGATATAGATAAAGAGAGGGAGAAGAAGGGGATTGAGAAGTAACTGGAGCTAATTATAAAGTAAGATCTACAATTGTAGTGAAAAAAAGCCGTTTTTCAATGTTTTGATTCGAAAGATTTTGTTTTTTCCGAGAGCGATATAATGTGCTCAAATGTAATAATTTATGATTTCGTAAAGTTTGACTTAAGCGCTACGCTACAAGTAATACGTTTTTTCATGTGCTTATTTTGTTCATGGACTGAATACCTATCTTGTGGAAAACCAAACATTTACTTTGGGTGAAACAACAGTACCCGATGGATTTTAACCAGCGTTTTCTGAACATACTGGGAGTACAAAAGGTAAATGTGATTTTGCTGTCCGACGATATTTTTTTCTATTAAAAACAAAAAATATATATTTTACAATTGCACGTTGCCACTGATCACACTTCTACACGTCGCGACGGGATCACGTGAGACGTACGCTGTTTCGAGCTGCTGCTGGAACGCGACGGAATACTTACGGTGATCCGCTAGTATATTCTCGACTACTCAGTTGCGACGTGAGATGGAAAAATATTTTTAATTGTTTTTAATTAAAATCAACGGACAGTAAAAAAAAATCAACATTTTTTACTCGAAATATGCTCTGGAACCGCTGGTTAAAATTCTTTGGGTCGTGCTATTGCACCCTATATAATATCTAGCAGATCAGGAATTTAGAGTGTTCTGAGACATTTTCAAAGATTTTAGAAGTTATGAAAATAATGAGAAATGCTTTATAATGATATTAGCATATTAAAATATATCTTAATAATTCTAAAAATAATAATTCTAAAGACGTTATTTACGTATAATTAGGTCCTGATAATAGTGCAGGCGCTAGAGATAGTTGAGTATGCAAAATGTGAGGACCGAATTCCACTAATGGATTTGAGTTAAAAAAAGGTCAAAGATTAATATTGTGGATCTTGCCGGTCAATTTTTTGGTCCATTTTTGTTTTTACTCCCTCTACTCTTATTTGTAAAGGGAATGTATTGAGTACATAATATTAAATCATTTTAATGATTATTTCAGTTAAAATTTATAGTTTTTTCTAATGTTTAAAGTGAGGATGGATTCTTGAATGAAAAAGAAAACAAAAATAAAAATAAAAGTAAAAGTAATAAAATCATATTTATCAATCAAAAAAAAGATATACACTTATATAAAAAAACAGCGAAATTAAACAGAAATAAACGTAAAGTGGGCAAACAATTACTCGTTTTTATTTAGACATTCGTTATTGATACATTTACAAAGAGAAATAAAAAATAATTCTGATTTTTCGCAACTGCAAGACATTGTAAGACAATTTCCAGTACATTTACAAGGTTGTATTAAGGGGGTATTCTAGTCTAAAACCATGAATTGTAGGTGTTTTTTCAGGTGCAATAAAAAAAAAAAAAAATTTGTAGCCATTATTTTACCAAATATTTCTCAATTACCTCAAGCGGCCGGTCTATAAGGTCAGAGCGAAATGTCTGGTGTGAAGGGAACTTTTGGAACCTTAGAGTAAATCAGAACAAAATTAGGAATAAATGATATTCAATGTAGCAAAGAACATTTGGTACATGCATATTTGTATAGAGCAGGTATACATTATTAATTTTAAAAAACCTGAGTGATTTAACCAAGTCTATCAAGAAAAAAATGTACGTCGTAAAGTTAGCATATCTATACCGAAACCTGCTTTAGTACCTAGATTTGTCCGAGATTCAAAACAATTTTTCCCAATGAACAGATTTTCTATTGGAACATATTATTTTTTGCAATAATTTAAAAATTCCAGACAAAAAATAATGCAAATTTCAAAACACCATGACTCAAATTTTAGTAGAATGTTACGCTAATCCAGAGACAAATGAATTAATTTAAGGTTTTATAGTTAAAATCAAGAATAAAAATAAAACGATTTTTCAGTCGCAGATTTAACTTGTCTCTGAATTAACGTGGTTTCATTCAAGTACTAACTCGGTACATATTTCACGTAGTTGTAGAATGAAAAGGCTTTCGTGTTTCTGCGGCCGACGTTTCGTCCACTATCATCCGTGACATCAAATAATAATGTACGTTGTACCTAACAAATTCATCATTATCATTGGTTTGGTACGGAATATTTAAATAGAGTGTTTGATGGTGTTCTAGCATTTTACAGTAAATGCAGTTCCAATACCTACCGAGTAATTAAAATTACATTTGATTAATGATGATTTTATCAAAATTGTAGGAAACTTACAAAACAAAATTAATAAAGCTAAAAGAAAACAAATCGCTTTGTACACACCACTTATACAATGTATAATCAAAATTATCAACAAGTTTCGAAACATTCTTTGTCAAAATAAAATAAAAATAATGAACTAGTTGATAATTTTAATGAAATAAGCGGTGGGTACAAAGGGATTTGTTTTCATTTAATTTAAATGACGCCACAAAGAGAATTTGCGAGTACTGATGAAGTAAAATAAATTTGATTACTGAACGAAACAATCTTCAAATATTTTAAAAACGAAAAAAACATTGAAAATAATTAGAATAGTTTATGACCGAAACACAAAATTGAAATCTCTGCATTATTCAGGAGCAGCGCTTAGTTTTCAATCCTAAAAAAATCATAAAGCATCGTTTCTTAAAAAAATAAAAAAAATTCTGATTGAATTTTCCATTTTTCCGTATTTTTTTGGCATCCACTTTGGCAATCGTAAAAATAGTTATTTTTGTGTGTATTATAATTATTGGCGTCATGTACAGACATTATTTTAATATTATGGAAGATATTTGATTTTTTGGAATCTGAAATTAAATTTAAATTTAAAATGACCTTTTAGGCGGGCTTCGGGCGGTTGATTTCTGAAAAAATTTTAATAATCTTCAAAGAACATTAAAATCGAAAAAGACACCGAAAATAAATTAGGTTGTTATCGAAGCAATAATGAAACAGTATTTATTATTAAGAAAGACAAATAAAATATGGTGACTATTAATAAAATGTTTTTTTACTTAACTTTGCAATTGTTAACGTAAATGAGTAATTTTTGCACACAAAAATGAATTGTTGTTTGTCCCGTATGCATTCCTACACCATTAATCCGATTACGATGAAACTTTGGTGAGTTGATGTACACACGCCCTTGAAGGTCTCTTTACAACTATATATAATGGTGAGCTCTGGCGTTGTGAGATTATTTCCTACACCATCCATTCGACTATGATGAAACTTTGGTGATTTTTCGTACGCACGCCAGGAAGACAAGGAAGGCGCAGAGGGAGGAATTGAAAAGAAGATATTGTAGCGGTAGGGGATAGCAGATGGTAATTTTGAAAAATCCATGCTTTTCACACGGTCAGTTGACCGTGACGTAGCCTGCTTACGTGTCCGAAGGAAAAACAAAAAATAATATACCCAAAAGCATTTCAATTAACAGAATTAAATACTATCGTAATAAATAAAAAATAAATGCTAGATATCATTATAATAGCTTGTATACTAAAATAATATACCATATAAAACAAACAATCACAAGTTACCAACCGACAATCACCATGAAAGTAAGTTTTAATTATAATGATTTATTATTTAGTTCCTTTTACATACGTACTGAAACATAAATAGGAGAACGGTATTGAAAGTGCGCTATCATTGCGGACAGTGCAATGTTGATGTGTTAGATACCTTCATAATATATAATACATCGGTACCTTCGACACAGTGCCAGCGTACCGCTACAGGGTTGGGGCTGTTTGGCGAGCGGCAGAGAGTAGCAGAAATAATGAAACAGGTAATCCCGCTAATGCACGTAGACTAGATGTAGATAAGCAACGAGCTCTGTCGGTACACCGTGTACCCTGTACCTCATACTCCGCACCTCGTGCTACGGTGCGGGCCATACATGGCAAAATAATAAAAGCGTACTTGCAAAATTAACAAAATTAATTAGCCGATGTTCTTACAAACCTTCATTTTTATTCTTGGAATTGAGTAACTTACCGTACACTTACGGCTTTAATATATTACTTTTAAATTTTTTTATTTGGTATTCTATGTAAGCTTATTTACTACTTTATTAACTAGTGCTTTTAGAACCTAGTACTTGACCGTGAGTCTGATAATTATATTAATGGCACTTGTACCGCAATTCAATAAGTATTAAGTTCTATAAATAACAGCATATACCTACCTAACGTGAGCTAAACCAGGCAATTTGACTGTCCTAAAACGAGAAACCTTCCTAGTTGGACAGTCGAAGATAACTTGTAATTTACCTATTTTTTGTATCAAATAAATAAATAAAAATAAATGTGAGTGTATCAGGGTAATTACGGGTGCAAACATTTTGACATCAGTGGATGCGGATTATTAGAGGTTCACACCTGCGGATGCGGATGAAGATATTTGAATTAATGCGAATATTCCACATTTGCGTATGCGGATGCGAATATCCGTAACACCCCTGCTCCAGATCAGGGTTGTTACGGATGCAAAATTTGACTTCCACGGATGCGGATTATTGGAGATTTACATCTGCGGAATCGGATGAAGATGTCTGAATTAATGCGAATATTCCGCGTTTGCAGATGTGGATGCGAATATCCGTAACACCTCTGGAGTGTATTAGGAAAGATGTCTTCTCTAACATGGACGTTATCAATCTACCCCGGAAAATCTACCGACTAAGTCACTACAGAGTTTCCAGTCGGTGCGATTTTTGTATAACAGAATATTGAAGAAAATAAAAACACATCAATCTTTAATCACATTTAACCAAACATAAACTTACATATCCTTCACTAACCTAAGTTAACCTAACCTATTATTTTATTACTATCTGTTTTATCACTGTTTTGTTATATTGTTTCCAATTTTTGTATTAAACAAAACAATGCAATTGAGGTTGATTGGAAAGCAAACTATATTGTTACTTGTACTACCGTCACCATGACAAAGTGGTACATTGTACTACTGGGTTTTACACAGTTCTCTGTCACTGTTCTGTAAAATTGTTTCCAATTTTTGTATTAAACAAAACAATGAAACTGAGATGTTGATTGGAAAACAAACTAATTTGTTATTTGTACTACCATGTGTCATCACCATGAATTGCTGTGTTTTGCACAGTTCTGTGTCACTTTTTTGTTATATTATTTCTAATTTTTGAGTTAAACAAAACAATGAAATTCATATATCGATAGGAAAACAAACTATATTGTTACGTGTACTATCACCATCACCATGTACCACTGTATATTACACAGTTCTATGTCACTTTTTTGCTATATTGTTTCCAATTTTTGTCTATCAAACAAAACAATGAAATTCATATATCGATAAGAAAACAAACTTATTGTTACGTGTACTACCATGTACCATCACCATGCACCAGTGTATTTTACACAGTTCTGAGTCACTTTTCTGTTATATTATTTCCAATTTTTGTATTAAACAATACAATGAAATTGTGATATTGATTGGAAAACAAACTAAATTGTTACTCGTACTACCATGTACCATCACCACGTAGCACTGTGTTTTACAAGACACCTTATATAAATCGCTAAAATTGTTAAAACATAAGTAAAAAGTGTTTTACCATTGATTTTGAGCAAATAATAGAAATTATCTAAATTTTCTGTAAAGCTCCCTATCCGTTTGGGCAAAAACACAAGCACACTATCACAAGGTATAAAGCATTCAGCATTTATTCAGTTAGCCCAAAATAACTGCCGAATCGTGACGTTATTACATGACATCGAGCAGGTTTGAAATTCGGGTCAACATTACAAAACTACATGGACTTCAGATTTGTCTTCGTTTATTGAAGCAGAAACACAATTGTTGATTTTAGGTGCCCTTGGATTATATTTGGTAAGGCATAATTGGCGTCATCTTACGCAAATAATATGAAGTAAAATTTCAGATATAAGATTGCACCGACATGCAAAGCGTTGAAATTTTTTTACCTAACCGGCAGTCTCTGTGAGGTAGAAAACAAATACTGTTACATCGGACAAACAGAGTAGTAACCGGAAAGCGGCTTATTTTAATTCTTCAGCACCTGCGGCGCTACAACTTACACATATTATTCTTTTCATGTGTTGCATGAAACCTGCACAGATACATATTTTTAATTTGTTATTCAAAATAAATTTTAACGAAAATATAAAAATGAAGAACACAGAAAATAAACCATGAACTTTAAAAAATTAATCAATGTTGTAATTAAATTCACAATAATTTAAAAAAATTTCGTTGAGAGAAATACCTTCAACAAACTAGCGTAAAAGGTAACAATATTATTTTCTTGCTAAGCATATTCTGGATATTTGTCTTCATATTTTGATCCAATATAATAAATTATAAGCACTCTTGTAAGTAATGTTTTAAAGAAAACTTTGTATTTGATCTCAATATATAAAAAATAATTTTATTTATTTGTTTGTCCCTTATGTACTTCTAAACCATTCATTCAATTCAGATGAAACTTTATTTATTTAATGCGCGCATGCCCGCAATGGTTTCTATATATAATAGTGATCTCTGGCATTATGAAATTATTTGTTGTTGTCATGTACACTGGTGAGCTCTGACATAAAGAAAGTATAAAAATTTATAATAGATGGTACGCGAGTTGTTTGAAAAATGAGTGTACTTCATAAAGTTTAACAGCATATAGTAGACTATGAAAATATATTTATTATCAATTTTTTTGTGTGTTTTGGTTATGTTTTTATTCCACCCCGATTAAAATACCAATGAAACTTTCTGAAATGACTTCTCTTAAGACTTTATAAAAGGTATATAATATCCTCGATTGTGTGGATATGTCATGTTTTATATTATGTGTTATGAAATGTGTTTTCTCTCCTAGATCCATTTGGAATGGTGACAAGTGTCCAATAATTCCTTTATTGTAAAGTCTTACTTATTTATTACACGGTCAGATTTGAATATTATTCCAGTAAAATAAAGTTTTCACCATAATCATAATATTGATAATTTTATTTTTCTCAATTGCTAGTTCTAGAATAAATTGCATCCAAAATACGTCAAAACATACTTGGTGAACTTTATTTCATGTGAATACAGTGAGTAAGTGAGTAAGTAAGTGAGTAAGTGAACTGAAGCGAGTAAGTGAACTGTTCTGAGCGTGGGAATATGGCATCCTATTTGGTTTATTGTGATACTCAAGTTAGTGAGGAAGAGAAGGAAAAGAGAAAGATTATGAGGAACCTGTCTGATTTGTTAGATCGGGTCAGCAAATATGATTCTGAATGATGATCTTTTGATACGGATATTATCTACCGCTCTGATATGATATTGGTTCAATGAAGGGCTATCTGCCGTACAATCACTGCCTCTACGTTCTCCACTGTATATTTCACAACTGAAAGCTTTTGCTATTACAATTGAATTTGAAAATCGTTGCATTGGAATTCCATAAAAAGGAATGGTTAAGAAACAGATAAAGTGGCTTTAAGGTATGTCAATCAAAATTTAAGAGGGACCGAAAACATCAATTCATTATCAATCCATTGTACACGATAATACTTGTGAATTGAGGTTACCGTACCCAACAAATATCCCACAACTATTTCAGTAAGCAGTAAGGAAGGCAGTGGAGCGGCAGAGCCTCCCACCCCAGGACTGTCACTACCACGTCCCGACCATGAAAGCCTACCTGAGATACAGATTCCAGGGATGTTTTCAAACTTTTCTACTATTCTGTATAATTCACATGCGATGAAAATTGATTTTAAAGGAAACCAGATTAAAAAAAATATCTTCACTACGTTTTTTTGATGTGTTAGAATATATGTACGAACTTTTGTCCCAGTTGTAAAATGCACGCCCAAGATAAGACAGGTAGGTACATATTATACCTCTCATTTATTTTATTATATTATTATGACGGCCTCTGCAGTCGAGGGGTATCGACAAGCAATCCGACGGTCGTGAGATCGAATCTCGGCGTGCACAAGTAAATTTTATTTGATTTATTTGAATTGAATCGGTGCTTGAAATGGCTTTAGTCATGTTTGGTGATTAGATCTGAATAGCACATTCCTCTTTTCCACCTCTTTTCGCTTCCTACTAATTTAATCATTACAGCATACCCCGATTGGGGATGCCATAGTCTCCCTGGCTCCAAACGGGTCTAGTTGAAACTCTTATGGTAATGTTTACAAAAAAAAATCGATTGAAAATAAGGTCTATAAGTAAAATTTACAAAATTTTATGAAACCCCCGACACAAAAAAGAGCTGATAACCTTGAAACGACTGAACAGATTTTCATGAATTGTAGCTAAGAACCATCTCGATTACGTCAGCTTTCAAACAAAAAAACTGCATCATAATCGGTCCATTCGTTTAGGAACTACGATGCCACAGACAGACAGACAGACACACAGACACATCAAACTTATAACACCGCTCCTTGCGTCGGGGGTTAAAAATGGACGGATGATTAAAATATCTATTAAATGCTTTTCAATCTCAGATATTATTTGTAATTTTTCTCACGGCTCGTTTTTAAAAATTGACTGATTTAAGTAGATGGTAGATTTATAATGGAACCATTTTATTTTCAAAATATTTTGTTTCACTGGAAGGTTTTGGATAATTTTGATTCAAGATTCTAGATGACAGTTACTTACATCGATACACTTCTAGTTTTTTGGGTGTTTATTGAATTGTTTTGGCAAAGCGAATTTGCAAAAGCTTCAATAAGGAAGTCCATTGAAAAATATTATGGCTGTAAAAAAAAAAGTTCATATAGACCAGGGGTGGCCAACTTGATTAGACCCAAGATCTAATGTTCACTGACAAAACGCTGTGCGATCTACCCAGTGGCGTAGCGTGGGTGTCAGTCGCCCGGGGCGGAGGAAAATTTCGCCGCCCCCTTATTTAGGTACTTCAACCGCAGATTTTCAATCGCTGGGGGGGGGGGGGGGGGGTTCGTAGACATCATATTTTTTATTACGACCTCATTTTATGCCGATTTTATAACGATGCTCTCGGAAATTGAGAATGGTACCTATTTTGTAGGATATCGCATCTCGAATTTTAAAACTGTGTTTAGAACATAAACGAACGAAATTTTGCAGCATATGGCATATAAAGGCAAATGCTGCAAATGTAAAGCTTCACTCGGTACACGTTGAATCTGCAACTCGTTATTTACTTTATCGTTATATTATGAACACAAAACTGGTTTAAATTGAATCTGTACGCGGTGAATTAAAACTACACTCAGAACATGAAAATGGATTTTCTTTGATTCTGGCAGTACATAAATAGACTGCAACTAGAATTTTATAACTGCACTTCGAATAAGCGAATGTTTTAAGTAGGAAAATAATGTTTCACATAAATATGTTGAACCAAAACACGAATGCAATTGTTCAAAACATTTCTTTAAATTTGGATATTTCTCATTGGAATCCAATGCCTAGAACTGAGGATAATCTTGCTTTAAGAAATATGTCGCAGCGCAGAGTAATAATTTCTTTTTGCAATATAATGTGGTCCATTTGAAATGTATCTGCATTTTTTTTGCCATTTCATAAACATCTCTTTAATGAATGGAATTATTAAACGGATAACTGATGGATTCCATCAACTTCTCAATTTTCTTGAAATAACTAAAGGGATTTTCGAAGTCTGATACCAATATTTTAATTTCTGCTGAATACTTGTCGGGAATGAAATTGTAGATAATTTTTTTCCCTTATGATCCTTGATGTTTAAAAATTGTTATTTTTTTCTTTTCAATGTCGACTACGCTGTTTGACTTTGGAATGCTGCAATAGAATCTTTTCTGTAAGTATTTTATTCTTGCATTGCAATTCTAGATTTAATGTGCTCAGTTTTCCGGTAAAATCTGCTAAAAATGCTGAATCACTTTGCCAGTCTAAATCACGTAGTTGCTGATAATCATCATTCCTGTCTTCAAGAAATTTTGTTCTTCTGTGAATATATCAAGGCCACGAGTTTTTCCTGAAGATGATACGTCCAGCTCTTGTGCGAGTTCTTGTTCGGCTACGGGTCCGAGTTCTTGTGCGGGTGCGGGTTCTATTGCGTTCGAGTCCTTGGTCGGACCCTTGCGTCCGATCGACTGGCCTAATAACCGCGATTGACCGGCCGATCGCGATCGACCGGTTGGCCATCCCTGATATAGACCAATAACGCTGATTCTGAATATATAAGTTTTATTAAATAATATTTAACGTAGAGTTTTAAAAAATATATTAAAAAGTCAATTTTAAAACAGTTCATTAAAACGGTTCCATGCCAACTCGGAATGAAACCAACTCAGAACCATCTCAGATAAGTCATTTAGAGTGATAAAAAAATAATTTTAAATTAGCCGATAACCCTAACCTAACTTAACCTATTTAACCAATTTTTTATTTATATTTTTTTATCACTCTAAATGACTTATCTGAGATGGTTCTGAGTTGGTTTCATTCCGAGTTGGCCGGTCACCCATTAAAACACCCTGTCAAGTTGGTATTATTAAATTTGTGAGGCGTGACGTCACCGCTTCCATAAAACGCTCCAATGCTGAAATTCAAAATGGCGGCGGTCAAACAGCTGATTCCAGTTCCCTACGAAATTCATGATTCGGTTTCCTTAATATTGATTTCGATTCGTAAAGCTAAAAAAATAATAATTTCAAACAATTTTTATACCAAACTCCCGTAATAATATTGAAAAATATAATAATATAATAAATAAAATATAATTAATAAATAATTACACCTAAATAACGTTTTACTTACTGAATATGAAATTCTTTGTTTACGATAACCTAACCTAGTTCTGTCAACAATGTCATCTGTTACCACAGACAAAATCATGTACCACAAACAAACCAAAAATTATGATGTTCATAATTGCCCCTTTCAAAGCATAATTATTTATTTTTCAATAATTGAATTCCACATCAATTGTACAAAAAGACGTATTTAATAATGCTTAATACACTGAATATTTCCTACCTATTATTTTTTTTTTGTAATATAAAAAATATGGGTTACATAAATATATACATATATATTTAAAAAAATATTATATTAAAGGTCGTTCGTCATGAATACCTTATCGGAAAAGAGGAGCTCTTGTGCCTATTAAGAGAGCCACGATTCTTATTGAGGTTGTAAGTTATAATATGTTTTGTGTAAAATATTTACTTTTTACTGTAAGTTTTATTTAAAAAATTGGTTTCCATTTCTCATTGGTTTGCAAAATTCTTGATATTCTTTGTTAGTTTTTCTTTACACATTTTTATAACAGAAGCTTGCTTGAATATGTCATCGACACTTGGTACTGAAAAAAATTTAAAAAATGGTTCTGTTGAGAAGGTGGATTTTTTATTTTTTAATTTTTTTTTTAATTTAATATTACCTAAATGATGATTCTTTGCAAAACTTTTACTGAGCTTAGATTGTTTTTGTAAGATCCTCCCCAACCTATAATTCCGTAGATAAGTAAAGAATGAACAAGTGCATAGTACATGTTTTTGATTATTGTTACATTTAAAATATTTCTATCTAACAAATAAATATATATATATATATACATTTCCTTATTCTCTTCACCAGCTCTGAAATGTGGCTATTCCACGTCAGGTTTTTGATCAATGATCACACCGAGATATTTAATTTCGGAAGAAGAGTTACTTACAGGATTATGTTGTTTACAAAGTACATTATCACATTTTTCATCGTGGATCACAATATTAACTTCATGATCAGGTATTTTCTGTAAGGAAAATAAGTGGTTTTTTATTGCATTAAGTGTGAGTAAGCTATTATCAAACCATGATTTTAAGATATTAATAATATCTTCATTTGCCAATTTGTTAACTAGTTTATTAAGTATTTCAAATTTTCTATTTTAGTTTTTTTTAAAGTTATGTATAAAAATATGTTTTTCATGTGTCAGTGTATATGCAAATGTGATCACTGCAGACACATTAGTCTAGGGATATTTATAATTGTATTTTAATTTGTTTTAAATAAACCAAAATAATGTTGTATAAATATCCTGTTTGTGTCTCAAATAAATAAATAAAAATAAAATAGTTTCATCACTTCTTCCATACAAAGTGACAACATCTGTTGAAAATAACTAAAACCTTTGGCCAAATGACGTCACAGGGCCAGATGACGTCACGGTGGTTTTCGGGGGATCTTGAAAAATTAAAACTTTGACATTTATTAAAACTAACTATAAAAATAAATATGCAGTTATTTAAGTTAGAAGGTCATTATTCATAAAAAAAAAAATAAAAAAATGGACTGGAGTTCTCTATTGCAAAATATTCATGTGAAAAAAAGATAATAGTTTTGCGCCCTTGAAGAAAGAATTTTATTTCCCGGAAATTCTGAATTCATTTCCAATGCAAAATAAAAAATTGTTCAATGCATTTCGTACTAGGTTATATACGTGTGAAACATTATGCCACTACCGAATCAGCTCGATAGAAAGACTCCTCATCCAATATAATAACAACAGCAGAATTATATTTGGATACAGAAGGCACAGCTGCGCATCGACAATGTTTACGGAACTAAATAGGACTGAATGGATTCGCCGTCATAATGAGACACCATGTCACTGGAGCCAGGATGCGGCTAATGGCTTCCGACAACCCGGTGGTGACCGCAGCCTCCCAGCGACAAGCGCCACTCCTGAGTGAGCGATGGGCCCGAGCTCATTCAAGACTACGCCCTACATAATTGATTATTTATTTAATTATTATTTTTTCCCAATCTACTTGTTTTTTTTAAATAAAATTTACCATTTGTTTATGAATAATTGTAAAAAAAAAAAAAAAAATCCGTTTAAAGTATGTTTACATTGGGTTTTTCGATGCCTGTCTCACTAGGATATACCTATTGCACTATCCTCCCCATATCCTGGACTAGAACTTAATATTATTATTATCATAACTATAATTATTACAACACGTAGGTTCTTATTTAAGCATTTAACGTAAGATAAAATGATTTAAAAAATTTCTTCAAATTTCGCAAATTCACTTTGTGGCCTCATTATTAATTTAATGAAAACAAATAACTTTGTAGTTTCTTTGAAATCAATAACGGTTATACTTCACAATTAATAGATAATATTAAACAAAAAATATAAGAAAAAGTTTTTTTAGATCTTTCGTTTATCCACTTGTTGACAAGGATAATAATTGGAGAAAATTGTATTTTAAATAAAAACACTTCAAATTTCATAATTTAAAACATGCCAGATAATATCCAAACAGCTTTTTACGTCAATAACAAATTAAAAAAAATAACAAGGACGAAGGTGTTTTTTTGAACAAATCTGGGGTTTATAAATTAATTTGTAATGATTTTAACTTTTTTATATTGGGAAGACTTCTAGAAATTTTAATAGAAGAATTAAGGAACATCTAAGATGTTTAAATAATAATAATTCAGAATTTGCCAACCACATTTTAGAAACAGGTCATTCTTTTGATATTAATAAAGGTTTAAAAATTTATACACTAAAACAACGGGTATGCAATTAGATAATTTAGAAATTTTAGAAATTAGGAAAAGTGTTAATAGTAAATTAAATATTATAAATAACCAAACGTTTTTTAAAAATATCTATCTTTTAAATTTATTTTCGTATTAATACTTATATTTATAATAATTTATTTTGTTATTTAGACTTCCTGTTTTGTTTTAAAAGATTTTTATTTATGTTATTGTAATTTTTTATCCATCCTAAAATAATTTTTATATTTTATTTTATAATTTTTATGATATTTTAATTAATTAATCACCCTTCCTTTCTAATTTTTTGTCTATGTTCTAATTTTTTGTCTTTTGTAATTTTTTATTAACTTATTAAAAATATAGTTTTCGAAACATGTTCATATCGTTAATTAAATAGTGGTGTACACAAAGTTATTTGTTTTCATTAAATTAATTTAAAAAAACCTGCTAATTGAAATAATCTCAGCTATATACATATTTTTTAATACTGGAAATAATAAAATCCATGTAAAAGTATCATGATCGTGTTAAAAAATTAAAGCACTTATTACCTATAATTAAAGCGTTGAAATAAAAGATAACTGATAAAAGCTACGAGCTACGGAAATGTTCATTTCAAAGAAATAATTCAATGAGAACCACTGTTGAACGACTGATTTTGTAGACGGAAAGCACTGAGTTAACCGGCCGAATGGGAGGGTGTTGGGGGGGAGGGGGGGGGGGGGGGTTCATCTCAACCCCTACTCCCCTTCAGGTTGTGAGAACCCTGATACTGACACACGCGGACAGCGTCGCTTTCTTGTTTGCATATTAAACCTACAATTTAAAATAGTTTTCAATATAAAAAAGATAAAAACAGCGGTTTGTGTGGGAATTCATTTTCTTATCAGGAACAAGATTCAAAATAATATATCGCTGTTAGCTTACGTAAGCATTAGTATCCGGAGTCGCTCCGTGCCTCGTGGGTGATTAGCTATAATTTCTCATAGAAGCTTCATGACGCATGATCAATGTGGTGTTATTTAAAAATTACTGGATTAACTTAAGGCCTGGCTTCCCGCATTTCTACCGATCACATTTTCCTTAAGCACTTTAAGTTTTAAGGCTCTTAAAAAATATATGTTATTCTTAAAGATAATATCTTTATTTTCCCCACGTCGAAACGGCAATTATATGAAATTCCCTCGAATTAAAAAAAATCACAAAGTATGCTCAGAAAATTATTATTAAACGTTTTTTCAGTTATTTAACAAGTTTTACGAATGAAAAAAAAATAGTGTTTTTAAATGTTATTTTAGATATTCCCTACGAGATTTTTGCTCTATTTTAAACGAGTGGTGTTTTATTAAACATTTTCACAATTTTCGCTATTATCGTTTTTACATAACATTCGAATTTCCATATCTCTTTTTTTTTTCCTTCTTTTTGAGCGGGTACTGCCGGGCCTTAAATAGAAATAATAAAGAAAAAAACATAATGTATTAACGACATCCGTTGCTAAGAATTGCGATCCATGCACGATCTGTTCAAATCAAAACGTGCCCAAGTGAATTTTATTTGAATGATTTGGATTATTTCACAATTTATTCATATAAAAAATTATGGTTCCATGCCAACTGAGAATAAAGTCAACTCAACACCTCCTTGAAAAGTCATTAAAAGCTATGAAAAAAATAATTTTAAATTAGCCGATAACCCTAACCTAACGTAACCTATTTACCCATTTTTTTAAATATATTTTTTATCACTCTAAATGACTTATTTGAGATCGTTCTGAATTGGTTTCATTCCGAGTTGTCCGGTCACCAAAAATTATGTAGTAGATATATTTGCGGCACGTTCTAGAGTACTGTCAGTATTACCCTGGCGAAAAACCACAATTTAGCATAAACACGTTGCTTGAATTAGCTTTAGCCGTGTTTGGTAACCTGATCAGTTACTTTCCCAACTTCCTCTACCTCATCTCCTTCCCCTCCTCATTACCTTCAGCCTCACAACGTGCTCCAATTAGGGATGCTATAGTTCCACTGGCTTCAGATGGTTGGAAGCAGAGACTATCGTGCAGTACTCGCATAAAAAATAAATAAGTTTTCCATTATTAAATATTTTATTAAATTTGATAAAAGTTCTGCTGGTCGTAGTCAATGAATCTTCAACCCCTCAATGTGAAAATATCTTGCTTTTGAACGCTGTTTTGATATTAATTTATCGTCCCACCCAGGTCATGTTACAACTAGGGTTTGCAATTCCCTAAACCCGCATCCCGCATTTCCATGAAATTTCAGCATTATTTGGTCCCGCGGATTGCGTGATTGAAAAAAATACCAAATTTACACTAAAAACAAGCCTTACGACAGTCTTACCAACTAGTGTGGAAGAAGAAAGAGCCTTTCCGGTGCTGGGTTTTTGTGCACAAATGTTTGTCCGCCCATGGGAGTTAGGACTCTCCATAGTTCATTTCTTTTGCGATCTTATTTTTTTGACAAATTCTTCTTAAAATACTTATTACGTCACGTTTTTGTGTATTTTTATAATATTATTGTTTCTTAAAAAAAGATGATTGATTTCAAATGACTTTAAAGAGATTATGTTTTGGCAGTTTTATTTTATTATCCAACTAAAAAAATGCTTAACTACGTCAAGTTTTCAATAGCACCTCCCCGTACACACTTCGGATTGCGCCACGTCAGGCCGCCGCGCAGAAAAGTCTCGCAGTGAAATGCGCTGTAAACCGTTATTTTACTTTCGGTCTTTACTTTATTACGTGGCGGCCAAAAGTGTACGTGTGTAAAGGTGCTATTGAAAACTTGATGTAGTTACTCCGAAGTGTACGTGTAAGGGGCGCTATTGCCTTTTGATAATATAATTAGTAACAAACATAAGTCATAGATTAAAGACAAGACGAAATATTGTGTATTTTTTTAAAGATTGATTCGTTAAGTCCTCGTACTCGCAATTGTTTTACATTTTCAATGTTTTTTTAAATTTTTTATGTGTACAACGTCACAAGAGTCCCAACTTCTCCCGTCTGGAGCCAATGAGACCAAGGCATCCCCAATTCGGTTATGTTGTGAGGCTGAGGGTAGTAAGGAGGGGAAGGAGATGGGGTAGAGGAAGGTGGGGAAATTCCCGGCTATTCTAATCTGGTCATCAAACACGTCTAAAGCCATTTCAAGCAACGTTTCAATTCTGAATGGTGGTCTTACACCAGGGCGATACTGAGAGTATCTTCCACTCTGGAATGTGCCGCAAATATATTATATATTAATTTAAATGAATAAATTGTGAAATAATACAAATTGATCTAATAAAATTAATTTTCCAAGCCGGGATTCGATCCCACGACCTTCGAATTGCGAGTCAAGAGCCTTACCGCTGGACCACGCCGGCCGTCAAATTTAATACGCTAGTGTCAAATAATACAAATATACCAAATAATAAAAATAATGCTTATGAAATATTTGGAAAAGTTCAATTTAACATCCCTTATATAAATCCGCCTAAATTCTATCAAGCTTTTCCTCGGGATTTGCAAACCCTTGTTACAACCCGATGTTTGGTTCGCAGCAAAACTACCTCACTCCAGGCCAGGACACTAGACACTAGGTTGATCTGCTAATAACTATGAATAAAATCCTCCTGGTTCCATGAAAAAGCTAAATATACCTATAGGAAAAATTGAGAATGGTGGAAAAAAAAACCTAATCTAACGCAACCAAATTTAAAATAACCTAACCTCACAAATTTTTACAATTTCTTTTTGGGTTAAAAACAAATAACAAAAAAAACGCTTGGCCGTGAAAATCTAAAAACTTACCTAACCTAACATAGTATTTTGCCAAGTTTTACTTTTGTCACCATTCTTTTTTATCCGTTTTACGATCCTCGCCCATATAGCTTTCTTTACTACCATTAGGAGGATCTTATATATATAAATAGTTGGCCACATTAATCAGTGTCCCGGCCTGGGTCGAGGTAGTATTAGTCGCAGTCGGACGCCAATTTCATGGAGGAGGGGACATTTATTTGGTGTCAAAAACAGAGAATCGGCCACCCGAAAGCAACAACACGTTAAATTTCTATCTAACGGTGAAATCTGACGCTTTTTAATGTAACCGATTAAATATCTGGCTATAATAAGTCAATCAATTTAACAATGATTGCAGGGTTATAAAAGAAAGCACTAGGTAAATATGGTTTATTTCTTCAAAATTCGCAAATTCACTTTGTGGCGTCATTATTAATTTAATGAAAACAAATAACTTTGTGTACACCACTATTTAATTAACAATATCAACATGTTTCGAAAACTATATTTTCTTCGTCAGGATAATAAGTTAATAAAAACATAGTTTTAGAAACTGTTGATATTGTTAATTAAATGGTGGTGTACACAAAGTTATTTGTTTTCATTAAAAAAATATGGTTTAACTTAAATTATTTTTACGTGCTAACTGGATTGTTTTTAATGTTAGTTGGCGTAGTTGCATCAAAATAAAGTGTTCTGCCAGCACGGTAATACACGAAACAGCGCGTTTGTCACGTGATTACGTGGGATAGTGTAGGAGTGGGATCGGTGGCGACGGGTGGTTGATTTTTTTTTTCTATAAAAAAATATCATTGTCAGCAATGGAATTTAAATTCGTTGGTTAAAATCCTTCAAGTATGTGCTATTAACATTCTGTAGAGACTTTTTTTAATGTGTATTGTGTGGATTTTGAAATAGTCGCCAACTGTCACCGCAACTTATATGCTCGTGTGTGAATGGACTAATTTAATGACTACATTTTCTCTCTCCTCGTCTCCTGGGCAATTAGCATATAATTTGAAAACATTTCGGTAAAGGAAATTTGAATTGCTGTAAAAGACAAAATGTTAATTGTTCAGGGGGAGAAAAGATATTTCCTTTTTTCAAAAGTCATAACTCCTGTTTTGTAGGTCTAAAATATGAATTTCAATGTGCAATTGACAAAGAATAGATCATTTTTCACATTTTTGTAAATTCTTTAATGTCAGAATTTAATTCATTTTTAATTTTACGAACAAAAAATTGTCTTAAAATACACGCCGTAAAGAATACACTTTTTTTTGTAGAAATATTTCGACGACGAAAAAATAGATCGAAACAGAAAAAAAAACGGAGAAAGATTACATATTTGACTCATTTTCTGCTTTCTTGTCTTTAATAATTTTTTCAAGACATAAACAGTGCTTAATAATTTATTTTTCATTTAAAATTTTTCATATCGATATCTTTAGGAACTCTCCTTTATTCTGCCGTTATCAATATATCCACAACCGTTCAGAATTTAAACAATGCTAATGGATTTTTTAATAAAATGTTTATGTCTTTTACCTCATTCAATTTCATGTTCAACAAGTTCCTATACACAAAACGAAATTTTCTAATGTTTTTTAGAATACTCTTATTGCTTGAGTTTTAGTAATAAATCGCAAAAGAACGGATCAGGTGTTGTATATTTAGACTATACTATTAGTCGATAGGACGTTTACTGTCAGTTGGACGTACCGGGTTTAAAATGTTGAAAATCGTGGAATTTGTGCTTTTTCAGAACATTCCATGCTTCGTAAAAAGGTCTTAAAGTGTTGTTAATCACCAAACAAAGAGCTTCTAAGAAATATTATTTGTTCACCAAAACACGAAACGTTTTTTATAACGTTTCACAGATATTAAATTATTGGAGGTTATGTCGTATTTGGTTATGTGCTGTCTTCTAAAAGCCATCAAAGTGTACTCCATTCCCGAAGTCGTGGTAGTGATATAGCAATGATGGTTTGTTTATTTGGGCTTCCCAAGCAATGTGAAGAGAGAGTTCACTCGTCCCTCTGCAACATTTCCGAAGTTCTGCAGGACCTCGGGAGCTGAAAACGTTGGGAAGAGATTCTACTACGACCTTCAGCTGGCCAACTTAATAACTAATAAAGGTATGTAGATACTTTTCAACAATATGTACCCTTTAGTCCGGTTCTGAAGAAAGCCTGCAGTATTTCCATATTTATAGAATACTTTACCAGATTCGTTGCCGCGGTTTCCTAGATAGCACGAGGAATTACCATAATGGGCAGGAATTTCACTTGCTATAATCCTGATAGCGTAACGTTGAAGAAGTTTATCGCTATAGCGATGCATGCACTTAAGAATCCTTTTAGCTCTTATAAAAGTTGCACAATCATAATTTGCAATATAAATGCACCCCGTAACGTGTTGTGTCTTTTTCCGATCCTCGAGAATAAATAATTTAAGATGTCTTTTTGCGGGCCCTTAACAACCTTTGACAACGCTTTCTCGGATTTTCATTAGAACCTTAAAAAGTTTTCTTGTAAAAGCTAGTAAAAATGTCGTAAACTTCAGAAACAAAGGACTCAGAATCTGTGATTTTCCAGTGATTATAAAACACAACGTTTTCTTTTATGTCAACGTTATGTTAGTCTGATAAAAAAATTCGTGAATGATGATGTAAGATCAACTAAAGATGTATTTTTTTACTAAAAACATTACTGGTTACCAATGCGCACTCATAACGCTCCACTACTTAACAATTCAGACGTATAGGTACAAACAGGTTCACAGACGCTCCACAGATATAAACTCCACACGATTTTTTTACACATGGATTTATCTTTGTCTTTTACCTCAAATCATTCCGTATTAAGTGCTAAGGCGGCCTGGTAAATGTGTAATCATTTACTGGATATTTCACTTAGACATATCATTGATATAGGTCCATGTAATCATTTTTAATGTTTGTTTCTAAAATAATAGAGATAAAATAATATTAAAATAAAATTGGTAAGTAAATATTGTGTCCATGGTAAAATTATAATGTATTTAGGTTAAAATCTGAAAGTACCTATGAAAGGAATTCAAGAAAATTTAACCATCAACAATTTTAAAATAAAAATAAGTATATTAGAGTAAGGTGAACTTAAATAAAAAAGAACGATAAATAGTTAACATCAATGCAGTTTATTTCCATAAATGAGCAATTTACAATGATGACCATGAATCAATCTAAAATAAACAGAATAAATCAATCGTCATGATTATATTTTTTAACATTTTCACCCTAACACTCAACATCCATCAGATGTGTAAACAAGTCATAATCATATCATTTCTTTATATACTTAGATTTTTTTAATCGATCGTTGTTTTAAGTATATATTTTTACTAAAATCTAAACAATTTGTTTTTGAAATTCTATTAATAAATGTGTCTATTTTTATTTTCATCAACTAACGTGGAACAATAATTAAACGAATAATTCTTATTTCTAGTTGCATGATTTTTATTCATAAAATAATTATTAAGCAATATAAACGGTACTTTTATTTTTCTATGTAATATATTTATAAAACAATAACAAATATACAACTTTATCCTTTCCGCTGCATTGGATGCATAATCGGAATTTTTTTTTCCACGAAGGCATTAAACAAAATAAGAAATTTGGTCAATTTAGCCAAACTAATAGTTTTCTAAAATAGTTGAAAATTTCCATTCATGTTGAAATTGACAATATTATATATTATTACGTATCGTATTTTTTCGTAAATAATAACAATTTACATGATAAAACTTAGTAATTGGTTAGAATATTTATATTTTTGGTTCTGAAAGTACCAAAGAAAAAGTTAATAATAATTTATTAAAGAAATAAGCCTATTAAAATAATATTTTTATATTAATTTACAATTTGGCACATTTTGCGAATATTTTCATGGATTTTACGCAGTTATTTATTTCTTTAAAGGCTTATGTATTTACACGTTTTTTTGGTTGCCAAAATAAACATTTATAATTAATTACTGCGATCACCGGGAAAGATCTTCGACAAATGAACAAACGGCTTTTCGAATAATTTAAAACACAAAACGCCAAGATTTTTTTAATAAGTGTTGCGTTTGTTTATGTTAATGCATTTGACTTAGGCAATACGTATATTAAACTCGCAGTATAAATATCAAGAATCATATTTTGAACATGTTAGTGTAGTTTTTCTCATTAATATAAAAATTATGAAGGTATATAATAATATTTACATTTTTTATACACACATTTCCCAAAACTTAATGCAAGCTTACGAAGTTAGATATTATCAATAAAGTGTTGGCTTTAACGTTAAGTTATAATACTGCGTACACAATGGGTAAGTGGTAGGTATTGTTTATAGAAATCGTTCATCAGCGAATACGAAGAAGTTAGTTTCATTTTCAGAAATCAATTTAACAAATTTATGTGTGGCTTTCTGATGTTGTATTATTGGTGGAATGAATTTCCTTTCAGAAAGGCTTCAGTTTCAGCTATTTGAATTATTGAAAGAACAACTCTTTCAGGAAAAAAAACCTTCATAATATAAACCATTGCTTTAACATTCAGATCTGTTTTTTTTTTATCTTCCAAATTCGTGGTATTTATGAATTTTGCAGAAGATCTTTTGATTGAATTATTATTATTTCCGATAAACGGTGTTCATAAAAAGGGTCTACGACCTTTTGCGAACAATAAAGATTTTTTTCAATTTTCATATTGTTCAAGCAAAAAATTCATCATTTAGTGAAATATATGTAATAAACACAAAAAACACAGCCAAACCGGAACGTCGAAGATGCGCGTTTTGTATAGGCCGACCCGAAACAGACAGGCATCAAACAAATTCACTACCAACACCAAAAGAACATTGTTCATGCCCTTTCTTTGACTACTGCTCGAAGACTCGAGGAAACTGGTTTCCTTGCTGACAGAATTGCCAGAGGATGAAGCGGACTCTGCTCCATGGTTGATTTCGCGGAGAGGGCCTTGGAAACTGTATAGATTGTTGTCTGCCTCGGACTGGACCTCTCCCGAAGGCTCTTCTGAATCTAAATCTTCCCGGTCCAGGGCTGATTTCACTCGGTAGGGTAGGTCCATCTCTGTTAACAAAATTATTACATCAAAATGACACCCATGTGGTTACTGTTCGTTCTGTAAAAGTAAAGTCATATTGCTTCTCATACTAATTTTCCTAATATTATTATTTTTTACATTAGCTCCTCACATGTGGAAAATAATTCCCCTAAATGCCTATGTCATCTTTGGGGTTGTTGTGTGGAGGATATTTTTAGGTAAAAAGGTAAGCTGGTGGGGGGGGAATCGGAGGATCGGTTTGTATTGGAGTGACGGTTGTATGAATCCATCCCTCCTACTAAGATGCAAGGCAATATTTTGAGAGTCCTTGGTCAAAATGTCTCTCTCAACTAATTTCTTACGATCCGAACTGCCACGCAGTTGGTGGGCAAGTGCGTCTGCCATCAAAATCCGGGCAAACATCACCTAATGAATTCAAGCACCTCTGCTAAGTCACAAAACATAGCGAACCACTTGGGGTGACCTATGGCAGAGGTGTTGACTATCCAATAAATGCTTCTCGGGGCTGCGGCACCCATGCCCGTCTCCCAAATTGAAGGAGAATTCACTCAAGGCATTAGTTTAGTAAACTATAGGATCGTTGATTGATTCATATAAAATTCTTAATTAAAAATTTTATTTCTTTTATATATTCAATAATATTATTATTCAATTTATTAAAATAGTTTATTAATAAACAAGTTCTGCTACGAAATTATTATTACGCGTGACAGCTGTTTCGCCTTCTGAAGGCATTATCAAACTTATCTAACAGCGGTGAGTGAATTATATTATATAATATTATGTGTTCAAGCAAATTTCAAGAACTTAATTATGCTGGAAAATAAAACCATGAGTCATCATTTGGGAATAATCACATTATGATTAGAGTACATAACGACCTTCAGTCGAATTTAATCAATGCATGTAATTAGGGAAACTTTAAATATGATAAAAACTATTAATAATTACAGTCAGTTTACTCAGAAATTAGAAATTAGTCATCGTAAATACCAACGTAGAAATAATATAAATACATCGTCTGTAAGTGGCATGACCACAGTTTTATACTGCCACGCGTAATAATAATTACAAAACAGAACTTGTTTATTAATAAACTGTTTTTATAAATTGAATAATAATATCATTGAATATATAAAATAAATAAAAATTGAGTTGTACAAATTAAACTTGATAACAATAAACAAAAATATACTTAATTCTAAATGCTTCCATTTTAATAAATTTATACGATTTTATTTAAGGAAAACGATTTTATTTTAGGGAATCTTGAAACAGTAAAATTCTTACCATAGAGACGGATATTCCCCTCAGCATCCCCAATGGAGTTTTTGGAAATGCACTTGTATCCTCCCATGTCGTGTTTCTGGATCTTCTTGATGATTAGTTTCATCTGCACGCTGTAGTACGAGTTGCTGATCTCTGACATCTTGTATTTGTCGTTTGAGATTATCATCTCACCTGAGAAAAGTAAAAAGAAAAACAAATAAAGTAACGTTGTTTCCAGAGAAAGAAAAAAACATCAATAGGTTTAAAAGCTGTTGCGAAATTGTTGGTATAGTGCATGATGTATCTGGGTTGTTCTTCTTTTTAACCTATATAACTTTCACCACTCTGTCACAATTCCACCACTCTGTGACATTTTGTTTTTACTATAAATGAATCTCTTTGATTCTCAGAGGGGAAATTGTAGCAAGGGGGGAAAGAGGCTTAAAATGCCTATTGGGGGTGACAAACACAAGCTGCGTGTCGCACGACATAAAAATTGTAGAAGACAAGTTTTTGAGATTTTTAAAAATATTTTATTAAACATCATTTAAATAATAATCGCTATTACTTGATAGGTTATATATACCTTTTGGAGTTTAAAAAAATATATATTTTATGTCGTCCTATCATTTTTTGTAACATTATAAAATACATGCAAGTCGAGGTGGCAGAAGACAACTGTGATCTGTATGAAATACACTTCAATCACGAGGAGTTACACTTCTGTCACGTAATTTTTACTACAAAAATATAAATACATATTTTTTTTTAAAACGCACACACTCGTTACGTCTTTAGTACAGTAGATTTTAAAGTAATTATAAAATAATAATATTGGTAATTCTGTTGAATTTTTCTCCACTAACTGGTGGAGACAACTTTATGCAGGTTAAAAAGAAGAACGACCCATGTATTGTTTTGATTATCCTTGTAGTTTAATTTAAGCTTCTTTCAATAGATTTCGATGGGTTAGTTTGCAAAAAAAAATTCTGCTATATTCCAGATAATAGATGGCAGCTGAGTTAGTTATCAGAACAGAACCATCTATCGCCGTTCGTGTCTTTGTACGAACGGTTAGGATGACGGCTGAAGTGAAATTGGGCGGGATTCTTCAGCTTGCCATATTTAAAGTCTATCCTAGAAGTCTGTCCAGTTTAATATTCATCGTAAATATTCACGACAACCAAATAATCAAACATCATTCGAACCATATACTTATTGTGAGGTACCCAACACATCTCAAGTTGTCTTATTATTGGGAGTTAAGATACAAAACTATGGCTGAACAACATTAAAACATTAATAAAGCTAAATTTTATTGACTGGTATCCCTGAGAGTCGCTCTCCGGTTCAGTGCACGATATTGCAAATTTATTTCGGTTTTTGCGTCCGCTCAGTTTGTCTGTTTTTACCTTCCCTCTCGTGTCACTCTAGTTGTTGCGATTTTAATTTTGTAGAGAGTTTATTATAAAATATAATGTAACTTGTAAATATATTTGACCCGCATAATCAAGAGTTTTGTTTGGCAAATTTCCCCTATACACGCAGCCAGAGTAAAGTTAGCTTCTCAAAAACTGGGCGTACTGTACCGGGCCCGCAGATAGTACACAACTGCTTACCCTGTACAAATCGCAAGTGCGCCCCACGGTTGAATTTGGCAGCCACTTCTGGTCTGGAGCTCCAAAATACTTGAAAAATACCCTCGACTCTGTGCAGAAACGGGCGGTCCGTTTGATAGATTCTCCCATCTTAACGAACGGGTTGCAATCTTTAGAGCACAGGCGTCGGGTGGTAATGCTATCCATGTTCTACTGGTATTTCAATGAAAGATGCTCTGAGGAACTAGCGTCATTGATCCCTTCGGCACCGGTGCATAGTCGGGAGACACGCCAAACGCGCGCCCAACATATGTACACGGTTGACATTTGTCACATGAGAACGGGTCGTTTTTTCGACTCGTTCTTGTGTTCAACAGCTCGGCTATGGAACGATTTGCCGGCATCTGTGTTTCCTCCCTCCTACAACATGGGTCTCTTCAAGACCAATGTTCATTCCTTCCTCTCCTCATAAAGACCACACAGCATCCCAGATGACATAGGCCCTGAGGGGAATTATTTTCCTCAAGGCCTCCTGTGAGGAGTTAATGTAAAAAAAAAAAAAATCTCGAAATTTCAACATTTCTTTTAAGAAATATTTTTTCCCATTGAACGTCGTGAACTAATGTAGCATCTCTTATTTTTTAATGTCAATGAAAACTAAAACAAAACAAACAAATTTCATCATGTTACGTAGCTCACCAGCAAACAGATTTTTTTTTATATAAATGTGCAGTTAACATACAGCAGTATTTTATACCTACAAATTTTGTAACATAAAAAAAATTAAATTACTTTACAGAATTAAAAGAAGTTTCTCGCTTTAAGATTTGTAGATCTGAAATGAATGCGAACCGAAGGTAAAGCAAAGGTTCGTTTGGCTTTGAACAATTTTGAACACCACTCTCAATCTAGCTGCGTACAAAAGGAAGAGATTCGTAGCGTTCCCGATACTCGGAGCAATAGCTCGATCGTATCCGATGTTAACTAAATAATTGCGTTGCCAACCAATAATACCGTGAGGCAACATCAAACATTGGTAACTCCCTGCGAACTTGGCAAGTATATTGAATCCCCGTGAATTATGTGCCAACGCAGGTTCAGATACATGTGAAAACGACTGTAATATAAATAAATTTATCTCATTTGAAATGATGGATCGATGGAAAGGAAGATGAAAGACGAAAAAGTGATTAATTAAAAATCTTATTAGAAACTTGGGTTAACATGATCTAAGACGTCCTATGAACAAATATGTTACTTCAAGTTAAATCTTTAATTTGGTAGATATGAATATTTCGATTTGGGAGGCGGTTATGTGCACCTCTTTCCCGGGAACCAGTCATTGGATAAGGGGGCATCCATTAATTACGTAAACTTCAATGTACACCCCTCTCCCTTAGGGAGTTTAAGTGATATTTGGTGGGACCCCCTACCCATCACGTGAGACTTACACTACATTTATCAAATTGCTATATTTATTTTCACAAAGATATTAGACATTAGATTTTTTCAGCCGGCAAAATGAGACTCTTCAAAAGAAGTGAAACAAATTAATTTTTGATTGGTGAGATTTTACTGAACCTCCCCCCCATTTTGAGCTCACGTAGTTGATGGATGTCCCCTAACAAACATCATGAGTGACCATGAGTTGCCCAAGTGGTTCGCTTGGTGATTTAATTTGGTGATCACGAAGTTAGATTTGTAAACCTACTAGACGGGCCGGATCGGAAAAAACCGGTTGCAGGAGACCCTTTCTTCAACCGGACCCTCTCGACCGATTGCCTCGCACCGCAGTTGGGAGGGATGATTCATACGTCCATTACTATTTGACACGCTGACCCCCAGATTCCTACCCACTCCTCTTACACTTTTCCTTCATACGTAAAAAAATCATTTTACACAGCATTCCCAAATATGATAAACACTCTGAGGGAAAATATTTTAATTTAAATTATGTTAGAAGTGAACTTCGAATAATTCAACTTCGACAAAAGTTAATTTCCATAAGTATAAAGTATACTAATACTAAAACGTTTTATAAATTCCTTTCCCTAGTTCACAAAAGAGCGAATGTGTGAAATTAAAACGCGAAAAATGCCCAGTTCGACTAAATACACTGGCAAGCATTTGACAACGGGAGTTTAACGGATATATGTTCTTTTCCAAAGAAAAACAACATTAACCTAATAACACTTTACAAAACTCTTCACTACCACATAATAATAACCAATTTAACTTAGATTTTTTTCATCACTTTTAATGACTTTTCAAAGGAGTGATGAAGTGCCACAATGTTGAGATGTCCAGTCACCAATAATACTCAACTTTTTAATAAAACAACAGATAACTCATCAGCTAAAGTAAAAGATAAATAGATTATTGTAGATGATGTTATAATTTTTTTAAATTCAATTTATAACAATAGGCCATTTGCATCACATTTTTTCCGGCTTAGGCAAATATTCTAAGAAATTCAGTATATTTTATTTAATTGTATTTTTGAAACCCTGGCGATTTTTTGAAAATTTCAATCCTAAAAATCGAACCATTTTTTATAAACCGGAAAGACGGGACATAATTTATAAAGTACCTGTAACGAACTTCGCACGCAATAAAGCAAGTGAATTTTATGCTACTTCTACACCAAAACCAACCTTCCATCTTCGAACTCCAAAATGCCGGACATCGAACAGCTGATTCGGCGCTGTATCTTATCAGTTGCATAAAATTGTGCAGGCGATGCTTCAGTTTCAATAATATTGATTTCGATTCGTTGAGCTGAAAAGATTATAATTTTTAACTATTTTTATCCGCTACATTAATGTTTTTTACGACTCTCCCGTAATAATATTGCGCGGACTGATGTGTTGGGCCAAATCGTCCATACGTTTGCAGTTGGAAGTTGGAAGCTGGCCCCAGTGTGGCCGTACCATTAGTGGCCGTCCCAATATACAAAGTGTTGCAATACATAAAAAAAAAATAGTGTGGAATTTTACAAAATTAATTGAATATTACCGAGACGGAACATTTCCATGTAGTGACGTCAAGAGCCCAAAAAACGGATATATTTAATAAAAAATAAAAATTTCTAAAAAATTTTAGTAACATTTTCGTATTCTTAGTAGAAAAATCTCTCTACACGATTTTTTCCAAGTCATTATGAAATTCATGCAAGTGGCCTATTACTATGGAACAGAATGAAAAATTCTTGTTTGTATTTCCAGAGTCGTAAAAAAATCCGCTATTCAACTGGCTAAATATTTTCAGCTAAACTATTCACATCTTGAAAACCTATCACAAGAAAATAATAACCAAAAACATTCTGTTTGTTTCATCTCGTTCATATTTAAGCACGCAACCCAACAGAATAAATGCAGACCCGTTGCCAAAAAAAACCTCAACTTACGCCAGTGCGGAAGAGAAACCAAAACGTGCAATGAAAGTAAAAGTCAATCGGGCTTTTATTATACATGTAAAAAATTTTTTTTCTCGCCGACAGAGACATTCAAGTGTGGGCAATTTGCAGGGGTGTTAATACAAAACCACGGGGAGCTGTTTCAGTTCATTAAAAGCGAACAAAGAAACCACAGCACGCGCGGAGCTCATTTTATTCCTTCTCATCAGGCGATTCCCTGAGAAAAGTATCGTAAAAATGCGCAAACTTAATAAATAAAGAATGGGAAGAGCTCGCAGTGGTTGGGGCGCGGGGAAGGCTGAATTTGAATGTCTCAAGCTTAATTTGCTGTACAATCGGTAAAGCGGATTAGTAATGCAAGGTTGTTGTCTTACTTAAAGTTTTCAATAAAATAATTAAGAAAATAAGCAACAATGTCACAAGAAAAACTAGGTTTTATTATATTTCGAAAATTCGATTCGCAATAACAGATTTTGTATACGAAAAATATAAACAACAGAAATGATGATCAATTCAGTTCAGGAGAAGAACGTTGTAAAATTGTATTATGTAGCTGATGATAACTACAATAGGATTTTGTACTTGAGTAGTTACGATCTGTAGTTGACTACGAGTCCGAAGGTCGCTGGTTCAAATCCCGGTATGTACAATAAATTTGATTCGAAATGTTTGAAACAATTTTTTTATTTATAGTAATACATTGTCGTTTGCGAGTGATTTTCAAAATCGCCCTGATGTAAGACCACCATTCAGATTCGAAACCGGATAAAACAGCCGGATACTTTCCCACTTATTTATTCCTCCTCTCTTTCCCCTCCCCCTTATCTTCTGCATAACAACATATATACGGTTGGGAGCAGTTATAACTCTTGTGCGACATTCCCATTAAAAAAATGAAGAATGATTTGTACAAGATTAATTGTTTGATAACCAAGCGGATAATTGATGAATGACTTACATGACGATGCACTTTATAGGTTCAAAATCTACGCGACTTGAACGAGTGCATATCCGGGCTGCTTACCCCGAAGATAGCCGAGAGCACCAGAAAAAAAAATTAGATTAAAAATTCACTTTACTTTACTTAGTTCTTTAATTGAGTTCGATAATAGTTATTATCCTGACGAAGAAACTCTCGGGTTCAAAACGTGTTGATATTTTAATTAGATAGTGGTGCTTCAAAAAGTTATTTGTTTTCATTTAATTAAAAATGACTACACAAAGTGAATTTGCAAAGATTGAAGTAGTTAGATAAAGTTCAAAAGTTTCAAATAAAGATCTACGTGTATAGAGCTGTAAGATCCTTGCCCCTAAATCCTAAAGTTAAAGTTTATTAAAATAGTAAAGGAAAATAAAGAACTCTCTGAATTTGTTTAAAATGATTTTATATTTTCAAAGTTAAATTGTTTTTATTGAAAAAAGTTTATTAATTCCCGTTGAAATTGTTTGAATTGGTATAACATTTAAAAATTTAAATTGTTTTTATGTAATTATTTTAACATCTTCTACTAATTCAATTTACTCTTTGAACGTATGAATATTTTCTAAATTTAATTTACTGATTTTAAAATTATTTTTATAGGTGAGCTCCAAGCTTGGAGAAAAACTGCTGTGTTAAGAAAAAACACAGTATCTTCTTTGAGACTCAAAGAGGACGGTACGGGTTTACTTACCATGTATAAAATAATATACAATCTCTGTAAACAAACAATATGCTAAAAAAAATAAAATAATATAAACTTATGTTTGCCACAGTCGCTCTATCTCGGGAACCTTTGCATCTCATAAAATAAAATAAAAACTGTTTTTTTTTTTTCAACCGCGTGGCTGTGGCTGTCTTACCACAAATACCTTCTGGGAATGACTGGCTGTTGGTAAGCGAGGGCGCAAAGAAAATTGAATATTAATAAATGAAATCCACACGAACAACGGATTCCTTAGAGTGCAGAGTGACCCGCTGATTTCTTCCACCCGGTCCCGTCATAGTATTTTCGACGTGTTCCTTTATCGATCATAGAAAATTTTATAATCAAGTACCTACGCGCAAAATAAAAACTTCTCAAGTCAGTCTAAGGAATTCGTAATCTTAAGTTTTCTTTGTAATTTGAGTTGGCTTTTGTTCCCTCGGATTTCAAATTGACGTCGAATCAGTGTTAATACCTCGCATCTTAGCCTCTGAAGTTATATTTATTTTTAAAAAGTTGATTTTTAATATGAGCTAAACTTTTATCTTCATATTATTTTTCATGCCTTATGATAAAGTTTGTGAAACCAGATCTTTTCTTGTGGATAACCATTATCATATAATAATCTAATGCAGTGCGGCAATATACATATATGTATCACAACTTCCTACTGCATTACCTACTTTCATACGGCATGTTTCAATGATTAATTTGAAATTGCATTTGACTTCTTAAAATGAATTTCCTGTGAATTTGAAATAAAAAAAAATTACATGTGCAGAGAAAAAGATGTCCGTGATTTTATAATAGAATGCCCCCCTTTTCGATGACCCTGCGCAAAAAAAATATTAAAACTTTTTATATGTTATTTTATTTCGAACGCAAAACTTGTTGTCCTTTCTGTGTAAAAACAATAAACAGGCGTGTACACGATAAAATGCTATTAGTCAGCGATGTTTGGCAGGGACAGCACTGTCGAAAGTGAATAAATAAATATGGGTCAAATGTATTTGCGCGATCTAACGAAAACAGAAAAAAAAACCCTTTTAAATACTTATTTGGGTTTTAATGTCATATAATTAATATTTAGGGAAGCCGGTGGTCTAGCCCCCGTAAATTCGACGAGTTTTTTGAATTTAAAAAAAAAAATGACAACAGTGGACAATGCTATTCAAACTTTATAGATATATTAAATCACTTTAATAGTATGCAAAAATATTATTATTAAAATAAAATTGAAATTTTAAGTAGTTAAAGAACTGCGCTGAAGTTGCCCTCCTCATAAACCTCACCTTGGTGGTGGGTTCAGTTTTGCTCTTTCACTTATCCGTAAACAAAAACAAAAAAAAATCTGATCTGTACGAGTGTAGTTATTGCAGGAACCAGAATAAAAAATAAATTTTAAAAATTTACAAAATGGCGCGTTGTTGAAATTTAAATACAGAAAACAGACTGTTTTTTCATTATATTTTGTTTGTAAAAAATAAGAAGTATTCAACGTAAAAACTTTTTTTTAGTTCCTGCGATAGGTATTGGTGTACGGAATAACAAAGTAAAATTTGAGGCGAATTGGCCGCGTAGTTTTTTTTTTGCCTCACACCATGCAGAAAAAAATAGTTTTTAAATAAATGAGTTTGAAGTTTCGCCCGGCCCTATTAATTTTTTTTACATGTTTCTGCAAAATAGGTTGTAGAACTTTTAATATCGTCAATACCATTATAAAAATTTTAAAGTATTTTTTTAAAGGATTATACTTTCGAAATATCGAAATTTTAAATATTTTTTTTTTTAAATTCTAGACCACCGGCTCCCCTTAAGTTATCTTTCTTTAAACACGCCTCTTTCTATAAATTATAACAATAGCACTTCATTATATATCCACATTATTCCCATAATTATCAAATGTTCGTGTCAGTTGGGTATATACATGAAAAAGAAATGCAATCCAAATGCGCTGAGTACCATCTGGTTTATTCAATACTGCGTCAATCATATCATCCTTGCATCTGCCACACCGTTTCCAATCCTCCGTGCATTTATTCGGCAGCACACATTCCCCCTGTTAAATATTAATTGAATACCTGCACACCGCGTTATTATGAAATCTTATTTCGCCCGTATTGGAGCGGCGAAACAGGCAGCGGATAAAAAAGGCCTCGTCGGCATGCCCATGTCGGCTTAAAACAATTTGGTCGGATGTCTGGAGGGGTGGATGGCGGGCGGAAACCTCCCCTTTTCCACCCTTCGGACGGTGGTAGCCAGATATTAAATTTAAAAAAGGTAAGCGCTTTGCATGGTCGGGTCTTGAAACATTTCTGTACTTGGGCGGATGACCAAGACAGGGCTTTGCAAGGCTAGGTTGGAAGCCAGTGATAAATTAAATTGGAATTAATAAAAAAATTGTAAACCAAAATTTAGCTCCTTTTGTACGTTTCCTGCCGATGAATACGCTTTCTCGAATGGGCGAGCAGGTAAAAAAGTGCCGAAAGATGCAATGGAAGAACTTTTGCTTAGAGGATACACAAACAATATAATAATTACACCTGAGAAGAACAAAGAATACTGGATACCGCCCTTTAAACCCCATTGAATCAAAGAGATTTCTAGAACCATTAAACCACTAGAGCTGGTTGTGCAAATCATGAAACCGAAGAGAGTGGCATAGTGAGGTGACATTTATATATGAGTCGATTAATTTCTAAATCCGCTATATCAACTTTCACTGATTCTACAGCGTAAATAAATAATTGTATTTTATTTTTTTATATAATGAATCGAAGTAATATAAATTCGAAAGATGTTCATTTTTCATTGTGTGTCAAGCAATATTTAAGTAATTTCGATAAATAAAATGGATATAGCGGATTTTGATACTCACTTCGTGATTTACTCACGATATAGAGGCTTTTGAAACTCAACTGACCTGGCGCGGGTGTTTCTAAACCCGCCACCTTGGCAAGATGATGCTGATGATTGGTCGAATTCCGATACAGAGGGTTTTGATAGTAACCTTTTGAATGATATAGTGCGTTTTGTTTCTCACTCGCAGTTTTAACATGGTTTTTGATGGTGATAAGGGAAGTAAGAACTAAATTTTAAAATCGCAAAAATGTGAACAAGATGTAATACTCAGGTCGATTTGGCAAAAAATCATAGAAATATAGAAATTATAGGGCTCATAATAGAATGATATATTATATTATTATAATACAGTATACAGACAGTGATTGATGACGATATATACAGACAAAGGAGTGCCAAAAAACGCAATGGAAAAATATTTTGCTTAGAGAATGCACAACCGATAGAAAAATGACATTTGGATAATATTGGATACCGCCCTTTAAAACCCAATGAATCTACAAGTTTTCTAGAATTATTGAACCACTACAACTGATGTGCAAATTATGAAACCGAAGAGAGCGATATATTGAGATGGCATTTTTCTCTTAGTGTATAGACGGTAGTTGATGACGACGAAGTAAAATACAGTTTTTTTTTATGTTCCAGTGATTTCTGTACACAACCAAATCTATAAGAATGATTTACTTAGCTCACCAAATAATGGGCCGCATTGAACTAGAGAAACGCTTTAATTGAAATCTATAATTCATCTCTCATCCATTCCTTTTTACAGGCCACAATAAACAAATTGAAAAATAATTTGTACAACATTTTATCAAGATAAATAAATAAAATGGAGTGCTGCATCAACAACGCCGTTATATGAAATAGATTTTTTTCCTTCATTATCGCTGTTTACAAAACCGCTAATATTATATTTCTAACCGTCCAAGTCTAAAAAATCACCTCTTCAGTGAATAATGAAATACGCGCCTGGAAAACCATCTCTCCATTGCACTATGGATTCCACAAGATCCATCGCTTCACGATTCCACCTGGTATTTAATTTTCCTGACTTTGAGATTTTTTATGAAATTTTGTCCGCTGCTGCACTATTTCGTTCCGCACGTACCTTAATTTCATCTGTGAAAACCGCGTGGAACAACAAAGGCTCTAGGGGAAGTTGGCGAAGGCCTTTGGGTGAGAGGGGTGTCAGTGAGGGTGGAAAAAAGGAAGAGGGGAATGGGTGTGGGGAAAGACTGAGCAGAAGAAAAGTGGCTTCATTATTTGATTAATATTAAGTAAATTTTAAAGCAAGATGGAAGGAGGAGTTCAGATATTTTTTAAATATGTATTTTCCGCAAAAGAATTTGTAATCTCATATGCTGAGATTACACACTTTTGCTATATATTTAAATAAGTCTTTGTAAATAAAGCAATAAGCTGTATGTAATAAGTATGGATACCGCCGCTCCGGAAACAATTTATTGGTTAAGTGGTTGGCTACGTTTGATGACTCAGCAGAGATGCAAGGGTTCATGGGGTGGATTTGTTTAAGCCTTTGCCTTCCTACTGTATCGGAGAGACTGGTTGTGGGAGACCTAACCTAGATCTTTCCAGCCGAACCGTCGACCCATCGCCTTACACCGCAGTGGAAGGGGTGGATTAATACGTCAATCGCTCCTGGGCACACTGATCCCAGATTTGTACACATTCCTCATTCCTTTTTCTTCCCAGAAGTTCCTCTTTTCTATTTCCCTAAGACTAAGACTATCCACAAAGCATCCTCGAAGATAACAGGTCCTGAATTATCTTTTTTCTCAGGGATTCCTGTGAGGAGCTAATGAATAAAGAGCTCGATTCCACAAAGAAAAATCCCTAACTTCTTATTTGTATTTATTTTTAAATTCTTCAATTTAATCAATGTGTCCACCTTGCAGCGTATTTGAGTACATTTTATAATTAAAAAAAAATCTTTATAAATTGTTTGAATTTGATGAATTGAAAAATGAATAGCTAGCCTTAAAAGTAGTTAAAAATAAATGCATCGGAAATGAAAGAATTTTGTTGCCATGCTTTTAATAATAATTAAGCGATTTTTTGAAATTGGTACATAATATATCCTACCCCAAATTTTTATCGATGAAATTTAATCTATCTGTTAAAAAAAATACCAAAAAGATTTCATTTTAGTAATAAAATGGTTTAGGATGAATTTTTTCAATTGTTTTCAGCAATTGTTTTAATTTTTTAAAATCTTTAAGAAAAAAAAAATTGGTTCATTTTTAATACATTTTCGAATAACGGTAAGCCGGTAATTACTAGATAATAAGATCCTATGATTACGCAGTCGAAGTAAAAAAAAAAGAGAGTGAGAGATAAAAGACGAACGTCGAAAAATCGTCACTTAACACCAAAACTTAAAGTATTGACAATCGAGTCGTATGAAATTCCCACAACAACTTATCTACTTATGAAAACACGAAAACGATTAAATAACTTAATTATGTAGGCTGTGAAATCATGTGTAGGTTTCATTTTAAATTATTATTTTATAAAAATATGTGTGTAGTAATTAAATTATCTCAATTGCCAAAAAATATATTCTGAAGCCGGTAAAAATCACATATTTTGTAAATATATGAAAACCCGTGTCATATTTTCGATTCCTTGTGAATCCGTCGACTGTATGTTGTAGGACTGTAAGCAAAAAAGAAACTTTAGAAATATATAGGTGAAATTTTCTTTACCAACTTATGAAACCCGCTTGTGTATTGCATTTAATAAAAAAAAACTTATCCCTTTTTACACAGATTTTCCATTAGTAGTTTATTTTCTCAATTTTTCAATCGCCATTCGAATCGCAGCCCGTAACACGTTTGCCTTTTTGTAAGGGAGCACTTCCACCAACCGTGTTATTGACAGGGTTTTCAGGAAGTACATACTTGACTACATAATAATATTATTTTTATGTAGTCAAGTACTACATTATATTGTAAATATTACTACATAATTATAAACTATTACTACATAATTATATTGTAAACATATGTATCCACTCATATGATTGTAATTCAAATTCATATCCATGTAAACCTGATTGTTCTACACTTACTGTTAAAACCAACGTTAAATACCTGGGTGTAATTATAGATAGCAACATAAAGTGGAAAATACAAATCAGTTCAACAGTTGAGAGAATAAGAAAATAAATGTATTTTCATCAAAATTCGAAACATTTTAAATATTACGATGTTAAGAACCATTTATTTTTCCTTAATTCAATCAGTGCTACAATATGAAATTGTTGGTTGGGGTGGTGCCTTCAAAACTTCTCTTTTACCTTTGGAAATCATTCAAAAAACAATAATAAAAATAATTTCAAAAAAGTCATATGATTACCCCACCATTAAACTATTTCAAGATTTTAAAGTACCTTCACTTCACATTATTTATAAAAAAAATACAATTTTAGAAATACACAAAGATTGCTTCAATAATGAGAACCGTACTCATTTTTCAAAAAGCATTAGAACAAATATACTTGGCTCTATGACTGTCCCACGTTGTAACACCACCACAGCCCAACAATTCTATAAATATACTGGAGTGAAATGGTTTAACCAATTACCAGTTAATCTAAGATTGGAAACTAATTATAAAAAATTCAAAAAATCAATAAAAACACATTATTATGACTACATCTTATAATACTATACTTCTCAACACAATTGTAGTATACGGATATCCTTTTTCTTTCTTTATTTTTCTCCTTTCTTTTTTGTTACCTCCTCAACTTCATTTCTGTTATATTCATATATGTATATTTTTATATATGTATGTGTACACATATGCATATGTTTTTATATATGTACACATGCCGATAACATTTTGTATACGTATATATATATGTAGGTATGTGTGTATATCTACGTGTGTGTATGTGTATACTTACATATATGACCTTTTTTTCTTATTTCACTGTTAAATTCCTATCATTTGTTTTACAAATAAAAAAAATTACAATTTTTTTCTTTGTTAAATTGTGCTTTACATTCGTTTTCTCCGCCTTTTTTACTCGAGCGCTGCTCTAAAAAAGGTGTAATACTTATTAATTAATGTATTTTTAAAAGAAAAACTTTATTTAATTTATAAAAACATGTAACCTCTGTACCATTATATTCAATAAAAAAAAATTGTTTTTATAACACACAAGAAGGAGATTTTAAAGTCAACACGTACTTTTTAAAGAGTTACTTTGAATAAAGTAGCGGAAAATCACTAGTACCAAGGCTTAAGTTTTTTTTCACAGTTTTTTTTTAATGTAAAACAAGAAGAATTAACGAAGAAAGCAAACACTTTGTGGCTTGACATTATACAGAATGAAACAAGTTCTTTGTTTAAAACCACTTTATTTTAACTTATATCCGTCGACCGGTTTGGTTCAGCCATCTTCAGGACAAAAAACATTTACACTGTTTATTGTCCTGAAGAAGGTTGAGCGTAAAAACAGTTTATTGTCCCGAAGAAGGTTGAGCGTATAAATGGTTTATTGTTCTGAAGAAGGTTGAGCACAACCGGAAACGTCAACGAATATAAATTAAAATAGAGTGGTTTTAAACAAAGAACTTACTTCATTTTGTAAAACAAGAGTTCCAAAGTCCAGAAACAGTGGGACTTTGGCACATTAAAAACCCGTTCTGTTAATACATTAATTCTAAATTTAACATCTATTGCTCTACAATTTAAAATGTTAAATAATACACGTGAAAATAAAGAAAAATCTATTGACTACTCACACAAACGAAGCCTACGTATATTATTGCAAACGGAAAATAATCGTCAGTTTTATTAAACTATTTTATTAAACTATTTTGTTTTACCACGTTTTTAAACTATTTTGTCAACAATAAAAAAAAAAATACGAAATCAAGTATAAAATAATAAGTTCTCTTCGTTACGTTAAACATTTCCGCCAAACTACTAGCCTTAATCATAATATTTGTTTAAGATTGTGAGAGACTCAAAAGAAAGACTTTGTGAAGTTGTGGAATAAACTTTTTTTTTAACAAAAACCCATTGCATTCCAAACCAATGCAAATTTCCCGATGACCCTGTATTATACAGCATTGAACGTAGGGAAAATGGAATAATAGTATGTATACACTACACAGTATATTATGCCCATACGGGCTGATAGAGAAACGTCGAAAAGGGAGATGAAATAGTGGATATAAAATGCTCATTCTACTATGGAATTCAATCACATTTATTAAGCAAACACACATGTGAATGCGACAACTGTGCCAATAAACAGAATAAAACTAAAAACAGTCTGAAAACGCAAGGCCTTTTTCGAGGTTGTTGAGCTTTTTCATATAAAAAAATATTTGCATTTTGAATAAACAATTTTTTTATTATAATAACAACTAGTATAAATGTATTAAAGCAAATGTGTTCCTTTTCACTAATCAGAAAATTAATAAAAAATATCGAATTAACCCAAATTAAGACCGAAAAGAGTCAGAAAGGTCAAATCATTTTTCGTAAAGTTAAAACTTCAATAAGGTGTATTGTTCTTGCTTGCCAGTTAATTTTATTTTCAATTTGGCGGAGAAATAACGCGATGAATTAACAAAAAATTCGGCTAGCTTAGGAAAAGGAAACGCCTGTCTCGACACAGGAAACACTTCAGTGAGGAGGGCCTAGTACTAAGTTCACCCCATATCATTAGAATGTAAGTTCTTTAAATGATGTAATATATGTAGAATTTACCTAATTTACGGATAGAAAAAAATCGTCGTAGAATCCACGATGACAAAAGGACAGAGCTACTTTTTTAAGTATTTAAGTTTTTGCGATCGATATCAATTTATTTATTTATTAGGCTTAAAATCGACGGTCCCGAAGAACAATGTCGTATGTGCAATTTTGTAGTTATGCAATAGAGCCGTTCAAAGTTTTGTTTTTGTTTTTTTACTGTTTTTGATATAAAAAATTAGAGCACATTCCATCCGAAATTCCGATTAAATCAGACTTTAAAATCAACGATAAGTAGGTAAAATAAACCAATAGCACGATTTTCAATTTTTAGTACATACGACATTGTTCTTCAGAGTATGGACTCTTCTTGTGGTCTGATATAAATATAGATTTTTATTTACACTTACACTTATTTACACTAATACTTATTTTATTATTAACATAATCCTTACATTTTGTTTTATTCGTTTTTCCATATTTTTTATTTATTTTATTTTTAATTTAATATGACGCATATTTATTTACGCTGTGAACAATCCAGTGTTTTTGTTATTGTTTTTGGGGTGTTATGCCGTGTTTCGCTACCTCCTTCTTTAGCCAACGTTTCGGACAGCGTTACAGTGTCCATCATCAGGGCAGATGACCAAATGATATTGGTGAGAGTGTTTACTTATGTGTGTCGAAGCGATACCGTGCAGCCAGCTCCATTTCTCTACGAGCTGAGAACATCAAGACGGTCTTCGGAACGACAACTAAAATCCAAGACCTACTGAGGTCGGCAAAGACTAAGTTTCCTCTGGAAACAGATGGAGTATATAAACTCAGCTGTTCCGGATGTGACAAGGTCTATGTAGGCCAGACAGAGCGAACGATCTCCAAAAGGATTTCGGAACACTTTCGTGCTTGTAAACTTGGTCACCCTGACGAATCGGCAATCGCCGAGCACTTAATCGAAACCGGCCATTACTTTGGATTTGTTCCTGAAGTTCTGGGAAGACCCAAAACCTACAGAGCACGCCTAATTACGGAGGCAATTGAAATCCATAAAAACCCCATCAATATTAACAGAGACGACGGAGCTAAGCTCAATAGTTCTTGGTATCCAGTAATTGACGGCTTCACCAAAGCTAAACGCAAAAAACCATGCTGAATTTTTTCTAACACCAGCTCGTAGAGAAATGGAGCTGGCAGCACGGTATCGCTTCGACACACATAAGTAAACACTCTCACCAATATCATTTGGTCATCTGCCCTGATGATGGACACTGTAACGCTGTCCGAAACGTTGGCTAAAGAAGGAGGTAGCGAAACACGGCATAACACCCCAAAAACAATAACAAAAATAATTTTTGGCCGTGAAAACCTAAAAACATACAATCCAGTGTTTGTTTAGTTCATTTTGCAAAGACTTCATTTACTCGGTAATAATTATACCTCTATAGACGTTTATCGTCATCAATCGATGTCAAAATTTAAACTCAGTATATTAGAACAATTAAAATAAAGCTATTAATATCATGCACTATACAGCACCTTTATCGAAATATTATTGTAGCTAAGTTTCGATAAACATGTAACAAATATGTAAAATAAAGGTTGCTAATTACAAACATAAAAATTGACAATCTTATCTTATTTCTCTTTATAATTAAAATAACTATCTCACATTAATTTACGTGACCATATATTCTATTTTACCTGCTTTGTGTCATATTTGGTGTTATCTATATTTTGTTTCTTATATCTTATGTTTTCTTTATTTTGTTTCTTATATTTATATTATGTTTATATTATATTATGTTATTTCCTATACTTTACCAAAAACATGTACTGCACTTTATGTAAAAGCCCTATGGGCGTTTAAATAAATAAATAAATTTTTTTAACCTGATGTTTTCTTTCTGTCTTGTGTTTAGATCTTTGTAAAAGAAAAACATAGCTTCTTTATGAGCTAGTGTTTATTTAAAATGTTAACCCGTCAGGCGTATTTGTTCGCTTTTCACAACAACTCATATAGGTTTCATAGAAATCCTTGTGTCTCCCTTACTATAATAGTGAGAAATATGATCTAAACGGTGTTAGAAAGAGAAAACGCCACGCTTAACATTCATATCTAAAAATTAGCCACAAAATAAGTAAAAAGTTCATCTTAATGAAACCATAATTTTGATTCAAATTTGAAAAAAAAAATAACTTTGGGAATTTTTAATTAATTATTTTTACACGGAACGAAAAAAAGTACATAGAAATGAGATAAAGTGAATAAACTCTGAAATTCCGAGAAGTTTTTATTTTAAATGTATCATAAATTTAATACGATAGAAAATTATTATTAATGTATGAAATTTTGCTGAAAATCATCACTACTTTTATACTCTCTTCATAGATGGATAAGGAACACATTGCTACTACATTGCCACTTCTAGTGCATGCCCGGTCTCTCCTAACACAGTTGTTTAAGAATATCTTTTCCAAAGCTTTGTGACTGAGACGACAAACTGAACGTCTTCCCTGTGGAGGCGCCGTTAGAATGTTGATCGATAGTCGTTCAGCTAGCATCCATATCCCGAGCACGTTATGTCCAAGCTTTTTTTTGGGATATTCATCTTTTAGTAAACAAACTTATTTATGGAGCGAACGGGCTTCATAAGCCAACACTATTTTAATCAACGTCAGCTGTCAAATGTCATAGGCCATTAGAGTTCGTGCTAGCTAATATCGACTAATATTTATCAATTTTGTTTTTCTTGAAATCTTTATCGAATCGCGGTGTTGCTTGTGAATATTATATATCTTTAGCGTCAATCATTAAGAGGGAATAACCAGGCAAAACCGGAAATATGTCATTTTTAAATTAAATTTATGCGTATTGACTCTTTTCCACAAAAAATTATAAATTGATTTCAAAAGACTGTCCTTTTATCTAGTAAAGCTATTTTTTAAATTTTGAAAAAAAATGTTTATTTTTAGTACAATAATGTTTTACCGTAGGTCGTTGGCAGATTTGTTAAATTTTCAAACAAAATTTTGTATTAAACAACATACATTTGAAATCATATAATCAAGATAAATCAATAAATTATTTGGGAAAGCGAATTTTCAGAATTTTAATTTTAGTTCAAATAAAATCATAAAAAAAATATCCGCGCTCCTGTTTTGAAACAAAAATACTTCAGTTCGTCTATTTATTTACGGTCTTACAAACTAACATATTTAAAAAAAAAAAACATTTTTATTTTGCTTAGACATTATTGAAAAATTATAAATATTTATGATCAAAAAGTACATAATTTTAATTGTTTTATCATCATGAGTTTGAGCATTTTTTAATGTGGGTATTTATCAAAGCAAATTTGGAATGAAATAAAATCGATATTGAATTATTATGTTAAAATGCTGGTTTGGAGAATAATTCATCTTTCTCGTCGGAACCGCTCTGTACAATGGTTGCAATGATTGCAATGGTACGATCGCATGATCATCGTTGAACGAAATTTAAATTCTCGGCCGCTCGTCAATGGCTCTTAAGATTTTGGCATAAATGATGATATGATTGTGCTATTGCAGGTAAATAGAAAAAAAATCAACTGAATCATGGATTATTTACATACAATAGCAAAAAAATAGACATTAATGCGTGTAATATGCCGTAATTTATCATGTATTCGAAATACATTTGGCCCCCGTTCGTCGCCATTTTCTCGGTCGGCCCTCGCTGTTTTTGCCTCCTTTTTTTCTACATAAATTTCGCACAAACGATTCGCATGTGTCATATTCAGGTGACATTACACCCGCGCACTCCGCCTGTAGTGGAGGAAAGGACCCAGGCCTAATGGCCTCTTCCACTCCTAAGCGCGGGAATATTTATTGAATTGCCGGAACGAAATGAAGTTTGAATATATATGTAACCATAGATTTGAAGAAAATAGAAAGGAGGCTGTGGGGTTTGAATATATGTTTCCATAGATTTTAAAGAAAATAGAACAGAGGCTATGAGGTTTGAATATATATGATTTGAGAGGGTATGAAGGTTGAATAAATGTGTGCCTAGTTTTGCAACAAATTTAACAGGCATGGAGTTAGAGTTTTTTCTTTTAAATTTACATAGGCCTGTATGAATAAAAGCATTAGCAAAATTTTGCTGTGTGGGCCTGATTTGGTACCAATGGCAATATTATAATGTATTTTTTTCACCAACCGATTATTTTGACATGAACTTTCATGAAGGTAGGTACTGCCAAGCTTCATGCAATCAAATGGTTTTCAAACCGCAACGGAGACCAGCGGTCGGCAATTAGTTCTTGTGGCTGGCCATATGAATATGTACATTTTTTGGGAGACCACGCGACCTTCGACGTCACTCGTGCACGTGCGAGCCTGACCAATCAGTGCGCTTGTGACTGCCCGTCTGATCACCCGTCGTCATTTTGCTTCGTGGCGTGCCTAGTAGCGAGCAGCATCGTATAGTGCAAAGGTTGCCAACCTCATCTAAGGTATATTTTTCTTCAACCCCCCCCCCCCCCCTCCCCTCTGTGTTAGGCAGAACACAGGCGAAAAAATTGAAGTGAAAATTACTAATTAGTAAAATGTTTTATAGCGTGGTAGTTATTGATTCCCATTCGCGCGTTGCTGGTTCGATCCTATAATAGTTAGTTTTCCATCATTGGAAGCCACATTTTGAACTTATAATGATAGAAGTGGGTGGATTTTCAACATTCTGAGATTTTTTGTGTATGTATAAGTATGATAACACATACGGAAAAAGCGCATTTTTTTAAGTGGTTTTTAAAACTCACATTTATGTTTTCTCCACAAGAACAAGATATGAAAAAAAAAAAAATAATTGTGTCCGATGGTGCGCCAAGTGTGGTGGGAAGGAATAATTGTCCATTCAGAGACTCTCCTTTCTGGCCATGCGGGCCACTTCGCGGGCCACTTCTGGCCCGCGGGCCGCCAATTGCCAATCGCTGGTATGGACCATTGCGGTATGAAATACTATAAATAATAACATGCATAGGCATGTTACTTTGATTTAAGAGGTTACTTATTCGAGTCCCGCTGCAGTGTAAATAAATACACACCTTTTTCGTTTCATTTTTAGGTGTACGGACGCTGGATATTTGGAGTTGATTTTTAATGAACAATGAACCTCTTTATGGCGGCGCTTCTCAGCTCAAAAAGAGAAGACGGAGAGATATGTAATTACGAATGTTGGACAGAGCGCGCTTATATTTTAAATGATAAAATTGAAGCGAAAATGTTTAATAAAAAATGACTCATGTAAAATAGAGCAAAATTCTTGTGGAAGGCGTCTTAAGTATCATTTAAAGGAACACTGTGAATTTTTTCACAACTATAACTTGTTAAATAATAGAAATTGACCTGTTCTAATAATTTTCGGAGCATACTTAGTGATTTTTTTCTATCGAAGGAATTTCATAAAATTTGCGTTTCGGCGTGGAACGCGCCTATGTATTATCTTCAAAAATAATTTTTTTTTTAAGAGCTTAAAAAGCTTCCAATGTTTAAGGGAGATATGTAAGAAATCGGTAAAAAATCGGGTAGCGGTGGCTTAAGCTCGCTTTATAACTTTACTTGGATGAACACCCGGAGATAACTTGAAAATTAATGTCAACATTTCAAATCGATAAAATAATTTTTTCAATCCGGATATTTTATTCGATTAATTTATGTTATTTCACAATCTATTAATAAAAAATAATATTCCGCGTGATTGCGATATCCCCTTTAATGAAATGACTTTAGTCTTGTTTCGTGGTCAGGTCTGAATAACCTAGCACTTCCCCACCTTCCTTGGGACTCTTGGGCTGTAGGTACTCACCTAAAAAATCAAACACTAAATGCGAATAAACAAATGACAAATATTTTTGAGGCATTGTTCCACCAACCTTAAAAAATGAATATTTCTGCATGCATTTTTCCTACTTTAGCATAATAGTAATATATAATATTATTTGGCGTGGAACCAACGTGTTGCATTAGGGGTTTAATGCACAAGGCACGCTAAAGCCGGGATGATCATTAGTGGCCGTACAAAGGCACACGGTCTGCACCTACGGATCCCATTTGTTTGAATCCATAGACTATAATAAATTGTATCTATTATTCCAACGAAAAGCAGTGGTTTATATCCATTTCAATGGCGATACAAATTTAATTTAAAGTGCTCAGTCCGTGTTTCAATAGGTAGGCCGGTTTTTATTTAAATATAACTGAGTGGAGACAGTCAAAATATGGCGCATATCGCATATTGAAGTTTTAAAATATGCAGACTATTAAAATTAATAAATAGGTTCTTGTCGATTGTAAAAATTCCAACAAAATCCCCTTTTCCCTACAATTGCAATACTGGTACTTCGAGGTTATGCACTACACGCAACTAGATTGTGTCGAAGCATAAATTGAGTACCTACCTTTGTATCGTTCTAACTGGTCTCGTTTTAGGACATATCATAATCATCATCTTTAAGGCTTTGACCGCTGTTAAATGAAGCAAGACTATTGAAGAAATTAAATAAGATATTGTTTCTTTTTTTACTCCTCCTTTATTTATCAGTGTGTGCAATTCACACGCGGTAGATGTGAAACCTTCAGAAATTGAAAGTAGACAAGAGTAAGGAGACTAAGAAGCATTTTTTTTTACGTAAAGCATAATTTTTTCCATATTTTTGTCATCCAATTCCAGTGCACCTTTTCCTATACATTTGGTCATCTTTTTAGTATTTGTGTTTTCTTCTTCGGAGTCGCTAGATGTCACTTTCTTTTGTGTTTTTTTTTTAATATTCATTGGAAAGGTTTGAAGATTGGATATTGATTTTACAATATAAAAACATTTTTTTTTTTTTGGATTTCATGGGATTCGATCCTTGGTTCGCTGAATGTCTGGTCGCTAAGGTTCGTCAAGAGCTTTATACCACTAGACTAAAACATTTTACGTGGGACCGTGAATTTATCATATTATATTAGAAACGAAAAAATAAATATTTTATTGCTATCTCATTCTCCCGCAAGCTAAATCCTATAGATGTATATATTTGTCTCTTTTTAGTGTCGCTCGCTTCCGTTTTTCCGAGTTTTAAATCACAACAGTGCTAAATAAGTTTTCACTTTAAAAATTGTACATATTTCAATAATTTTTTTGATAGAAGAGCATTCCATTTAGAAACTAGTGCGGTGTAGTTAAATAAATCAAAACGGAAAGATAACATTTTTATTAGCATATTTCGAGGGAAGAGTTATGTAAGTGCAGTTCGTGATTGCAACTGTTCCAAGTGAAATTACTTTATAACGTTAGCGCGTTTGTGCAACCTTGCGGAACACCAGTAATATTGCAGTTTCAGAAATGTCCCCAGGCACGTTACCCAAAGGAAACCAAAATCATCAAAGAGGCTTGCATTATTATATATTTAATATCTTTAAAATAAAATTAAGAACACGTCTTGTTCTAGAATATGTTTAATTTTGTACATGAACAAAAACGTGTGTATTTATTATACAGGTCTGTGATAAGGACTTTTACACATTTTTTGATGACACATTATCTTATAATACGTTTACAGGTGAGAAAATAATTAGTGATTAAAAATACGCTATACAAACAGAATTGATGAGTGATCTAGTAGATATTTTTTATTTAAATATTTACTGAAGAGCCTATAAAGCCTTTTCGGATACACATTCCGTGAAAATATCGATTTTGGGTGATGAAATTAAACCGCAATCTTGAAAACACAAAATCATGTACTTTCAAATTAGAGGAAAAGTGATTAGTACTTTAATCCATTCCCACTTCTAAACACTATATCTTACTCCAAGGTTTATTTTCTAGCTGGTGCCAAAGTTGCCAAAATATCTCGTTTAAATTCAATCACCGTTGAATTTGATCGAACCAGCTCAGTAAAAGAGATTTAATAGTTAGAATTTTATGCTTTAAGACGTGCAGAATTCGACTGAAAGAACATAATATTATAAATAAATATTAGTTGTATTTATGGGGAGAAAATGGATAAACGATACAATGATAGTAATAGTCAGAATGTCAAAAGCAGCAAAATATTTAAAGAAGGCTTATAAATAACATGTTTTTATTTGGCTTTGTTCGTAAGGACACTTCCATAAGAAAGCTATGAAAATACGGTTCCACGCAAACTCAGAATCAAGTCAACTCAACGCCTCTTTGAAAAGTCATTAAAAGTTGTAAAAAAAAATATTTTAAAATATCCCACAACACTGACAACCTGACGTAACACATTTATCAATTTTTTTCATCCCTTTTAATGACTTTTCAAAGGAGGTTCTGAGTTGGTTTCATTCTGAGTTGTCTGGTCACCGAAAATACTCTATCTATAGTAAAGTTGTTGAAACGTGATAACCAATTTCTGATAATTTCACTCTTTCTTATTATTGTGTTTTAGTTTTTTGCATTTGAAAATTCAACAGACATCTGACATATTTCATTGGGGTGAAGTGTCAATTTCCTGTCCTATGCGAATTAAATAGACATGCAAACTTTAGCTTTTGACACGCCTTTGTAATTTCGTAAGGCGTGAATGCATCATTTTTATTCTTTCTTCTTCCTTAAAGTTCCTCGACGGAAAAACTTAAGTATGAAAATGATTTATAAAATTAACTAAGCAAAGCGATGGGTAAAATCGCAAGGAAAGAATAAGGCTCAAAAATATTTTATGAACCTAAACAAAGATAATCCCTTTTCTAAATTAAGTTATAAGCTTAAAGTTTTTAGCTGTTATTTGTATTTGATAATTTGATGATAATGATGTCCTTTCCTAAAATTTATGTAAGTTATACTTATTGGAAAGTTATAAATTTGTCACAGGAAATTAATGAACTAAAAAACAATACAGTATTGTAAAGGATAATGTTCATTTCGGAAATTTGCATACTTTTCTTTCAAATTTTGACTCATTTAAAACGTTGGGAAATATTTACTTTTATAAATGAACGAATCGTCGGTTAAGAGATATTTAGTTTTAAATTTCTGTTTTTGAGATTTTTTTTGTCAATTGAATAATTGTAAAAAATACAACTTCAATTATTTACAACCGTATAGAAATAATTTTTATTCTAAAATGTACAAAAAATTCGACTTAAGCGTACACAAATATAGAGCCTACTCATTTTGAACGTACTCTTTTTGGGAGGCGGGTATGGGTACCGTTCCTGGAACCATTTATTGGACAACCAACACCTCTGCCATAGGTCACCCCAAGTGGTTCGCTACTTTTGGTGACTTATCAGGGGTTCCCGGGTGCACGGGGTGAGGTTTGTCCAGGTCTGGATGCGTCTGCCTATTTGCTGCGTGGTGGGCCGATCGAGAGAGACTGGTCTTTTGACCTCTCCAACCAGAACCTCTAGACCCATCGCCTTGCACCGCGGCTGGAGGGATGGATTCATACGTCTGTCACTCCTGGACACACTGACTCCCAAATTCCTACCCACCCCTCATACCTTTTCCCTTCCCAGAACTTCCTCTCTTGACTTCCCTTAAAAACTCTCCACACAGCACGCCCTAAAATGAAACAGGCCTTAAAGGAAATTGTTTTCCTCAAGCCCTCTTGTATGGAGCTAATGTAAAAAAAAGTAAATAATAAAAAATGTATTGCGGTAAAAATCAATCACGTATTAAGATTTAAGCAACATGTTTATAATTAAAGTTTTTTTGTCTGTAACGCTGAATATTAAATCACTTGCTCCATTCAAACATTATTTCGAAACACTAAACCATTTCTCTTCAAAGTTTGACATGCACAATTCACACTGTCATCATTAAACGGAAGGGAAATTAGAATGATATACTCGTCATATAAATAATACAAGATAATTGTCGTGCGGTGCGGATCGCTTCCGATCCGCCCATGGGTTGCGTGGAACCGCAGGGTGGGTCGGCGGATCGCGGTGGGTCGTGGAGGGTCGCGGGGCTATATGCGGTGCGCGGTAATATGGAAATTGGGGATGGGAAACTGGGGGAGGCTATATTATGTATGTGGAATCGCGAGGTATAAATTTCCGTTAAGTGTTTTAATGTCACTGTACCAGTATAATAGCGACGAGGAATTTAACGTTTTGATAAAAATTGATAAAAATCCTCACAAAGGCTTTAAGTGATTAATGTTCGTTTGTAGTGGCCCCCTTTTTTCAATGGCCCCGGTCTGAAACACAAAATACACAATTTCCTTGTAATGTAGATTTTTTGGCCGGAATTTATTTTGAGAGCGTGATAAAGGGTTACACAAATATTTTCGTTAAAAATACAATATTATTTATCAGACTTAGATTGTTATTAATCTTAATACCCCAAACAATACGTAAAAATGCCTATACCTTTGTCGTTCATCGGTTAATATTTAAAATTGTACAATTATTATTAGGTTAATTTTTTGTTTCCGAAACATTTTCTTAATTTTTTTAAGCTGATCTTTAACTGATCTAAACATAGCTTGGATTCGTATAAGTGTTGACTACGAACAGTATTAACAAACCATGGCAGTCTACTGATGATTAAAAAGTATTTTTCATAGTGAGTTACGTAGGGTCTAACACTACTCGATTACTACACAAGATTGATTGAATTGGCAGAAAAGTTCTCCGTACGTGATAGTGTTTTGCACTGTTAATTTGAAAATAATGAAAAAAACTCTATCGAAACTGAGTAGTTATTGTTGAGTACTGTGTTCTATTTTGAAATATTTACTTCGTTTTCCATCTGTCATTTTATCAAAATTCATTTTGATAAACTTCCATCTATGGGCTTTTTTACTTTTAATTTAACGTCTGTGTCGCATTTTATTTCATTCTTCGACAAAAATTTTGCTTTTGTATCATTCATGATTTTACTTGAAACAAAAAAGCCAACTCATTCTGAAACTTTGTCATCAATAAGCATCAAAATTTAATGCTAGTTTATTTGAACTTTTACAAGCAATCAACAATTTACTAGTAAATAAACATTAGTGTTTCATATCATTGAAGAAGACGATAACAATAATTATCTAAATGAAAATATGAAAGAGAACAACACGCAGAAAAATAGAAAAAGACAATGGTCGCAGCTGGGGCTCGAACCCAAAACTCTCGTTGACAATACTCGTGGAAATATTGACAATCTCATGGAAAAAAAATAATTAGTTGAATAATATTGTTAATTCTAAAATTTGAAATATGAGATTGACAAATACGACGGTTTGACGGAAGGTGGCAATAGCGAAAATGGTTGACGTCCCGGTTAGACTCACGTCCCGGTTAGACGAGAGGTCTGGGTTCGAGTTCCAGTGGCGACCATTGTCTTTTTCTATTTTTCTGTGTCTTGTTCTCTTTCATATTTTCGTTTAGATTATTAGTGTTATCTTCTTCTTATATTGTGATAATACGCCCTGTCTACGCGCACCTAATTGTGTTGAATCTACTCTGGCTACGTTGTATCAAATGTGTTGAGATCCTACCCCTCGTAGCTATAATATTTATATAATCTAAATCTAAGCTCCTGTTTTGTAGCTTAATTTTTTGTAGCTTTCTATCATGATGTACCTAACCTATCATTTTTGGGTACTTCTAGCCTATCTTTAGGTCATTCGAACTTTCGTGAGGACCTCTTCTCTCAACCTATTTTTCAAACTTCTACATTATTCTGAGCTAATCTAACCCTATTGTTCGCAATCCCTGTGATAATTTCACACAGTAATCAAGATTTTTGAATTTTTGTTTACATTATCTCCGTATCCTGCGTTGTGTAATTTTTTGTATTAGGATTCACACCCATACGCGTGGGTGTAGTTAGGCATTACGATTCATCACAATATACAACATTGATGGGAATAACCTTCAAAAGTTATATAAAAAAAGAGTTTTTCTTATAAAAAATTGAATAAGTGTTTCATTTCGGGTTTCATCTTCAAATTAGTGAGCAATCCACGCCTGGTTTGGAAACAAAGAAGTCATCCAAGGAGCTCACCTTACAAACGACTCCAGGCCTTAAGAAATGAACCAAGGAACCAAGGGACACGCAGTTATTATTTACTTTTACCATCATAATTAAAATCAACAATTGTTCGTAGAACATTAACACAATTCAGCTCTCTTGGAGAAATTTCCAAAAAACTGATGAAGATGATGAATTGTTATGGAAATGCACTAATGGCACTACTGATAAACTAATTGAGCTAAAACGTTAATCCATTTGACTTTCTGTAGGACGAATGAAACGTATGTAAATTAAAACGAACCACAGGATACGCCGCTGGTGGGACTTATAATAGAATATCGGCTAGTGCATAAACCGCAAACCTCCATAAACCTATATTCATAAACATCCTCCAATTACATTGACACTGTTCGGCTCGTGCTTCGTTTATTGCATGAATTTATTCATATTTTACATGTATCGCTGATTGTTATTGCCGCAATTAATTTGTCACGGAACGATGAAATGGACATTCAAAGCTTTATTTAGCGCCAATAAATGTATTGACAATTCAGTAATGTGTGTTTTTTTTTAAATTTATTCTTATTAACGCTTTAACATGACATAGTTACATATGTAAGTTAGTAACGTTACAACATCCTAGTACGTACTTAAGATTATATTTATTGTACCCTCTATTTTATAATTTATGAAATAACTCCCAAGCTCAAGAGCTAGCCCTCTTAACTAGCGTAGAAATCCTTGAAAATGTGTATTTGGTTTTTGCCATGGTATTTTGTTTATTACTGTAACAATGTTATAATTTAAACAGTAACTGTTCAGTTTCTAGTTATATTTTAAGTAGTTTATCGATTTATATGGATTTCAAGTGAAACCATAAAGTGAACAAATTTTCTTAAATTTTTAAAAAGATTTGATGGGAATGTGAAAAATAAACCATAAACTTTAGGCGTGCCGTAAAGACACATTTTCATAATAGCCTGTTTTGCTCTATGAAGTTGCGTGTATTTTTTCAAGTTCAAGTGTAAATTGTGCATGGAATGATATGAAAATGGCTATTTTTTTATGTGATTATTCAGTTACGCTGATTGCTATGGCCAACTGAATAAATGAGCGTACTAGTTTTTGCAAAGTTCTTAAAAAAACACGCGTGAAATTATCGACTTTAAGCTTCATCTAATGGTTCATTTGTCTTAAGATAGGAACAGCTTTTAAACATTTGCAGACTGCGCCGCAGTGTGATTTCTATGGATTTTGCGAAGCGCTGTAAACCGATTTTCTTCTTCATTGTATGGTCAAAGAATTGAAAGGAACATTAAATATATGATATATATTTTTACTGTTCGATGATATCAGCTTTACTTCGTGTCACATCGATGGGTCCACGAGGAATCGGCAGAGTGCACACTCTTCAACACTGTTCCCCTTGGTTTGAATTTGTGAACATTCACTTGAATAAGAGCCCAATTATCCCCTTTAGCCCATTTATAGCCCGCTGTATTCCAATGAACAGAGGCAGTGACTACATGGCATATTTTATGTTATCCATGCTTTTCAAGAAATATTGTGTAAAAATATATAAGTTGTCAAATAGAAAACTAAGTAATAAGAGGTCCAAATGGTATTAAATGAGATTCGCGTTAGTTATAACATTAATAGTCAGAAATTTGTCAGAACATACACGTAAAATAGACATATATCTTTATTTCGCACTTATTGTAATTGAATAAATGTGAACGCGGTGTATTCGTGAAAACGCCGCCTCAATGTGTTCAGCCCGTTCCACGGTCCAGCCGGGGTGGATTTCTAATTATTATTTGCATATTTCCATTTGTGGGGATGCTGGCAACTCTCTAGGAATTTAGTATTTCCACTATTTCCTGGGGATGTAAAATGGCAAGGGGTATAACGGACTATTCAGAATTGTACCAAAGCTTTAAATAATTACTAATTTAAAAGCTGCGCTGGATGTGAACATTTCATATTTCTTTTCAAAGAAAAATCTGAATTCCGTTTTAAAAATGAAAAATTCAATTCGATTAGGTAATTTATTTATTTTTCATAACTGAGTGGGAGATACTCTCGGTATCAATAATGCATATACCAAAGATAGCACTTTATTTAAGAATTAACGCAAATCTGTGAAAAATCATGGATAGTGACGGATAATTCTCAACAACGCAGATCCAATTTTGAAAATGACAATAAAAAAGTTTTACTTAAAAATTTAATAAAATATTATAGATAGGTATTATCGATAGCTTGTCTGAATTCTCCAAATAAAAACTAAGAGTTTTGAAAATGAATACACTTAGATTCAATGCTTTTCCAAAGTTGCAGATAGAAAGAGTCGGAAGCAAATTTAGTGTTAAAAAAAACCGGAATTATCCTTCCATTTTTAATAAGTCAAAGATAATAAAGAAGTCTATTTAAGTTCCATCACTGAGTGGAAGAGACTCTCAGAATCAAAAATGCGTAAACTTGAATTTAATTTAAGAATAATCGGTTGAAAGACAAGTTTCTTTTTAAACTGGCTTCTTACAAAATGAACCCTTCCTAAGATGTCAGTAATGGGTGAAACTGGTCGGATAGAATAAATTCCATGCGTGGGTAAGCTTTACTTCAAACATGTAATTATTATCAGAGAGTAATTTAATTTTTTAAAACAACTTTTCAAACGAAAATATTAACCGAGTTATTATTCGTATCAAATAAAATAATAAAATATTTTAATATACGGTGACCGAAAAAATATTTTTTCTTTGGAAATTAATTTTCTGAGCCTGACAACACAACTTAAATTATCTGACCTTTTCATTGGTTTTCCTATTTTTATAATGAATAAGCTATTTAAAAAATAATTTAATTTTCCAAATAACAAAAAAATGACGTTTTTGGAACTTTTTGCAAACTTATAGAAATAAATTATTTCCCTTTTTTAAAATTTCTTTTGATCTAGTGTAAAATAAATATGCAAGAAATTTTAAGTTTTAGGATAGTCGAATTATATATTTTAATGAATAGTTGAAGTATGATAGTCAATTCCAGTTATTTTAGTTCATTAGTTGTTTATTGCTCGGAGCGTTCAACGTTCAGAGAATTCAGTGCACTTCTGTGAACATTTCAAGTGAAAATCAGGAAGCGTGAACCTTAGTTTGGTAATTATATTATCATGGGATACGAGAGGATCTGCTCTGCAATTTAAGGAAACGTACTACAATTTTATGCGATGTGGGGATTTTAGAAAGTTCCATACTTTCGAATGGCATCGAATGCAACGCTAATAGAATAAACCGAGATTTAATTAATTAAGTTAGTGCAATATTGTTGTACATAGAAGTAAGTAGAATAATTGCATTGCAAAGGGTAGCAGGAACAGACGTTATTAGTATCGTTTAAATAGCAAAGGATCCAACCTACGCAATATTTATTCTCAAGGTACGTATTTACTTTTAAATCTCTTTCAAAGTCTAACGCGTGTAGTTTTCGTTTATTCTTTTCCACGGTTCCCAATACTACGAATGGACGATTTGTAGTTGATTTGTCCAATTACAAATCGATCGTAGTGGAAGGACTTAGTCCTCTATCAGTGTAATAATAATAACATTAATTTTAGCTCTTGGGAATGGAAGTAGTAGCAATTCCAATTTTGTCTGGTTATCTTACTTTGAAACAACAAATCAAGCACCATCTTTTTAGGAATAGTTAGGTTGGTCATTTGAAACAATATTACCTCCAACTGATCTTAAATATTGATAACTTCAAACTGTTTACCACTAGGTGAAAGTTATGCCACATCACTCACTCTAATACTTTCTCCGCCACAATTTCCGCCAACTCATTCCGACACTCACTAAGCCACACTTTACACCACTCTTTCTGCTACTCGATCCGACACTCGAAAAGCCTCTCGTTCCGCCCCTGTTTCCGCTACTCGTTTCGATCCTAACTTCGTCATTCGTTCCCCAACTTTCTCATTTCGCTCCAACATTCACTTCGCTTGTCGCCATGCCACCAGATTCGCCACCGGCTGAAATCTTCATTTCACTAAATAAATGTAAAAATAGACGTAAAAATAAATTCTTTCTCTACATATTTGTGGAGAAAAGTAATGGACAACTTACCAGATTCTCTCGTCCAGTAGTTAATAGCTTTTGGAGACGCCTCCACGTGGCACTGCAGTGTGACGTCCGTTCCGGGCGGGGCTCCAACCAACTGGTTCGGAACTTGGATCAGCGGGTGGACTGCAACAAAATAACAAATTTCAGCCAATAATTTAATATGAGACCAAATAAATAAATATTTGATGCAACACGCACAATTTTACATATTATTCAAGAGATTTATAGTTTTATATCGTGCAAGCACCGCACAAAGCGGACACGTCTCTGAATTGAAAAAAATTCAAACAAATGTTGAAAATACCGGTCCAAACATGATATAAATTCGAAAAAATTAATTGTGCTGAAAGCAAACAATTTCGGTCAGCCATATAAGAGAGTAAATGGTAACGAGTGGTCGAATTACAGTTGAGTAGCGTACAATTTGATGACACTAGATAATAAGATAAAGAGAAAAAAACATTTTTTTCGAACACAAAGGTCACACGTGGACAATGCTTGGTACTGCAAAAGTCTCACGTCGCAGAAGAGAGCTCGCTCTGATTGAGATTAAAGTCTGGACCAATCGGTAGATCAAGATCTATTGTAGCATTAGCAAGAGAAATACGCAAGTTATAATTAATTATTAATTTGTTAACTCTGATGTAAAAATTACCAAAATAACATTAATAATAATAATAATACCTGTCCAAATACCACATTATCAAAGCAAAAGGGCATCCGAAACTAGCTAACATGGCAAAGTAGCATTTCAAATCAGATCTAGTTGTGATGACGCGATTCAATGTCAATAGTCCTCAAACACCTAAGTTCTCAAAGATCTCAACAAGTTTGACAACAAAATTGTGAAATTTGCTTCAAACAACTTCAAAGAAAACTTTACCACTAGTTTTTAAATCCAATAACTAGTATCGCATTGAAGTAGACACATTTGTATCAAGAGTTGTTAAATTATTTCGGATTGTTGATAGGAACTAGGTAACTACAACATAAACATTAGAAATAAAAAGGTAATTGATCATCATCTTTAGAAGTAATAATTTGTCGCCTGCTTGTGACCAATGTTGAAATAATTCATGCCTTTAGTACTCGAAATCATAAGTGAATTTAAAATAAACTCTAATAGTAAAGTTTTAAAATTCTTCGTAAAACAACGAACTTTACAGATGAAAAGATATAAATGTCCTTTCATTATCATAACGAGTTTCCCTCCGTTTGAAGCTTTTTAATTTCAAATTCGGAATAATTAAATCCGAAAGAATGTCCCTGTGACAAGTGAAAATAAACTTTTCCTATTTATTTAATTCCATTACCAATCGCAATCCCGTGATTCGAGGAACGATAAGAAAGCCGCCCCATCACTCCCCATCAGCCTTCTTTGGCCCCATCAGCCCCCAGCTGCCCCCAGCAGCCTCCGTAAACCCCCTTTCTGCCATTTCAGAATTTAATTGACACGGTAATGAGGACGCAAATTAGAAAACTTTCTGAAATTCTCGGCTTATCGCATCCGTATATTGACAGTTTGATTTCTTTGGTATGACATAGTTGGAATGCGGCTTAAGGGTAACATGAATTCCGTGGCCACTCAGAGCCCGGAGATTAAGGATTAATTATCAAGAAAAGTTTGTGGCGGTGACGGCCTTTGCCATTGGATACTCGGAGAGTTATTTCATCAAGTGACTTTTATGCCATGGAATGAAATTGATTGGGTACTTATTGATTTTGAGGAATTCAGACGAGGACTTTAACGGAAATCCAATAAAACATTTTTAAAGATGTGAACGATTTGAGTCTTATTGAGTTATTATTAGCCATTTTCGGTAAAATCTTATCTAGAATATTGGAATAAAGTAAAAATAATTGAAAATACATATTTACCAAATCGAAGCGGTTATCTACAAATAAATGTGTACCTGACACATTACAAGGAATATGACCAAAAGAAAAAGTCACTTTTTGAAGAAAAATTGTTAAACGTCAAAAAATCTATATGCTAAACAATTTACCCAAGTACGATAGAACTAGATTATTATTTAGAACTAGATTCACAAAGCACATAAAATATGTTAAACACGCCTTAAAGTCACTTCGGTAAAGATGTACGATGATAAAATCATTTTTATTTCAAATTATTTTTAAAATATTATTTTTACACCCTTACAGCTTAATATTTTTCTTTTTAGAACTATTATTAGATCATTATTGAAATTTTACAGAAAACGTGGTCAATTCAGTCAGTTTTATTTATTTATTTGCTTCCGTTTTCGATACACCGTGTCATCCACTAGCAACCTTAAAACTGGAAGCAGATAAGAAAAAACTGGTAGCAGATAAATAAAACCTGTTACAGATCAATAAAAATTAAGTAACAAAAGTACATGGGAAATAAAACTTTTCAAAACAAAATAAAATATTTTAGTTTAATACTATAGTGAAGTTGTTGACTTACAGTGTACGTGCAGCATCATCCTTTTACTGACGGAGGGAGGCACCCCATTGGCCGCTATGCAGAGATAGGCACCCATTTCAGAACGCGTCACCTTCGTTAGGGAAAGGATTTCACCCTCTATGGATGCAACTGCGGGAAAAGACTGAGAATTAGATCATGGAATTATTTAAGTCCTTCGATTTTACAATGAATGGTGGTCATTATTACAAGAAAACAAGTAAAAAAACTCTATTTGAAAGAAATATATTTCGAGAAATATCACGAAATAATCTACCTTACTGCACAGGAGGCAAATTCTGAACATATCGTTCTAATGTTTGATAAATGTATATAATATTATATCACTTAAGTTATGATTGGATGACCAGGGATCCTAGCATGGTCGATCAGTAAGAATTGACAGGATAATTTTCGGTAACTTCTCATCGTTCCCTAGGACAACTGCAGATCGCTAACGTACAAACAACAGTCACGTCGAATAAAGTAAGAACACTTAGTCAATCAATCATTATCGATCGACTGTGCTAGGGGGCCAGGGGGTCCGGCACGGTCGATCGATAAAGGCTTTATCAATAATGTCGGTGTCTTGTCATCGTTCCTTAGCATGACTGCAGATCGCTAACAAACAAACAAGTATTTACAAAGTCTAAGTATTCTTAATTTATTCGACGTGACTGTTGTTTGTACGTTTTGCAATCTGCAGTCATGCTCGGAAACGATGACAAGTTATCAATGAAATCGATTAAACCTTCGTCTGTCGACAGTGTTAGATATCCTAGAATTCGTAAAATATCCGAATAAGATGCAAATATTTCTAAAAATAAAAAATTAAATCGGTTATACTAAAAAAAATGTACAACCCATAGTTAGCAAACACACCATGCAAAAACGTTAAAACCCTGCAAATCGTTTCCGTGTAATGTCTGTTTCTACCCCCCCTGCCCAAAATCACCCCTACCACTACTCTCACCCAATGAAATCTAATGATTTTCGTACTTGCATAGAATTTTTAAGTTAGTTTTAAGTTTGATAGTAAATGACATGAGTGTGTCGAAACCGGTAGCAAAAAAATATGGTACATAGAAAATAAAACTTTTCAAAATACTTAAGAGCCATTGACCAGCGGCCGAGAATTAAATTTCATCGAATGATGATCATGCGATCGTACCCATACAACTGCACAAGGCGGTTCCGATGAGGAAGATAAATTATTGTCCATACCAGCATTTTAAATAATAATTCAATTAAAAATTAAAATAATAATTCCATTTCGTGGAAGTGAGACGATTTTGAAGATCGTATCTTTTATTGTACAGTGTGAGCTTTAGTTTTCTAAAAACTAATGAACAGGTAGATATATTAATGTTCAAGAAACGATTGTAATCAGATTTTCTTGTTTTCAATTAGCTTTCAGATTAATTGAGATAATGTCAATTGTATTTAATCAACGAATTTATTGTAAAGAGATGCCATTATTCTTCAAAGTGTCTATCTAATTGATAAATTTATTTCAAGTCCCATAGTCATTGGTCTCCGGAATAAATTCCGTTGATTGACTTTACAGAAGTGGCGTAGTTCGGGGAAGGGTTGGGAGGCGTCGGGATAGATTGGGGTGGGGCAGGGGGAGGTTCGGGCGGTTTGGGCTTACGTGCGAGGGGCGTGTTTAATCATCCTTTCTACGGGTGTCAGGCCCTGAGAAATGTCGATCGGAAAGTTTAAGGACTAAGTTACCGCAAGTCTTTGTGATACACTACGGGGGTAGTTAATTATTCCACCCGGCACTGGCTCGGCTTAAATCTCAGCGGATTAACTAGGAATAGGAATAGGTCCCGGTGAAGTGCGGACGAGGCGCCCGCCTTATAAAGGGAGCCAGAGCGGGAAGGCGCAGAGGGATGCAGTTGTTTCTGTAATTGTAGCCATTTGTATCTTTAATTGTAGCAATTTTTATCGACGCTGCGGCTGGGGCAATTTCCTCAATTCCTCAGCAAATACTAAGGGAAGCTTTTAGCAAAGCGAAACCAGATTATTGTAAAATTTAAATAAAGTAAATAAGCTATTATTTTATATCATTTTATACGACAAACTACAAAAGTGATTGCTTTCTACGAAATATTATTATAAAAAAGTTTACCTCTAGTTTTGCCCTGGGGTCCCCCTCTAGCGATGATCTCGCCCGCGTCCTCCCTCCGCCAGACCACCTTGGGCTTGGGGTGTCCCCGCGCCTTGCACACCAGTTTGGCGGAGCCCCCCTCGGGCACCATCATGTCCCCGGAGGTCTCCTCGTAAATTATATCGGGCGGGATGACCACCTCAAGGAATGCGGTCTACAAATGTCAATGGCTATTCAAATGAAAATATTGCAAAAGTACAGAAGAGATTTAATCCAAGCTTGTCATGTTAAGGTGAAGTGATTAGCACTCGGGCTCCTTCGCCTTTAGGAGGGCTTCAAGTTGCACACTGAAGTTGACAAATCCAATTTAAATTTGGTATACAGGGTGTTCTAAAAGTCAACATTATTTCTTGGATGACTGACAAACCAACTAACGATGGACCAAAATATCATTATATGACTAATAAATGTCTTCACTTTTCGAGATGTTAGCACTTTTATGAATTTCGTCAAAGTCGACACCTTTGATCAGTTTTTCCAGTGTCACAGTTACAAAATTCAATATCCTAAGAATTACACGACCGTAGATAGTCCTGTAATTGATCCAAAAATAAAACTAACAGAGTCTACACATTTAAAAAAAAATTCAACCCCATTCACGAGTATTTTTTTTGTTTGTAATTATAACTCTGTTAAAAAATGCATCAAACTAATCTGAAAAATTTAAAAAACCTGCTTACTTAGTGTAGTTTTTGAAACGGAAATTAATAATTGCTTCGTTTTGTTTTAGAAAGAAAGGCATTGCTATTTTATTGTAAAAAGAGTAAGGAGCTAAAAGAAATACAAAGAATTTGTAATACTTTCTTCAAAATAGGCAAATTTACTTTGTGGCGTCATCATTAATTTAAATTTATTTTTATCATTTAATTAAATAGTGGTTGTTACACAAAGTTATTTGTTTTTCATTAAATTTGTAATACATTTAAATCTATAATAAAACAATATAATTTATTTTAATGTGGCAAGTTATTAAAAAAAATGTACCACACTAATCTGGCAAGTCGCTTATTTTATTAAAATGCTTATTTAGTGTAGTTTTTTAAATGGTAATTAATTATTGCTTTGTTTTACTTAAGAAAGAAGGATATTGCTATTTTACTGCAAAAAAAGCACGAATTTTACCTAGGATTACTGTAGAACTATGAAAAAGACCATCTTTAATTAGGTTTGTGTATCGCTTAGTTTTAAATAAACACCTCTTACTTTAATTTGACAAGTGTTTTTATTAGAATTCCTAGTTATTGAAATAATTTCAGAATGAGCCCTTTTTCTAGTAAATCAGCAATATCTTTTACTTCTAAAATAAAATAAAAATTAAACAGCAAATATTGTTCCTTTTCAAAAACTTCATTTACACAAAATCAATAACTTTTTTGATATCTTGCAATGTTTACCTGGTATTTTTTTTTTGAGCCGAAATTAAGAAATTATAGAAAAAAATAACTAACGAATCGGGCAAAAAGGTATTTTTTCCAAAGGTTTAAGCACTAGTTATTAATTTTATTTTGAACTTTTCTCAATAACAGGGCTAATCAGGTTTGCGTAATTAGAATTAGAATCTTAGAACATGGAATTTTGTAACTGTGGCGTTTAAAAAACTGATCTAAAGTGTCGATTTTTAAGAAATTCTTAAAAGAGCCGATATCTTGAAAATTAGCGACATTTTATAAAGGTCCAATTACTACATGCTGGTTCATCGTCAATTAACGATTCAATCGACCTCTAAGGGATAACCAATAAGGGATAACCAGAGTAACCAATAGATTTTTTCAAACAGATTACTGAGCGTTATAATCGACGTAGGTAACCAAAATCGTTAACAAAATGGAAACGTGCTGTAAACTCCTTTCTCTTGATGTTATCTTGCTGTGTATGGTTTCACTGGTAACTTTAAGAGGAGCCATATTATATAGATTGTCCTGATGCTAATTAACCTACATATAAAAGAAGAATATTATAGAAGAATATACAGAAGAACTTAATAGAATAATAAAGAGAAATATTAGAAAACTTGGAAAAAAAACTTCTTTTCCAGTCACTCTCTCCTGTCCGGCGTTGTTTATTCTCGGAGGATATTAGGAAATCCTCGAAACAACTCAATTAAACTGCAGAACTGCATTCGTAATAGATGCACCGTCACGTTAGTTTTAAAATCTGTGCGATGTTTTCCTGTTGTTTTACAGCTTATCGTTCCCCTTTATTATCTGTTAAGTATTTTTGTATGTATTCCTCCTTAAAATGTGTCAGTGTTAACGGAGTTCTCCTGTTTTCACATTAAGTATTCAATTATAACAGTTCTCACCTGCATCTTCATGGGGTCCGTATTAACCTGGCACATGTACTGGCCCCTGTCCTCCCGCTTCACCCCCCGGATGTTGAGGGTCCACGTGTTGTAGTCGTTGTGAGTGACCGACAGGCGCGCGTTGTTGGTGATCACGTGCTCGTGGATAGCCAGAATGGCCTTAGTGTCTGCCTTTATCCACGCCACCTGATAGCCCCGCCGATTGTGTGTATGTGTGTGTGTGGATAATCAAACGTACTTTAGATACACCGTCAAGAATGGCAGGATAATTAGGGGTAGAGAAATTTGTCGGTTTTTAGACCGTTTTGGATCAGGGAGTGATTTTAATCACACTTGCATATTAAGCTACCATTGTGATTTTTTTCATTTCCTTAACAATTCTAAGTGCAAAGCGATTCTTTAGATAGAAACATCTTATTTCATGCCACAAAGGTTCTTATTTCATATAAATTTAAAACTTTTTTTGACGTCATCAGAATCATAACAGATTCATTTAAATTATGTTGAATAATTGAAAATAAGTACGTTCCATGTGATGTTTAATTTGATATCGTAACAAAAATGTTTGTAAAATAGCCGATTTTGACAATACTTACTAGCAAGTGTGTAAAAATAAAATAAAAATTACGGATGATTTCGTAATACTTCTTTGTAGCTCAGAGAAGTCAAGGTAAAAGCAGTGGAAGTATACATTTTCTGAAACTTGCAAAGCAGTATCTTTTTTTGATTTTAGAACAAAATTTCAAGTTTCGTTGGATGAGTCACAAAGGTTTTTGGAAAATACAGGTCTTGTATTTTCCAAAAACTAAAACAGGTTACAACTTTTGTCCTCTAAAATCAAAAATGTTACTGCTACTTTGATGTCTGCGGTGGCAGTATCATTGATCGTGAAACAGTTATGAAACTATTCCACCTTGACTATTCCATCTTTGCCTGAAGAATTTCTTCCTTAAAACTAATTCAATAGTTGAGGGTTTGAAATAGTTTCCATGTGAACAGCTTAATTGTCCTTAATTTATAAATTGCTTACCGCACCTCCCAAGAATTTTAGAGAAATGTTAGAAGTAGACGAAGATTAATAAAGACAGACATAATGGACCAAAAATTTTTAATTCTAGATACTTATCCTTTATCCTGGTACTGAAATACATAAGATTATAAAAAGAGGAAAATCATGTTTTATTGTGCATTCAAATATCCATAAAAGGTTGCGTTGTGTTACTAAATACACAGATTGTGAGAAAAAACAAGGTATTTATCAAATACAAGGTGCTGTGCAAATCAGTTCAGTGAAAATAGAAGAAACATGAACCATGTCAATATCTTAAAAATAGGTGCAATTCTTATACAAAAATTTCCAAGTGCTAAAAGGAAGAGATAGATTGTTTGTCCAAACTATAATTATGATTATTCCATTGCGGCTAGTGAAATGCAGTAATCTTTTTTAAAAATTCCATTATCGACGGTGAAAATATAGAAGAAAAACAAATATTTCGTTCGAAAAATAACATTCGAGCCAATTCGAATATTGCATTATATAACACTTCTTCAATAATATTGCCAATTAACTTTTTGGCATATTTTCACTTTATTAAATAAAAGCTGAAGTGAGCCCTACGATGCTCGGGGTAAGGTATAAATCGTTATATTGTTAAGAATTATTTAAATTTTCTTTATTTTAAGGTACTTAATTCAATTTATCGTGCCACGTCTTCCTCGGGAGTCCCCGATTTTTTTCTATTAATTAATTATATTCCTTTTTATTAAATGGTTAAAATAATTTTAATTATTTTCAATAAAATTCAATTAAAGCAAAGTATAATTTACAATCAAATATTTGATGCAAAATCGAAAAAATACGTCATTAATCAATTTTAAATCTCTCCCTACCCCGCGGGAGAAGGAATTAGATCAATAGAAAAATACTTTCTTTTTTTTAATATTTTTTAAATTTCGTCTAAAATTAATCCGTTCTACTTTTCATTGTCGATTTTATGATAATGGAATCTGATAAAAAAAACAATGCAAACATTGCGGAGACATCTTAAATCCCTTTTCTTTTCTTTTGGATGCGAGAGCCGCCCAACTTTATTTTAACAAATGATAGCAGACTTAAATGATCACCGTTGTTGTCTCAATGTGCAGCCACGGTCAGCAGCAAAAAATACCGGTTTTAATATAACATTGAAGTATATATCGTGAAAGCGGCTTCACAACATTCGGAATTTCGTGAAACGTATTTTCATTTTCGAATTGATGAACAAATTACAATTTACCACTTATTTGGCTAACATGGAAATAAATATGGATTTTGGTTTCTTGCGATTCATGATTATATTTTGGACAGAAGAAAGGTACAAACATGTGAAAGTTTATATAGATATTCATACCATTACCATTACCATCGCAAACCAGTGTGTGCATAAGGTGCAGGTGCTAAAGTTAGAGGTGACAGGGTGCAAAACTTAAGTGCAACTCGGTGCGTTTCGTAGCATTTTCGTGCAAGGAGTGGTAAAACAGGGCTTTGGAAGAACTTAAATGGCGGTTAAACAAAGATTTTTGGAGAAAACAAAATAAACCACTAAAAAGTGGGTTTAGAGGTATTCAAAATGGGAGAGAAAATAATAAAAAAGGATTTAAGGAGATTTGGGAGGTACCAAAAAGTTTCTCTCGTATAGTACTTACGTATTTTGGTTTCATTGATAAAAAGAATTTTGAATGATATTAAACAAAATGTTACAAATAATTTTGATATAATCATCACACTTTGAAATTAACAGATTTTTTGGAAGGAATTGAATCAAAGAAGGAGTTAATGTTTAAATATTTCATTGAATGTGAAACAACAATTTTTGGTTGGTAGGGGGTAAATTTGTGCTAGGCTAATCATTTGTGCATTATTTTCTAAGGTGGTGTATATTTTCAAGCAGGTGTAAAGTGGTGATATTAACATTATATTGAGTCATTCAGTTGCACTTAAACTTTACTTGTGACAAGCTCACGGTGCAGTGATAAATGCAGAATTATCCTCCCTTAAAATATGAAAAAGAAATCTCTCACTAATTTTTAAATATTTTGTTAACCCAAAAACGTGTTTGAAAAATATCTCAATTTCAAGAAATTCTAATATTTATTAACAAATTAAAGAGTTTATTAGATTTTTCAGGAGGATAACACTGTGAAGTAGTTTATTTGTCTACGGAAAAAGCTTTCTCTAAAGTGCATTTCAAGAGAGATAGTCGTAGAGTGAGAAAGTTAAGAGGGTGAAATTGCCCGTAAGTCGTGTCTGGAACATTCGGACTTATTTCACAATAAAAGACGTTCAATTCACAAGGGCTTAGAGTTATAGAGCTGCTCTTTTGGACCAAGCTGTAGAATGTGGAATGAAAAGGTATTACACGTCTCTATAAACATTACCTACAATTAAATGTTTAACTTTTCTATTTTATTTATTTAAGTAACAGTTTTACTGAATAATAAATATTTATTTTGGCAAAGTACATATAATACCCAAAAAATGTTCCTACGAATTTACAAGTACACAAATACTCATCAAAAGCTTTTATCTATGAAATATAAAGATAATTCATTGAAATATTGCAGTTGTTTGAAATAATTTAAAAACCTTTTGAAATTAATAACGCCATCATGGGTCATTTCATTTTACATTCTGGTCCAAAATAAATGAGATGAGAGTGAGATATTATATCTGTTGACATTTCCCTAAGTGCTTTGTGCTCTAATAGTGGAAGAAGAAGAGTGGATGCAGAGAAGTGCCGGAGGGTAGAATTTTTAATGTCTTTTGTCATGGAGTGATAATTATATTACTCAAATAAAACTAAACAACTTTGGCAGGAATGAGAACAAACTCTCATCAAATTTAATGACCGTGATATTTTGGAAGGGGTGATTTTTCCTTCCTAGTTTAGTAAGGGTTGTTACAAAATATGTAATCAAATTATACTGTAATATCTTTTAGATCTAAGAGTTTAGTGAAAATCAGCGAACTAAAAAATGGTGAGAGTTCAACGAAGTAAAAAACAACTCATAAAATTTTTATTATCATTATTGAAAAAAAAATTGATATTGTATTTGTTGAGCTGGTTTGTTTTCTAAGAGACTGTTGGTTGAATAAATCATTGTTACTTCTAGTCTAGAAAATGTGTTCAGTTTCTGTGACTGCAACCGTTTTTATTTTACCCTTCCCCACAAACATTGTAAGGAAATTCTGTCCATCTTCAATGCTTCTGCGGAAAATAGATTATTTTAAACCATGCCATAAACTTTTGTCACATAATGTCGGCTATATTTAATAAATGTTTGTTTCTGAACTAAATGAGAAAGTCCAAGAGTTTTCGAAAGGTTTGGTGATTGTCACAATAGATATTTATTAGGTTCTTTCTTCTTATTTTCCACCTCTTCCACAGAAAAAATGGTTTAATTGAAGTTCCGTAGTTTCAATTCCACAATCTTAGTTTTCATAGATTTTTTCGGATCTTGTTTTGTAATTAATAGGATCAAATGAGTCAACTTGAGACCACTTTTTCTCCACAATAGAATAAAAGGTAGTTTTTTATGTCATTGATAATGAACATTTTAATTCATCTATGAATCTTAAAAACATTTTAAATACGTTAAAAAGAGTTATACATGCATTTTAAAACTCATCCTCCAACACTTCACTAGTATTAGTTGTATGCAGCAGGTGTGTGACTATAGACAGAGCAAGTGAGTGAGTGAGAAGAGACAGGGTGACAGAGTGAGAGAAGGAAGTTCCCGGTAAGGGGTGAAGAGAGTGAAGAGAGAGACCGAGTGGTGCAGGGCTGGCAGGCGGGTACAAACAGAACCAAGAAGTGAAGGGATACACACCCTGGCGGTGGCGGAGTCGCCACTCACCCTGTAACCACCGAGGTTGTTGACCACACAGGTGAACGTGGCATCCCGGCCCTGTGCGATGGTCACATTCTCGAGCGGGTACAGGAAGTCCGGCTCGAAACCAAGGGCTGCAACAAACAACACCACTCATTTAATTCAGACATCACAAGTAGCATAAAACGTATTGTAATACCTGAACATGTCATATCATAATATATCTGGTGATTTTTTTTCAACCTGCTAGACACGAAGATAGATCGTCAGATGACAGGACACCGACGATCATGACCAGCAAGCCAAAACAAATCAAAACCGTATCCTAAAACATGTCATTGTCAACACTTTACATAAGCCTAAGAAGTATTTTTTAATCTCTACGAAGAATGAATTATATATAAAGAATTACCGACGACAAGGCCCGAAAATCATGACTAAGTGGTTTCCCCATTACAAAAAAAGTAATACATTAACCCATTAAAACAAAGCATTTCTCTCGATATGAATATACGTACGACAAGTAATGATAGTATAGAGAGTATTGGTACAGGCACATTGCCCCGAGGGACACCTAAAATCAGATTGTTTTGATGGCCTATTGGACTAATTTAAACAATGTGTAAAGTCTTAGTACAGTTACAGTTATGAGAAAGCTATTTACAGTTGTGAGAAAATAGATTTAATTATTGAAAATTTTTCATTTACTATCTGTATTTGTCACCTAACCCTATTAATAGCAAAAAATTATTCAAAACAATTTTCGAAGATCAAGAAATGTTTTTTTTTATCTTCCGCTCGTTTCCAGATAATCAATATGAACTTTACCACCAAACAACGCTGAACACCGTACATAGAACTGTTGCATTTCATAGTTTCACTCTCTACAATTATGGAGACAAAGTGAAGATGCCATCATGGCATTGAAGTTCTACTAACTTAATCCAATCAATTAATACTTAAATTTCCTTCTTTTAAGTCAGCATTGCATTCGATATTAATAGACGTTAAATAACATAATTAACTATTAATTATAGAAAGAAACGCTGAATCAAATACCAAAAAAAAAAAGTTTTTTGTATTACCTGTTTTTATGTACGACTCATAAAAAACGAACTTTTAAAAAATAGAGCAGAAGATATTTTTGAATCTCCCTGGCGAAAGACTAATATTTTTCTGTAATCTTTTATCCCGATTTCTTCTTCACTTGTAAGTATTTTCTTTCCAACGTCTCTTTGAGGTGTTATAGTATTATTATCTACGGATAGAATCATGTTTTTTTTTAACGTTCAATGAACTACCAATGTTAAAAGATCGGCAGACTATGTAAATCCATTGTTCATAAATTGAATGACAAATAATTTTTCTGATCTACTGAAGGAAGATAACTAAATTTTCGTTGAAAAAAGAACTTCCCAAACTGCTTTCATCCCAATCAACAATGCTGCGTTGGAACTCCAGTCAAAATTTCTCGTTTTACAATCTGCAATATTGAAATCTGGCAGCCCGACCAACTATCGTCCTAACTTCCGCCTGCGCTGGGGTGCAAGTGACACCGTGTCAGCCTTGGGTACAGCCTCCAGAAGTAGGGGTAGTTACTTAACTAGGGTGCTTGCTCGGCAGGTACATTCACGGCGTCTTAGACGGGCCACTTACGGGCGATTGTCAACCCGAGTATTACTGCTCTTACTGCAGGTTGCACGGGGGAACTTTGTGCTGTGATTATGTTATTTATGTCTATGTGAAAGTGTTACAAGGGGAATATTTGGGATATATTTTTTAAACAAGTATATTAATGTACGTATTGTTGTGATAGAACACAGTTTCCAAATTCAAAAGGTTGATGTAACAGTAATTATGTTTAGTTACTTAATGAAAAAGAATATGATACTGATAAATCCAAACGAAACATGAAATAGAACAAGAGAAAAAAATAACACGAAAACGGTTACAACTGGGAATCGAACAGGTGGAATCGAAATGTAAATCAACTCCTAAATCAATACTTTTTTATACAAATAAAACAAAAACACTCTTATAACCCAATCGCATCACGAGAACTATTACCAACTGACACCATAATGTACCTCAACCGCATACCACGTCAGCACAAAGACAATTCACTCACGTAGCTACCAAAATATTCAACCTTCTCCGTGATAACTTTAAAATCAAAACTTAACGCCATACTTTTAAAACACAAATAACGCTTCTATAACGCCTATAGTTGCAATACATTTAAATCACAATACCCATACATTAACTTTCTAAGCTCTTCTCGTACATTTCTCACATTCCCTAAATTAATTACGATATAAAATATTTATAGCTTAATCTGAGTTATATTATTTAACCATACTACTATAATTCAATCTGTAAAAGTAAGGAATTACAGGAAAATTACATTTAAGGAAAAAAATCCCTTTGAAATAAAGAGTTTTTATAACAATAAACAAAAAAAAAATTGCGTGAAAGAGTTTCGAAAACTAAAGACAACACAATATGGAAGAAAAAAAATGTACATAAATGTAGTATTAAAAGCATGAAACTTATTTAATATATTTAAACAGACTAAACTATCCTGCACTGAACCTACTCGAAAAAATGTTCTGGATAAACAATGCGTTACTTAGACCGAATAATGTTTTTGACACAATGCAATGCGTGAATGTGAATGAAAAAATGAGTGTGTGCCAAGACAGCGCTGAGTGGCAATCTATCGGCTCTGCCTACCCCTTCGGACATAGTCCCTGCCTACCCCTTCGATAGATGGTTAGTTACTTTTTATATTATTTAATGTAATATAATACAGCAATACCACGACAAACCTGTACTCGAATTAAACGGTTCCCGAGCATTTGCTTGTAACTTCATACCTTCCAATTTATAAAAACACGAATAATAATATTTTTTCTTCAAAATAGGCATATTTACTTTGGGGTGTCATCATTAATTTTATGAAAAACAAATACCTTTGTATAACACCACTTTAAAAAAATGCCAGATAATATCCAACCAGCTTTTTACGCCAATAACAAATTAAAAAATTATATATTAAATAACAAGGACAAAGGTGTGTTTTGAACAAATCTGGGGTTTATAAATTAATTTGTAATGATTGTAACTTTTTTTATATTGGGAAGACTTCTAGAAATTTTAACATTAGAGTTAAGGAACATCTAAGATGTTTAAATAATAATAATTATTCAGAATTTGCAAACCACATTTTGGAAACAGGTCATTCTTTTGATATTAATAAAGGTTTAAAAATTTTACACACTAACACAACGGGTATACAATTAGATAATTTAGAAATTTTAGAAATTAGAAAAAGTGTTAATAGTAAATTAAATATTATAAATAACCAAACGTTTTTTAAAAATAGCCATCTTTTAAATTTATTTTCGTATTAATACTTATACTTATAATAATTTATTTTGTTATTTAGACTTCTTGTTTTCCTTTTAAAAGATTTTTTATTATGTTAATGTAATTTTTTACCCATTCTAAAATAATTTTTATATTTTATTTTATATAATTGTTTTTTATGATATATTTTAGGTAATTAATCACCTCTCCTTTCTAATATTTTGTCTATGTTCTAATTAGTCTATACTTGTTTGTCTTTTGTTATTTATTATTGACTTATTATCCTGACGAAGAAAACATAGTTTTCGAAACATGTTGATATTGTTAATAAAAAAGTGGTGTTATACAAAGGTATTTGTTTTTCATAAAATTAATAATATTTTTGTTGTTTTGTACAATTAAAAATACAGCGTTCTTTTCCCCAGGGCCTGGGAGCCATAACTTTCCGTGCGGCTCACTTTGCATAGTTCGCAGGTGAAAACTATTACGGTAAATATAAGCATTTTTTTATAAATTAGTACCGCGAGATAATTATTCAGCAGCTTCCTCTAAGGGAAGCTTCTCGGAAACCGTAATTGAAAATACCTCCGCAATTTACATCCCTCGCGGAAGGGAGGCTCTTTTAATGAGTAATCTGTCTTTATACTTGTGTCATTCATTACCATATTAAGAGTTTCGATGGATAAGGGACCCGAGGAATAAAAGTTTATTCATTGAAGTCGTGATGAGTAATGAATCGGTTTTATTTTATTTAATATCTGTAACTTGAATGTAAATTTAGCAATTTTTCAAATTGTACGAGTTAGTACATTCAAGTTTCATAATAAAGGATAAATAATATTAGTTTAGATATAATTTTTTTTTTGAATAACTTAATGACTAAAACCTCAAATCGTAATACATTATTGAAGACAATATAAGCGAAACAGTAAAATCAGAAATAGATACTGTCGCATTATTTGACATGGTGTTGCTGGCACCTTCGATTAAAGCGATGAGTCGACTTGTGCAAATATGCGAAGAGTACGCAAACACTCATAACTTGTTGTACAACTCTAAAAAGTCAGTCATTGTCGCTTTCAAACACAACAAGGAGCCATTAAATATTCCTCCAATTTATCTAGAAGGAAATGCATTGCTTGTCGCCTCACAGGTTAAATATCTCGGACATATTCTAACCGAAGACTTAAAGGATATAGAAGATATGGAACGACAAAGAAGAGCACATACGGGCCGGAATGCTATCAAGGCGGTTCTATCACTGCAGTGACGATATCAGAAAATTACTCTTCAAGACGTACTGCACTGCCCTGTACACATCGGAACTGTGGACGCAATATCCAGCAGCGCAATGGGATAAACTGAGGGTGTGCTACAATAATGCATTCAGGCAACTTATGCAACTACCGAGGTTCTGCAGTGCTTCCACGATGTTCACCGAGAGGAGGGTGCATTCATTCCCAGCCCTACTTCGCCACCGCCTAGCCAGCTTCTGGGGCACGATACTGAAATCAAACAACATCATTGTCGTTGCTGCATCCGAGTGGCTTAGTTCCCCCCTAAATGAGCGATGGATGCAGACAATGAGGCGACTTCCCTAATGGACGACAACAAAAATTTAATTTTTAATTTTTTATTCTGTTTGTTTTTTTCTTAATGTAATTTTAATTTTATGCTTAATTTTTATTGCATTATTTTATTTTATTTTATTGTATTTTATCTTTTAATTTACTCTCTTATGTTATATTATGTATTATTAATTTACTCTCTTATGTATTGTATGTATTATTGTATTATTATTTTTGTTATGAAGTATGGCAGACTGGGATTGCACACCCCTCCCAGTCCTGCTGGAATAAAACCTTAAATAAATAAATAAATAATTTTAATTTTCCTAACGAATATTTTCATTGGCTGCTATCTTTGTGTATGATTGCAAGATTCTTCCTGAACTAAAAGCAATCTAGATTAGTCTTGGATAAATACTTCCATTTTTATCTTATCGTGCGACGTCTTTTGTCTTTTCTGCAAGTCTATGATGAATATTTTTGATATAATTTAATGAGTAAATTTTCATCTGAGAATCGCTAATATTGTCTTCGATGATTATAGATTTAACCAAACTTCTTTCTTATGATAGACACTTGATCAGATTGATAGCAACTAAAAAAACAACTACTTGAGGAAAATCGATCGGTCAGTGGCTGGGAGGCAGTGCGTTTGAGTCCCACCCGGGCGTCGCGTGTTCGATTCCTTAGCAGGTTAAATCTTCCATCACGACTCAAGCAACATTTTCGGCTAACTGTGGAGTAGGAGATTTTCAAACATTGTTGGGTTATTCGTAACCCGGGAATGTTTGTCTTTCTTTTAAAAAAAATGTCAAAAAAAATAGAACGTATATGTTCAGAAGTGTTTGATTTGCCATCGCCAAAACCCTCTTACTTACTAATAAACGTATTTTAATTTTGTACAATTGATAAAAGGTCGTGTATAAAACCTTACTTATAAATGTAAAATAGACAAGGCTGACATTATTTTATTCATTTTTATTTTTTTTTATTTAAAAATACATACATATAACAGATTTAAAGGAAAACAATATGGTTCTTAAAACTAATTAAAATATATTAATTTCTTGTTAAGAAGCTATCCAACTCAATAGAGAAAGAATTTCTCGTGTTTGAATTTTGGAGTAGTGCCATTGTAAAAAAATAGGTACAGAAATTATGTTATTAGAAGCAATTAAATTAGAAAGAAAAATCAATGAACTTTTATACATGACACACAATATAGATAAAACAGGTATAGGTATGCAGCAGAAATAAAAATATTATTATTGCGTTTGATTATTAGGTAGTTGGTAAGTACACAGAGTTGGTATAAAAACATTGATATTTGAAATGGGAGAGCTGAAAATATTGTTTATTAGGTACATCATAATAAGTTGTTGTGCATACAAATAAATACAAGCTTAGTTCGAAAGCTGATCAAATATTTTTAGAGGATATGTTCTATTATGAGGACATTTAACAGCCATTAAAAGTTAATGGAAACAAACACATATTTTATTTGTTGTTTTTTTTTTACATTAGCTCCATACAGGGGGCCCCCAGTAAAATAATTTCCTCCAGGGTCTATGTTATCTAAGGGGATGCTGTATGGCTTTTTTAAGGAAAGGAAGAAGAGGAATTTCTGGGAAGGAAATAGGTATGAGGGGTGGGTAGGAATCTGGGTCTAATAGTAACGGACGTATGAATCCATCCCTTCAACTGCGGTGCAAGGTCAAGGGATTCTGGATGGAGAAGTCAAAAGACCTCCTCAACCAGTCTCTTTAGATCCAGCTCTCCACGCAGCAGATGAGCGGATATATCGGCCGCCAAGACCTTGACAAACCTTACCCCATGAATCCGGGCACTCCTTCTAAGTCAACAAACGTAGCGAAACACTTGGGTGACCTATGGCAGAGGTGTTGGTTATCCAATAAATGGTTTCCAGGGCAGTGGTACTTATACCCGCTTCCCGAAATGGTTGTGTGATAGCTTTTGAATTTTTAACACCTGTTACCGAAGTTTTGAATTGAGCCCAGTTTGACAAATAGCTTAGGTAGTAATTTTTCCAAGAATACCCAAGGAGGTAAGATAATATACCGACATGTCAATGGCTGAGTTGGCATCGCGTTTGAGTCCAACACAGTCATCGCGTGTTCGTTTCCTCGGCTGGCTAAGTCCTCCATCACAACACAAGCAAAATTTTCCGCTTACTGTAGTGGTAATAGGAGATTTTCAAATATTGTTAGGTTATTCGTAACCCGGAAATATTTATCTTTCTTTAAAAAAAAAGTATTCATCAATATATACGTCTTCAAAGTAGTAAACTACAGAAAGTCCTCACCGAAAATATTTTTTTATGGAACTGATTATAAATAAGATCATTTCCTCGAAATCAATGTAAGAAAACGAACATCAAAGAAAAACAAAGAAAAGACGTGCCATCGAAAGAATAAAATTCTACATAAATCCTAAAAATATTAGATCCGTGTTACAACAAACCTATTCCAAAACCATTGAATAAAGAATAACATGTAAAGAAGTGCCGTGAGAGCGTGTTTTGTGTCTCAAATATTTGCCTAATAGAGAATTCCAGTCCAATTTTTTTTATTTTTTTTTATGAACAATGACCTTCTAACTTAAATAACTGCATATTTATTTTTATTTTTATAGTTAGTTTTAATAGTTAAAATAAATGTCAAAGTTTTAATTTTTCAAGATCCCCCGAAAACCACCGAATCTAGTGTGACGTCATCATGACTAACCGAAGTATGAATCCTGCAGGGAACTGGAATCAGTTGTTCGACTCCCGCCATTTTGAATTTCAGCATTGGAGCGTTTTCATAGACATTACTGGGCAATACGATCGTTTTTTGTACAGTTAATGTTTTGGAATATTTTAAATAATATAGATAAACTAATAGAAATACTTTATTTTTGATACTGAATTATTTAGGCCTAAATAATGTTTCAATAAAAACAAAAACTATTATATGTCCAATTCTCTATAAACCAATAACATGGAATACCGAGCGTCTTCATTTCCATTGATTTCTATACAACTTTGACCCGGGTGACGCGGCGCGGTGACGACACGCCGCTAAAATCCAGCAATAGGGTGTTTTAATGACACGTTTTAAAATGGACTTTTTAATATTTTTTTAAAAACTCTACGTTAAATATTATGTAATAAAACTTATTTATTCAAAATCAGCGTATATTGGTCTATATGAACATATTTTTTTAAAGCCATAATATTTTTCACTGGAGTTCCTTATTGGGGCCAATTTTTCCAATGAAAGCGAAAATTGTGTTTTCGAAATTATAATGCGATGGAGATCTATGATGTCAGGCGAGTGTAAGTGAGTCGGAACGTTTCCATTTATTTCCTTTCAAATTTGTATGGAAGTCATTTTGAGTGTTATTCATTATTCTATGTTCAAAACCGTTCAACAAAAATGTTCTAGAATAATGAATCCTTCCGTACAAACATTTTTTCCACGCGGCAAAATGAATGATTTTATTTCTTCTGTTAGGAACTCTCTGGAAAGAAAGGAATAAAGGAAGCGTAAACTCACTGTAGACTGAGATGATGATGTCCATATAAATTCCAGATAAAATGTTCCAACTGTGCACAGATTTTATGGTCACTGAAGAAGACTTTTAGTAAACTCGTAATTTGTCATTCGATTCAAATATAATACACTTAGTCACTCAATCATGGAAATAATGCTCGCTTGTTGAAGGTTGCCACTGCACCGGTTTCACATGTGTAGGTAGAAGGAAGTATGTAGGTGGGTAGGAATTTTGGAAAAGGACAGAAATATTCTCAAAAATAATACCGAAAACTTAATTTGTTGCTCCATTTTACTTAAAAATCTATAGATTACTAAGTTTTAACCACGTTTATTGTTTATAAAAACCGACATGTTTCGTGAGCAATTAATTGTAAAATATAATGCATAATTAAAAAAAAACCATTATTAAACTTGTTCCATTTGCAAATTATGCGCCTCCCACCTCCCACTCCCACCTTTCCATTGACACCGTTTTGTAAGTAAACGTCTATTATTTATAATTTGTTTAAGTAAATTCTGAGGAAGTGAGCATTGCTCACAAAATATGTCTTTTGTATATAAAAAATAAACGTGGTTAAAACTTAGTAATCTATTAATTTTATCTTAAATTTTATCTTTTTATCTTTTATTTAAACAATTTATTGCTGTGAAATTATGGTTTTAATAATAATATTTCCAGTTTGGATAATTTTTCCAGTAATTTTGGTTTTAAACACATTAATTTTTATAAGTAAAGGTAGGTAGTATTTAGTCAGGTTTTAAAGCCTACAAAAAATTACTTTATTCATAAAATTTAAGTTTTGACTTACGGAATTCAATACTTCGTTTGTGTAAAAATAATAACTTCCCTAACAAAACTAACATTTTTCTTTATTAGTCTCAAAAATACACATCAATTATAAATACATTTAATATAGTAATTAATAACAAAACAGTTGTATTTGATGTACCCCCATAAATAAGGAGAGCTTGTGTATAGGGGGTTATTATATTGGTTTTATTTGACATGATTCAGTTCAAGTTTTTAGTACAATTTTTAAGCTGAGTTTTAAATTCTTTTATATTAGTATTCATGTTTCTATTTTTTTCTCGTAGTGAATTAAAAAAATTAGCTCCAAAATATTTATGAATTTAATTTGTATCAGCTTTGAATAGCCAATTTGCGTTAGTATAAAATAATTTTTATTAATGTTTTAAGTATTCCATGTTTAAGCAATAATGATATTCATTTACCGGCTATGGCAAAGATGTTTTGCATTATTTTCCTATTTGAAAATAAAACTTTTCCCAATATTCAACCAATTTTATGCTGCCTTGTGCAATGTGCATTGCAAAAATAGTTCAATTTATGATTATTGAAAAAACAATCATTTAAGTTTCCTCTCCTTTGGTAATTTTGAATCTTTCTTATTAAATTTCATGTAAGTATTCCATTTCAAACGAACCCGAAGATAGACTACTACGATTATTTTGATTAACCACTCAGGATGATGGTTGGACTGTCGCTATTATGGCATTTTTATTACGTATACGCAAGAATTTCACAACAATTTTTAAGATTGTGATTACGTCACAAAATAAACGTCACGCTGAGAAGACAAGTTTTTATTGTTTAAATTAGTTTCCCCAATAAAGCGAATGCAAGGGGTGAAAACGGAAAATAAGGATTCCAGGATCGTCTCCTATATCACGCCCTTTCATTCAAGATTCCACGCGGTCCTTTGCAAAATCCACTTAAAATAGTTTAAGAGTTGGAGAGCCGTCACTTCACGTGAGGGAGGGTGCCGCTGCTACCCTTTGTATTTTCCATGTTGGGGCATTTCTTATGGAACTAGAAGAATGCACCATTCTCTGAATAGATAATCACTTTGCCTGGGAGCTTGATTGAAATAAGTTAAAAGGTTATCCCGCTCCCGGTTTTTTGCCGTTGATTAAACGGTGCCTCCACGTACCTCCACACTACCGTTTTCAGTTTTGCATGACAATCATTAAATCATGTTACATTTTTGATGAAAACTTTAACATTCCAATCGCGTAGATTTTAAAATGTATTTCTCAACAAATCCTTCCTTCTTCAATTTTTTTTAGTAAACATTCAGTAAGCAGATAACTACGATTCAGTTGATGTGATTTTTTTAAAGGAAAAGACAAAACGACTCTCTTTGATGAAAAGCATGAAAAGTTATGAGTACACTGCAAGCGGTGTACGCCTAACACGGTTGCAGGGTTGTTTAGAATTTCGAAATAATATTAGATTTTGAATACATTATCTTCATTAGGTGCCCACTTTAATTAGAAGTTTGCTGTCATCATTTTTCATCATACAGACTGCAGTTCCGAATAAGTCAAAGATGCTGCACTCGTATCGAAGGTTACGTTTTCTTCCTCTATCTCATCTTTCGATGATTTTTCCTTGGTTTATCACACGGAGATTTTTTCTCATTGAACTTCCCCCGTAAAGATTAAATTCGAACTACAAATAATAATTAAAAGCATACTAGCTAGCCATTAGCTTTTTCTACGGACTACCTCAGTAGCTTGTTGAAGAACAAATCTTGTAACAAATAGTATCAAATTTAATGGGAGTTACTCATTACTTTCTTCCCAAGAGAGCAGTTGTAGTATTTTGGTTCAAAATAAGCGCCACTGAAGGGCTATTTAAATTAAGTATGGCGGGTATTATATACCCACTTTTTACTGCAGAATAGACCATAAGAAATATAAGAGAACAGAAAAACTAGGAGAGTGAAAATAGGCAAGAACGTCAGCGTGTCCCTCAAAGCAGTTGATCTACCATGGCCTTCTTATCATTAGTTTGATGAAGTTAAGGTTTTCTGTTTTGAGTGAATCGCCCACTATACTTTTATTTCAAAAAGTAAATGGTACTAGCGAGAATTTTTTTTTCTGGAGCTAATAACTGTGCAATCTGGTTACATTATTTAATAGTTTTTCAGATTTGGATCTCTCTACCTAAATCAATCAACCGATTAGTTATTATTGGACCGATGTACGATGTTTTGCATGTTGTAACGTTCTGGTTCAGGTCTAAGGGACCTTTCCTTTTATATTTTCGGTCCCAGATATAATATACACGTTTTTTGGTACTCTGCCGAATTGGGACCACGAGATCCCTTTCTTGGGACCACGAGATCCTATATGGTGTGACTTCTTGTGTTATAATTATGATCAATTTTACTAAGATTTTTAATTTTTTTACGTGGATAATATAGTCCATTTTATTTTGTTTTGACAAACACCAAGTATATTTAATTTGTTGAAGAGTTCATCATAACGTTATTTTGACAAATATCAAGTACATTAAATTTTTGAAGGGCTCATCGCTAGATAACCTAAACGATTATTGACTCAATTTATGAGAGTGACTAAAATTATTCTACCTGACACTCCCCAGCCAATACAACCATTCGTTAACGGGGGGTTGCGCAGTACGTAATAAAATTTTCTTAGTTCTTATTGACTAATTTTGTTTAGTAATGCATAGAAAATGTAATTAAATTTTCTTACCCTTATTGCAACGTTGTTAATGTGATATTTCCACTTAATAACACATAGATGCTGTTCACTCCTTTCATATCTTAACAGTTGCAGTTAGAATCAATATACTTAATAGGATTTTCATTTAGGCTTACTTGTTTTTATTGAGCATAATGTATCAGAATGTCCCTTTATAGATGAGCTGTAACTTATGTATTTAGTTTTTGATATATTAAGTGTTGTTGTAAGCCACTGTTATATCGCATTAATTCTACTTTCAACACGTTTATGAATTTTAGTCCAATCGGTGGTTTGGTATATTTATGGTGCAATTCTTTCCTTCAAACATAGCTAACGTATCGTTTGCGAACGTAATTATTTTTCCGCCTACGGATAGCTTGCATAACTCCTTGATGTAAATTATAGTGTGCTTCCTGGTGGTACCCCAAAGTTACTGTCTAGTAAGTTACTTACCGTTTTACCAATTTAGAGTTGCTAGCTAGGATTACTTTACGGAGAGAATATCCGTTAAGTAACCCTTTAATCATTCGTAAAACATAAGAACAATACCAATATTTTGTCAACTTTTGAGAAGTAATTTATCGTCGGTCCAATGCCAAAGCCGCGAATCAGCATATCGTCAATTTTGAAATAAACATAATTTTTTTTTAACGGAGCGTATGCTGCCAAAACACTGAATGTGATTCGTGAAATGTGAACCGATCGTGGGCACCTACCATTTCACGAATCTTTTTTTTAAATTTTTTTTATTTATATTAACTCCACACAGGAGGCCCTGAGGGAAATAATTTCCCTCAGGGCCTATGTCATCTTTGAAGATGCTGTGTGGAGGGTGCTGTTGAGGAGAGGAAGGAGTGAACATGGATCTTGAAGAGACCCATATTGTAGGAGGGAGGAAACACAGAAGCCGGCAAATCGTTCCACAGCCGGGCTGTTGAACTCAAGAACGAGTCGTAGAAACGACCCGTTCTCATGTGACTAATGTCAACCGTGTACAAATGTTGAGCGCGTGTTTGGCGTGTTTCCCGACTATGCACCGGTGCCGAGGGGATCAGTGACGCTAGTTCCTCGGAGCATCTTCCATTGTAATACCGGTAGAACAAGGACAGCATTCCCACCTGACGCCTGTGCTCTAATGAATCTGACATACCTACAAAATACATTGCCAAACCCGAGAATATTCTTTTTAGCGTTTTTGGCATTGAATATATTTTTACTTTAGCCTATATTCTACGATGTGAAAATAGTGAATGGGGCTAATTCGCGATTTTCAAATTTCGCGTGTTGCAAATTTCTTTATTTTTAACACATTCACTAGAGGTGCCCATGGTTTGTGTAATAAACGGACATTTTGATCGACTTTAATTTGTCAATTTCAATAGCTTGCATTAGTCTGTAAGCTGCACCGGTTGCCATTGATGGTACATTTATTAGGCATATTTATAGGATAAACTTAAAGAAAGGTTTGAAAGTATCTCACCAAACAGAGACTTCCTCACATTCAGCGCATGAATTACAAGTTTCACACTAGGCAGAAAGACTTTTTTTAATGAGTGGACTTAGATTGGTGGACTTAAGTTATTCTAACTGCTTAAAACAATCCACTTCGGACAGCTTTGGACTAAAGAGAAAATTTTTAAAGAAATTTTTAATCTTAAAAAATTTTTTTGCGAAAACCATAATTTTGAATTACCTTGCTTCTCCATTTGTTAGCTGCAGTACAAAAAAGTGAACCCATCGAGTTTATTTCACAAAACAAGTTTGTCGATGAGTTTTCCGAAGTAAAACTTGGGTGCAGAAGGGCAGACAATTGAATTCCATCGTGCTTGTAAAGGCTTATGTTGGCGTTTTAGACATTTCAAAAGAAAAATATAAAAATCTCATGAAGAAGTTAGCATGATCTAACTTTTTTAAGAATTCGTCATGATTTCTACAAATTATTGCAAGGAAACAGCAAGAAAAGAGACTACCCGAGCCCGATGTAAATGAAAATTCGTGCACAGAGTGAACGTTATGTACCTACATACAGCACCAATGAATAATAAATTACAAAAAAATTCACAATTTCCCTTTTATCAAGAACATAAATTAAAAATGTTTTTTTCAATATTTTCAAAGATTCTCGTCCCAATGTTCAATCATTATAATAAATAAGAAAAATCTATTAAAAGCTTATTATTAAAACCCCTTACAAATAGTAAAAGAAAGAATAATTCATTCCTAATAAATCTTGCAAAGTCAAAATCAATAATGTCCAAAAAACCCATAAATATTTTAAAAATGTTAATTTTTTTATAACCCATCTCAAAACTATAGATTTGCGGATATTAATGCATACAGAGTTGATTTAAAAACAATATAAATCGATTTATGATATCAATTCTAAATTTCAATTCTTAATATCTCCGAATGACGTTTTTGCAGATTCACTTTGACGTTTACCCGACATTTTGAGAAATCGTATCAAAAACCTTGGCTGAGTCTAAGAGATGTGCGATGTTTGCCTTTCTGCGTTCTTTATTTCCAGAAATCTGTTCTGTAAATTGCCTCGTAGCTTTGTCCGATCTTTTCCCGGCCGAAAACCGAACTAATTTTTGATTAAAACTTTTTGGATTTCTACACTATTACTTAACATATTTAAAAAAAAATTTCTACAGATTTTGATAAAGCACTCTCGGTTTTTGGATCCACTTTTGTAGATTGATACTAATATAAATTTTTTCAGACGGTAGGGGAACCCCTTAAATTTTTTTAAAAATGAAAATTTCGATGCGGGCAATGCAATATTGTGTTTAGTGATTTTTTTATTATATGTGCGTCAGACTGTCAGAACCTTTGTAGTGTTGGGACTGTCGACAATTTTTAAAATCTCTCTTCATTTGTCGTAGGTGGGTGGTGTCTTTAAATGAAAAAGGATTTTGTTTTGGTTCAGTTGCAGATGCCAAGAATCTTAAGTTTCTTTTGTTACGCTTAGGATATTTTCCACAACCATCGTTAAAAATTGGTTAGTGTGGCAAGCATTTATGGCCAAATCAGTATTGGCTGCGCATCCAATCTGTAGTTCGTTAATGTTAATGCCAATTGTGGATTTGGATTCGGGCATTTGTTTAACGATGTTCCACATATTTTTACTAGATCTCGGTCGGGTTGAAGCCTATTTTTATTTTGATGTTTTTATTTCTTGCAATCCAGATCTTACAAATCTTGCGGTCCTGATGACTTAAAAAACTCATTTTAGGCAGGAACTTACTACTCATAAGCGGAAGGTAATAGTTACAGTTTTACATGGGTATTTTGACATCAAAAATATAAGTTTCATTTTCAGTAGATACAGCACAAAATTAAAAAAAAGACAGGTTAAGTAGACGAATAAATGACACATAAAGAAAAAAAATATGGATGATTGCAAACACAGAAAAAAAGGAGAGAAGAAAAACAAGACAAGAAAATAAAATATATATTTTTTAAATGTACTTGAAAAATATTATTTTATATTATCTACTACAAAACTTTTGATTATCCTGGATGTGTTTGTATATATCTGAAAGCAATTTATAAAGTATTTAGGCAATACAGTTCAAAGATTTTATCCCATTTTTTGTTGTCTTTGAGGAACGTTGATGTTATTTCAAATACTGTGGTTTTGAATTTCTTGATTATAACGTGGCTCGATGTTAGTGTGAGTTGGTTGTTGAGTAATTTAGTGATTGATTTATTTATTTAAACGCCATAAAATGGCTTTTAAATAAAATGATAGATAAGATTATAAGTGTACAGTTGTACACAGGAGGGTATTTGTAGGATGGTGCTTGCGATGTTTACGAAGGATTGTGATTGGAAGGATACCGGAAACTGAAAAAAAGGTCCCTTACAAGAGGTCCCATGTAAGTCGAAGAAAAGAACCGTTCTTTGGCATTACGTATAACATCTTTACGATACTTACGGTATTCTGTTGTTGTGGGTTTTGTGGGTTTTTGTGGCCACTTCGTTTAAATGATTTCTTTTGTGTATAGCTTTTATAATACCACTGCTAATCCAATAAATAAATTTTATTTTAAATGTTCAATGAGATTATTTTCGTATTGTTTTTTTGATAGATAGATTTTGTTGATAAATAAGTTGAGTTCATTGTTAACTTTGATGTCGTTGAATAATGATGATCTGCAAGTGACTAAAATACATAGATTCCATTAATGTCTAATTTCAGACAATTTGATTGACTGATACGAAACTTAAAGTAGATTTTGTCGCGAATGTTTTATTTTGTAATGCTCCACTGTGTTAATGTTTTGCTTCATTCTTATTAGTTGTTATGTTGTGTGGTATGGTGTTCATGATATCCTTTTATTTGTTTTGCAAGATGTGAGTTAATCAATCTGCATTCTGTAAGTATAACTACAAGAAATCTCACCGTCAACTTAACACTGTCTAACACTAGAAGAAGGTCATCAACATTTTTCAATGAACGGATATTTTGATGAATAATATTAACTTTCCTTTAACTCTAGTAAATTTTTTTGAATTTTATTTTATTTATGAATATATCTTAGAAGATATTGATAAAGATTTTAAGATAAATTCAGTTCAGATTTTCCAATACCATCTTTTCGAAATATAGGTACGTTTAAAATTTTTTTGATTTATTATGAAACTTCGTTTTTTCGCTTTTGTGGAAATATCCTTTTTGTGTCTCCAAATAACAACAAAAAAATTATATAAAAGACGCACGTATACTTGTGCAAAATATTGGAAATTGAATTTTTTTTCCCAATTATGTTTTTCCTGGAAAGTTGAATCATTTTCGTAAAGGTTTCGCTTAACCTGTTTTTTTAATATTTTTACAAAAACAAGCTTAGGATATACGGAGAACATTATTTTGAGGGCACTTGATACCTTTCATACCGTAAAACATATGGATATCGTCATGAAGAGCCGATGTTAGATTTAACGATGCCTCTTACCGAGCTACGTTGAGCATTTCATCAAAACAGCTTACGACTTGCAAAAAGTTGTTTTTTTACATAGACATGTTCTGCGAACGGATAAAAACACCCCATCGATATAACAAGAATATATTTTTTTGAATCGTTTGATTTACGACCAACAGTTGTAACTTGGGATCAAAGTCGTAAAACTGACGAGTGAGCCCATGAAGCACGACGCTCACTCCTCTTCCGATGATCAAACCGTGGAACGGTCACGTGCGAGCGCGATAACGGAAATCAATCGGGGACGCCGGCGGCATACCAATCAGGTACGTCCGACGCCGACGCCGACGCCGACGCCCGGTATCCGGATACGCCGCGACGCCGAAGCGGAAATACGCTGGAACCCGCCTGTAACGACCCCGGATCTCCAGATACACCGGATAAGATGAATTATGCATTCAAGAAATGGAAACTGGTGTGGAATTTTCTTTCATGCGTGACCCTTTGACACAAATATTATGAAACCATTTTTGAAAAGAAATAAACAAATATTTCGTAACTATTAATAGAGCTGTTGCTTTTAAAAATAAAATTACGGTTATAAATAATGCATACTTTTTATGTTCCCCAGCCGTCTTTAGCCATTGAGACTGGGGCATCCCCAAATATTGTGGCATGTTGTGAGGCTTAAGATAATGAGAATAAGTAGGGGGAGAAGAAGGTGTAAAGTACCTGACTATTCAGATCTGGTCACCAAAAATGTCTAAAACCAATTCAAGTTATTTTTGAACCCAACGTTCCGCATGATAATTTTTCACTAGGGCCATACTGACAGTAGGTTTCCATTGTTACGTATTTACTGTGTACTTGTAAGTGAATTATGAAAAACCATCATAACTACATAATTTTTACTTATTGTAATATTAAAATAATATGGATTACATATACACATAACGTTTTTGGCAATTATTGGCCATAGTATAACTTATCAGAAAAGGAGAGCCATTGTGCCTGAAAAGGGAGCCACGATTCTTACTATGGTTGTACATGTATTTTGTAATACTTTTTGCATAAAACATATATATTTTTTAATTTACGTTTTGTGTATCATCTTTGTAGTTTTTATGTTTAATAAATATAATGACTTTATATATGAGTTGTTTTAAAATTTGGTGTTACGAATTAAAATCAATTTTTCACAAGTTTGTGATTTTCCTTGATTTTTTGTTCTTTACAAGCTAGTTTAAATACGTCTTTGACTTTTGGTACTGGAAGCAGTGTAGAAAGAGATTGCTTACAAATAAATATTTGCATAAATAAAGGTATAACTTTAAAAGCTGGTTCACACAGAGCTATAAATCTGCGAGCGGATATCTGTTGAATCGCGAGCACTTATCTTTTGTGTTTTCAAACGAGGCTATCAAATATTTCTTCCTGTGGTAGGAGAGGGGGTCAGTGGAATTAGGGAGCGTCAACGGAATGCACATTTTTTGTACTGAAATCTGTCAACATGACAACATCTGTCATCCACGGGTCTAGGCAGCTCCGTAATTATAATGACCCCCTCTCCTGTTTTAGTCGGAGAGGGGGAGACTTATCTTCTGGGCATATCGCCTCTGGAGTAGTTACGTCTAAGATGTGTATTGTCTATGATTGATCTGCGCATAAAATCGCTTAGGTGTTAACGGTCTGAAGGGATTGTAAGGAGAGCGTTATTTGGCGTGCTATGATCTTTTATATATTAGATAGCTGTGTGTGAAACAGCTTTAAAAGTGTTACGTTAAAATGATTCTTTGTGAAATTTTAACCGAGTTTAGATTATTTTTGTAAGATCCTCCCCAACCTGTAATACCGTTGATTAGCAAAAAGTGAACAAGGATCATTTTTCATTATCTTCACATATAAAATATTTCTTAAATTTATAAATATATATACGTTTACATGCGTTTCCTTATTATCTTGTGATAACTAGTTACACTTAAGGTTTGATCAATCATTACACCGTTATAATTAGGAGTGATATATATCTCCTTTACACCAATATCATATATTTATTTATTTTTTTAAAAGAAAGGCAGATAAATCTATTCAGGGTATTATCAGATAAATCTATTCGTACTTGACTTACTTAACCAGTAATTCCTGACATGTCCAAGTAAGTCGAATACTTCCCTTAAGCCCTGCATGTATTTTATATGTTTAGCGAGGCCCACATTATCATTTAGTTTTTGAAATATATAATATTATTGAATCAATAAAAAAAATACAATTAAAATCTATAAAAAAGTATTTAGAGGACCAGAAAAATAAAAAAAATAGTCTATTTCATTTAGTTACCTACCATTGATTACTTAGTTGAAATATTTCTCCGAAGAGATCAGTGGGAGTTGTTCATAAAAAGGCAAATATGAAGCTATAAAATTGTGCTTAAGATCATAGCGGTGTAAATGGATATCCATCTAGTTGCACAAACACTGCCCTGTACCTTAAATATTACTAGAGAAAGATTTTCTTTCTTGCATTACAAAATAAGACTGTATTACGAGTATTTGTTAATAATTTTGGAAGTGCGTTTTATACAAATGAATAGATTATTATTTAGTATCCGGCGAAACTTTTTACGTAGGTACGCCGTTAACATCTTCATCTTAAGCCTGCTTCCATGAGTTTCATAATTCATAAGTCTCAAATAATTGAGATTCACTCCTACTCCAGATAGCAAATAGGTAGACACTTTGTTGAGATTTTATGTTCAAACCTGTTTTTTCCCTACTTTGTGCACAAAGAAGTTTCTGGCACAACTACTGTGGGGGTGATTCGAATAGGTCTTTGTAGAAAGATGCAGGTGCAACATTGAAAGTATTCCGTAAACAAATTTGAGAGACTTTTAAGAATTTATTGCAATTTGAAAGACGAGCTACACAATCTTTACTTATATACTATTTATACTTAATATTATAAATGCGAAACTGAGTGTGTTTGTTTGTTACGCTTTCACGAATAAAACAATAAAATTATTTTAAAAATTCTTTCACTAATAGAAAGCTAAATTATATGCGAGTATTATAAGCTGTATATAATGGTAAGTTCTGGCGTTATAAAATTATAAATATTAATACATTATACGTCACTAACAAAAGCGAGTTATTGCTAACGTCAAAAAACATATCATTGCCGTGGAAACGATGTTGATATATTTAAATAAAAATAAGTGATAAATGCAAGCGCTACAGTAATTTCTCCCCAATACCTTTCGAGCAAAGCCGCAGGTTAAAGCTAGTAAAGATATACAGTGAATGTTTCTGTACTTTTATCAAATTAATTTTCTGTCAAATATACTTGAAATATATATATTTTTTAAACTATTTAAATTCTGTTGCTTTTTAAAATGAACAAAGTTTTTCTATCTGTCATTTCAAGATACAATTAAAATTTAAAAATATCATTACATATTCTTAATTCGAATATATTATACACAGTGGAACCCCTGAAAACGGTCCGGTCGAAAATAAGCGCGTATAAAATTATTTATTTTTATTTGCTATACTCCATGGTTGACAAAATACTCGTAAACATCATCTATTAATCATTGTAAAATTATTGAATAACTCGTGTATTACTTTCATTGTCACGGCTAACATAAAATATGTAATAAGAGAATATACAATCGGTCTGTGAATTATTTATAAGATTGTGGATGATAAAGCCAAATCAATCAAAATAACATTAATGTTCTCATGACAACATCGGCAGAAAAGCTTTATAAAACCACGAATCACTTTCACAATATAAAATAATAAGCTTCAACGAGGGGAAAAAATATTTTGATTGAAAACAAATTGAAAAAAGAAACATCCATTCATATTTCCAGACATTTGCAACAAAGCCATTTTTAATCATTTGGATGACGATTTCACGCTTCGATGTCCGCCGTCTTTACGAGTTTGAATGTGTATTCTTGCGGGGGTTGTGGAGACGCCGGGGTAACAGCAAAAGACGGGAAGACGGGAAGAGAATCTAAGGACTTAACGGTTAATCGGCTTAGCGGGAAAGGGTAAAATGTTCCCTCTATTCCTTTCGGGTTCCCGCAGTTAAATAGCGCCCCGGCACCGGCGCCCCGTCGCATTATATCGTACACTTGTAAATTTATCGGGTACCTAGGTGAAAATCTTCTCCCCCAATTCTTGCCGCTTCTCGCCCGAGTGTGAATTTTCGGAAAGCGCCTGTAATCACGCCCCCGAACGAATTTAAAGCCTGTTAAACTTGATGATTTGTTTTCGGAAACAAATGTGGTGATGTTCCTTGATGCCTTGATGAACATTTCCAGAGGGATTTATGCCGGTTCTGCTGTAAAATTACCAAGCGACTGCCGTGGAATTTGCATAGTTAATTTAATAATTAAGTAATGTTAATTAATATGCCATTTAGTATTGTTAAAAACTCTAAAACGATTGTATATATTAAGTAAATGCTTGTACCGCCCGAGCAACGATAATATTTTTTTGTTTTTGCACGAGCAAACTGTCGTAATTTTGCGAATTTAATACACATACCTTATGATGGTAAGCGTTAAGAACGTAACATTTGAGTTACAGTTGTTTTACCCTAAAAAGTTCAGTCACTTTTCATGTCACCGGAGCTCAGCTTTCCAATTTTTGCTGGATTAGATACCATACCTATCACACATATCAACGTGTCATTAAATACCTCACAATACAAGAGTAATGAGTAAGATTATGAAAAAAAACGAAGAAAGAAGTGTAAGGAGAATACATGACGCAAATGAATGGTGAAAGAAATCGGAAATGCCGGAGAAAGACATGGCATGATCAATTGAACTAGGTTCTTGAGTCAGACCATGTCAAGAGTCAGAATAATGGAAGATAACAGCAGCCCCCACACGGCCACTTCGGAGCGACCGAGACCCGCACCACTTCTGGCCGCCACGCAGAAAAGTCTCACAGTGAACTGAGCTGTTAACTTATCGGTATTTACTTTTCTGCGCGGCGGCCTGTAGTGGCGCGGGACTCGGTCGGTCCGAAGTGGCTGTGTGGGGGGTGCTTATGTATGAGACATTCTATGAACATTGACATTGTACTAGTGGTCGCCCAGTGGTCGCCCAGTGGTCGCCCAGTGGTCGCCCAGTGGTCGAAATTCGACCATAATTAATTTAATGTATTTCCGTGAATAATTAAAAAAAAAAATTAGCGTTTTGCACTTCTTCTCTATATAAACTATAAGTGTGCGAAATTTCATGCTTCTCCATCCACGCAATTTTCGTAAAAAGGGGTACAAAGTTTTTGCTTCACGTATTAATATATAGAAGAAGATAGATAGATAGACATTGTGAAAGAGTCAAGGAGTATGTGCCAAAACCAAGTTGTTTGGCAGACCATCCTCTCTACCTATCCCTGATGGTTAGTTAGATAACGCACAAACAGTTTTTCTAACTTAACATGTAGATACCTGCACTACATAGTTAACATCTTTCAGTGTTCATAATTACGAAGTTGAAGTTGAATGTCTTCCCATTAAAAATAGAAAAGACCGTCAAATACCTCCTTCATTAAAATTAAAACTGTAAATGATTCTTTTTTAATTTCTCCTTTTCAGAATAAGGTCGTGTCGCCTCATTAGATGCAAGCAGCGGAAATATTCATTCGCTGTACCGCAAAAACACAAGTGCCTACGTACTCTCATCTGTAATACCTCCTATTAAAATTAATTCTATAGTACTTACTACCTGGTTATTTACACTTTAATAACGCACTAGAAATATGGCGACAGGGGTGTTAAACATTACAGACAGCTTCTCCTCGAGACTTCTGAAGCGAGAATTTCAATTTGAGATAAGAATGTGTCGAATGGGGGCGAATCGGCGGTAAGGGGTGGTTACCTAAAAGAAACAGGGGGAAGAAAGAGCAAGGAGGACGGGACACGCCGAGAACTTCCGGGGAGAGTCTGAGATTGTGATGGACAGGAGGTGATATTTTTAAAGAAAAGGTGAACACTTCTTGGGGAGTCAACTTTACTCCTAGGTACCAACTTTTAATGTAAGGGGGGCGGTCTCGCTGGTTTGTTGCAGTCAGTTTTCGGCGGAAAAGTTTTGTGTTGCGGAAATAATGCAAGCAAACGCAGTAATGGGTTGAGCGTGTTGGTACAAGTATGTTCTTTTTGTTTTTCTTAGTGTAGATAATAAATAATCACAATAATAAGGCTTTTTGGGTCTAATATTTCAGACAGCCTTTCAGTAACCATCATCAGGGCAGATATTAAGAAATTAGATGACTTATTTGCCCAACAAATAATCATCTTAATTTTGACGTGATATTTACTTATTTGTTTCTTTGCTCGTACATAGCGGAAGTAATGCAAAAAATATTCTAATTGTAAATATCTAATAATCTAATTCTACTGTACTTAGCGTGTAAAATATTCCGTAATCGTATGTTTGTATATGGTTAAGTAGTAATGTTTTGTGAACACCTCACTAGGAGAACCTGTACTGAGGTATTTGACATTTTTCAGATAAAGTGTTACTGTGTGTTAGGTTAGTAGCAGTTAAGAGGGAATAATCAGACAAAACAGGAAGATGTCATTTTTAAATAAAATTTTAGACGTTTTGACTCTTTTCCACAAAAAAATTATAAATTGATTTCAAAAGACTGTTCTTTTATCTAGTAAAGCTATTTTTTTAATTTGAGAAAATATGTGTATTATATTAATAAGGTTTTACCGTAGATTTGTTAAATTTTCAAAGAATTTTTTTTATTATACAACAAACATTTCAAATCATATAATCATGCAGTAAAATAAATCGATAAATTATTAGGAAAAGGTACTTTTCAGAATTTTAATTTTTGTTCAAATAAAATCATTAAAAAAAGATCCGAGCCTTTGTTTTGTAATGAAAATATTTTAGTTTGTCTATTTATTTACGGTCTTACAAACTAATTATATTAAAAAAATTACATTCTTATTTGGCTTAGACATTATTGAAAAACTTATGATCAAGAAATAATTAAATAAAGGACATAATTTTAATTGTTTTATCATCACGAGTTTGAGCTTTTTGAATGTGGGAATTTATCAAAATAATTTTGGAATGAAATAAAATAGATATTGAGTTATTATGTTAAAATGCTGGTATGGAGAATAATTCACCTTTCTCATCGGAACCGCCCTATACCATTGCTAGAGTACGATTGGAAGATCATCGTTCGACGAGATTTAAATTCTCGGCGGCTGGTTAATGGCTCTTAAAGTATATCATAATATGATCCCAGGGCGTTACTTATTTTGTCAAGCCGTTACTTATTTTGTCAAGCACCAAATGTGTGGTATAAAGTAGTGCTAGTATGTATTTTGACTGTAGCATACCTTCTAGCTTGGGTCGACGGTCAATCTACAGGTATCAGATGTTAAAGGTACGTAAAAATATTGCTCGCTGTACTTAGTCTCAATGCTAAAATTTATGTATATTGTAGAGAATATTGTTACAAATTAATAACCAATACTGCCAGACACTTGCTGTCGGTGATAACTTTCGCCAGACGCTTTAAAACTGCCAAAAAAATGTACTCTTACTTTTTTTACATTAGCTCCACATAGGAGACCCTCAGGAAAATAATTTCGCTCAGGGCCTATGGGGATGCTGTGTGGAGGGTCTTTTTAAGGGAGGGAAGGATATGAAGTTTCGGGAAGGAAAACGTATGAAGGGTGGGTAGGAATCTGAGGGTTAGGGTGTCCAGGAGTAAGGGACGCATGAATCCATCCTTCCAATTTTGTCAATCGTTTATACATATAAAAAAAATCTGCTTTGGTGCTCAAAATTTGGTGCCCAACAAAAACGTGTCAATTGTTTAGCTAACTATATTAAGTATTAGTAATGTCTCTCTTTTTGTCAAATGTATTATGTATTACTAGGACCTAGCGTCTCTTCCGTCTCTTGCGTCTCTTGCATCTCTTGCGGATATTGCATCTCTCGCGTCTCTTGCGTCTCGTGCTTTTTTTGCATCTCTTGCATCTCTTGCGTCTCTTGCGCCTCTTGCGTCTCTTGGGTCTCTTGTGTATCTTGCTATTCTTGCGTCTCTTGCGTCCTCTGCGTCTCTTGCATTTTTGCGTCTCTTGTGTCTCTGGTGTCTCTTGTATCTCTTGCTTCTCTTTGTCATTTGAGTGAGTTTTAATTTTTAATTTTTTTATGTAAATATTAGGTGCCTTACGAATAAACGAAAAGGACAATTTACACTATTTTAACAAATTTTTTATCCTTTTTAATTTTTTTTTATTTATTTTAAATGTAATTTAAATTAAATTTTATAATGTTATTATCAAGTTCTGCAAGTATTTTGGTTTTTATTTTTGTTACAAGTTGTTTTTGATTTTTTATCAGTTTAGTCAAAATAAAAAAAAAAACACGTTTATTAGTAAGTCCTCCTTAACATTGTAGTTTGATATACTTATTTGTTTAATAAATAAAAAAATTCTCACGGAAATGATAAAATCAGCATCCGCTAAAACACATAGCAAAACGTCAACATTTATAATCTTCAATCGTGGCATTGTTGCAGAATACATTAATTTATTTAAATGAAAATTCTGTGAACGTTTCAGTTACTGATCTTAGAATTTTAATATAACTTGAATGCTTTGCGTGTTATACCATCGTATTGTCTTTTCTTTCTTTTAATAAGGTATGAACAGAATTCACTAATCTTTATGTTGCAGGAGAAATAAAAAAAAAACAAATCACATAATACGGGATATATCAGATCATTCGTACAAGTCGTTTTGTATGGAATGCGTTGGGAAACGGAATTTAGCAAACAAAGAGACCAATATCCCCATTCAAAGAATTCATTAGTTTCATCCACACGAAGCCCACACAAAGTGCTGGTCGCACTATCAGAATGATAAAAAAGGTGTACGGGTCTTCCCATCCGTACTGGATGCTCTTGCCAGTGACACCATCAGTAAATTGCCGGCTTCCTCTTCAGGGTTCCTTGGGTCAGGATTTGTAAAATGAAACACAGACTTTACGAATGTTGCAGGACAACTGATTGGGCCAATTGTTCCCCTTTTTATTAGGCTAAAAGTATACAGTGTCTATACATGTTAATAGGGTTCTTATCTCTGAAAAGGATGGATGGAACCTTGAAACATTAATTACTAAGGTCCCACGGTTTGTCGTGCGAGTGATTTAACCTTGCTTAGGCAATACAAGCACGCGTACGGTAATGAGAATATTATCGAAATGAATCATTGCAGAAATATGTGACGGTACATCCATCTACCGTCCGTAACACCATCGTACACAAGTATTTGTTAATATGCTTGCTTGTTGGGAGTGGCTCAGCATGTTGTACGGGCGTCGTGCGACCGGAACCATGGATGGCGATTTTATTTTTGGGAAAATCTCCGAAAGTTAATGTTCCTAGAAATAACCTTTCAAAAAATATAAAGGCGACGCTGGTTGGTAGAGTGGTTATCACTTGATAAATCAAGAAATTGTTGCGAAAAAACTAACTCGATCATCAACCTGATTTTTGGTATCAATATAGCATGTAAAAACACCTATCCTCGTCTGCAAAAAATAATGTATACGTGTCTCAATTATCTAGAAAAAACGTTTTGTTCATGGGATTAACAAATTTTTTTTTACTGAATTAATTTAACCAAGAAAATAATTATTTGTAAAGAATGTAATACGATTTAAACAACATAAAAATACACTGATGTCGTTGTTTAAAGTGCTCATTTCTCTACTATTTTTCGTAATGAATTCCCGACATTCCTTCATAAAAAATAGTGAAAATTAAAAAAATTTTCATATCAAAACATCAAAAAGTTATTTCCTTCAGCATCTCAAAAAATTAAAAATCGAGTGCAGTTCCAAAATCGAGTTCACACGCGGAAACCTTCATAATAACTTACACACAATCTCAACTAATAGGAGCCTTGAAAAGTGAGCTCATAATCAAAGCGGCCAATGCGGTAAAATTTCATTATATCTCATTCTCTCGCGGGCTAAATCCTGTAAACGTATGTGTTTGTCTATTTTTGGTGTCGTTTCCTTTTCATCGAGTTTCAAATCATAACGGTGCTAAAGAAGTTTCACTTCAAAAATATTTTTCCTTATTAAAAGTATACGGAGCGCTAAGAGACGTACTACCTGATTTATTTTAGAAGAAATGTTACAAACTCTTTAGAACACTCGTAGTTTTCCGTCAAAATTCAGTATCAGAGGATTTAAGATTTTAGCAGAAGGGAGATTTTAATTTTCATATCTAAAGAACTTATTTGGTTAATTCTACAAAACATATTTAAATAACCTTGTAGGAATAATCCAAGTTACGTAATTACCATGACTCTTATTTTTCTCATCTATTGATTGCACTTTATTCATCCCGAAAATTTAATCAAGTGATTTATCTTCTAACAAGGATCATTACACTCTTTCAGGAATTTACTAGACCTTAGTAAAATGACAGTGCAGTGCCAAGTAAAATATTTTATCTCACTAATACTAAGATTTAAGGGTTTCTTTTAATTTCATTTAGAATCCGCAGTTCTTGAACATATCACGAATATTCTGTAATTCGACTGCTTTAGGGACACCTACTGTCATATAACTTGACATTAGTTTGAGATAACCCTTAAAATAATGTGAATATCATTTTAGAGCAAAAAAACTAAATAATTCCATCTTTTTGTTTATGGTTTCTGATTTTTCAAACTCAGAATGAATATTTAGCACCCTTTATAGCCGTCAATCGATGTGTTAACAATTATCTCTTATTTGTTGAGGTATTGTTGAGCCATTTCGTATAAATTTTATTATGCTAAGGACAACTCTTTGGCTTTTGTCCAGTGTCCAATACGAGAAGGAAGAACAGTACAACATCCCACAAAGAAACACAACACTATTATTTGTATCGAAAATCTTACAGCGTTACCCACAAATAACTCATTTAAGGAAGGACCCAATTCAATTAAGCGCGTTAAATTACCCATAGGATTGATCTTTAAAGGGATGTTAATCTAGCCTACTAATAAACAATAATTTTCTTTAGTAGTAAATAAACTTTAAACTGAAATAAAATACATTAAAAAATCAATAATCCCACCAAATTAGGAAAAATAATTTGCTTATATTTTCTGTTAATACAACAAATGTAATGTTTCAATTTGGGAGGCGGGAATGAGTACCGCCGCCCCGGGAACGTTTATTGGATAACCAACATCTCTGCCATAGTTCACCCCAAGTGGTTCGCTACGTTTGGTGATTTAGCAGGGTTGCCCGGGTTCATGGGGTGAGGTTTGTCTAGGTCTTGGAGGCGGATGACCAGGACACACTGAACCCCAGATTCCTACCCATCCCTTAAACCCTTTTCCCACCCAGAACTCTCCTCACCTCATTTTCCTTAAAAAAAAAACCCTCCACACAGCATCCCCAAAAATGACATTGGCCCTGAAGGAAATTGTTTTCCTCAGGGCCTCCTGTGTGGAGCTCATGTAAAAAAAAAAACAATATTTCTATTTTTGAACTTGAAAATTCATGGTGGAACTCCAAAATAATATATTACATTAAAACAAATAAAAAAACTTATTTTCATTTTAATTTAGTTGGCCGTAACCGGTTCCAGCTTGTTAAAGTCCAAGTTTGTCCATCTTCAGACTGGTTGGTCAATGTAACAATGTTGATGAAAACCGATGTAAACGAAATTGAAAAAAATGAAAAACGACCTGTAAAGATGACAACCGACTCGCTGCAGTAGCAAAAACGTGCCGTAAATGATCATGTAGATATTTGATTGCCGGAAAAACGTCAACATTTTACTATTCAGGTCTTTTCAGATAGAAAAATATTTTCGGCTGAGTATCTACGTTTAGTACCGCATGTATTCATTCTTTATGTATAACAGGATCCATGCTTGGGTGCTCCTAAAAGATTTTATCGCAATTTGAGTGTGGTTGATGCAATAAATTGATTTCAGCGATTTTGTGACTAACATTTGAAACATTTTTGGTTTTATGTAACGTACAACGATACCCGCGCACCCTCAATGGTCTCAGAAAACGCGTTGTTCTCATCGCTGTTAGCGAGAAGCCGAATATCATATCCATACAACGAAACGAATCAAAATATTACGCTTACTTACATATACGATAATTTAGTCGAGCTTCAGTTCATGACAAAGACACATTTATGATTGTTGTCTCCTGGAAAGCGCACTAAAACCAGAATATTAAATAAAGTATGAATTCGTTTATATAGGTACTCGTAATTTGATCAAGAAAGGTCCAAATTCAATAAGGGCCGTCAAATTGCTGATCCGGACCTCTACTAATCATCACAAAGGTTCCGCCTGATAAATAGGCTTCTTTTGATGGCTTACAAACTGTTGACATATTATTATTAGGACCCGCACATTCAGGGGGTGGTGATTTATAGGGCAGGGGTGAATTCCTCCCCCTGAGAAAACAAGGCAAGACCTTTAGATGACTTTTAGTTTCACCCTCACCTACTCCGAGTTGGATTAGTGACGGGCTGCGAAAACATTCTTTACGTATCAAGGGGGTAAGATGTTATACACAGGAAATTTGCCATGTGTAAAAATAGAGTTAGACGACCGATGACAGGAACTTTGGCCGGGGTCAAGCAGGATTTGAACTCATTGTCTCAAAAAACTGTACGAAAAAGCTTTATATGAGAAGAAAAAATCATTTTTCTAAAACATTTTTGTTAATGAAAAAGGTCAAATTTACAATACTTCTAAGTTACAGAATTTACAAATATGCTGGTTAATTAACCGTTTTGAATAAATAGGAATATATCGTGATTTAAAATGTATTGGTTGAACTTAAAATATGTCCAACAAAAATTCTAAATAGGTGTGTTAAAAAATAAATAAAAAAGTCAATAGCTCAATAAAATGGGTTAAGTGGTTTAATGACAACTCAAAACAAAAGTGGCATATCAATATCCCTTTGGCCATAACCTTTCATAATCTATTTAACCTAGTTTTGTTTTCATCACTTTTAATGACTTTTCATAGTACAGAAGTATCACTTTTTTGAATTGTCTGGTCACCAAAATAATTACGACAAATAATAGTTCAGTTCTAATCAAGTGCAGGAACAATCTACCGAACTAACCATATTCACTTCCAAAAAGTGGATCCAGCTGTCCACGCGTCTGGTGGATTGAAACTACCAAAACTTTGTACTACTTTTTGAACAAATCAATATCAATTTTTAAATATAATATTTGTTTATTAGCTTTTGAAAAGATTTTACAAGGCTGCCTCGACAGTTCCATAAAAAAATTGAAAATCATAAAATAGCAATCAATGAAACGCAAATTTATTTAACTTTATTTATTAATAATTTACAAAAAAAATTTTGAGGGTTTTGGTTTTATCAAATTTAATGTTATTTTCTTGAAGTAAATTGAAGTCCCAATTAATCCAATTTTATGCTAAGTAGTTTGTTTGTTTGTATGTATTATTATAATAATTGAATGAGTATGAGTGTTTCACCCTTTTCAGTATGCAGCAAAGCGTGTCACAGAGAAGTTTAAAGAAAAATGTCTTCTTATCCAACAATGTTATCTGGTTTCCTTGAATTAACGGTAAAAGAATGTTAATTTCAAATTTTTGTTTAAAATTAAGGTCGTGATTGTTTAACATGGAAGTGCTTTGGTCAAAACAATGGAAATCAGTTGGTAAACTATTTTCAAATGTACTCGAAATGTTAAGTTCACCACATTCTTTTGGAAGTATTGTTAAGGAGACATTCACGTTAGTTAGACACCTAAAAACTTATCTTCATTAACATAAGCCTAGTTAACTGAAAAAATAATGCAAGGCTAATGACAGTCTGAAAGCCTTAATTTCGGAGATTAAAAAAAATATATATACTTTCTTTATTTGCAAGAAATTTACTTATTGAAAAAAATGTGTACGTAATTGGTTCAGAGTAATAATTCTCGAGTAGATATCGTAAGATTTTATTATTACAATTATGTAATCCTGCATCCGCGGGCGTAGCCAAGATTTGGTTTAGGGTGGGGCAAAAAATAAAAATCTAGAGTAGGTACCGAAAAAAGAAAGCTCCTACAACATGTTCATGCTTTGGGTTCTTTGAACACAAAGAACATGAACAGAAGAAGAAAAAACCATCCTACAAATTTGAATACGAAATGCTTTAAATTTGAAAACGAAATGCTGTAAATTTGCGACTCGGTCGACAATCCTAGAGGTCGTGCATCGGCCGGCCAGGGTGGGGCAAATGCCCCACCTTTCCCCACTATGCCTATTATTGCCATATCTACATTAAGGTGGGTCATTTAACAAAAAATGTCATTTTTAAATTCTAAGAGCGATAAAAGGGTGCCAAATGGGTTCAAAACGACGTGTTTAAAATTTTTCAATTTTCTGATACGATCTTCTTCCTCCGGATTCACTTCAAAGTTTTGAAAATTTTAATATTTTTTTGAAATTTTAATTTTTTTAATTTTTTTACCAAACCATGTTTTTTGTAATCTTTCATAGCAAATGTAGTAAATTTTGATGAAATCAATCAAAAAAGTCCCATAATTGAGTTTCACAAAATAATGCAGAAATTTAAGAGTAAGAAGGACTTTGCTGGTATTTGAAAACACTGCCTTGAGATAGTTTGAATTATATTCAAATATATTTTCTAATAAACAAATTAAAATAATCCCTCTTTTTTGTGTTTAATTAAAAATAGTTCATTTTTAATGGTTAATCTAACATTTTTTTAAGATTTAACAAGGGTGGGTTTTTCTCTATTATGTGAAATTTCAAAGTCAATCCGGAGGAAGAAGATGATATCCAAATATATTTTTTAAAAATTATGTGGTTTTATATCTCCATTTAACATCCTTTTACCACTATTAGACAAATCAAAACAAGAAAAAAAATCCCCATACAGTTGTGACCCACCCTAATCTACATACTACCTTGCTTCACCATGCCTCCATGTCTGAATCTACACATAATAATGATTTATTATATTTAAATTCGAATTTACCATAAATGTACAATAAAAAGCTTGTAAAAATCATGAATGACCCCGAAAAAAAGATTTCCCTGCTGGCCTCCTTCGTTGGTTTAACATATTTTTTTAGGAAGTGAAGAATTCAGTACGAAGCACTTGCAAATACAACGATTCCGGGATTTTTCTCTAAACATGAACATCTTACATAATAAATTGATAGAGATTGAAAAGGAACTCACCGACGAATTCCATGGAGAGTATTACGAAGACCAGCAGCCTGGTCCACAGAAGCTGTAAGGCAAACACTCCAGTGGGAGTCATGTCTCACGTCAAACCTCCGGGGCCCGCATTGAACCAGTCATCCACAGCGTCCTCGTCCTCCGTAGTGCGGTGCAGTGGCCGCCTATGTTACCATCACTGCAAAACAACACACAACCAAACTCAAAGCACGTACTCAATCCGCTGAACATAAAATTGTTTCTGTAGAGATTAGAAAGATAAAAATAAAAGATAACTGGTGTTATAACTAAGCAGAAAAGCAATTGGAGTGCTTTTTTATTAATATATTTTTTTAATTAAAGTAAATCGAATTTGATAGGTAATTTATTTTAATATTCCGGTAGTATTTTATTTTTATTATTGCGACAGATGATGTTTCGGTGTTTAAGAACATTCTCATTCTTACCTAGATAATCAAAGTGTTATAAATTCTTATCAAATAAACATTATAACAACCCAAGTGTGGTCAATACCGATTTGAAAAAATCTGATGTAGGTAAAGGTCTACCAATCTAAGATGACTTCATCACAGAACTCACACAGATGCATAACTTACACACAGCCTGTTTCGTTCAGAACTTAATAAAAATTAATTAAAGAAAACAAACCAATTTGTTAAACACCATTCATTTAATATGAATTATGAACATCAAAACCAATGGTTTCATCGTCAGAATAAATTTTAAAAATAAATTTTGTCCTTGCCAAGAAACCATTGGTTTTTTAAGATGTTGAAAATTTTGATTAAATATGGGGTGTTTTATAAAGGGATTTGTTTTAATTTATTAATGATTATTTCTCAATTCAGAGTTCTTTACTATAGCGTGTTGAAGTCGGTTAAATAAAATGTATTTTGGCACGCCGAATATTGTGTTATTTAATTTTTATAAAAAAAACTGAATTACCTATTTAAATAGAGTTCATCTAAATTGATTTATTTCACGACTGGCCGTTTATAGATTTGTCTATAAGATAGCAAGCAGCATATGATTTCAAGTTATTAACATAATTTAATTATTCAATAGTCAGACAGTTTTAAAGTTAATTGAGATCCATAATCCGAGGAGAATACGGGAGTACTGCAAGGAAAACTGATTTTTATAGAAAAGCTTGTGACCGCCTATTCAATGCTAGTTATGTACATTTAAGCATTCGTTTAAATTATACAATCAATCTCTATATACATGAAAATCTAAATGTTTTTCTGTCTATGTATAAATGTTATGCGTTGCTAAACCATTCATCCGTTATAATATTGAGTTAAAGCATCATGAAATTATGCATTGCTAACCGTTCATCCGACTGCAACGAAATTATGGGGATGTGTACATGCCCGCAATGGTTTTTTTATTTACTGGTGAGCTCTGGCATTACGAAATTTGCATAATAAATTGCAATAAGTGGGACGCGAGCTGTTTGAGAATTGAATGTATGGAATGTGGGAGGGGGGAAGGGAACTCTGGAGGGGGGGGGGGGGGGGAACTCGAGAGGAGAGGGGGACGCGGGAGAGGAAGGGAAGGCGAAAGAGGAACGGGACGATTGGGAAAGGACACGCAGGAAGGAACAATTTCTTTATCAAGTGGCATAGTAACGCATACCGGGAACTCGCTAGTTCTTATATAAAATGTTTTATTTTCCGTAATTCCTCGCCGAAACACTGAACCCGGCCAACCTAGGAATAGATGTTGAAAATGTTTATGTTGATATAATAAAATTAAGTAATAAAATTTCTGAATGCAATATTTTATCTTTTTAATTAAATGAAGACAATATAAGCGAAACTCAATCGAAAATCTAAAAACAGAAAAAGATATTGACACCTCTGAGACTCGAACCCAGGACCTCTCGCTTTCCGGGCGAACGCGCTAACCACTGCGCCACGGTGTCGATGTCGATATATCGACACCGTGGCGCAGTGGTTAGCGCGTTCGCCCGGAAAGCGAGAGGTCCTGGGTTCGAGTCTCAGAGGTGTCAATATCTTTTTCTGTTTTTAGATTTTCGATTGAGTTTCGCTTATATTGTCTTTATTTAATTAAATATTACAATTTGAGGTTTTACTCATAAAGTTAAAATAAAAATTAAATTTTATCTTTTTGTTTACTTTTTAATCATCTTCTCTTAATTCTATTTCAATTGCTGTTCTATGCCTGTCTCACAAGGTTGTGTTGAGAACAGGGTTATGTGGAAATAAATTACTCGTGCCCCGTAGGTACCAAAGCACGAAGGGTAGTTAAAACTTTCCCGCTTATTTATTCAATTCAAAGTAAAATGTAAATTACACGCCGACATAAATATGTAATTATTTGTTTTCAATTTACCGCCGCGCACACATATTTTGTTTTTCATTCCTCCATTACAGGAAGCACGTCCATTCACTCAGTATCTCTTTTTGATATAAAATTCCTTCTGTAAAATACCGCAGAGCGAGTCTGCATGTTATATTTATTTGACTACATCTGTTTGAATGTGGAAACCTTTACCAGTAGAATACGGTGGGATGCTATCTCATTCCCACTGTACATTTCCATATGAAACCTAACCTACCTATAGCAAGAAGTCGGTGGAACATAGATAAAAGGGTGTTAGTAAAGGAAGAGATTAAAATCTTAATCAACTATTAGATATGCTCCTTTTTGTGTGGTTACTTGAAAACTCAATTGGCTCAGGATCAACCCTAAGGCAAGATGCATAGTACATCCCACCTTCGTCTCACATGTGTAAGTACTCCGTTACACGTATTTTTGCTAAGGGTTTTTTTTCATTTGATATCTATCTACAGTTTTCCAAAGGCGATGTAAAGAAATATGATGAAGAAATCACGTGCTTCTACTGCACGTTTCACTTTACCCTTATTTTGCTTCATCTCTGTGAAGAAAATCAAAGAAAAAATAAGGTATTTCTGCGTCTCGAGAATGTTCAAATGAACTGTTTGTGGAATCATTTCGTGAAAGATTGATCAAATCTAGAGAGATGTTTGTGCAATTTATCAAAGAGCGGTACAAAGTTTTTCTGTGCAGGCGGTCAAAATAGGAATCAACATTACTGGTAGATGCCGCTGTGACTTATTTTTCTAAGACCATAACCAGCGTTGAACCAAAGGAAGAGTTGATGTAATAGCAAGCTTGATCACGATAGAATATTATATAGAGTTTTATGAAGGCAACCTGAGTTGAGCAATTTGAAGAGGTCAATCCGTCAGGTGAAGATCCCTTGAGAGATGTCACTTGTCAATCTCTTTTATGTTTATGCAAATGATAATGCTTTTCATGAGCGGGAAGTGCAGATTGCAGATGAATAATACTTTATAGGATATATTCATTTTATCACTGAATAAAATGGCTGCATTTAAAACAAAGATAAAGGATTATCTGATAAAGGATTATAGCCAAGTGGAAAATAACACAGGGTATTTTTTATAGGGCGTGATAAGGAATAAGAGGATATGAGTAACTGTAGATTATGCAAATTTGTTAGTAAACATGTTTGCAAACTTTGATAGTTGGTCGCAATGTCGCAATCGTGGTGGCCAACAGGATGTTATTGAAACATGTATGTAGTTATCCTCAGTGTGGGAGGACCAATTTTTAAAAAGTGTTATATGTAGGTTCTTCTATGATGGTGGGTTCTCATATTAAATAGACGTAGGAGATTATTATATGTAACCTACGTACGAGCTATTTTCTATATAAATATTTTCTTCAGGATATTTATTTTCATTCACAAAATATGTCGTAGATGTTTACAGCCCTTCAGGTAAGTATACGCATATGATTATTGTATAAAAGTACTATCAAGGTACTAACGATTGGCAATACTACTTCTAATTTACCACATAAGAACTGATCAACTAGTAAGTGGGGGAGAGCGGGGCAAGACGGGATAGTTAACGTTTAATTATGAATAAAGCATTGTTCTTCAAATATTACAACATTTTATGCAAATAAACTTTGGTCATTTATGCAGCTGTAACATTCCATAACATAAAATTCTAAAAGATATTTAAAAAAGCTATAAAAAGTGTAATTAAATAACGCTATCATTTGCCCCATCTTGCCCTACCTGGAGGGTAAGACGGAGTAAACCACGGGGCAAGATGGGGTTAAGGTTCACACTTGGGGTAAACAAGTATTGACTCACTTCGTCTTCGACACCGCACAGGGACAGTGAGCCCACAAAAGAACAGAAAATAATTTATCTGTTCTAAACTGTGTTATTTAAACAAAATACCCAACAAATGTCATTTTGCAACTCAAATGTGCAGAAGTACCAAACCTTTTAAGCTTTACATTATAGACAACAGATATAAAACTTTAACAATGTATGTTAAAGTTTTATATCTGTTGATACGAATGTACATATGTGAATATAGGTAGGTACATACCTCTTCTTAGTAAATTTTACTAAATACATATATTGATTTATTGCAAATGTAGTGGGTTGAACAGATGTACTAAACTTTTTTTGATTTGATTTGTCTTATTAATAAAATACGTAAGGCCGTGTTATTTATTTTTATTTGTAACTAATTCCAGATCGGCAAGAGACAGCTATGGTGATGATGCTATTGGTTACGAGCAAGTAAAAAGAGTAAGTGATGTGTGTACGGTCAAATGTAGAATTACGCCAGAACATCGCGTACGTACCACACGAGCGGAATGAGCGAGTGTTGTGAAATGACGTCAAACCGTCACGCGTGCGTATCGAGTACGAGTCCGCATCGCACGTTTACTTCTATAAATCGGAAACAAATTGACGTATGTTTCACTTGTATTTTTTTATTTTTGACAGAGAATATGGAGAGCTAAATATCAAAAATTGGTCCTTCCAACAGTTGATCTCTTAAAAGATTTTCGGCCGGACCAAATATCGGCCAGACCAACGTTCGAAAGGATCGCTATCGGTAGGACCAACTGTCGCAGGATCAATTGTCGCCGGACCAAGTCTTGGAACCACTCTTCAAACATTTGGCAGGCAATCCATCCTCCTACTGATTCCAAACATTTCTCTTTAAAATAAAAACAACATATATTTTTTTGCATCTTCAGATACAGACGTTTTTTCGAACGCTTGAAGTTTTTTTTGCTGTTTGCAGCTTTCCGTTTCGTATTTTATATATAGATATAAATATATATATATATTTTTTTTTTAAAAAAGACAAACATTCCCGGGTTACGAATAACCCAACAATGTTTGAAAATCTCCTACTACCACCACAGAAAGCCGAAAATGTTGCTTGTGTTGTGATGGAGGACTCAGCCAGCCGAGGAATCGAACACGCGATGCCCGGGTGGGACCCAAACGCGATGCCCACTCAACCACTGACTGGTCGTATAATATAATTAATAAATAAATAAAATAATCGTAAGGAAGGGAGAACATAATGGAGAGAGCGTGATGGCATTACCCCGTCATGTCCCCAGGCGGGTTTTTTTTTTTAACTGTTTTGTGCACTCGTAATATTAAATCAAAAACGTGAAAAAACAAAATTCGCTTCACGCCTACGACATCAACACGGGATGATAGCAGTCGCAGTACGAGGTAAAGGCATGGGGAGCGATGGGGGCACATATGGACGAATTATCAGGATCGTAGCAGGTTTGGACAAAGCAATATAGCAAAAACTCCATTTTGCCCCTACCCCGTCTTTTTTTTTAATACCTACAATAATAATTAGTGCAGGTGCAAAGATGAAAAGCGGCCGTAAAAACATAATATTATTTCAGCATTACAGCATATTTGCAGAAGATGATACTTTTGAACCAAAACCACACAGACAAATGTGCAAATATGAAAAAACCTTTTAATTATTACGAAAATAAACATTATCTCCCGAAGCTGGGGAATGGGTATAAAATCACCAACCTGCAAATTAAAACTTGGGCAAAATATTTTCGCGAGCAAAACAAAAGTAAAAAAAAATGCTTAGCAAAATTGCTTACGCAAAATGTTTACCTTTTATCAACATTTTTCCGTATCGGCGTTTTCCCCTAATAAATACACGTAGTTGTACAATCGACCCGTGTAACGGTCAAATAATTTACATGCACGCTAACCCGCTGCGATGTCACTGTGAATATTCACGATGAAAGTTGTTTGATGGGAGCACCCCCTGGCGAACAATTTAAATAAAAGTATCACCCCGACCCTCCCCCCGTAATTCATACAACCTACAACCCCCGGTATCCAGTATCCCCCCACCCCATCCTCCCCGCAGTTCAACCCCACCCGGTTTCGACTCGACGTTTTGAATTACGCTTTAAAAAAGTGAACATCGCAAAAAATGTCCGCTCGATGATTAAAACATACAAGTTATTTGTTTAGGCCCAAAAATAGTCCTCGGCTCAAATGGAAGATACTCGTGTATACCTACAGACTCATATATTAAATACCTACCTATTTGAGAAAGAATTCAGCAAATGGCTCTAGTAAAAATCTTTGATCATGATAAAATTATATATGTTTATTTTTTTAGTAATTAGGTATTAACGTCACCGTGATCGAGGGGGAAGGCTCTTGACTCACAATCCGAAGGTCGCGGGATCGAATCCCAGCAAATAAATTTTATTTGATTAATTTGTGGTATTTCACCATTAATTAATTTAAAAATAATATAAAGTACAATATGAGCACGTTCCAGAGTGGAAGATACTCTCAGTATCGCCTTGGTATAATACCACCATTCAGAATTTAAATGGCTTTAGTCGTGTTTGGTGACCAGATCTGAATAATCAGGTACTTCCTCACATTCCTCTTTCCCATATCCTTTCCCTCCCCACTACCTTCAGCCTCACAACATACCCCAATTGGGGATGCCATAGTCTCACTGGCTCCAGACTTTTACAGATCGTATGCTTGTAAATATTTTTACTTAACCTACATATTTTAAATATTTTTTTTTTTTTAAAGAAAACCGTTCTAAATAAGGTTAAATTAGGTTTTGCAAGCCGGTATTTTAGTTTTTATTGTTGTGACAACTGCTTTTTCGGCGTTCATTCGTTATTATCGTTCGTTCATTATTATTATTATATCGACGGCCATTGTCAAACTAAGGTCTTGCTACATTGATTCAATTTACTAATAAAATTTTATTCAGCCCTTCCTATTTTTACTTGTATGTTTAAAATAAATTTATGGTAGAACCCGATTTACGTAGAAATTCCATTATATCAGGTACTAACCGTTAAAAGTTTACAGTAAGAGGAATTAAAATGGTGTCCAGTTATTCGTTCGTATCTTGCGAATGTTGTCTTTCTTTTTTTTAAAAGGAAAAATATCCTTTCAAAACATTTTAAATATGTATGTGTGAATTATTCATAAATGCGTTTTTCAATATTTATATTACAGCTTTCCATTTGCAGAATCACATACGGCCCTCTCGAGACGGTGGGTTCTCAGTTTACTGGGGTGCAATACACGATCTGCAGTGCAAACTGCGCCCTCTTTGAGTTTGGATGCATCAAAAAGAATGATTGAACCACAGGAACTGGTTATGCGAGTAGGTGATTTTATTTGATCTTTCATATATTCTGCTTTGTTCTGGGAATATTTTATATATTGGTTTAGCTCAATATCGCAAGCTAATTCTGGATACCGTAGCATGTAGGAGAAGAGCGTGATGATGGAATTTTGCATTTATTACCCACATGATTATTTGTGATTACTACCTGCTTTCATCCAAGTTTTAACACTCTTTTTTAATTAAATTTTATTTAAAAAACCGCAGCTAGCAATATGGCAATTCGACGTATTTTTAAGTTCATACGTTCATACTTTCAAAAAAATTTCATTTTGGTAATACTTGAATTAGTCAAAACATTTCAGACGAAAATTGAAGCCCAAATTTCATGACACCGGGAACTCATCATAATAGATTCATTAGAAGGTCAATAGATTTCTTGTTTTAAGTGTTTAGACAGAGGTTCCGTAGATGACATATCCCTTGGATTAACGAACTCGAAAGAGGTAAGAAGAAATCGAAGAATGTCAACCTGAAGAATGTCACGGCTACAGGACCGGATAGAATTCCTTTCAGTATTGTGTGCCCTTTGTTATGTATTTAACACAGTATTTTGATTTCGCCGTTCCCCCAGATACGGAAATTAGCCCCAATCAGTCTTGTTTTCAAGGTTGGAGACATGCCAGACGTCAAAAACCACAGACCATTAGCCATATTATCAGTGCTGCCAAAACTATTTGAAAAATTGATTTGTGACAAGTTAAATCACCAGATTGCGCTATTCATTGGAGAAAATTATCACGCTATCCTTACAAAAAAATGAACAATCGCAAATCTGCTTACTTTCTCTCGGTTGGTAGCCACCGGTTTAGACTCGAGGCACCAAACAGAAGTAGTTTATTATACCAAATTTTCCAGAGCATTTGACCTTGGTAATTAGGTAGGTAGGCTTCGACCTACCAACACTGAACTTTTTCTTAAAATATTTTGAATCCAGAAACCAATTCGTTTCGGTATATGGACATAACTCAAAAAAATCCTAGCGCTACCCGGAATTCCCCAAGGGGCAATCCTCGAAACTCTGTGGTTTCTAAGACTAATAGATGACATCCAAAACTGTGTTAGGAAGAGCAAATGTCTACTATTTGAGATGACCTTAAAATTCTGATGGAAATAAGCTCCCAACAAGATTGTCTTAAAATGCAAGTTGATCTGAATGGTCGTTGACAAACAGAATAGATTCCGGTATAAAATTCCCTTCCCATCGACTCCAAAATAATGAATTGGTGTTTCTTAATCAACATTCTACTAATCAAGGATACCATTCTTTTTTGACCAGAATATCGAGACTTGTCAACGCAAGTCAAAATATTGAATTTTTTGGTGTCAGCCTCAATGACTTTCGGCAGTCGATATGCAATGTGATATTTTTAAAGCCATTTAAATCTTTCTTCATGCTTGGACTTACAGTTATCTTAAATATGTACTTTTTATATTACATTTCATCTTTTCTCTTCATTTATATGTGCTCTCTCTTCACTGTCATTTTTGTTTTTTTATTCGTGATATAAATGGACTATATACTGTTCTAAATAAATAATTAAATAAGAAAACAATGTGTCACCATTCCTTCGCTCATTCTCAAAATAAAATTGTTTACGATTAAGGGCGAAACGTTATCAAATATAGAACCCACGAAGGAAATCTCTGATATAACTTACATTCAGCTCACTCAGTCTTGATACAAACTTCTTGGATTTATTTATTTAAGCACCTTAATAACCAAGCAGGTATGCTAGCAATATTCGATGGCATACTGAGAAGCAAGTTGGAGCACACGAGTGATGTTTGGGCTCCATGCAAACGGAAGTATATTGATATATTGGTGCAAATCCAGAAGAACTTCTTCAGGTATGTGTATATGCGGACGCATGAAACCTGTGCAAGGCTCATGCTGTTTCTAGGAAACTGATTTTTTGAAATCTGGAAACTAAGCGGAGAGCAAGTCTAACTATTATGTCGTTCAAAATTTGGAACAATTTTGTCGACAGTCCTTTCTTTTTGGGATGCTACAATTTATATGTGCCAGACCTGGGTGACTGTTCTCTAAATGCTTTAAAACCATTTTTGACGAGTCACCTACCTAGATGCTATGGCAAACAAAATTTTACCGTAATTGGAATAATATTCTGTTGTACAATGAAAAAATTAAAAAAGTGTTATATCAGGAAATTTCATAAAATCTTTCTCTTTTACGTAAATAAATACCTTCATAGATATATTTTCCCGATTTTCAGAAGAATTTTTCTCATAGCAATACAGGCATAGTTTAAAACATTTTTTTGTAGGAGTTTGTATAGTAATATATTTTCCTACTTATGTAGGTACCGACTTCTCCCCTTTTCTAGCGATTAGGCACAGCGGGGTATTATTCAATTCAAAGTTAGAAAAAAACCGTAAATATTTAGAGGTGAAACTTTCCGTGTTTTCCTCTCATTTGCAGGAATTTTATCTCTAGTTTAAATATATGAATGTGTTCCCTTCAGGGAATATAATTCAGCTTTACCGTTTAAAAGGGATGAAAATATGTTGTTTCTTTTTAGTTGGGAATTCTAATTTTTAAGCTTCTCGCGCAGATTTTAAATTGTGTTTACCATCCCATACCAAACACACCATACTACACCCAACTCTCCACCGACCTAACACTCAGCCAAATTTTGTAGTGCACATTAAATTATTAAAACTCCGCGAAATTAAATTGCAGTACTTTATGAAAAAAACTAACAGAATTTGCTTAAACTGATAAATTTTCATTATTGTCGCATTTTCAATCACGAGTAAAAGTAAAGTCGTTTTATTCAAACAAAAAACTCTGAAAAGATAAATTATTTCAGTGCATATTAAAAATATTTTTATTTATAGAACACATGTAACATATTAGTGACACTTTCATAAAGAATATTAGATCACCATACTAGGCGGCTGCCTGTCTCATGGTGACCAATCGATAAAAGTTATGATTTATGAAGTATGGAGTCTAGTGTGAACATGGATTTAAGTATAAATGATGCTAAAAATTGGAAAAATTATAGTAAAAAGTAGAAATTATAATAAAAAGTAGAAATTAAAATAAAAGTAGAAATTATAATAAAAAGTAGAAATTATGTATATAAAAAAAAAATAGAAAGTAGAAAGGAGAATAAATTAACATAAGATTGTAAAAATGTACTTGTAAAGTAATAATGTAATAACTTGCGATGTAGTAACTTTTTTTACCTTTTTTGTTAGTCTGGGTGCATGCAAGCACACATGCATATATTGTGGCACACATCTATACATGTATATACACACATACGTACATACTCCCATATAACAACATCCTCACACATATAAACAAAATATACACTTTCATCTGAGTACGAGAAACAGGCTACTAACATTATCACAATCACTCATCAAAAAGTCCCCAAGCGCCTTCCTGAAACTGTCGTATTTGGCTATTGACTTTATTTCTATTGTTAAATTATTGAAGATTTTAGGAGCAAGAAAGTTAAATTGTGTCTGTGCCATTGAGGTTTTTGTTGGTGGAATAATATAATTGGATTTGTTGGAGTTTCTTGTATTGTAGGTTGATTCAAAAATATTTTTTTTCGTATGTTTGAATTTGTAATAGGTGGATATGTTTTTGACGTATAAGGATTTTATATTGAGTACTTTGAAGTCCTTAAATAAGTCATTCGTGGGGTGAATATAGTGTACTTTGTAAATAGTCCGCATTATCAATTTTTGAGCTTTAATTAATGGATCTAATATTGTTTTAGAGCATCCTCCCCAGACTACTTACCATAAGATAGAATAGATTGACATAAGGAAAAGTATACCGTTTTTGGTGTATTTTTATTCAGAATATTTCGTAATGTCCTGAAGATGTAAGCCAGTTTCCGTATCCGGTTTGTAACATTTATTACGTGATCTTCCCATCGTAGCTTATTGTCAATTATTACACCCAGATATTTAATGTAATCTACTCGTTCCAGTGGCTTGCATAGACAACAAGAGACATCTCTACAAGAATGTATTATTAGTGTATTATTGACTGAAGGCTGACTCGGAATATTAAGACTAAACGTTAGATATTTCGTTTTTGTTATGTTTAACGTAAGTAGATTATCATCTAACCACTGTTTAATAATCTTCAATATTAGATCCGCTTTATGGAATGTTTCTTCCCATGTCTAACTTTTAATTACAAGGGCAGTATCATCGGCGAATGTGATAATGTTCCCATCAATAGATAATTTACATTTGATTTAACAAAAATCAATTGAAAATTTTAATAAATATTATCGAAAAATTACCATACTAATATTGTCATCCTCTTGCCCATGTTCTGAACAATATCTTTTAAAATATAAAATGAACAATGACAGTTGAGTCGAATCATGTCAAGAGAATAACATCTGTGCAGGTAAATAACGAGTCAAGTAAAAAGACGAGAAAAGAGTCAGGTCAAAAGAATAACAGAGGAGTAAGTATCTATGCAGGTATGAGACGAGTCTAGAATAAAGAGTCAATAGACGAGATATGAGTCATGAAAAGGGAAATACAAGAGTATCTATGCAGGGATGAGTAAGTGAGGAGATTATTCTAAGCAGAATTTTGTGGCGGTAAATTGTCTCTGCCCACACCTCGAGGGAAATGGCTTTATCGTTAGTTAGTTAAAAAAATTTAGTTTACTCTAAACAATATTTAAATTAAACCGTTTGTAGTAACCCACAGCGTGAATTATCTTTTTGGTTGGTAGGTATGTTATTTTTTTTAATAACTATTTAAAAAATAGCAAGTAAAGTAGCTAATTCACAGTCTTTCTCAATAGGGATTCTTGTTTCGAGGCGGACTATAGCTTGTTGTATGGGTATTACGTCATGATTTCCTCTTTTTCACGTAGGTACGTTGATTTCCACAAAATAAAGAATAAATACAATAAAAAAACTTCATGTTGGTCGACTGAAGGTGGTAGAGGTATTAATTCAGAATTAATAAGATGGCAGCCAATAAAAATATGCGTTAAAGAAAAATGAAGATAATATGGGTGGTTCTTAGTCGAAGTATGGTACAGTTAAGGGTGACCGAATTAGATATCGACACCTTAGCTCAGTGGATAAGAGCGCCCGACCCGGAAAGTAGGGAGGTCCTGGGTTCGAGTCCCAGAGGTGTGAATATATTTTTCTGATTTTTCTGTTTCCAGATGTTCGATTGAGTTTCGCTCATAATGTCTTCATTTAATTAAAAATTTATTTTTTAATTTCATCAGCAGTTATTTGTTTGAAATTAAGTCCCTTTTCTAAATTGGGGGCTTCAATTGGCTCAACTGCATCATTAATACGTAGTGAAATTAATTTTGCTAATTTCGATCCAATATTTGTAACAAAATCATTGACATGATAAAGAATTTTTTTAGGGTTTTGCGGCATTTAAATTTGTGGGTTTGTAAATAACCTTATGTTTCAATAATATTTTCAAGCGTTAGAAATATTTTAAGCATGATTTTATCGATACCGCAATATCAACGAGAGGTTTTAGAAACGTTTGAGCTATTCGGGTAGATTTTCAATTAGATTTACATCATGTTCATCTGCATTGGTTAGTGAATATTTTCCTAGATTACGATTTATGGATTTAATATTAGGGAAGAATTGAACTAAGAAACTGATAATAATACTTATAAGATAAGTAATTTAAACAAGAAAGTGCAATCGAAGTAACCTTATAAAAATCTACTCACATATTATTATTACACCACACAAAATTATACGTGATCTTAAGCATAAGTTTCTGACCCGCCACGCAGTAGGTGGGCAAATACATCCTCCGCTAAGACATAGACAAACCTCTCCCCTGGCACCCCTGCTCAATCATCAAACGTAGCGAACCACTTGGAGTGACCTATCATAGGGGTGTTGGTTATCCAATAAATGTTTTTTGCTACTCACCTCCAAAATTGAAAATCTCGTATACTGTCGTAAATAAAACATTCGTATTGTAGGTGCCTAACTTTTTGCGAATTTTAAAGACTGAATCAGACCAAATAACAAATAGCCGACAACACAATTATCAATTAAAAACTGCCTTTGCACTCTGTGAAGTAACTTTCCTTTGTTTATTTTTTATACGCGCCGTACTTTCTCCCACGAACTCACAAGTGAGGAAGTTGGGCGTAGACAAGGCTCCCCGCTGAGCGAATAAAGTAAAGGGGGTGATAGCATCACTTCCGGCACAGACACATCCGGGACACTTCGCCAACAGGAATAGACAATTAATAAGCGGGGAAAATGTAAGCCGAAATTGGAAATACGAATCATTCGTCTTCACTGCGAATGATAAGAGTCGATGACTATTTGGCGAAAAAATGGTATTGTTAAAAAAGCGGTGTTTACAGTTTTAAATAATTTTTTTTTTTTTTTAGATTTAAAAATACTTTCGTCAACGGGCGAAGAATAAAGAAGAAGAAAAGAAATGCGATACGGGCGTGTTTTGTAATCCTTAAGTCTGATAAATTTAAATACAGAGCATCATGACGAAATTTAAATAGGATGGCGGTAAGCGATGTCTGACAAGTGCATTGAGAAAGAACGCATGCGAAACTACCATCAGTCAAGTCACCGATGACATCGGTTTACATTTAAATCTACATGGAAGGAATTTCTATTCTGTAATATATTTTCAGTGTCTACGGGCGTATCACAGCTGAGGTAAAATAAGTAAAGAGTTTTATTTTACTTAATTTTTTTATGCGAAAACTGCACAAGAGTTCCAACTGTCAGTATGAGGTCATCGAAGACAGTGTGACTCCGTTGGCATCTCCAATTGAAATATGTTGTGAAGCTGAAGGGTGCGGAGATGAGTAAGAGGAAGTACCAAATTATGTCTTCAGTAAACACGATCAAAGCCATCTTAAGCAACGTTTCAAGTCTGAATCGTGGTGTTTCATCAACATTGACAAGCGTTCTTGCTGAAATCACTGAAATCAATAGAAAAAAGGTTTCCCTTTTTTGTGGTCTGTGAAGTTGAAGGATGTGAAAAGAGATGACAACATGTCAAACATGCTGGAAAGGACGTCGATGTTCAGATCTGTTTATAAATCAAAAGTACTATTATCGTTTACGTATTGCCTACAGATATATGGTCGTGTCAAGGAAGTTACTCGTAAGTATGTGGTCAACAATTAAGTAAGTAATTTATGTTAATTTTGATACCAAATACATATTTTGTAACATTAATGCAAAGCGATAATCCTCCTAAAGAAATAAAATATCAGAATGATTCATATATACAACGTTTGTTGTGAGTGAAATATACCCCTACGAAAATCTTTCCCTTTTTAAAGTAGATACCTTTAATGCATATTTTGATTAATTAAAAACCAAGGAAAATATAAACTCTTGGCCTTTTCGCAATTTGGATGAAAGCTTTTATATTCACCGAACCTTCGTAGGTACTCTGAAAAGTTGTTATATTGAAAGATCGCTCGTGAGGTTTTTTTAGCTTCTATGAATTTTTGAATTCAATGTTTGCGAAATATATTACAAAAACTGTTTTAAAATCATTACTTTGACGATCTCCAAGGTAGAGTGATATTGGTAAATACCAAATGAAGTAACAGGCTGATTTAAAAACTCCTCTGCAAAAAAATTGCCTGTATGCGCTTGTTCTAAAGTAAAAGTTTCAAAATCATCGTCGTTGGAGAGTACGATTAAAACAAAACTAAAAACTAGACATATATTATACTGAAAGTTGTTGTATTTAGAAACACTTTTTGAAGTCTTTCTCTTATCTGTGACCTTTTCCATTTCCATCCATTTCGCAGTACTACCGATTGGGAGCTGATTTTGTCTGACAGACTTTGGCCAGGCGAACCTTTTGTACCCATAACGAGGTGATATTAGGTGAATATCTCAGTGATAGCTCAAGAAATTGTGTAGTTTATTTGTACATAGAAAATACGTGATTAATTGGAAATCAGAGACTTTGCATCTTATTCACAAAGTAATTGTGTTTTCAATATAAATCTTTCATAAAAGAGCAAATTATTTAAAAAATGTATGCAATTCATGATAACATAATTTTTTTAATCAAAAATACAAAAGCATTCACGGAGCGCTGTACATACCCTATGTAAAGTGCGATTAATCCATATTTAGTGCAAAACAGTGATAAAACGTTTATTTATAAAGCAGACACATTGTCTTCATTGAATACATAGCAGTTTTATTGGTCTTCGGACATTTAATCTTATACCAAAACACATTCAAACGATAGATAAAATATCACTCTACATAAAAGAATTAAAATTATGGCTTTATGGTGCAGATGTTAAAACACTTTTGCTATAAATTCTGTTAACCTTAATGCATCACTTTTAATTTTAATTTTAACTCATATAACTTTTAATAACTTATAACTCTTGTTAATTGTACTTACTGATGTATGCATTTTTGTTTATATTACCCACGCACAGGCAGTGCCTTTGTGGGTTCCCATTACCTACTTTTTATTTTACGTAGATTTAATTATTCCTAACTTTTGATTTATTTGTTTCTTATATGTGTATGAAATTATGTAAAAATGTATTTTGAAATGTTTATAATAATGAGAAAAAATAAAGTTAAAAAAAAAATACGTTCATAAATTTATAATTCCCTAAATATGTACAAATAATTTATTTTCGAGAATTCGAAAAGCTTGAAATAAATTCTGCCACAAAAATAATTACAACAAGGCAATTTACATGGATAGAAAAACTCACAATAAACAATTAAACAATAAATGTAATAAGTTGTGGGGTCCTCATAAATCCCCTCGCACACAAACCAGCGGAAAGACCCAATTAAGCTTTTTTCTGAAACGGGACAATTTAATAACACAATTACAAAACATTAATAATAGTATGAACACAAATCAAATTAAACCCCTTTTGCGAAACGATACGCCCGACTCGCTATAAATATTCCAGAAAAAAGGTTTTAAAGGGAAAAGAAAAAAACACAGAAACGGAAACAGAAAGTCCTGCGAGGCTTCGAACAACGAGATAAAGGATATTACATTTAATTGACGATAATAAAAGCTGAATGCTAAGTGGATGAAGGGAGATGGAGGGTGTATGACAAATGCATAGCTTCTCTAATGACTTTTTAATATTCCCTTTTAAGATGACTTGCATTGTGAATTACAAAATATGTTATTGTTGAAATTAGTATGTAACAGTTTTAATGCCCGTTATTTGATGAAGTCAGAATAAACTCGTATCGTAAAACATATATTCTTGTAATGATATTTTTGTCATATAGAAACACATTGTCTAAACATTGTTTTTAATCACCATTTTATCAAAGAGCTATCAAATCTTTATGCATTTAAAGGGGGTTGTTTGGAATTGAATGATATTTACAATTTGCATGAGAAATCTCCCTGACAGTAAAATAACAATTCGATTCAAAATTATTACAGTTTAAACCAGGTACGTCAGTTATTTTTTAATACGAATTAAAAAAAAGGTAATATGCAATGAAAACAGTGAAAATCAAACACTATTTCGTATCAAAAGTATTTCACTCCTACTCATCCTCCCCGTTCACTGTAAGAGGGTTGGGTTAGAAGAGAAACGAAAACAGAAAGAAGGGAAGATGAGAGGAAAGGAAAGAACATTACCGCAATTGTAGTCGGTTCTCGCTTAAGATAATATTACAGCCCCTTAACATAACTATGAACACAAACTCAATTCTCGTTCCCCCACGCACCGCATTAAAGGGTTTATTAAATTAGCCAGTTAAAAAGTATCGCCGGCTCAGGGAGAGCTTAACTGAATAATATATTAGCATGTTTTTTGACTGCTTTCTTAGATTTTCGGCGTTGTTTAAAAGTTTCAAATAAGAAAATGGTTTCAATTTTGTTTTCAATTCATCCTCTTTTTAAATGGCCAGTTTAATTGCTCAGATGTTTAGAGTTAATCTTACTAACGACCTAAATAAGGTTATATTTGGTATGTTTTTAGGTTTTCACGGCCAAAAGTATTTTTTTTATTTATTTTTGGAGTGTTATGCCGTGTTTCGCTACCTTCTTCTTTAGCCAACGTTTCGGACAGCGTTACAGTGTCCATCATCAGGGCATATGAGCCCTCATCTCCCTCATCTGCCCGAAACGTTGACTAAAGAAGGAGGTAGCGAAACACGGCTTAAAACCCCAAAAATAAATAATAAAAAAAGGTTATATTTGTTTATTAATGTACCTCAGGAAGATTTGCGCAGAAGAATCCAACCTGTACCAATTTTTACAAAAAAATTATTTACAGTTTAAAAGTTTTATCTTCAGCTATTTTTGGGACGTTCTCATTTCCAGAGAGACAAATAAACTTTCATAAACCGATTGGTTATTTTGGTAAGAAATGGCTTTTCGATTTTTAGTGTCCGAATCAGAATAATCTGATACATTTGAACCACCCTATTCATTTTTCATTTCTATCCACCACGTCTTTCATTCACCCAACGCTTCTTCATACCATTTGAATTGTCATAGTTTAACTAGTAGCGACTACTTGTAACTTATTTATCTCAAAAACAACTAAAAATATCTCTCATTTATATTACTTACTTATCCAATTGTAATAATTAACGAAAGATTAAATCTATTAGTAAGTTAGCACATTATTCCAACATTATGTAAGTACTTTACTATTATACATCAATTTCATTCACACACCAGTCACGAAAGAGTTTAATGATTATCAAGTACTTGTGAGTACTTAACTCAACATCACATACACAATTAATACACACATTATATATTCTAACGACGAAAGATTTCAAAAGCATAAGTGTTAGTAAGTTGACTGCTTTACCCCAAATTAACTACTCATTCATAATGTACGAGTAGATATCAATTACAAAAGAGTAAAACTATTAGTAATTTGAGAACGTCAATCCAAAATTGCACACCTTACATACTAATTAGTAATAAACCAACAATGAACGGGAATACCATTCGAAATTTGTAACGAAAATGCTGAGAGTGTGACAAGTCAACATTTATGACATGGTCACAACGGGGAACGCGAGCCTAAGGCTAGAAACCACAGTGAACGCGGGTTTCGTATTTCAGATTACCGGCGCCCAGCGCCCGAGTCCGCCGGCGGCAGTTTGTACCGAATTGTGGACATCTGAATCTGGCTTCACTGTGTGCGGTTTCGGACGTTTACATACTAACATTTTTGTCGGCGCCCCTGCGCCGGTCGGCCGCCCAAGCGCCGCGCCTACTCTAAAACCCGCGTTCACTCTGTTTCTACCCTAAGGCAGGACTTGGCGCAACCACGGACCCGCTCTCCAACCCGTGCTATAAATCTTCACAAACCAGATCACCAGCAACACTCGCACCTCTATATCTCTCTCTATGCTTGCCCGCCCTACCTTGTTTCAGACCTGCCTTTACTCGTCTTCTTTCACTTCTGACCTTTGCCTCATCTCCGCGGACTACCTTACCTCTATCTGGAACAGACTCGGCTACGTAAAACTGAAAAAGCCTCCGAAGTAAATCAGAACAGGTCTATAGTGGCAACACAGACTACGATCTCCAAAATTACATAGGTACATTACCATTTTACATCAATTTTATAATACATCTATAACGAAAGAGTTGAATGATAAGCTAGTACTTGTGAGTACTTAACTCACAAGAAACCAGCTTCATTTAACAACATTCAACATCACATACATAATTAACTGACTCACTATATATTCTAACGACGAAAGATTTTGAAGGCATGTATTAGACTACTTTACCCCAAATTACCTACTCATTCTCAACTTATGTGTAGATACCAATTATAAAAGAGAAAACTATTAGTTATTTGAGAACGTCAATCCAAAATTTCACACCTTAGCTACAAATCCATACTAATATTATAAATGCGAAACTGCTCGAGTTTGTTTGACCTTTTCACGCATAACACAATATACAGACTTTAATAATTCTTTCACCAATATAAAGCTAAATTATATGCGCAGACTACAGGTTGTATATGATGGTAAGCTCTGGCGTTATGAAATTATAAATATTAATATATTATATTTGTTATACGTTTTCTGTCGCTAACAAAAGCGAGTTTTTGCTAACGTCAGAAAAAAATCTTTTCCATGGAAACAATGTTGATATATTTTTGGGCTCTAAGCTGGTAGGTAGTCAGTCTACTGGTCAGCTACTACTGCAGAAAATTCAAATATTAGAATTCGTTTTTTTTTTTGGACAAGCTTGGTATAAATGTCAGATGAGAGTTCCTATATTAAGAATATAATTCGTAACGATTATAAAGACTGAATGATAAATAGAGTATTTTTTAATTATATTAACGAACTCCCAAATATTTAAAAAAAATAAACATCCGAAATGTTTGTAAGCGCATAAATTCCGAACGAATGAACAAAATTGGATAAGTAATTCTTTTTTTCTTTGAGCTTATAGCATTATGAAATTTAGGTGGTAGACGAGATGTTTGAAAACTGAATGTAAGGGAATATGGAATGCGGGAGGGGATGGGGGTGGGGGGGGGGGATAATTGATAAGTGCAAGCGCTACAGTAATTTCCCGTAATACCATGCGAGCGAAGCCGCGGGGAAAAGCTAGTTAATAATAAATCAACAATTAATGGAAAAACCGTTCGACATTTGTAAGGGATGCGTTGAGCGTGTGACCAAGTCAGCATTTTTTATGACATGGTCACAACCGGGAACAGATACGTCTGAAGTCACTTGGTGAACCGTGGACAACCTGTGCCTCCGTGGAAAGGAACCCCCAGTCTATTACAGTACTTGTGTGTCGCACCCTGTCTGGTACAACATTTGACTAAATTATCTCAACATTTAATGCCTTACCTGTATGGCACAACATTTGACTGAATTATCTCAACATTTCATGCCTTACCTGTCTGGCACAACATTTGACTGAATTATCTCAACATTTCATGCCTTACCTGTCTGGCACAACATTTGACTGAATTATCTCAACATTTCATGCCTTACCTGTCTGGCACAACATTTGACTGAATTATCTCAACATTTCATGCCTTACCTGTCTGGCACAACATTTGACTGAATTATCTCAACATTTCGTGCCTTACCTGTCTGGCACAACATTTGACTGAATTATCTCAAAATTTCATGCCTTATCTCAACATTTCGTGCCTTACCTGTCTGGCACAACATTTGACTGAATTATCTCAACATTTCATGCCTTATCTGTCTGGCACAACATTTGACTGAATTATCTCAACATTTCATGCCTTACCTTGGTTATAACCCAATAATGTAGGAATAAAACTATTAGTAAGTTGAGTACATTACTTACCTTACCTAATCGTATCAAAAACGAGAGAGTATAACTATTGATTTTTTTTTTTTTTTTTCCTATATTTTTCACAAAATTTACATTTGATGCATACAATATTATAAAATAAAAGCATAATGGGAAACCACTAAGGCGCAGCCTGTGCGTGGGTAATATAGTTGAATATATTTTATTATTGTACCTAGAAAGAACAAACAATTGGCATATAAAGCAAAAACATGATTAAAATTTGTCTAAACAGCTTTGCACAAAATTAAGTGAAGCACAAAATTAAGTGAATTAACAATAATGGTATAGTGTAACAATAAGTGTAATGTAACAATAATGGTATAGTGTAGCAATAAGTGCATAATGTAATAATAAGTGTACTGTTTGTGAAAAAACAATAAAGTGATACAAATTAAGCAAACAATGTTTCAATATCTACATTGTCAAGCCACGACTTCAACTCCTTTATGTATTGCAGGAGTTTAGTTGTCACTTGAATATTTTTCGGTAAAAGATGTACGAGGTCCAATGAAACTGCTGTGAGTTTGCATTTGTTTGGTATTCATTTGGGGGGTATAAAAAACATTATTATTTCTAATTAGTTGAGTTCATTGCAACAAATTCAAATACCTTACCTAGTAGTTCGGAATATCCCAAAAGAAAGTAAGTAAAACTATGAAGAGAACTTTTAATACCACCACCTTACCTACACATTCGTAATATACCACCGATGAAAGAGTAAACTCGTTAGCTAGTTGAGTTCTTCACCCCAACATTACATACACTACTTTCGCACCGACTCTTTCGTAATGCACCAACAACGAAAGAATTTGAACAATTCATAAAATTTCACAGTTAATATTCAAGTTCTCTGAAAGTTCTAATCAAGTTCTGTTACTGTTCTAGTACTGTGAAACAACCGGCCGATGATGAAATAATAACAGAACTTGAATAGAAATTTTGCAAAAATAGTTAAAATTATTTAGTATTTGATTGCGTTACCCCAACCTTACATACTTTACCTACTCATTCGTATTATACAATCAATAAAAGAGGTAAACTATTAGTAAGTTGAGTACTTACTATTACCATTACATTCCTTCCATACTCATCTGTACTGCACTAACATTAAAGGGTAAAACTAAGTATTAGCAAGATTAGTACAACACCAAACATAACGTACTTTTCCCACTCATTCGTAATGAGCTAACAATCAAAGTATAAAACTATTAGTTAACAATGAGTATATGACCTCAACATTTCTACACTAAAATTGTGTATATTGAGCAAACTCTGACAATCTACAATCCGCAACCAACAAATTAGTTTTTCATGCGCGGCCTCGACTGGGGGAAAAAGTTTCCCTGTAATTGTTAACCGGCGTGTTATACGTCACGGAGATATAAATCTTCAGATAATTTATCGCTTCCTTCGAATTTACCATCACCGTGCGAGGGGAAGTGGAAGGCTGTGTTTGAGGCTTCACAGGATACACTAAATGATTGTCTCTGATTTAATACACGCTACGAATTAACTAGATTTTTTGTATATTACTATGATTCATGAAGGCTGCGATATTTTCCAAACAAATATTTAGAAAAAAAAACCATCGAACCACAAGTAAAAAATATGATAGTTCTACTTCTAGTACACTAACTTAAGTAAGATTGTCACGTTTCAAGTATTGCCAAATCAAAATATAGCGCATTTTAGTTTTTGACATTTGAACAATCCACATTAAACTGCCAGTTTCAGTTTATGATAAAATTGTTGTTTCAAAAATTGTTTAATTTATGTTAAGCTTATCGACTGACGGCAATTTGATCAAAATCCGAAACGGACAATTAAAAAAATCACCGGTTGGCTGACATTTAGTGGTCGACCTAGATCTTGCGATTTAATTCTGTTAGATAATTGTCTTTAGAAACGAAATTTGCCTCCGTGAAGAAAAACGTTTATGCAAATTTACCGTAGTTGAAAGACAACATTGACACAGTTATTAGTGAGATAGAGCAACAATTCTTCGAAAATGTCATAAACAACTTCTCTAAAACATTGGTATGGTTCCAAAAGAGTCGAATTGGCATTAACCTGATATTGTGAATTCGAAAATAAAAACGAATATTAGCAGACTTTTCAAATCAATTTTATGAAAATATTATATTTATATATTATGTACTTCATAGTATGCTTTGTTTACTAGATAGTAAAATCTTATTATGTTACAATTTTATGCGTATGTATTACCCAACTTTAAATTTTACTTTAAAAACCTAAACTATATTAAAATACACAGTTAAAAAGCGAACTAATGCGTTTATAATTTTAAAAAAATGTTTCTATTTTATTTAAACGCATAGTTAAAAAGCGAAATGAAAGGGTAACAATAAAAAATACAAATCATTAGCTGAAAATAATAAATCTTGTTTAAACCACAATTAAAATAATTTTTATTTTAATTAATTAAATATTTCAGAACCAACGGTTTTTTCATCATGACACAAAGCATACTTAATTCAAATATATTTCATATGTGTAAAAAGCATTTGCATTGTGGCTTTCCATAATTTACAATAAAAAACATATACATTTTTTATATACCACTTTAATTTTATTTTATTCACACTCTATCGGTTTCAGAAACACCGTTCTTCGTCAAGAGATTATTAGAACTAACCTATGATAAATAGAATATTGACAGACATATATATGAATTAATTAGGTTATTCTAATATTCTCTTGACAAAGAAAGGGTTCTTCCGAAACCGGTAGAGTTTCGGAAGAACCCGAAGAACAAAAAGCGTTAAATTTGACCTTTAAATATAGTTAGCAAGTAGACCGGAACACGTACCTACCATCCCAGTTACAAGTGAGAATTTTAAAAGCGTTTTTCTCAAAACCACGTTTTTCAAGTTGGCTGGAATCGTAGCTCATCGAATTTTCATCTGATTCACTTCGTTCAAAGTTTAAATTTAAAAAAATGAAATTTATATGCTGATAAACCTCGACTTATGAAAAATTGTAAACAAATTTATTGCAAATTTAAGTCCAAATTTTCATTTTATGTCCGCAATTTTTGCAATCAACAACTTTTTTTGCAAACTGTGATCCATGCGCATTCTAAATTCATACTGTAACTTTATATATTTTTTTTGAATTTCATGTTTCAAATGATTTACAAGGACTCCAGGATTTCAGCCGATTATATCGGATATATATAGATATTCAAATCAAACTTTCAAAAGTGTTTTTTCTTGTTTAAATTTGTCGACACAAGTAACAAAAGTTTCGTTATTTTATTTGAAAAAAAAAACGCATTGAAAAAAGTCTCAGCTGGATCAATCTCCCTTTAAGACACTGTATTACCCGACCGGGTTGGTGCAAAAGATGGTCACAATACCCAAACTGAATACATTTGTATTTTTATCATTGAGTTGAACTGATACGTTTTTAGATTTTCATGGCCAAAAATATTTTCGTTATTTGTTACGAGTTGAACTCTTCATTTGAGAATTTATTCAATTCCTAGAACAATCGATTCTAAGACCCCCGGTAAACAGGCGAATCTTGTGCATAGGTATGTCCATGGAATAATAGTTGAACTAATAGCTATTTCAGAATAGGGTTGCCGGTTAATTAAAGCAAATTACATGGGTTAATGCCATCAACACTGTTGTGTGAAAAACCCATTTAGCTTTCGGAATTATGGGTAATGTTACCAGAGTATTTTCATGTATAGGTTCCTCATTCTTGCGTGTTAGGAAATAAAAATTAAGAGATGAATACACTATTAACTAGTTAGTCCATGTATTCTTACACGATTAGTACAAAGCATTTTTTCAAAGATTGTAGAAGACCGTTAGAAACTAAGGTTTTTTCTTATTTCTGCGTATTCATGATATAAGTACGTATGTAATTTATTTACTCCTCGTGAGTGCATCACGATAACAGTAACAGATGGGAGGTGTTTTTTTTTTAATATCTTATACTTTACTTATGAAGGGCGAGGAGGTGGTGTTGTATTATGTAAAAGTAGAGATATTTTAGTAAGGTTGGGTGCGTGGTAAATATTGACAAAATGTTAACTAATTTACGCTTAATATACACTTTAAAAAAATTAAAAAATTGTTTTAGTAAGATAATAGTTAGTAGTAAGTAATTCAGTTACCGGAATTGAAAAACAATGCATTTTTATAGTTATTTTGTTATTTAAAAAAAGGTAAAATGTCATTTTTTGAAGACCACCATGTTATTAATTATTATGATAGTAAATACGCCTTTCTAAAAGGAAAAATCAAATTGTGTCAGTTAGATTATAATGAGAAGTACGTATTGCAATTTTCGGAAATGATAAATAATGCATATTAATGATTTTTTTTTCTTGAGCTCCAAACAGATTAACTCGTTCGATTTTATAGAAGCGAAAAATCATTCATTATGCCATATCTATGCGACTGCGACGCAAATCGTAAATAGGCACTGCCAACCTAAAAATACGAAAACATTCACGTAACCAGTGGCTAGAAATACGTAATACGTATTATTCCCGGTACTACCGGTGCTGGGTTGAGGTTCAAGCTGCAGAATCATTTAGATGTCATTATCGTATAGATTATAATATGTACTGCTGACTTTAGAGGGTCTCTTTAGATGTACATCCCAGGTTTTGAATTTTTAATATGCAAGCAAGCTTATATAACGGGTTTGTGTAAGTAAAAAGATGGCGGTCCTTGAACAATGACATTTCGCGTTCATTCAAGTTAACAAAATAACTATTAAAATGCAAGTTTTCCAATTTCCGGATACTGAATGAATCCGTTACTGAATTAATAAGTTCTAGTTTGTATCTAACTACTACATCATTTTTTTTTTTTAATCATTCGTTAAGCGTGTCTCGTAATTTTTTACCGGGTGTGTCTACTGTTTGGTTAAGTAAATACAGCGTGAAACTATGCTAGGTTTGATTGATGGTATTCTATAAGTGTTTATAAAATTTATCAATATCTCTCGAATAAGTACGGTTTTTAATTTAATTTCTTATGAAGCTAAAATCGAAAAGTAATTTTCTCAATTTTATCTTAATTTAACTTTTCAGTCAACAAAAAATTTAATTAACGTCTATCGAATAAGTATGGCTTTTAATTTAATTTCTCATGAAGCTAAAATCGAAAAGTAATTTTATCTTAATTTAACTTTTCATCTTAATTTTAACTTAATTCAACTTTTCAGTCAACAACAAATTTAATTATTTGTACCCATACATTCATATTAACTTTTTCATGGCTTTGTAAATAAAATTGTGTACAATTTCATATAATAATAAATTAACACAATTTCCGTTACCACTATCGATTACACATCTGCCCTGACGATGGAAATTGTAACGCTGTACGAAAAATTGGCCAAAGAAGAAGGTAGCGCAGCGGCACAATACTCCAAAAATAAATCATGATGATAAATTGGCCGTGAAAATCTAAAATCATATCCAATTTCATCAAGACTTATTTTTCGGGTATTATTATGCCTTGTTGCGTTACCCCCATTCTTTAGTTAACGGTACGGACAGTGTTGCAGTGTTCATCACCAGTATCATGTAAAGATTAAACATCTGCCCCAATGATGGACACTGTTACACTGTCCGAAACGTTGCGTAAAGAAGGAGGTAGCATAACATGGCAAAATACCGCAAAAATAAATAACGATAATTTTAACACTTGTCTGTGATAATCTAAAATCGTGTACAAGTTAATTTATATATTGAATTTCATGAATAAGTATCTGCTAATATTGTTTATCGACGTGACATTTTCAGTATTGCATGTTATTGAGAAATTAAATAATTTATTTATAATTAACCCCATGACGGAACACACAGAGAGAGGTAATTACCGATGCCACAACAAACAAGTCACACAAATTGCTGGCTACAATTAAATAAATAATATGCTAATAACTTATACTCATTTCCAAAAGTTATTTACTGTCATATCATAACATGCAAAAGAGATTAAAGTTGTGCAACAATCTTGATAAAGTTATTGAGACCCAAATTTCTGCTCAGAAATATGAAACGCCATTTAGATAAAATTCCACTGTCAAACGGTTAGTCATATACTATTCTACGGAATTGTGTAGAACGACATTAGAACAGCCTATTTTGAGCCGTGAGAATCTAGTTTTAAGGATGAAAGGTCGATTCAAGAGAAATGTGGGTCTTAAAAGCAATCATGCATTCGCCCCTCATAACCAATTGCGTAAGACCCAGCCATAAGTACAACAGATTGGTCTTGCATTTCGACTGGAAGGGCGAGTCCATTAAGCCGCAGCTACCCGAATTTCTATCGATTTCTTACATATATAGCTTAAACGTATAAAGTTTTTAAGCCCTTTAAAGCCCTTGTTATTTTTGAAGATAATATCTACACATTCCCTACGCCTAAACGCAAATTATATGGAATTCCCTCTACAGAAAAAAATCGCAAAGTATGCTTCGAAAATTATTATAAACACGTTAATTTCACTTATTTTGGAAGTTATATGTATGTGTTATAGTCAATCCTCGAAGTTCCGGCGCTCCTAGGTTTGACTAGTCAATCCTCAGGTTTGACTAGTTAAGCTCCTAGGTTTGACTAGTCAATCCTCAAGTCAGTTAAGCTCCTAGATTTGACTAGTCAATCCTCAAGTCAGACCTGAGGATTGACTAGTCAAACCTAGGAGCGCCGGAACTTCGAGGATTGACTATAACACATACATATAACTTCCAAAATAAGTGAAATGAACGTGTTTATAATAATTTTTGGAGCATACTTTGCGATTTTTTTCTGTAGGGGGAATTTCATATAATTTGCGTTTCGGCGTGAGGAATGTATAGATATCATCTTCAAAACTAACATATATTTTTTGAAGAGCTTAAAAACTTGACTAGTTGACTAGTCAAACCTAGGAGCGCCGGAGCTTCGAGGACTATAACACATGCATAAATTTACAGTATTTCTTTAAATGCTATTTTTGACATTCTCCATGAGATTTATGCTCTATTTTAAACGAGTAGTGTTTTATAAAACATTTTCACAATTTTCGCTTCACTTTTATCGTTTTAAACATTAGTGCGCTTTCTCCAACATTCGTTTTTACATATATATCTATCTTCTTCTTTTTGATCGGGGATACGGCGCCTTAAGACGTGGTGCAAACCAAGCCATTAGTTTTTTAGCAGACCAAGATAGTTGTTCATGGACAACGTGCTGGCCGATCCATAGAGGTTAAAAAGCAAAAGGGCGAAATATCATTGGAAAGATGATCAAATAAACTAAAGCCTAACAAGAATTAAGACTCTCAAAATTATAGCCCAGTCACGGAGAGCTCAGTAAAACCTTTTTTTTTCTGAAATGTGCGTCGATCATTTGAAAGAGGAAGTGGTTATAACAGATATCTTAACAGGTGTGCTTATAACTAAGCAAGTAATTTGCAGTTTTTTTCAATACCAGCACGAGAGGAAATATTGATTTAGTGGGATATAATATTAAAAATGACAAAGTTACTTTGTGACAACCCTGTTAATTCTCCATGCATAAAACCCTTTCAATTTCTGAAGTTGTTTGTTGCTCATCAAAAACTTCAACTGCCGAACATTTCGCTGAAATTAAAACGTTCCGACATGTTCGTCGTGCCGTGCATTTTCGTTGACTATTAAACGGTTGAGTTTTTAGCAGTTGTGAAAGCTTTTTAATTGAAGTTTGCCGAATTTCCTTACTTTGACGTGTAACGTTTTTGGGTAATACTGCACGGAAGGTTATTAGCAGCTTGGAGGCGAAATTATTTACATCGTACCGACTTCTTGAGAAACATCATTGTTGCTGATGGAACAAAATTTGTTTTATTTATTTATTCACACTAAAAATGTATAAATTAAACTTTAATCAACAGTTTCAATTAAGAATAAGTTGAACAGTTGAATTTTTGAAATAGTGGCCATCTCCAAAGTGTTTTAGTTTTTGGTTTTTGCCTACAACGTGAAGTTAAAAAACATATTTTATTTTCATTTCTTACAGAATTTCATTGCTGAAGTTGCGAAAATTCATTACTGATTGATTTTTCGTGTTTCACGTACTTCTGTACTTCTGATTAGATTTGATTAATTTATAATAACTTTTCATATACTTCTGATTAGTTTTATTAATTTTATAATAATGACTTAAGGGGATATTCTAGTCTAGATTTTTTTTCTTCATATTTCTTTAGTTTAGATATTCAAAAATATCTTCTTAATTATTTATTGAATAATGGTTTATTTTTTTCTTAATGGTTTATCGAAATTCGGATTATTTTAAAAGTTATAACCATTTTAGGGTGATGGCAATTTTACAGGTTTAGACGGAATCTAACTAGAATGTGAACAAAACTTTTGAACGCGTTTTTCTTAAAACTCCTTTTTTTTTAAACGTTTGTCACAAAATCTCGTTGTAATTGACCAAATTTCTTGAAATTTGGCATGATTTTTGCTTATATATTCTTCTATAGTAAGAATTAATAAAACTAAAAAAAAAAAAAAAATTTATCATTTTTAAAAATTCGGAAAATTTAAAAAAAATAATCGAAAAACATCGTTTTGTTTAGTAGCCGCCATCTTGCGAGTTTTTTTTTTCATTTTTCCTGGTTCCTACTAAAATGACATTTTTAGTGATAAAAAATTACCTTTTTTTCATTTTTCAGATGACCAGGAGGGTGAAAATCGTGACAAGATGGACACGCTCTTTTTCCCCCTCTACTTCAATTTCGTGAAATACACATATTTAAAAAAAAATTTTTAGTGAATTTTTAAAATGTAAATAAATAATTTATGAAAAAAAAAATGTTTACTTAAAATACAAATGGTTTTTTTTATCGACCGTCAAAAACGCCTGAGATTCGGGCTTCTAGACTAGAATAGCCCCAAAAATAAAATTATTTTTAAAATACATAATTTTACTATCCATCAGTCGAAATCCACATTTATAATAAATATCTAAATTAAATCTTCTTTCCGCTGGAATATTACAATAAACAAATATCAATAAATAACCTGAAGCTTTAGTTATATCTTACTAGATACATTTAAGAGTATAATAGTATCAAGCTGTAAGTATTAATATTACAAGTAAAAAACAGCTACACATTGATCAGGACCTGCAGCCCTACTAAATATGTATAAAAATTATCACAACAGTATTTTTCATCATGTCAAGTTATTAAGAATGGTTTAATTTAATATCATTAATTAATGAAGAAAAGAAATAAATAATCATGCAAATCATTACTATTTAACGTCATTTTCCTTGCACGTAGTATTTTGGATTTCATCAAAACAATTTATTTATATGATTTCTTGGAATGCTTACTTTGTTATGTTCTAATCTCATACAAAATCAATGAATTTAATCAAAACAGCAACGAACGGTCAACCATAACACTAGAATTCCGCCGCTTATAGATCGTATGATAAGGGTAGAAAATTTACGACGTGTGCGGCCGAACGTTAATTATTTTGAACTGTTTCCCAACCGGACTATTAACTAACGTGGAGTTATCATGAGAACCATTACGCGGGCTGTCATAGCGCGAGTGTTAGGGACGTTAATGTGGCCGTCGGATAATCCACCGACGCGACGCGACGCCGACGTATGAGTGTTAACCGCTTTGATTATTTAAATAAAAATTGCATGTTTAATTGAAATTAGGGTATTTTTGGGGCCTTTCATATAATATTAATAACGGAATTTTCCGGATTTGCCGATGTGTTCCTATCTTCAATGTCGCCCTGGTGAAACACCACTATTCAGAAACAAGTGGCTTAAGTCTTATTTGGTGATCTGTATTGAACAGCCAAGTACCTCCCCAGATTCCTCTTCACTATCTCCTTCCCTTCTCACTACATTCAGCATCATAAAGTCCAATTTTTATTAAAATAAAATAAAATAAAGTAAAATAAAATAGAGCAAATAATTATGATTTATCATCATCGTGAATAATTCACAACAATTATTGTTATTCACGTCAGCCATGCCAACTGGCTTCAGATGATTGGGAGCGGTTGGGACTCTTGGTACAAGTAAAAAATCATCCTAAAAATAAATAGGCACAAGATTAGGAAAACCTCGAGAGCAAGAGACTGGATTTTTTTGAATTGCAAATTGTGTTTTAGCATACTTATTAATAAGCATGTTGGAAGTTGTCTAGTTTTGATTTGAATAAGACTAGAATGTTTTTTTAAATTAAAGACATTTTTGGTCCCACACAAATATCATCTTCAAACATTTATTGAAATAAGAATAAGCAAACCTCAGACGTTGTGGATTATTTCAAATTTCAACTAATTATGCTTTTCGGTAATAATTATTAAGAAAAACTTGAAAAATATATGTCATAGAATAATTCAACAACGATAACAAAGACAACTTTGATACAACAAAGATAAGTATTTCAAATTAAAACCAATAAATAATAATTTAATCAATAACTATAAGGTAAATGGAGACGCAAAACGGATGACTGAAAGAAGCAGTAATGTAATCCGCCGGTCCGATCAAATCAGAGAAGTAGCTAACATATTTTCAGGGTGTTAAGGAACGAACTTGGCTTACTTTAACCAGTGATTTCTGACATTATTAAAAATGTTAATGAAATTTTGGTCTCCGGTGAATTTTTGACTATTGTCATTTTTTTTTTTTTTTTTCAAAATCAAACAAAAATAAATCCTCCACTAGTATGTTACTGGACACTCGGCCGAGTTACTGAACCCTCCCCTCACTCCATCCCCAACTCTCCAACACCAACTATTTTTTATGTTTTTGCATAAAAAAAAATGTCACATGAGACCAAAATTTCATTGACATTTTTCACTAAATAACGTCAAAAATCACGGGTTAAATTAAGTCACGTACATTCATTAACATCCTTTTTAGAAAATATTGTTTCAATATGAGCGTCTACATGTTCTAATATAAAAAAAAAACGGAAAATAAAATAGAGAATCTTTCTCTTTTATGTGAAAATTTCCATGCTATATAAAAATCGTTTGGATCGTTTCACAATAAAAAGAAAAATTGAAAACTTTTCCTTTAAGCTCGTGAAATATGAGGCTAGAACCCTTTGTAATATCATATTCCATTATCGTTCAATATGCCTATTTTTTACAACATTATCTTTCTTCCAAAGGGTTTTTTAATACAATATTTCCATTTAAAATCTTGACGCACGTTTCTTGCGCCACTCCTTTAATTTTTATTAATCGAATGTTCTTAAAAGTATTCATTTACATGTTTTCAAAAAATTAAATCGTTTGAAGGACAAATTCACTAAAATAGAATAAACTTCAAATTGTTATGTGAAACCTCTTTTTGAAAAAAAAACAACATGTTTTATGTATCAATCCAATTATAATACAAAATTGGATTTTTAAAACAAAGTTTCTGAAAGCAAACATATTTGAACATTTGCGCGTCGATTCAATAGAATTTGAAGGCAAAGAGAAAAGTTTTGTCGCGCGCGGGGATTTCCAGAGCCGACGGATGTCAAGTTTAACTTTTTCAATGCAGGTTGTTGCATTTCACGTGTTTAAATTGATAAACGAGGGTTCTCTGAGCTGAAAGGGTTATGTTGTTCAACTCTTTACTTATTCGATAAGTTTAAATTTTATGCATGAGTTTGTACAAACTTATTGTAGTGATATTTTGTAACATGTAACGTCAACATAATATATTAAAAAAAATTAACATTTCACATGGTTTCTTACAAAGAGCTCTTTAGAATTAAACTCAAATGAAAAACTTTTCCGTCGGAAATGCATTTTGGTACGTAATTGAAAACTTATTACAGAGTAATATTTAATAAAATTTGCATATACGTTTCGAGCAAAACAAACTTGATATAATAGAAAGTAAATATTATTCATTCATTTTAGCAAACACATCGCCTTTTTTAACACAAATCATATTCGACTATTTGTATTTTAAAATAAGTACATTCTCGAAAAACACAAAATAAAATAATATCATTTGAAAATAATTAATAATTTTTTTCTAGCATAGAATAAGAGAATACAACAATAGTCATCATTTTTTATACCCTTGCATTTGGTTGTTGTTCGTCAATATACATCGACCCAAAGGAAAATAATCAAAAGTGAAGACTTTATCCGGAAATTAGTATTAAAAATATTTATTATTTTATTAAAAAAGTTAATCATCGCATTTCGAAAATCATTATTAATCAATATGTATGTTTTCTGATATACATACAGATTTTAATTTATGTAACTTTTTTCTTAACAAATTTTAACAATTTAAAAATGCACAATTTATCAAAATGTAAAGCAAATCGTTTCGTTTATTCTCTCGGTACTTAAAATCGATCAATATGTGAACCAAAAAAGTAATAAAGTAACATAATAATTATCGGAAAAGAAATAAAATTTCATACCTTGTTAATTACTCAAACTTTTTTCACCGTGATAATTATTACTTTTTAAGACAATATTTCACTGTAAGTACACTGTTGTTATCATGGAATTTAAAATTGACTTTACATCTTAATAGTCATTTAATGATGTAATAATATTATAAATCACATAAATAAATTAATTATCCGATGACTAAGTTAACTTTAAATAAGTTTTTTGAGACTTTTGGTATTGTTCTGTCAGTCTTACATTGTTAATTTATGATTACATGAAGATTGGAATACTTTAAAATAAATAATTGTTTCGTAATTCTTCGTTTGCCTGAAGCAGTACAGCGCGCGTGTAGGTAAGTGTACGCTCGCTACGAGTCAGCGTGCAACTGAATATTTTCCAGCATTTTCTGTTCAACGGGCTTCCCCGGAGTCACGAGCTTTTCCGATGATTCCCGAGCGTCTCCGATGATTCCCGAGAGGCCCTCGGGGCTTGGGGCGGAGCTTAAGGAGCCGGGGGATACGCCTACCTCGGAAGCTGTCTTGGCTGTTTTGTTTGGCGGATGGTTTTTCGTCTTTGCCGCTATATCTTGGTGGGGCATATGTAAGCTGTATATGTGTGGCGAATATTGTGTAGACAAGCGACCTGCGTGTGTGAAATGAACGCCTGTGATCTATCACGAGGCGTCGCCGAAAAAATACGTCCTTCTCGCTACAGATTCGTGTGCGTATGTCCTGTGTGCTATTATGTAACATTAACGCTTTTAGATACCAAAATATGTGATAGAGATAGGCTAAAGGAATCGGGGTTTGGAAACAGTGCGTGGAAAGCAATTTTTCTTGGAGAAACTCTTTCTTAAAGCGTATATTTTCTTTTTTGTGGTAAAATTTGACAATCTGATAATTTTTGATTTTTATTTACCAAATAATTTATTTTTTAATATAATACAGTACCCACGTAAACAATAATACACACTGTACCTATATTATTTGTTCACAGAGAATGTGCATTTTGCATATAAATGATTTTATTTATAAATTTTATGAAGTGGTTTGAATCAAAGCAACATTCATCGAACCTTGATAAAGTTGACGGCATAGTTAGGGTGGAAGATACTTACAGTATCCTCCTGGTGTAAGACCACCATTCAGAATTGAAATGTTGCTTTAAATGACTTTATCCGTGTTTGATGACCAGATATGAATAGCCGAGTACTCCCCCACCTTCCTCTTCCTCATCTCCTTCCCCTCCTCACTGCCTTCAGCCTCACAACATACCCCAAATGGAGATGCCAGTCTCACTGGCTCCTGACGGTTGAGAGCAGTTGACAGTCTTGTACGGTAATCATAAAAAAAAGTTAACAAAAATTAAGTATTTACATATTTCAAAAATTACTCTAATTTAAGATATTGAAATTAATATACTTCATCTGATTTGAGATGTCATTGAAAATAGAATTTTAGCAAAATGAACCATCTAGAAGAGGGTCAATAATGATTCTCGTGAAACCGCGCCTGAAAATCGAGTTGCGACAACTTTGTCAGAAAAGTGTTTCGCAGAAGCCTGAATGATTACACCCCTGCCCTGATGACCGAAGCCTCGTCATATTTTTTTACAAAGTACCAAATTTGCATCGCATTATATAATAATGTGATTTTATACCAAGAATATCGAAATATTATATTTGCAGAAAATAACAGTTAAAATCTTTATAAACTGCTTGTTTCAAAATACAATAAATAATAAAAAATCACGGGGGGTTAAATCAATCACATACATCTTGCGTACAGGAAAGTGAGAAAAATGGTTAAATACATTTATTTAATATTTAACCGGATAAATTTCGCGTGCAACAAATATAACGCACTAAAAGGACATTAGATGGAACTATGCAACCTCAAAATGTTTATTTTTAAAAAAGGTTTAAAGTGTTTGTATTGTACGCTAAATTAGTTTGTATTATCTTGCTCAAATTTGAAATAAATGTTAAAATAATAATTTGTTGAACTTATAGGATCAAATCATTGATCCACAGAGTGTCAGGACCTTCACCAGACTTGAGTGATATGATCACAGTCTTAGTAGCATTCTAAATCATATTATAAAATGTTATTCTTCAGCGTAATATTATACTTCACATGACATGTTGGGTACAGCTACTTTTAAGGCTGTGCAAGGAGAGTACGTGCTTGCAATAGAAGGATGCTGCTGATGTAAGGGCAAGGACGCCTGGAGGCTCCTTATAAAAGTTATGGATTCCAACCTGAATAGGACAAAAGGAAGAAGATGACGATAAATTGACCTTGAAAACTTGTAAAAATACTAAGAGCAATTCCAGAGGGTAGATGTCCAGTGGGCCGCCCCAGACACATTTGGGCAAGGCAACTCAAAAAACTATGTGAGGAGAGGATGGAACTGCCATGAACGGAGGCCGAACAATCAGCACAAGACAGGGACATATTGAGAAGCCTTGTCGATGCAATGGGTCCCCGACCCGAATAGGATAAGGGGAAGGAGATGATGATGAACTTGTAAAAAATTGCAAGTTGATTATTGCGTCTGTTGGGGATTATTCCTACCATTTTCCCTGAATCCTATCCATACTTACGTCCCTACCTACGTAGTGAATTCGCAAACTCAGTGAAGTAAAAATCTTCAACAAGCGAGCAGTGTTTCTATGATTCAGTGTCTATTTTGTATTCTTGAATGCGAATAATAAATTACCAGTTACTAAAAATCTTCAAAATTATAACTGTTGGTGTAACATTAAAATCCGTAAACAATGGAAAGTTTTATGTGGAATATGGAATTTATGTGAACATCATCATTCTTGCATTCAGTGAATTTACGCATTCTTATTTTCCCTTCTTCCAGATAGTTCCTAACAGCGTCACAATTGTTCTGACATTTGAAACTTTAAGGCTTTAACTGACATATTGAATGATTTGTGACGTGGTCACAGAAAAAAGATTAGAGCCCAAGGGGCGGCTGAATGTGACCAGGGTCTTCGCAAAAATATGTGAGTTCTATGTAAAATGCTTGTAATATTATATATCCAAATAAATAAATCGTCAAAGTAGTAGTAGCAACAAGTAGACGCTCTCGTTTTTACAGCCCCGATAAATAGGGTGAAAAAATCCGAATTAAGTCAGTTTTCCATTATCACTCGTCTTGTCAACAACTCAGCTGCTTGCCCGCTCGACCACGCTCTGACCTAAAAATCATTCGCCTCATTTTCTTCTGACCATCACTTCACCCTGGACCACGGATACCATACACTCTCTGGACCAAATCTGGGTACGTTAGAAGGAGGGAGCAAATGGATCTGCTCAGAACAGCAAATAGAGCAACCAAGACGACGTTCTCCCTATATATGACGCCTCCGTGGATTGGTATCTTCAGCCCCTTGCTCGCCATTTTTTGTGTGCCTCACCCTATCTGGCCCAAGGCTATTTACAACATTGATCCAGAAAGTAGAAGAAAACAAAAAAAAAACATCTTGTAAAATACAGAAAACCTAAAAATATTTCCACCATGAACTGTCCTTCCAATCCTCTATTTTTTAATATTGACAGTCCTTAAAAAAATAAAACGCAAAACAACACGATAATATAAACTCCGAGTATAAATCTCCGCTTCGGTCGAAGCCACCGGATATCCCTGATTAGACCTTGATTAAAGTAAATAAATTTGAATAGGAACGCTCTAAAAAAACACTTCATCGCTATTGAATTATTCATAAATCCCGTCAGGTTAGCTATTTAGTTATTTATCTGAGCCAGACGATGCTCGAAGCGCCGAGGACGGAACCTCCTTCACAATAGGGGTGGCTTTTTTGACTTGTATTTATTTATTTTCTAAATTACACAACAAAATTAAAAACATAATCCACCTATCTCACTAGGGTAGTCTTGCATCGAGTTGCGCAACTTAAAAATGTAAATAAAGCGGTGTAGCCTTCCATATAAAAATTAAGAACAAAATATACAGAAATAAACATAACATTAGAGTTGTAATTCAATCTATAAATATACAGTTGGGTGGTACATTTATAGTGACAACTACTCATCATTACCTTAATACAAGTACCGATGATGGTTCCGTTAGCTACACTCGTGTATCCATACTGACAAACTGACTATGACAAGATCATGTATTTTAAAGAAATATTATTGAAATATCTCGAACACGACAAAATTCTCACGACAAAACCATGCGGTTTCAAACCATAATCTAACACAAAATGTGCAACTTTCAATTTCATATCAAATCTAAAGAAACATATTGATTGTGGTGATTTAACGCCGGCAATATTTATTGATCTAAAGCATGGGTCGGCAACCTTTTGTTGTAAAAGAGCCAAATATTTTATTTGGGGATAAGTGCGGGCCGCACTTGGGTCACATGTCATTACAGTATACCTTTTCCAATTTGGGAGGCGGGTATGGGTACCGCCGCCCCGGGAAGCATTTATTGAACAACCAACACCTTTGCCATAGGTCACCTCGATTGGTTCGCTACGTTTGATGACTTTACAGGGTTTCTCAGGTTCTTGGGATGAGGTTTGTCCGGGTTTTGGCGGTGGATGCGTCTGCCCACCAGCTGCATGGCAGGCCGGATTGGGAGATAATGGTTGAGGGAGTCCCTTTGACTTCTCCGTACTCCCTCGGAACATCGCCTTCCACCGCAGTGGGATTCATACGTCTGTCACTCCTAGACACACTGAACTCCAGAATCCTACCCACCCCTAACACCCTTTTCCTCCCCAGAACTTCCTCTCCTTCCTTTCCTAAACAGACCCTTCATATGCCATCCTTAAAGATGACGTAGGTCTCAATTTGAGAGGCGGGAATGGGTACCGCCGCCCCGGGAACCTTTATTGAATAACCAACACCTCTGCCATAGGTCACACCAAGTGGTTTGCTACGTTTGGTTATTTAGCAGGGGTGCCCGGGTTCATGGGGTGAGGTTTGTCTAGGTCTTGGAGGCGCATGACCAGGACACACTGAACCCCAGATTCCCAATAAAGGTTCCCGGGGCGGCGGTACCCATTCCCGCCTCCCTTATTGAAACATAACTAACTAACTAACTAACCATCACGCCGTTTCCCCGCAGGGGTAGGCAGAGAGGACGGACCGCCAAACAACTCGATCTTGGCACACACTCCTTGCTTCGTTCACATTCATACATCGTCTCATACATGCTCTTCTGTTATTCTGACTCTTGACATCGCCCGACTCAAGTATCTGATTCACTTGGTCGTGCCATATCTTCCTCGGGCGTCCCCGACTTCGTCTACCATTCACATTTGCGTCATATATTCTCCTTACACTCCTTTCCTCATTCATTCGCTCTACATGCCCAAACCATCTGAGCGTCCCTTTCTTAATCTTATTCATTACGCTTACATCAGCCTTGCATTCTTTGCGGATCTCCACATTTCTCACACGATCATACATGGTTTTACCACACATGCGTCTCAGGGATCTCATTTCTACAGCATTCAGTCAACTTTCATCCTTTCTCTGCCAGTTCCATGCCTCACTGCCATACATCAGGGTAGGTACCAGCACTCCATTATGGACGGCTAGCTTCGCTTTTTTTGACAATTTTTTGTTGCTGCCAACGGCGTTCAGACCTCCATTAATGGAGTTACCGGCATTTACCCTTCTTTCGATATCTCTATCAGTCTTCCCATCTCTCGTAAACATACTTCCCAAATACACAAACTCATCCACCTGCTCCAAGTATTCGTCGTTCACAACTATGTTGCACATTGTTTTCGTACTCTCTCTTTCAAATACCATTACTTTAGACTTACTTACATTCATCATTAACTCATTCTTCATACATATTTCGTTCATCCTAGACACGAGCGACTGTAGATCTTCCATACTGTTAGAAATCAGCACTGCATCATCAGCATACAACAGGCAACATACTTTTAGATCACTCAATTTCGCGCCCAATCCCATCTCTTTCAACTCTTGCATACAATTATCCATGTATAGATTGAATAACCACGGTGACATTACGCATCCTTGCTTAACACCTTTTGTGATGTCAAACCACCCCGTAAAATCACCGTTCACCCTAATACATGCAACGCTTCCCTCATACAGAGACGCAATTGCTTGTATGAGATTCTTATTCACTCCGTACTTGGACAACACCTTCCACAGCTTTTTCCTGTCAACTCGGTCGTATGCTTTTTGTAAATCTACAAAGGCACAGAAGAGTTTCTGGTTTTTTGCAAGAAACTTCTCAGTGAGCATACGCAACGAGAAAATCTGGTCCATGCACCCCCTTCCACTCATAAAAGCGCCTTGCACATCCCAAACTTTTTCCTTTGTTTCCATTCTTACCCTTTCTATCAATATTCTACCATATAGCTTGCCGACTGAACTAAGCAGGCTAATAGCCCTGTGATTCCCACATTCCATACGTGACCCTTTACCTTTGTATAATGGCATGATTACAGCCCTTCTCCAATCTAATGGCGTGTAACCCTCCTCTAAACACTGGTTAAAAAGTTTGCACAACCACGTAAGAATAATAGGACTATCGCCTTTAAAGTATTCGGCAGCAATATTGTCGAAACCCACAGCCTTACCATTCTTCATACATTTCATTGATCTTTTTATTTCATCCATGCTGATTTTGGTAACATTCACTCCGTCATCGTTCATACCCGATTCGACGCTGGACTCACTATCACCAGGGTTTTTTATTAATATCTATAGCAAAATTTGTACATAATGTATTTATAAATTGTATTATATTAAGGTATTATAAAGGTATTATAAGGTATTATAAGGTATTATAAAGGTATAATTAAGGTATATTTATCGTATATTTTTACTACATTTATTGTAGTTAATAAAATCAATGAGATTTTTGTGGTTGCATTTAGGTTGAAAGTTTTTTTATTTATTTTATTTTATTTGGAAAAGTTTGCTCACAAATAGTATTACCAAACATATTAATGTTTGCGGAGCAAACCTTTTTAATTCCTGGTTTTCGAAAATCTCCAACTTGCGTGAGATCTTTTGAAATCAGCAAAGGGGTTTTCAAACTCAGTTTGAAGCTGTATCGCTGTCCCTTCGCTCCCTTTCTCGCTCCCTTTCAGTCTGTTGAAATTGTCACATAGTTTGATGTCATCCGTCACGTGCGTCGTGGTGAGAATCTTGCGGGCCGCAGGTTGCCGACCCATGATCTAAAGAATGCATTTGATGCGGTGGATCATAAAGTTTTGATCAACAATCTGTAAGACATTGTTGGTACTCTTCAGTAACTTCTCCGATCTAACCTATCAAATCGCTTTTCAGCAGAAGAACTGGGTGGAGAAATGAGTGAATTAGATTTTTTATTTTAGCGACTATATAAAATAATTGTAAATACAAAATAAAATGGTGAATTTAAGTTTAAATATTGTATATCTTAGTCCTCCTCACTAAGGGGTCCTGTGCCGAGGTGGACTAAAGTTATTTAAATATAGTTTATTTGTCTTCAATATCGTTGTTAGTTTTTATTAGGGTTTTTTCATTGACCTCTTTCAGCCATAATTTTATTCTTGATTTGTATTCATTATAATTTTTTATTAGTTTTATGACTTGAGGAGAATGTTAAGGAGTTTTGTGGCAAAGTTTGTATAGTTTCTTTGTCCGAATGTGGTTTTAAAACTTGGAAAATTTTTATATCATTTTTATTCGATCTAGTGTTATGCATAAACGGTCCAGTAGAGGATTCAGCAATTGTGAAAAGCTTCAATAATTTGTTGTACATTGTTGTACAAGCTATTGGAAATTTCAATTGAAGGCGTTCTAAAGGGTACTTTCATTATGGTCTCTGATGATTCCTTTTTGAATCGTATTCATGCTGTGTATGTACTTATGTGTAGCAGATCCCTACCCTATGATTCCATATTCAATTCGAGAATGACATAATGCGTAGTAGATTTTTTTCAAATCCTTTTTATTTACCACTTTTCTTAGATTTTTAAAGAAATATAGTGAGATTTTCCATGATAACTTTCAGACAAATCCCAACTAAGATTTTCATCAATTATTATTACTCCGAGATATTTCATGTTTTGCGTTTTTTCGATGACTGGACAGTAACGTTATTCCCATGGCATTCGTGTAATTTTAGTTCCAGTGATTTTATTGGTTGGCTCTTTGAGTTCATTGAGAATGTTATGTATTTATTTTTGCTTGTAAAGTTTAAATTATGTTTTGAGTCAAGCCAAAACACACCAAATTTACGGCACGTCGGGTATGACGACACATGGAAATTACTATTTATTTTGACATGGTAACGGTTTTTTTATTATTATTCGACTCAACAAGTTGTTCTATTTTCTTTTGTATTACGGAGAGATATTTAATTTAAGCAGTGCTGGAAAGAGGCAACACCACGCTTTGTGTTTGCATCTAACAGTTTACTACTTCCAACTAATTGTAATATATTTCAAAAAGTCATCGACCGTAAAATTTTGCAGTTTGATAAAGATTTGTTGAAGTTTGTACATTTTTCATTAAATAATCCATAAGTCGCCGCACTTTTAATAGGCACAGATTTTGCAAAGTACACTACTTTTAAATTTAGCCACCACAAAAAATATCGGTTTTATGTCGGGACGGGTAGAAAAATATGCATTTAAATTTACATTTCATAAATAAAAAATGTAGGTAATTTCTCGTTTATGTGTGACAATTCATGTTACATTCCTTCGCAACATAAATAAACCAATTCGCGTACTGAATGTTTTCCAATGTTTTTTTTTTTTTCAATCGATAAATATTTAAAAAAAGATTGCCATATCGCAATAATCACATATATTCGTGGAAGGTACTACTAGTATGTTGCAATTTTCATGTTCTGAATAAATAGTAATAATTGAGTGTATTTAGGACATACGAATTCAAATTAATGTGAAATTTATTAGGTTAGGTTTGGAGAGATTAGGCTAGGTTTGGTTAGGTATTTAAAAAAGGCGTTCTCCGACGACATTCAGAAATTAATTATTGACAAGTGTAAACCTGTTTTTATAATAAAAATGTTGTAGAATAATTACACATACCCGTTAGACAAACCCTGCTTGCCGTACAAACCATTCAAAACCTGGGATGTATATCTTACTGAAAAGTAGTGCTTAAAAAAAAGTTAGGCGTATTTGTAATCATTTTTGCAGAAATGAAATTTCAGTCGTAAACGAAAAATTACATACGAAAAAGTTTTTATGAAATGTAAATTTAAATGCATCTTTTTTTCCGTTTATCGCAACTGAAACCGATGGTTCTTGTGGTAATTAAGTTTAAAATTAATTTACTTTTCAAAATTTATGCTTATTAAAAGTATAGTGGCATGCGGCGGATCTTGAACTATTACCACTTTTTCAAAATAATTTTTATATGTACTGAATAAAAAGTGAAGAAGTAAGTAGTGAAACCAATTGTTTTTTCTTGTAAAAAGAAAAAACAATTGGTAAGTGACAAAACAGAAGTAAAAAACCACAATTTTTTAAATCAAACTGAATATTTTTAAATAATAAGAATCTGAAGGAGTCTTTTGTTTGCTTTCAAAAACAATATTTTATTTTGGTACACATTCAAAACCAACGAATCTATTTGAAAATTAATGTCACCCAGGAATATTTCTAAATAAATCCAAAATCTCGATATACCTGAGTGGTTAAATCAAACATTCACAATTACGTAGTAGTACGTAATTTTATATTACAGTAATAGTAAACCATATCTAAATATAAGTTATAAAAAGTGTAAAATATAAGTTATAAAAAGTGTAAAATTATTTAGAAACTTTATCGCAAAAATAATAAAAATATTTATAATACATTATCATAATTACATAATTTGTCGTGATTATGTGATTTTCTATCGATTATCTCTTTCTATTATTAATAATAGTTTTTATGTTTTTTTTTAAACGATCATAAGTTTCAATTAAAGAAAATAAAATTTAAGTATCAAAAAATTTGAAATCACAAACAATTTTTCACACAAAATCAGATTTGAAACAGGCGAAAACTAACTGTGATGATAGAAACCGCCGATGCACTGATGCCCACCAAGCGGGCCTTTTCATAGGGCGATGTTTTGTTTATTTTCAAATAGTGATTAATTATTTCTACGTTTAATTATAACACAATTAAGCCTGTATTTTAAAAATCTGGGTGTCTTTATCTATACAAAAATATATTTTTGACGTCATCCGGCAAATACGAGCGTTCAGCATAAAGTCGAAAATACTCAGTAGAAGATTTTGGCATTGCAGTAATTCTTGTAAAAAGAATGCTATTACTTCAATGCATTATTTTATGTGCAAAATTTGGCCCAACTTTAAGAAGAGCAGAATGGAAAGGCTCCGCGATTAGTATAACAATGCCTATCGCATGATATTTGGCCTTCCCAGATACTGTAGTGGTAGTGTTTCCAACGTGCTAATGACGGGACGAGTTCCTGGTTTTGTAGCCCTCACAAGAACCCGGTCGGCAGGATTAAGGGACAGGATACATAATACACAACTTCGGAAATGTCCTCATCGTGGAAACCTGCCAAACTTCAGATTCCAGCATCGAAGAAACCGAAGAAAATTATTGGCTCCATAAATTTCGAATAATGCTACAGACCATTAACGTCTTTTTTTTGTTTTGTATTCCATACCATATTTTTTGTTGTTGTTTTTTTGCATAAATTTTTCAACTCTATGTATATTATTTATAGTTATGGGTTATGTGGGATCGCACTATACTCTCACATTCCGGAATAAAATAAAATATTAATAATTTTTATTATCAGATTTAGGAAAGGTAATTGTTAGTGGTGAAATGTATGTTAACGTTGCTGCAGATTGACAGCTAGCCCTTTCCATTCGCTTTGGCCCCAATCGTGTTTAAGGAGATATTTGTGAATAATAAATTCGGATTTACTCAGTCACATTTTATTTACAATAAAATTCGCACAATAAAATCACGGTTAAAGTACACTGGAGGGAATTTATAACAGCCAGAAGGTCAGGATGTAAGCAATATAATGAATTTGCACTTTTGTACACTCAGCCTGTCGGTTACTCGTGGTGATGCCAGTCGGTAAAATTTGTTTTTATTAATTGTAAGGTTGTTCGCCATAAGCTATTATATTTTACATTTTGGTTCTTTATTGCGTTTAAATTTAGACTCGATAATATTCTTTACATGTTTTTTTTTGTTTTATTCTTCATCTTTCTAATAATTGTAATTTGTTTTTAATTTATTTTTTTTATTCATCCAATACACCACGACGCAAGCAATGGTTCCTTAAAAAGATTTTCCTGTAAACTCATGGATAGCTGGAAAGAGCATCTAAAGATAACGAATCCTTAAGTAGCTTCACCCGCAGCAACTTTAAATATTTATCAATAAACCAAAACGGCTTTAGCCTCCTTTGCACGGGGAGATTTGTGGTGCGGCTGTAGAAATGTGTCGACATTTAAATGCCGCCTACCCCCGGGGTGGGGATGGGAGCGGGGGTCGGACAGGGCGGGTGATTTTATGGGCGGGGGATCCCGGATGCCGTTTGGGTCGAGGAGTCACACACAATCGGCACAATCCGGGACAATCCGGGACAATCGGGCACAATGAGACACTCGGGTCAATTGAGGGTAACGGGACTCAACGATAAGTGAACAGGAAACAATATACTAAACTTGATATACAATTCGCACCGAGGCTCGTGGCTGCTGAAGCATTTATTGGGAATTTAATTAAACAAAAGACTCATCGAAAAATTGTTAAATTATTTATTTTCCCAGTCTTGACTAAGAAAACATCGCGTGATTCAATAAGTAAATGTAAAATACATTTGGAAAAATATATTGACGTCCGTATTTTTTCTCCGCGTTTTACTTTTTGGCAATTTTAAAGAATAAAAAAAATTGGTTTATTGCGCTAAAAACATGTTTGGGAGTATTTTTGGTTTTTCTTAAATGTGAACTTATTTAAATAAATGTGTAAATTTTAAATAAACGCGATCGTTGCACAATTGATAAATAATGTTTTCAGATTTTTAAAATGTTATCATGATGGTATTAAACAACTTACTATTTATATTTCCTTCTATTTCCAATTCTTTCTGTAAGCATTGCAATGTTCCTGATATTCAAGTTATATTTCCACATAACTGACATAACCTTTTCACTATTACTTAAAATAATACTTTTACAAGTTCCAACAAATTGTTTGTCAAGAATTTAACACAAATTTTTTTTTCATCGTATCGTTATAAAAACATATTATTTTAATACAAGCAATGATATAAATGTACTTAAGTAAACATGCCGGTGTAAGAAAATACATGCTATATAGTACACAGGGCATGTTTGCAAGAAATGAAACAGTTCAAAGGACTTCTTCTTATTAAAGGGAAGAGGTAATCTTTTGATGTATCTCTCAACTGTTTCATGTTTTCTTTATCCACCCTCCATTCACCCTTTGGCGACTTATGCAACCCCTATTCAAGTAAAACTCTTTTACATTTGCCTATCGTATAGATTTTTTTTCCGTAAAATATTCTTAATCTCCATTTATGATCTTTGAGATGTTGTATTTTATGTACTTCGAGCTATTCAATTGAAAAGCTTCAATGTTGTATATAAGCAGTAGGTAGGTATACGTTTCTTTTGATAAATTTATAAAAATCGCGTAATATCTAACAATCTTGTTTTTTATCCACAAAATATAACCTTTTAGGTTACGAGTAAATCAGATTTAACCTAACATAATCTCCTACCGATCGTAAGTCGTAAATCGTTGATCGTATTTCTTTCATGTTTCCAACGATTTATTTTTAAAATATCAATTCTTGCAGGTGACCAAAGGAGAAAAAACGATCGAAATATTTTTTAAATCCATAGATTTGTATCCACAAAATCTATACAATACAAGCTACCGACAGCAAACTTACGTGTATGATGCTGTGCTCTACTTTAAAGCACTGAAAATAAAAAAAAACATTAATTTTTTCAATTTATTTTCCATTTTCGAAATAATGCATTATATTCAACATTCCATTTATGTTGTTTTGATGATTTATTGTTCCAAGCAATTAAATCATTGAAATTTATCACCTTTTAGTGTACTTACACAAATAAAGGAAACGAGGTAATACCCATACTGCTAAGCCCAATTTCCTTTGAGCTCGAACTAAACCACTTTTAAACTAGAGATCAAGTTCTTTCTCATTGTTAAAATGATGAAACTAATAAGACGGGTCCCGTCTCCTTGAAAGCTGAATTTTAGGGAAGCTCAATTATTAATACTGCCATTTAAATTACTATTTGCCAATGATATCGACCAGTCAGAAAAAAAATATATTTTTTAAGAAATGAGGTAAAATAATCATTTACTAGCAGTTAAAAACCCGCTGCGCAAATTTTTACTGATAAGCCCTGCGGGCTGCTTTTGGTTCGGCTTTGCCTAGTTAGTGTTAGTGACCATTTTATAAATTCAATAGGAAATTTTATAAATCCAAAATTCCGTTCCTCGTATCCGCTGTCAAACAGTGATGGCTAGTCACCGGGACAAAGTAATCGGAACGGGCAATGACGTCATATGTAATATACATCCACTTGATACAACTGAGTATTACCGTCAATCTTTCCATATCGGGAGAGATACTTCAGATTCACAAATTTGCAGAACTTATACCTAGGGAGGGCACGTCCCTATGCGTCCTGTGACGAATTCTTGAAATCAAAACCGAATTACAACGGTAGCTTTGTTTGAAATTCCACGTACACAGATGTTATTTGGGGTGCGGTGCGTATGGCGTGGCGTCAGATATGCACTCGAAGCTGGGATCTGAAATTCAACCACGCAGAAGCAAGTCTTATAATACTATTCGATTTAAAATAAAACGCAATGATGAAAATGCAGATTAAAATTATTGATTTCCAAGTATCACACATGCTGGCGGCGTTAAGTAAAAATCTTTTTACTGACTAAAATGACAAAATTTATGAGTTACTTCACAAAATGTTTACAAATCATCAAGTTTAAAAGTTAAAATTCTGGCAATGTTCTACTCAATTTCTGTTACTATTTTATCACAGACCGATTGTTTCGCAGTGCTTGAATAATAACAGAACTTCAACGGGACTTTTAAAAACTTTTAATATTAACTTTGAAATTTGATAAATTGTTCAAATACTTTAATATGAACCGGTCAAAGTAGATTGTCTATTTTATATTATTTTTACTCACATTATGTTTGCCATAAGGATTACGACTTTAAAAGATTAGTGTCATAGACCCACTACTACAGAATTGATCATGTTTAATTTTCCATTAAAAAAATGGACTTAATGCCATTGTTCCAAACGTCAAAAGTACTGTGAATGATATTTTTTAACAAATCCCGCAAAGGCAGCTAATCCACACCCACGGGGCGAAGAAAACGGTTCAAAAGTAAACTTTCTCCCCTTTGCATCAAAAGAGGTGCGCTTGCAGATTTGTAGCACATAATTTTTCAATCTCGGTTTCCTCACACTAGAATGATCCCGCTCCAGTTAAAGTTTAAGCTAATAAAGTGTTATATATAAGCTCAGCTGTTATATAAATACTGCCTCCTGTAAGTTGTAAGATGGTTAGCTAAGAACGAAAGTGTATATTCAGTATTTCAACTTCTATCTACATTCCATAGCTTTGGAGGGTAAGGGGCTCTTTCTTTTACTTATTACATAAAATAAACCTTGGAATTAAATGCTTGTCCCGAGTGCTTCAAGGACAAGAGATGTTCATTAAAATAGAGCAAATAGTTTATAATTATTTAGTTTTAGCTGTTATATAGCACGTGAATTCCATAAATTTAGTATGTTAACATTTTGACATTCGTCAAGATATATATATATTTTTTTTTTTGTGTACCACGGATTTGATGCGAGCAGGTAATTCAAAATAAATATGAAAAACATGGTTAAAATAGTAACTAGGATTTGTAAAATTTAATGCTATTTTGCTAGATGGCATTGAGAATACATTTGAAGATCGAAAAAAGAAGATGCTGAAAAGTGAAAAAAAATGGTCAGGGGTTGAGTGAGCATTACGTTTAGATCCCACGAGCGTCCCGTGTTCGATTCCTCGACTGGCTAAGTCCTCGATCACAACACAAGCAACATTTTCGGCTTTCTGTGGTGATAGTAAGAGATTTTCAAACGTTAATGGGTTATTCGTAACCTGGGAATGTTTGTCTTTCTTTGAAAAAAAAATTATAATAGTTTTAAGGTAAGTGAATATTTTTAAGGTAAATATCTTAAATACCCACACTCCAACCGATTCGGTTCCTACGTCAAGATTTACAGAACAAAGTTTGAGAGAAGTACCAAACCGCATGTATAATATTAATTGAGCTCCCACTTTGCAGGGCTTTGGCGATGTTTGCAGTACCTACCTCTCTAACTACCTCTCTCTTGAGGAACTATGCCTCTGTTCTCAAGAACAGACTCGTCAAACTCCATTGTCAGAGCATCATTTAGCATCAATTAGGTAAATGTAAAAGTAAATTTATTTTTATTATTATTAAACCTTTCCTCCTCTCTTCCTTTTTCCATTATTTCCTTTTTCAGTCGTCTTATGTCTTAGTGTTATCTCTGTGGTTTGTAACGGGCCGCATAGCTTATCTTCTATCTCGAGAGGGGAGGGGTAGGGACGGATAGAGGGTGGTTTTGCGATGCCTCCGGGCAAATTCATTTGCGAATAATATCTTTACAGAAATTCACCCGACTTGTTTAAGTAGTCCGCTGGAGGGGTGTGTGTTTTCTTTTGATACGACTATTTAACGAATTATCTCGGTACTGCTGTCTAACACCGATGAAAAAACTATTTTATATCTTTGGTGTAGGTAATGCAAATATCGCTTCGCATTTTTAAGAGAAATATGATGGTTTTTAGTATCCCAGCAAACGAAAAGATTACCGTGCAATGTTTGAAAATTTCGGAGATGCGTTACATAAATCTGTTTGCTTGTGTCGCTAAAAAGTGTTTTTTTTAAATCTATTTAAGAGGCTAGTATGGGTACCGCCGCCCTGGGAACCATTTATTGAATAATAAGCACCCCTACCACAGGTCCCCTCAAGCGGTTGTTTACATTTGGATGCCCCGGTTCTTAGGGAGATGTTTTTCTAGGTGTCGACAGCGGATAGGTTTGCCCATCTACTACGAGGCGGACCGGATCGGGAAAGACTAGTTGATTTTCCAGCCAGACTTTCTCGGGTTCATACGTTCATCACTTCTAGACACACAGACTTCCAGATTCTTATCCATCCCTCATAGCTTTTAATTCCCAGAACTTGCTCTCTTTCCTTTCCACAAAAATATCACTAAAAATGACATAGGCCTTGAGAGATTTTTCCTTCAAGGCCTACTTTGTAGAGCTAATGTACAAACAAATCACGACACGACAAAGTATCAAGAAAAAAATATTAAAGAAAGAAAAAAGTCAAAACAACAGGGCTTTACGGATGCGTGACATCGTTCAATTCGATTTGCTCTTATATATGGAGTTTGTGCTGTAATCGTGAGAGTGCGCTAGGTTTGAAGGTTAGAGAAAAGCTTGCAAATTCTAATTTTTGCTCTGCGACACCAAAGTTTTTCGAAAATTAATTTGTCAGAATTGATTGCTCATAGTTTTTACTGGCTAAAAGTATAGTGATAACTTAAGGCCAACAAATTTAACGATCATAGTACTCGTGTTTTAAAGAGCGTTCCATCGGGGCCCAATGAGTGGGGCACAGTGGAATATACCTCGTTCCAAACTGGATTAGAAGAATATATCAAAAAGACACGACATATCAAGAAAGTGAAAGTATAATAAAATGAAACAAACTGGCGTTTAATGGTAAATAAAATAAACCCAAATAATGAAAACTAAGCCAAAGAAACAAAAAAAGATCGTCCCTGAATCTGAAGAAGAAGAAAACGCGGCCTGCTTGCATTGCCATGATTTATACTCCAAGTTCAGGGAAGATTGGTGTTCTTGTGGTATTTATAAAAATGGGCACACTTGGCGTGTGCTGGTCTAGGCAGAGTTCTCATCTGACAACTGGGCCAATAATTAGTACCCTGATTGTGTCCCTGGTTCATTTCCAATTGCTCACTGGAGGATGGGGAAGAATGGAAAATATCTCCCCTTTTCAGACAATTTTTTTTATGGTATTAATTTAGATAATTACTGCTTTAGTTTGTAGAGAAATAAGTAGACAAATACTGCTATCTCTTAAAAACTCCCTCAAATTGTAAACTTAGTTCAGCTACCACGTTCCGCCCTGGGTTCCCTACCTACCTACTAACGAAGTAAAAATAATGTAAAAGCATTTAAAAAAACTAAACAGAGTAAATAAAAAGTGCCGCTTTCGTACTAACAAGCAATTAACAGAATAAGAATAGAAACGAAGTATTAACAAAGTGTCAAATGAATTAGACAGAAAACAACAATAAAAAAAGAGAAGAGCAGCGCAGTAGGATTTTGGTCGTTAGTGGATTAAAAGAGACTACTTTTAAAAAATTTCTGTTCTGCCAACTTTTAGAAATTATTCTGCATCCTCCTCAGTCAATAATAATAAAGCACACGCTTCCACTGACCAGCCTTTGAAGCAAAATTTCCCTTCAATGGAAAGATTCTCTCTTTCATCGGATTTCGCTCTTAAAGGGAGTGTATATTTGACTTGCTGCTGAGGAGTTAGCTCTCACAATCTGAGATATGGATGGAAGATTATCAGACGGAATGAATGGCTCAGACCTTTAAGTAAACGGGAAATTTTACATAGTTTATTTATTGCGATATGTTTTTTTGATAAAGTTCACATTTAAAAGGTAAATGGAATCTGCTTTCAAGATGTTCATAATGCTTTTGCTATTTTGGGTGGATTCAATATATAGATCTTTAACAATTTAATCTATCAATTTTGCTATTAATCAGAATCTTGGTCAAGATTTTTGTTTTCTTTAAAATATTATCTTCTTAGCAAAGTAAGCAAGATATGCAAATGGAATTTTACGAAATGTTCACAACATTTCAGGGTATTCGTTACATTTATTATTTTTCATTGAATCGTATTTACGTGATATTTTCTGTCACCTTTTTTGTAAAGAATATTATAATTGATTTTTTTTTTGTAATAATAATAAAAAATTCCCTCGAGGCTTTTGTCGTCTTCAGGAATGGTCTAGCTGTATGGAGGTTCTTTTTAGATAAAGGAAGGGGGGAAAGTTCTGAGAAGAAGAAAGCTATGAGAGATGGGTAGAAATCGGGGAGGTCAGTGTCTCCAGGAGTGACGGACATATGAATTCATTCCTCCCACTGCGGTGCGAGGAAATGAATCGATAGAGTCCTGCTGGAGAGGCAAAAAAGTCCTCCATCAACCAGTCTCTCCCGATCCGGCCTATCACGTAGATGGTGAGTAGACGTATCAACCGCCAAGCCTGGTCAAACCGCAAACCCCATGAACTCGTGCACCCATGCTTAGTTACCAAAAGGAGTGAAGCACTTGGGGTGACCTATCTCAGAGGTGTTGGTTATCCAATAATGGATTTTCGTGGCAGTAGTACCCAGACCAACTCCCAAAATATGATTTTGTTATTGTAAATCAACTTTAAAATCATTTGACCATAAACATTTCTATTACGTCAATGTAATTTATTCGTTTCGTTGACGATTAAATTTAAACGAACATGTAGAGATGACTCATATAATTCACATATAATATAAACCTTTAAAATTATGTTACTCTTAAAAAGGAGAAAAACCACTTAGGTGAGGTAGCTACTAACACAGTGGGAATTTTTCAAAATCTTGATAAACCTAATTTATTAATTAATAAACCTAATTTATCAATTAATAAACCTAATTAAGAGATAAAATAAAAAAAAAAGCTGAAAGTGCAATTGTGGTTATAATTCGGACTCTATATCTATTAAATAATTAACGGTTGATAAAGTTCAGATGTCTCGGTAGCACAAATAATCGGTTAAGACTTAAGGTGACGGAGGGAACATTTTAAGGGCAGCGGACTTGCCGAGTCCCTGAAAATGAAGGGTTATTAATTATCAACCAAAGACTGAATCACAAAGGAGCCATTTTTTACTATTATTTCACGATAAATACTGGTTTGGCATGCAACTGGGAGCAGTTTGAAAGCAATTATAAAAAAACAGCTTTACAGACTTAAAATGTTTATACCCAAGTAAGATACTTGTTTGACTTCGATAAAGTTAAGATAAACACCGTTGTTGTAGGATAGACACTTTGGCCAAATAATGGGGTGAGAGATATCGCACCTATCGCGTTGGTGGAATCGAGTTTCATATTGTAAGAATATGATTAGTAAATCATTAATGAATAGTGACGAATTGTCATATAAAACGGTTAAATAATGATACCAATTAGAATTATTTTTTTAATGAGATTGACACTGGAAATTACTAATCATTATTTATTTTGTTTTGATCAACCCGCATATCTAGCTTTTCACTTTAAAACATTACTATGTAACTTTTCACTTTCAATGAATTTTAAATTTTTTCAATTTAATAACCTTACATAATTATATACTCTTCTAAATCCATGCATCTGCCTTATCTGAAGCGATTATATAATATGATGTAAATCAACATTATTACGTCGTAATAAAAATTTTTGGAAAATAAGTAAATATATTTTTTTCTAAATCACAAAATATTGTTTCGGATTAACAACATATAAGGCAACATTTTTAATAAGTGAATATCTTAAATAATTATTAAGTGAAAGAAAAAAAAGGGAAAAATAAAAATTCATATTAAAATTTTTAACGAAAATTGAATACTATATTTTATAGAAGTCCTTAAAAGTAAAAAATGTCTTTAAAAGTAAAAAAAAAAACATTGTTAAATAGGTTACATTTGGTTAGGTTTAGGGTTATTTAAAAAAAAAATCAGAGTGTGCAATTCGTACGCGGTTGAAGTGAAACCTTCAGAAAACTAAAGTAGACAAGAGTGGGAGACTACGAAGCACCGCATAAAGAAGAGACCTATAGGCTACAAAGCACCGCACAAAGAGGAAACCGATTATACTTTGTGTCTCATTCTTTCGCAGGCTAAATCCTATAGATGTATGTGTTTTTCTCTTTTTAGTACAGCTATTTTTCGTTTTATCGAGTTTCAAATTACAACGTTGCTAAAGAAGTTTTCACTTAAAATTTTTTTCATAACTTTTGATGACTTTTTATAGGGGTGTCTAAATGCCACTTTGTTGAGTTATCGTGGATCCAATGCATTTAGCTAGTTACCTAGCTAACCTAGAAACAAATTTGAACTTTTGCCCGTGTAGGGAAAAGTAATTGACATTGTTAAGAAAAATATATATAAAAAAATACAATTTTAATTTAATTACTAAAAACAGTATTCCGAAAAAAAAAAGTTTTGCTTTTGATCGACATATTCTCCCCTGAATATGTTCTGATAAAGTAATGAAACTAGTCATCATTTTTGTTTATTTTAAAAACAAAAAATGATTAATGAATACAAAGTTCATCCTTTCTACATCGGTAAATTTTGGTAAAAGGTTTAATGGCATATGAGCATAACGATATTGTGTTTGATAGGGATTCTTTAATTATTATGGACTCAATCACGTCTTATCGCAAATTCTTACATTTATCATATTACTATTCCGATTTTCATTTCGAGACAAGTTTTCACAAACACCACTGTAAATTTTACCACTTAAATATTATTTCCTAAAAATACAAGAACGTGGTATAGGCTTTCTAAGAAGCGAACGAAGGTCACATTTAATCAAACGTAACCGCGTTATTTTCCTTCTTGGTACACAGTTTGATGTCGACAGAGAAAGCATCCCTTTGCTTCCACGCTTGTTCCACCAACTTTAAGGCGGGCACTCACGTGTTCAAACATTATTGAAACGGACGGCCCATATACTATCAGACTTGGAAACTTTTATACATCAAACTTTCCCGAACCGGAATTTTGAATAAGCCGCCTCTACCCCCGCACCGTTTGGCAAGGGGAACGAACCGGCGAAAAGTTGCAAACTTGCGAAGAAAAGGTAAGTTTTAAAAATTATTTTATTACGTCACAATGGAAGGGGGTGTACTACTGGTACCTACTTTGGAATTTAGTTTGGTATTAGTTTGCCGCCGATGCACAAAGAATAAGTATTAAGATGTTAAATGTGATAAAAAATAATATTAGTTGCATGATACAAAAACATGTTTTCTATATTTATATATTAAAACATTTACCCGCGGCCGTATTAGGTGGAAATACCACTAATTCATTCATTCACTCATTCATTCATTCATTCATTCATTCATTCATTCATTCATTCATTCACTCACTCACTCACTTACTCGCTCACTCACTAACTTATGCATTCATTTATTCAAATGGTTTAGCAACATATAGGCATCTCATCCAACTGGTACCCGGCATACTATTTAAAGAAATAAATTGATTCTCCCTTTATGTTCTTTCCCGTGCGTCCCGGTTCCCTTCTACCTTCCCCGCCTTCCCCTTTGCTCGTCTCTTCCCTCTCCGCGAACCCCACCTTCCCCCCAAATTTCGTAACGCCAGAATTAACCATTCTGTATAACCTATGTTACTCTCTGATAATGTATCTTTCTATTGGTGAAAGAATTTTTAAAATCGGTTCAGCGGTTTAGGCGTGAAAGCGTAACAAACGAACACACTCACTTTCGCATTTTTAATATTAGTATAGATTTTATAGAATGAGAAAAGGTAATATAGTTATTTTTGTTTGATAGAATAAAAGTCAGATATATTTTATTTGGAAAAGCTAGTAAAACTAAAGTTATGTATCTTACAAATCCGTAAAAAAATTTTCATGTTAAATTTATTGTTTACCCATTGTTTTCAGATATTGTATAAAGCATGAACATATAATGTAATCTTGTGAATTTTTTTAAGCTGGTTACATAAAGCACGCTAATTTACATTTCAGAAGAATATCTACTAAACTAAATACAATTTTTTTTTACAGTTAACTACATATTATTTCATTCTATGAATCATTCAATGATATTTATTCAATATTTTTAATGAATATCATTAAAAAATAATTTATTATTATTTATTCCAGTTCTCGGGGAGAGTCTATCTACAAGGGTTCCATGCCAAATGAGGATAAATTCAACTCAACACCTCCTTGAAAAGTCATTAAAAGCTATGAATAAATAATTTTAAATTAGCCAATAACCCTAACCTGACGTAACCTATTTAGCCAATTTTTAAAATATATTTTTTTGTCACTCTAAATGACTTTTCTGAGATGTCTCTGAGTTGGTTCAATTCCGAGTTGTCCGGTAACCATCTATAAGTACCATGTAGTATCTAGAAAGAATAGATCAAAATAAACAATTATGTTCAATGCTCGGTCAAATACAAGCAATTTTTATTTAATTAATGAAGACAATATTAGCAAAACTCGTCGAAATTTTGAAACAGAAAAATCACATAAAGATACGGTCATATCTAAGAATCGAACTCAGGACCTTTGTCTTGCCGGGGCGGAGCTCATACAAGTTTTTACATTAGAAAAAATATATAAGTTGGTTTCTAAATCAAAATTATTCCAATACAGCAAAGTAGGTCAAATCTTTTACAAGTGAAATGAATAGATGAACAGGATGGAGTGGGCAGTGGTGGGGAAGAGGAAAATGGAGGAAGACGGAGATAGGAGGTGCGGGAAGAGAGTATAAGCGTTATTTATTAGATAAACCGATTGATACCGGTGCAAACATAATATAGAGGGTGCGTCCCGTCAACTCGTCGGAAATACGACGTGACATCAAGTCGCAAGTCACACAGGGTTGGTTTGCTAAACGCATCATTAATTTCAAGAAAATAGTTATTTTTGAAACATTTAAAATATAGAATACTTACTCAAATTACATTAAAATTTTGGAGGTGATCTAAATTTTTTTCAACTTAAAATATTGATTTTATTCAGAGCTAATTAACTACTAGCTTAATTAACAGAGAAATATAAACGCCAGAAATATTTCGGTTCTCACGACTTCAAAATATGAAATTGAGCGTCTAATTTGCACGAGGCAAGTAAGCGAAAAAGCGGTTTTTATTTATTGTGTGCATAATTTTATAAGAATGAAAAAAAGTTAAAACATACAAAACCTCAAAAATAGTAGCCATAAAGGGGTATTTTTTTATACTCACTTCATAGTTAAATCACGCAAAAATATTTTTAGAGGTTTACGCTTATATTTTTCGTAATGTAATTAATAATTTTATTGTAATTCCAATACATAGAAAGGCTAGTAAAAGCTTCAATATATCTGTAACATATTTTTTGATGTTCATAAAATAAACCGATTCGTCGTAAAGATTAATCTAAATAGGATTTTATGTATAACTTCATCCTAATCGATTAATTATATACATGCTTGTTGGGGGCCATCCATAAATTACGTCACACGAATTTCATGATTTTTTGACCCCCCCTCCTTCCTTGTCACATTTGTGAAACCCCCTCCCCACTAGAATTTCATGATTTTTTGATCCCCCCATACCCCTTGTCACACTTCTCTACCCCCCCTCCCTTAAGGTATGACGTAATTTATGGATGGCCCCTTATAGCGTAGTTGTGCAGGGTACGAAGAAGGATTTACTGTATTGAATTTTACAATAATGTAAGTAGGTACTTACTCGGGATTTAAACTACATTCCAAAAACATATTTGCACAAGGAAGAAAATTTGTGATAATCAGACGAGTAACAAAAACGGATGTTCAATGTGACATGGATAGGTGTTCTCGTTGTAGTTTTTTTCTTTCACAAGAACCTACTTGGGTTTGAAAACGATATTAACTTAACTGAACAACGACTTAATGACATACAATAATGAACTTTTATAAAAATTAACTAAGTTTTTTAAGAAGCAATTTTTTTTTTAAAATTAACTTATTTACCTTTTTTCGTTTTAATGGTTCAGCCAGTATGATAAATGCACCATATTAGACGAAAGATGTTCTCCGAGATCGAATAACATGGTTTTAATTAATAAAGTCCCCCCAGAGATATTTAACACTCGTCCAGCGGCATAATTTTACAACCTTGCCGACGAAATGCGCACAGTAATAGTGTCTCCATATATTTTGTATGTAGAATGTCAGTATATCTCAGTTCGCCGAGACAAGAAGTGGAATCAACGCAACACTAAGAAAAACTGTGTAGTTTACACGCAACCTGCTTCCGATGAAAATTCAGTACCAAGAACAACTTGAATTACTTGTGAAAAAAAAATCTTAGATAATTTTATTACAAAATGTATGAAGGTACAGTAAATTGTGGGTTTAGTTCGCTTCAAACTTAAATGCCGACCTGAACTTGATACGATCCATTCTCGCGCAGATACAGTCACTTTACTGACTTTACTATGACCGTAAACAAAAGAGAAAGATTTGCGACAAAAAAGGCGTGGGCGGAGAGAAGGCCGCTTCTCGGACTTTGAACTCCCCTATTGCAACGATTTCTGTATTGACTTCAGGTCGGCATTGAAGTTTAACGCTTACTATATCTGTGCCGCCTGTCAAGGATCGTAAAAACAAATTGATCCCCTGAGGAATGAATGAAGATTTTAAATGATATGTGACTTATGTAATGTATCTAAACAATTAAAAATTACGGAATTCATTCAACTTCTAAAACAAAAATTACTATGCTCCAAAATCGCAAAAGTTTCAATCGTATCTAGTTAGTGTTAAATAACAAAATTACGCCAATTTATTTTGTACCCTGAGTTATATTACGGTTGTTTTAAATTAATTAATACACACATATAATTGAAAATCCCACCTTCAGAAATAGAAAGATTGTTAAAGAACAAAAGTTACGCCAATCTATTTTGTACCCTGAGTTATATTACAGTTGTTTAATATGAATTAATACACAAATATAATTGAAAATCCCACCCCCAGAGATACGTGGTACGTGACGTCACAAGTGGCAATAGCAGAGGGGGATCCAATCGTTCGCGCCGGGTCTATACGACCCCCTTGGGACTCGAGGGACCCTCCATCTGGCGGGGTGTAGGTAGGTCCCCCCAATAATGGGGGAGGCAACTCATCACTGAGAACGGGTCCCAGGAAGGACAATGTGGACGGGTCAGATCGTTTGCATAAACAGGACTGTTATTTAAAAAAAAATATTGAACACCGAGATAATTAATATCTTTGTAAAAAAAAAATTATTTCCTAAAATTTTCAGAAAAAAATATTCAATTGTTTCTGTGCAGACTATGTATGCTCCATATTATGGATTTACTTGAGGCAACGGATAGAAATGTGTAATACCTAGTTTTAGCACGGTGCTTAACTCTAATGATGGCCCATTCCTTTTGGAATGCCATGGCATATATGTGCCTGTAATCTTCCACCGTAGTTGTCACCACGACTTGTTCAAGATACTGCACGGCAGAACAGATGTTCTAGCTGCTAGAATTTGCAAAAATCTAGCACATCATAATATGCCTAGATGAATGGTGCCATTAAATGGATTGTCTATTGTATCTACGAAAATTTAAATAAAAAATTCCAATCACTCCAGAACCCAATCATTTTTGCGTCGTTTTTTGTATGTGTGTGTGTTTTTTAATGCTTAATTATTGGTGACCGGCCAACTCGGAATGAAACCAACTCAGAACCATCTCAGATAAGTCATTTAGAGTGATAAAAAAATATATATTAAAAATTTGTTAAATAGGTTATGTTAGGTTAGGGTTGTCGGCTAATTTAGAATGATTTTTTTCATAGATTTTAATGACTTTTCAAGAAGGTGTTGAGTTGACATTATTTCCAGTTGGCATGGAACCAAATTATTGTATCCACTCGAGCGACAGACCAATTTAAAACTTTTTTCTTGGGTTGCTCAAGATTTTAAGGTGATCATTTTGAAAAGTTATGTTTATTGTGCTTGCTTATTAATAATAGAAGTTTCTTTTATTGGGAGGCTGGTATGGGTACCACCGTCCCGGGAACCGTTTATTGAATAACCGACATCCCCCCTAAAAGTCACCGCAAAAGGTTGGCTATGTTTGGAGGGGAGCCCGGAATCGTGGGGTCTTGGCGGCGGATGCTTAAATATTTGCCTACCAACTGCGTGGCAGGCTGGGTCGGGAGAGATTGGTTAATGGAGATTTGTTGATTTACCCCAATGAGAAGGTTGGTTTCGTGCGTCCAACAAACTGACCCCCAGATTTCTACCCATCCCTCAAATCTTTTCCTTCCCAGAACTTTCTCTCATTCCTTTCCTGAAAAGACCCCCCAAAGAGCATCGCCAAAGATAAAATAGGCCCTGAAGGGAATTATGCAAGCATGTTATAGGTATTTGGGTTAAAATATCAGTATATTAGTACTCGTTGTTGGTATCGAACTCGGTCCATTTATCTACTTAGAGAGCATCTTATCAAATGGGCTATCGATCACCTAACAACAACAATATAAGCCTATAGGTACTAGAGTTAAATCACATTTTACCCAGTTCTATTCACAAGAACAATTTCCAGTATATCTGCGAACTGCACCCTGCAACCGATCCGGCAGAATAAGTACTTGTACTTACATTGTGTACTTGTACTTACACTGTGTACTTTTGCTGTGTAGGTCCTACTGCACCGCAAACTAGACTCGACTCGGGAAGTAACGGAGAAGAAAGACAAGGAACAGCGCAGAGAAAAATACATAGAGAAGTAAAGTTAATACAATTCGTGTTTGTAGCGAACGTGACCGGAATCCATTCACACGTAGAGTAAATCATATACCGCAGTCCGCAACACACAAAACACGTATTCTCACTCGGGATTATGCGAGTTAAATTTACAAAAAGTATACAGCGACACCCTCTTTGGAACAACACGTATTTGTAATGTAATGGAGGAGAGAGGAAATGTAGATTATCATACCGGACATAGGATTTCGGTATTTCACGCATTAACGCTGATGGAAATGTTATAATGATGACCTAAATGTTGGCATCCTTGGAAATCAGAGAAGTTAACCCGTGTCATTTAGAATAATGGTGGTGTATCTCAAATTTATGGAAAAAATTAGTTTAGACCTTAGCCATTTGAGCGACAGCTACCCGAATTTGAGAAGGTGATATACTTGAATTAAAATTATGATGATTTTTTTTTTATGATTCCTACAGACATGAGATAAACTGTGAAATCTAGTTGGATTTGTTGGTTTTAAACGTTTTATGTTTTCGTATTAACATTTGGAGTTACGTTAATTAAATTAAATGACGGAATCTAAAACTCAATGTCTTCATCGGAAATCTCCATCGGTCGAGTGGACAATTTTATAACATGTTAAAGATTCAGTGCATAGAATAAAGTTGTGGACCGGTATTTTGTATTGTATATTTAAGGACCAATCGGGCCTGGAACATTTTGAACATTTTTGAACATTTGAACATTTTGAACATTTTTTCCATTCAAATTTGTATGAAATTCATTTCTAGTTGCCAGAACAATATTGGTTTTTATTGTAAATTTTATTTCTTAAAAATTTGCGATTTTATTTAAAAAAAAAAATGTTTCACTCTTTTTTATTATGTAAATACATCATCCATCATTATTATTAAAATACCATTTATCATTATTAAGTGAACTTCGTTGCGCACAAAAGATAGATTTATATAACACAGTTTTGTGATAATTCACAAGAGTTGCTCTACTTTTATATTCGGATTTATTTGTTGGGTTAATTTAATTATTTTATTCGTTGCATTTAGTGCTCGAATAAAATTGTTTTTGGTCTTATGTTTTTGGAAACGAAGTGCAATCACAAACGCCATATATTATCCAGGATTAAGAGACTTATCAACCAGTGATTCCTGACATTATTTGAAGTATAAAATGTAAATGAAATTTTAGTCTCCGATAATATTTTTTGATTTTTTTTTTCAAAAACTAAACTTTTTTTTAATCTTCCACATAGCATCACTGGTCACTCAGCCATCACCCGTCAAGCAAACAGCCCTTCATCCCGATTCAAACCATATAAAACCCACCAAGTTTTTATGTTTTCAGTTGAAAAAAAAGCACAAAAAATTTTAGCGTAGACCACAACTTCTTTTACATTTTTTACTCCAAATAATGTCAGGAATCATTGGTCAAAATAAGTTAAGAACTTCTTTTTAAAACAATTATTTGAAGAGTTATCAGTAATAACATATTTTTTTTATAATAGAACCACACAAGGAGCCCTGAGGAAAAAAAATCCCTTTGTCATCTTTGCACTACTTTATATTTTTGTAGTAAAAATTACGTTACAGAGTTGTAACTCCTTGTGATAGAAGTATTTCATACAAATCACAATTTTCTTCTGCCACCTCGACTTGCGTGTATTCTATAATGTTACAAAAACATGATATGACGACATAAAATATAAAACTATTTTTAAACTCCAAAAGGTATAACCTATCAAGTAACAGCGATTATTATTTTTAATGAAGTTTATTAAAATATTTTTAAAAATCTCAAAAACTTATATCCTACAATTTTTATGTCGGACGACAATTCTGAAACGTGGGTTGTCATTCGAAATAAGTATACACGCAGCTCGTGTTTGTCACCACCAACAGGCATTTTAGGCCTCCTTCCCCCCTTGCTACAATTTTCCCTCTGAGATCCAGAGATATTCATTTACAGTAAAAACAAAATGCGACAGAGTGGTAAAAGTTATGTAGATTAAAAAGAAGAACAACCCTTATACATTATATTCCCTCTTACTTTTGTTTCGTATTTGTATGTTACATGTAACTCTTTCATCTTTTTTAAAAAAAATTCAACGCATTTTTTTACATGACAATATTTATTATTTTCGTTTGATACACTTTCAAAATATTTATGTCTTTGAAAGTAAAGCATCTCAAATACATTTTCAAGGAAAGTTACAAGAAGGCTGAGAATATTATCGGTATATAAAACGGAGTGTATTTTTAGGGGTTGTTTGTAGCCAAAGTTGATTAGCTGATCCAGAAAACGATGGCAAACAGTGAACAGTAATCGAAAAGAAACACCTCGTCGAAGAAAAAATAAATTTTACAAACAGAATGTGGTGGTTCCAAAATGCCTAGACGCAAATATTTCCTAAGCGTGTTTACTGAGGCTTATTAGAAAACAACTTCGTTCTTGGTTGCGGTGAGTTACAAAAATAATTCTAAAATAAATATTATTTTATTACAGTGCATTTTACAATGAATTCTGGTATAAAAAAGAACATGCACTACTTTATAACATTTACCTACTAAGATGAAAATGTTAATTTGCAACAATCTAACCTTTGTAATAGCCCTATTACACCAATTAATATCTTAGGTACACCTATTAATATCCCAATATCTTAAAATTTTATTTCCATGTATGATATACTATCTTTTTTACTAGCAGTTCTGTGAATAGTAGACTTCGCGTAATGTTGATTACTCCGATTTGACAGCTCGTAACAGTAACAAAGCATATGTGCACTGGCGGAATGAAGCGGTACCTACTATCAAACATGGCCAACATCTTGACAGGATTGACCGGACACGAAATTCAAAGTGGTCGAAAAGGACATCGCTACCCTCAGATATCTTTCTGTTTTTAATATTATTCTTATTTATAGAATTAAGCTGATATTTCTTATTTTTTTTCAAAAACCCTTTATTAACGTCAAAGAAAAGATCTAATACTGTATTTAACAAACCAATTATTTATGTATTTTCCATGACTGTTTCGACATAGGAATTCCCCAGTAAGAAGGCATTGAAAAATCAGATGTAATTTTGTTTTATCAAATCATAAAAAAATTATAATAATGAAAGATGTCAAAATATCTACACACAGAATGCAGTCAAAAATAAATTACATTCTTATCAATAACATCTAGTCACACATTTAAATTTTAGAATTTTTTTTTTTACCAAGTGCATATATTTTAGTTAAACAAATATATTTTTGCTAATACTACCTATGAAATACCATTAACTATTAAATACTATTAAATATCATTAGTGATATAACTATATGTTATTCAATGCAGGTATTTTTAATGATATGTAAGAAATGACGTCATAAAATAAAAGTCAATAAAACACAAAGCCTTCAATATTTACTATTAAATTAACGGAAAGCGAAAAGGTTAAATTCAAGCACATAGGTACCCATCCGCATCTAAACTACTCAATTGCACCGCATCCAAAAAAATTGGATTTTCGGATTAAGTAGACAAAAATAAAAAAAATATTTTCACAAATATTAAATTATAATATTATCAATCACATTTAAATAAATGATTCAGTAAAAGCAAACATCTTAACCGGTAACCCGAATGCTAATTTAATTTCTCTCATGAAATCACCACCTCGGTATTCAACCGGCTTGGGATTTCCAATGTCTGACTTAGACTTGTTTGTAACAAAAGTTGTTTTATCTTCCTCGAAATCAGAAATTTCCTCTTCGTTTTCCTCAGGCTGTAGAAACATTTCATCCATGTCAAAACTGATCTTCAGTCCTTCGTCGATTTGATCATTGATAGGGATTGATTCAATTTCTATGGAGGCTGGTAGGTAATCTTCCTCTGAAGTATCTGTGTTGATCACATTTATTGATTCATCTTCTAGTGCTAATCTCTGAGTCGGTTTGTCTTCAACGGGACAGACGCAAATATCTGGTTTGGTTTCATCATATTGAATAATGGATGGAGCGAGGTCAGAGAAAAGAGCAGATCTTTTTATAACTATTTGACAAGGTGGAATCCAATTACATTCGGCATCCTGCAAACAATTATAACTGGATTATTTAAAGTTATTGAGCTACTGGAAATAACGTTTCATTAATTTTATTTATTTCTTATTTAAATTCTAGGGGCCTTACTAATAAACCTGTTTTTTAATCTTACACAACTGATTTTTTTTTACATTAACTCCACACAGTAGGGGTATGTCAGGCGTGGAGGGACTTTTTAAGGAGAGGAAGGAATGCACATTGGTCTTGAAGTGACCCACGTTGTAGGAGGGAGGAAACACAGAGGCCGGCAGATCGTTTCACAGTCGAGCTGTTGAACATTAGAACGAGTCGAAGAAGTGACCCGTTCTCATATGACAAATGTCAACCGTGTACATATGTTGGACACGCGTTTGGCGTGTTTCCCGACTATGCACCGGTGCCAAAGGTTCAATGACGCTAGTTCCTCGGAGCATCTTCCATTGAAATACCAGTAGAACAAGGATAGCATTCCCACCCGACGCCTGTGCTCTAAAGATTGCAATCCGTCTATTAAGATGGGAGAATCTACCAAACGGACCGAAAACTACAATTAATGTATGGAGAACGGTTGTTTATCAGTTGCATAAAATTTAAAACACGCGTCTTATTAGTAAGGGGGTTGCCATTTAAATAGAGCCCAAAGCTACATTTTATTTCTCGAGGACCGCACGGTTAACCAATGAATTGCATATTTAATATGAATTGATTCTTTTATGATTTTTTATTAGGTTAGGTCACGAGCGGGGCTTCGAAATGTATATGCTGACGGATGGAAATATATATGTCAGCAAAAATAATAATGTCTGTAGTCAAGTAATAAGTTTAATGAGTTTGTTGTCTAGTACGAAAAATGTATAATACAGTCGGAGCTGGTTAAGAAAGCTTAAAAATGAGTAAAACAAAGAAATTATAAGGTAGATTAGTATTTTTTTAGATAGTGAATTTTTACTCACTTTCAATGCCAGTTGCGTTAAGACAACGAGTATAATTATAACGTAGTTCATGATGACTGCGTATGTTCCGAACTATCACTAATTAATGAGGATTACAATAAAACAATTTGCTCTTAAATAGCCCCCCAAATAATTAACAGAATGCTTGCTACCCTGATAAAGCACGTTCATCTCGCCCGCTGCATATCTCCAGCAGTTAATCACACCTTACGTGCTAGAAACGTAATGCAAGTTAATTGAGATAAAAACGTGTTAGAAATTCCAGAATATCTACCCATCTTATCAACATCATTAAATATTCGGTAATCGATAAGTATTTCATAAAGATTGCGCACTTGGAGTGAAAAATTGCTGACTGCAAAAATTAATTACATAATGTGTACCTGCCTATCTTTTAATCTGTGTCACGATATTTATGCTTATTTCAGCCTTGAATACAAATATGTAAAACACTGCATTTTATGCCTTCTAATCAAAAATTTTTAGCCCAAAAGGAATATAATGTGTATTTTATGCTTTGATAGTTGATTTATTGAAATAGCGAATTTGTTTCTTCAATAATCGCGAATTCAATTTGTGGAATCGTTTTAATCAATGAAAATAATTAATTTCATATGTATCACTATTTAATCAAATTAAGCGACGTATTTAAAATTCAATAGTCACTTTGTCAGAATATTATTAATATTTATTCATTATGCGTTTATCTTGACAAGAAACCATTGGTTTTTGAAACATGTCGATTATTTCGATTAAATAGTGGTGTGTACAAAGATGTATATTCACATTAAATTTAATGATTTGTTACTAACGATAATTGTCTGGAATATTTTTTTGGATGACTCGTTTTATAAATGATCTTGGTATTTCAAATTATCAATTATTTTACCAGGGCTCACTTTAGCTTAATCCAGTCCCACCAAATTAATTGCTATTTGAGATTGCATCGACTTAAACGACAGCCAATATTGTATTTTTTTTAAAAATAAGAACCACATAAGTCATCTTAGGTTAGGTTAGGTTAGGTTAGGTTAGGTTAGGTTAGGTGGAAGTTTACATCACTTCTCTTTTCAATTATTTTGTCGAATTTGTTTGTAATTATTACCTTCCAGGTTTAGGATAAGATTTTTAATTCAATTTTTATTTTGGGCACTTTGTAATCAATAGCTGCACCTTTCGATGTTGCTTTAATTGTTGTTAAAATTGTAGGCCTGCAGAGTGCAAACTGTTAATTAGTATTTAATCGTTCGTGATTTGCTTCTTGTAACGTATTGATGTTTGTTGCGAGTATAAAAGAAATCGTTATTATTACTTTTTTTTGGTGGAAAGCAGTTTCTTTGTGGTTTGACATACTTTGTGTATGATCACGAAATTTGTGGCTATAATCAAGGTTATTGTTCTATTTCATTTATTTATTTCTTTTTTTACCATTAAAATATCCCAATGACCATAGTGTATTTATGTATTCATCACGTCCGTAAGTCTATATGCTTGTCAAGACATCATTTTCAGTGGATCGGATATTAGTATTTTTGTATGCTACGAATTTTTTCTCTCCTATTTATGTGCATTAGAATGTGTTAAGTAATTCATCCACACGTGAATATAACATCAATCTGCACATAAGCATTTTTTCTTGCATAATTTTGGTGCACTTTTGACTAAAGCGCCACTTACCTTGGAATTTATTAATATTATTAAGAATGTATGTACAAAAATTGATTAGCTTCGATAAACATACGCATAAACTTCAAACGGAAACAATATCGGATATACCTTATCAAAAATATGACTGTTTTAAACTTTCAAACAGCTCTCCAGCAAAGTTACCAAAAAAGCGCTATAGCCATTTATCCATTCGAGCTTTCAGTTGGATTATATTTATTTTATTTTTCAAAATAGTAAATAAGAAAGTAATAGATAAATAAAATTATACTTTTACATTTTGTCCCGAGTGCATTAGTACTTTTGTTCGTTAAAATCTTTGAAAGAAATGCACATAGCAAGTAAGTGTACTTTTTTATTTAGCGGGATGTAAATTAATTAGGAATGTCGTCGATCGGTTACGACAACTTTTTTTTTTTTTTTACAGTTAATACCGCACAAGAGTCCCAACTGCTCCCGTCTGGAGCCAGTGAGACTATGGCATCCCCAATCGGGGTATGTTGTGAGGCTGAAGGTATTGGGGAGGGGAATGAGATAGGGAAAAGGAAGGTGGGGAAGTACCTGGCTATTCAAATCTGGTCAATAAACACGGCTAAAGCCATTTCAAGCAACGTTTCAATTCTGAATGGTGGTCTTACACCAGGGCAATACTGATAGTATCTTCCACTCTGGAACGTGCCGCAAATATACTTTATATTATTTTAAATGAATAAATTGTGAAATAACACAAATTAATCAAATAAAATTTATTTGCGCACGCCGGGTTCGAACCCGCGACCTTCGGATTGTGAGTCGAGAGTCTTGCCTCGGGACCACGGAGGCCGTCAATACTTATCCTCAACCATCCGAAACGTGCATAAAAATTTAATTTTTACACGTGGAAAGGGATAAATTTTGAAAGCAAATGAATTCCGTTTGAAAACGGTACTCATTGGATTTCATTAGTCAAACACCAGTAGATATCTCAAACAGTTCTAGATTTACCTTGATTTGGGTTCCCTGTGACGGGGGTTGCGACGTATTCAAGGATCCTCAAAAATGATACGCACCCTTCATTAAGCATCCTCATAATATAATCTTGGTAGGTCCCTCATCCTCGTAATAATAATTAGTAAAACACGGTTTCTATACACGGTTCCATACACGGAATCTATACACGGGAACGTGTCGCTGACAACCCTCGCGACACATTTATTATACTGACTGATGGAGGTACAAGATTACACCATACGCCGCGATGACAGGATGGCGAAACCACTTGACTGATTGCCTATTGCTCGAATATCAGAGTTGTGAGTTGTGTGCATTCGGGGTGTGGATTTGGGGTGACTTAGTCAAGTTTTAAACCCTCCGGCACTCATTTCGTTCAAGTATGATATTCCGAGTTTTCCTACATAAATTTAATGTACGTGTTGCCCAATTGAATGTTTGTAATTTTAAGACTTAAGATAAGTTCTTATAACTTGAGAATATTGCCAATTCCGGCGATAATTATTAATCTGTCAAGAAAATATTTCCAGGTGATAAAATATCGCTTTCACGCTATCATGTATGCAGTTTGTGAAGCGGGTATGGGTACCGCCGCACCGAGAACCATTAACGGATAACCAACACCTCTGCCGTAAGTCACTACAAGTAGCAAGGTACCTTTGTTGATTTAGCAGGGGTGCCCGGGTTCATGGGGCAAGAATTATCCAGATATTAGAGCCGGATTGGGGGATACTGATTAAAGGAAACCCTTTGACCGGACTCTCTCGATCCATCTGGAATCACTGACCCTAAGATTCCTACCCACCCCTTACACCCTTTTCCTTTCTATAACTTACTCGCCACATTTCTTTATAAAAACTCTCCAAACAGCATCTCCAAATATGACATAAGCCCCGAGGAAAATTATTTTCCTCAGGGAACCTGTGTGGAACTAATGTAATAAATATAAGTAAATGGTTATTCCAAAGCCTCAATAGCAGCACTTGACTCGGAATATAATTTAATATCTGTTACCCACGTTACCCATAGAAAGAAACATTTTTTTAACCTTCATGTGGTGAACATATTTATATTAAAAAAAATTAACTACCCAACACTCAAAAAAGCCTCAAATCAATTTTCTCAAAAAAAAAACAATAATGCAATTTATTAAATAAACCATATAATTCAAATAAGTAATATGCGGAAATAGAATTTTCGTGCGGAGTGACCAAAATTATAATTATTTGCGACTAAATTATAGATCCTCATCGAAGGTAATTTTATTTTAATTTGAATCTAAAATTTTTCGTAGGTAAATTGTACGAAATAGTTTAGATACGTTAAAGATAATTTGTGGTTGGAAATCATTTTGTTCACAATATAACAAAGTTATTTCAAGTAAATGGTACACCACCTCAGTAGGTACGGTGTATCACATTTCTGACGCATGCTGATTATTTCGTGTCCATTTGCCTAACGTTCCACCACCAGGCTCGGTCAGTGACACAGCAATTTACACTGAAGAAATAAATCCGATGGAGGTGTATTATTGGCCTATCTGATGTGCCTGCAGTAAAGCTTTTCTTTACTTAAAAGCCGTTAAATTGATCAACTATTTTTTATTCTTTCCTCCACATTTCATTAATTTCATGTCTGGGGCCTACAAATAAAATTTTCTTTTAGTAATAATTAACGACATCAGTTTCCCTTTAAATCAGTTTACATAGTGAAGAGTTTGACAGATGGACATTTTGTGCCCAAAGTAAACTCTGGCGCTTTACACTTGTTATTGTTGATAGCCTTTCTATAGGTAGTGTGTTTTAATGTTAACAAAATAAGTTTCTGACCTCAAGACTGCTCCTTACAATAATGTGGAATCCAAGCGCGTTGAATGATCTTTTTTTTACGTGAGCTCCACATAGGAGGCCCTAAGGAAAATAATTTCACTCAGGGCCTATGTCATCTTTGGGGATGCTGTGTGGAGGGTTTTTTCAAGGAAAGGAAGAGACGGAGAGTTCTGGGAAGGAAAAGGGTTTAGGGGTGGGTAGGAATCTGGGGTTCAGTTGGTCATCCGCCTCCAAGACCTAGACAAACCTTACCCCACAAACCCGGGCACCCCTGCTAAATCGTAGCGAACCTCTTGGGGTATCTTATGGCAGAGGTGTTGGTTATCCAATAAAGGTTCCCGGGGCGGCGGTACCCATTCCCGCCTCCCAAATTGCAAATCTTATCTGATCAAATCAGATCTGTCCCCAAACTTCGCAATGCTCATACGATAGGGTTCAATCAGTCGATTCGACGCATTAGACTTGACCGACCTGAGGGCGAGTTGCTTCTGAGTAAGATTGCAGAGATCTGTTAAGTATATTGGGGCCATCACATTCGGCGCTTTGAAAACAAACCGTTTAACCTATTGGATTTTTATGCATCGGTTCAGTGTTTTTGTTAGTTTATTTGTTTATTTGTATGTTTTTTACAATAAGTATACATTTTATAGGTTATACAGTGTTATAAAGGAAAATAAAAATATCCTTTACTCACCATAAAGAGACAAGGCTCTTGTGTTTGGTGAGGGAATTCGTGCTCAATTATAATGAATTCATGTAAATGTAAATAACAAAATATTGCAAATAATAACAAAAAACATAAGTAAGAAAAACTCAAGATTTATGAATAATAGATTTCAAGATTTAAAAGAAATAATATATATAAAACCCTTATAGTAGTTTTAGGTAATTTTTCAACTCAGCAAGAGATGTGTGGTATTTTTTTTTAAATATTTGTAAATGATTTTCCGCGGTCTGAAATAATTGAAATATATTTTTTTTTTGGTAAAGTTAAACCCGTCTTACGCCCAGTTTAAATATAACTAAGCTGTGGTTATAACTATTCATTGTGTCACTATTTCGACCTTACGCTCAGCATAATATTTACATCGCGTTCATAAGTAAGGGGGAAAAATATACATTTTAAAGTGAACTCTGTCTGTGACTCAAAGTCAGTGAAGGCAATTGCCAAGAAAAGGAGGGATTTGACGTTTCTAGGGATTTTGTTTTCAGTGGGAGCACAGTAGTGCAGTGCGGACTGGGAGTTCCAGTACGTGATAGCCGATACGGGCAGCGGTACTCCGGTGAACACCAATCTGTTTAATGGAATGGCCACCATAAACCATGGCGATTGATATTTCAATATGGCAGTTATCGGTTTGCGATTTATAGGTTGCAGACATGAAGCCACATAATGGTTTGCAAATAACTATCTATAGGGTATTATTATATGCAGGTACGTATGAAAAACAAAAGTCAATTTATTTAATCGTGAAAAATAACGCATTACTTCATACGAGTCTCTTCCTTATTTTATCCCAAGAACAGCACTCGCATATTTTGCATTGTCTCTTCCACCCCATTGAAACAAAAAAAAATTAAAACTACGTGAAATTTTTTTACATTTAATGTTAAAAAATAAAGCAAACTGACGTAGGATTTATTTTTTTAAGAAAAGCAGTCTTGTCATTTTTTGTTATCAGTTGTCAGAAAATTCACCGTCATTAAGCAGGTTTTTATTTAAATTCGTGGACTTGAAATGTTTGTCTATCCATCCCAAGATATATTATCATCATCATCTTCTTCCGCGTGTCCTATTTGGGTCGGGGATTCCATAGCATCGACAAGGCGCCTCCATTCTCCCTGTCTTGAGTTGATTGTGCGGCCTCCGTCAATGGCAGTTTCATCCTCTCCTCACACGGTTTCCGGAGTTGTCTCGCCCAACTGTATCTGCGGCGGCCCACTGGACGTCTACCGAAGATACATATTTTAAAAATATTTTTTATCTGACATGACAGAATTGGACATAATTTTTTTGATTTTGAACATGTTTTTTTTCAAAACACATTCTTGATATAATGTCATCCTGCAATAGAATAGTTTGGAAACTCTAGATAAGCTATCGACATATTCACGAATAAAATGTTCTGCTCTTCAATGCTCAGTCATAAATAAAAATCTGAATAATTCATAGTAAAGGAAACTGAGGTCATTCTTAATAAAGACAACCCCACAGCGCCCTTGAGGTGAGTTTTTCATAAAAAGGGCGCTAAATAAATCAGCCAAATTTTATTATTTTTAAGTAATACTATGTTTCTCCTCCTCACCACCTCCTCGCATATTGAAACTAAAAAATAAAATAATTAAGGGGGTATTCTAGTCTAGAAGTCCGAATTTCGGGTGTTTTTTGATCGATAAAAAAAACCATAAATATTGTAAGTATACATTTTTTTATGATTTATTTATTTATATTGTGAGAATTCATAAAACAAAAAAATTTACGAAGTTAATGCTGTTGATGTGGAGGAGGAAAAAAAAGAGCGTGTCCATCTTGTCACGATTTCCACTCTTCTGGTCATCTGAAAATAAAAAAGTGTAGATTCTTTATCAATTATGGAAACAACCAAGAAAAATGAAAAATAAATTCTTTCTCGCAAAATGGCGGCTACTCAAAAAATAATTGATGTTTTCAGTTATTTCTTCGAATTTTTAAAAATAGTGAAAATTAAAATTTTTGATTTTTTTTTTTGTTAGTTACTACCATAATGGGATTTATATAAAAAATCATGCCAAATTTCAAGAAAATCATGCTAACCGTCTCGAAAAAAGTAGTTTCGAGAAAAAATGTTTGAAGTTTTGTTCTATTTATATTCTAGTTAGATTCCATTTATTGCCGCAATACCAAAATGGCTATAAATTTTAAAATAATTCGAATTTCGAAGAATCCTTTTAAGGAAATATTCTTGAATATTAAAACTATAAAATACAAAATTTAAAAGAAAAAGTTTTTTTTTCTAGACTAGAATACCTCCCTTACAATGTCATACTTTATCATTTACTACATCAGTGGAAAGTTCATAATTGGCATAATAAACTGATAAAAAAAATAATGCTACCTAATATGCCTTACACAATTAAAAAAAGGTGCAACGGATAAGAAAACAAACCACAAAACAAACAAATGTTGCAATGTGCATAAAATTAATTTGAGACATCAAAACTCAATCCCAAAGAAACTTTAGCATACGAAACTTTTTTGGCTTGATTTCAATTAACTTAATATGCATATATTTATCTTTGCATACTGTCTACTGTTTATTTCTTACAAAAATGAACATATTTATTTACCGATAAAAAACATTACAAGCTAAACGTTACTGCAACCATTGTACACAAACAACACTAATTATTACTGCGTATGCATATACATCCAATTAATTGTATTTTGTGTCCAAAAAAATTATTACTGTAAACAAACCAAGTTCGTCACATGTATGATATGAATTCGAAAATTGAAACATTATACACGTTAATGCCTTGTTAACACCAAACAGACCTTAATTCCATCTTAATCCGCAGTGAAACGCTCCCGTCCACCGTGCGGCTTCGAATAGTGTGGAACTGTGTAACTGTGTGACTATGCCACTGTGCGACTGTGTGAAGGCTGTCATTGTGGGTTTTGTTGTGTAAATCCGCATCCACCCCTGGAACGTGTGGACTGTACCTTGTGGACACAGGCAGACAAGGGCGGAGAGGGAAATTTCAAAATATTACCGTTCTTAAAAACTTCATCGTTAAGTTGAACTGTATTTGAAAACTGAACAAGAATATGAAATAAGAACCAATATGGAAAAGAGGGAATAGTGAATAATAAAAGTATTATTATTATTACTTATTATCCTGACGAAAAAAACATAGTTTTCGAAACGAGTTTTCGTTGATGTTGTTAATTAAATAGTGGTTGGTGTACACAAAGTTATTTGTTTTCATTTAATTAATAATGACGCCACAAAGTGAATTTGCTGAAATTGAAGAAATAACAATAAAAGTATTTAATCATTGAAGAAAACAATAATATTTATAAATCTAAACGAAACATGAAAAAAAACAAGTAACAGAAAAGTTAGCAACCGGGAATCGAATCCTCGATCTCTATCTTACCTGTATAGTGTCTCTAACCAATCAATCATAAATTTATTGATTGGTTAATTGGCTATTTCTGGAGAATATCGCTGCTTTGTTTTTTTGTTAAGATTAATAATATCACATTTTTTCAACAAAAAAGGTGCATGCGGTAAAACTACACGTAGTGCGACTAAACCTTAAATTACATTGAACCTTTTTAAAATAATATTGTAATGTCAGACAGAAGAATTTTCACTGACTTGGTATTTCTATATAAAATTCTACATGATTTAGTTGATAGTCCGGTATTGCTTGAATTGATAAGCTTCCGGATTCCACAACGTAATACAAGAAGTCAGGATTTATTTCAGTGCAGAAATTCTGGGACTAACTACCATATGTATTCCTCTTTACCCAGAATACTAATGGAAGGAAACAATTACACCAAGTCCGTGGACATCTTCAGTTTATCTTTAAACAAATATAAAATATTGTTACTGAAACAGTTCAGTTATGTACAATAAATATTGTATTTATTACCATTAATATGTAAAAGCCCTGAAAAAGGGCATTGATCAATAAAGAAACAAATAAATAAATAAAAAAATAATGTAAAAATTGCAAGCAAATTAAAAAAGCAAGCGGAATACTGTGCCATACATATATTTTTTTAAAATTCTGTGGTTCCGTTTGTGTGCTTTTATGGGTATGTCGTCTAAAGCTTACGCGTTTCGACACAATTATACTGTCAGCGTCAGCCAGAAAAATTGAATTGAGTATTATTTACAATAAGAAAAAATACAACCTAATAGCAATAAATAATAATATTCGGTCGTTCTATGTGAAAAAATCACATCAAAGGGGCTGTAAAATATACTTACTTAATCTATGAATAAAGATTCAATATTTATTGAATTTTAAAAAACGCATGTATTAAAATATGCGAGCCTGGGGCGATTAAATAACCCCAGAACTCTCTGAGCGTTATACTAAAAAAAATATTATGAATTTACCTTGCGCGGACAATATATCACAAAAAATAGCAATCTGACAAAATCTCAAGGAAAAAACAGAAACACTAACCTACGTATGTTGATCTCTGCAACGTGGGAGGCCCCTCAGTAATTTCAATTAACTTAAATTAAAATCGGTGCAATTTTTGTAATTCTGAAATATGCACAAGTCAGTTGTTAACTTTACACAACTAAGGTAGAGATCATAATGAACTGCAAGATATTCAAACCACAAGATGATGTGAAAGTTATTTCACATGTCACAATAATATTTTAAAATAAATACATTTAAAACTGCATTAAATTATTTCTCCAAACGGACAAGTGAGCGCCATCTCTGATCCATTGGAGCCGATCATGATGATTGAGCAGTTTTTTCAAATTCATCATTCTTGCAATGTAAAAATATATTAATTATTTTTTCGAACAAACAAAAAAAATATACAAGTTTTAACTAATTATCACGTTAAAAAAAGCAGTTTCATCAAGTATATTATAAAATAAAAATAATAAAAATTCAATTTGCTTTATTCCTCTGACCTCCCCTGGTTTAGTACGTGGGGAATCAGGTAAATGATACAAACAGGATGATGCTAATGGTACAGAGTGATTTATGAAATCATGCCGCTAAGCTCTATTACGGGCGGGCGTTCCGCTCTGTATATTGAACAACAATGCCTATGAAAGGTTAAGGTGTCAACGGGGGTACATCCTCGCTCTATCCGGTACCGAAGAGTACTATGATACTACTATAAATGATACTAGATATATTGAGTCGTGATGGATACAAAGTTCGTGGAACAGTGCTGCCTGCGTGACGTAATATAACAAACACCCTGTCTGTCTGGAATACAGGATGGGAACTAATTAGCCCAGAGTGGAAGATACTTTCGTATCGCACAGTTGATAGACCACCATTCAGAATTGAAACCGTGCCAGAAAAAGCTTTGACTATTGTGGTTTAATGGATTTTCCTCGATATTTGAATGTGATACATTTTCACCATGAAAATGGAATCCGTTTGATAGATGGATTGTTGAAAAGCCATTAGAATGGTGAAAAAAGTCATTGTTGTAGGTTTTAAGGTACACGTTTGATGTTTTATTTGAGGAGATTTATAACCATTTGCTCATAAGTTATACAAATAATTTAACATTGTAAATTTTATACAAATTATTAAAAGCTACTTTTAATTTATATTTAAACAATTAAGTAAGTAGATGAAAATGTAAGGGTAGAGTTAAGTTAGATAGAGTTTAAAAATTAAATGTGTTGAAGGTAAGGGGTTGATTAAAGCAATATAGATTGTGCAATTTTGGATTGAATATTTTGGTCTTAGAGATTCTATTGCTAATTTGCTTTTTTGTAAAGCGCCTTTGACGACGTTTCATCAAAATGGCTTTATTTTTAACAAATTAAAAAATATAATAACAACTTAATGTGCTATTGCGATAAAGGAGATGTTACTTAAAGCTGAAAAATATAAAAGTCAAAACTGTACACGATTTTATGATCCAATTTAAAGGTCTCATAAAGTACCTACACTCTGGGGAGTCAAGTTCTTGAATTTAAAAAGGGTGACAAAGAACGGTGTGAGAAACGTTAACTTTTCGTATGAATGAAAATGGAAATGTATATATTTTCGTTCGTGAATTTGCAAAACGAGTTTTTTCTTGGAGCAACGCTGTAAATAAAGACCTTTTTGACTTCAATAGTTATTAAGATTTACGAAAAACTTCTTAAATGCCAGTGATCCGAGGTTAGATTATTTTTTTTTATTTCAATAAGTTTTATTTTTAATGATGTTAATTGACAAGAAAAGTAAAAAATAATAGAAAAAATCCTCGTATCATCAATCCATATCATGACTACAATACAATCCGTACATCATCATGACTCAAAAAATGTATTTTTAGCTTTCCACTATTTTGTGAACAGATTAGACAAGGCACCTCTCTGTAATAATTCCCTTCCTTCCGTTTCCATATAATACGAGGGTGGCATTTTTTCACTCACTTATGACTCTTTATGATTGACTTATAATCAAAAACAAAATTTTTTCCAAGTTCGTTGCCTTATTAAATGGTTATGGTAGGTTTTATTTCAACCCTTAAATACGAGCAATAGTGTTAATAGTTAAAATTGTTTGAATCGTTTTCGAATGTTAGTATCCCAACAATGTTTGATGGTCTACTCGTCTTTGGAACATGTTTTTTTTATGTAACTAATTATTGTTTTACAAGTCATAACCGCTTTCGCTCTCAAGAAGGGTGTAAATAACATTGACTTTCAAAAATCCTATGTAGTATATCTAATAGTTTTATATATATCTAATAGTAAAAGTATATATTTGAGAAGATAATGTATGTACTACCTGTAAGGAATCGGATGATTTAAAATTTTTATATTTTCTAAGAGATTTCGGATTTTTTAGCGATTTGATATTTTTTGATGTAAATAAATTTCTACTAGTTTCCAAGGATTTTCTGGGAGTTGACAAAACCATGGATTTGGTGAAGTCTTTCTTTCAACAAAGATACTGATTGCTAATATTATACCAATATTTATGCAAATCTTCGTTATTAACAGACTTACTACAAAATTTCGTGAATATTTTGTACAACCGTGTACGAAAAACTAATAAACTAACAAAAATAGTTCACGAAAAGAGGAGTTCAGGAGAGAAATCCAAGGAGGCTTGTTTAATCGTTGAACATACTCTTAGTAATAATTTATCGTTGAATTTCGGAATTTGCCAAGGCATTTTAAACGTCTCTTATATATTTTTATTTTGGAAGATGTTGTACACACAAATACCATCTTTGAAATAAAATAACCTTTTAGGTGTTTAAAATATTTTTTGATATAATAAACAAATTTGTATTTTTATTTCAAACTTGCAAAAAGTTGAAAAAAAGTTTACCACAAACATTTTTTATTAAAACGTTATAGATTTTCAATAATGTCAAAATTCAAAAAGATTGTCCTTTTATTTAAGAAATATGCGAGAAAACTGTTATTTCAGTTTGACCTCGTTCACACAATAAAAAAAAATATTGAGATTGCTTTTAATTCCTCGTAAAAAGAAAAAAAAAACGAAATTGTGAACGTATTGTTATTCTTAGATAAATATTAACCAATACTTGCATTAGGCATTTGTATTATTAAAAACATCACTTTCATTAAACACTTTTTTGATAGAAAATTAATGTTCAACTTATAACATGCCATAATTGTATAATAATTTGACTAAAACTGACGAAATAAAACCAATAAGTGATAAATTAATATTGAATAAAATGAAAATTATGGTGAAACTATTTTACAAATAAAAACACGTTCTGTAAATATTACAAGACGAGTTGTAAAGAGCTATCACCCAATAATCACTAATCACTAATGTTTGCTAGATACAAAATGCGTCGTTGCCGGATTTGAAAAAAAAGATTAACATTTTTTTATTAGTACGAAATCGAATCTAAAATAGCACAGTTTTTTACTATGTGTTCATAAACACCGTTTAACGGTTGGGAAGTGATTTTTAATTTGTAGGGCTGATGTTTTATTCAAGTTGCGTAGAACTTGCCAAATAAATAATTATTGCAGTTATTGATTAAATTTGAGATTGTATCCCAGTTATCCCACCCACCTTGTTGGGTGTTTGATCCCTTATTACCGATGCGTGTACACAAGGTCGCGGACAGTGTTAACAGACTCGGTACAAGCTAAGGGGTTGGAGTGAGGCTGAGTTTGGAGGTGCAGGCGTGCATCGCCCTGAACCATGCACTGTCGATCTGCCCTGAGTAAGCATGTTTGTGTAAGCAAGTTTGCGTGGTGCACATGCATGTGTTTCGGTGTGTTTAGCTGAAATCGGGCATGATAAAACCGCAAAAAACGTAATAATATTAAATAAATGTTTGTATTAAAAACGAGCACGTTTTTAATATGTTCCGAAAAGTTAAAAAAAGTTTATAAATTTGATTTCTTGTAAAGTAATTTTGGCTTAGATGTGTTTTACAATAGATCTTAAAAAATCCTCCCGTGAAATGTTTATATACTTAAACAATTCAAAGGGAAATATTTTTATCCAATAAATTATCTTTTAATTTGAATAGTTTTTTTTTTTTTAAATTCATTTTAATTTTAAGATTACTATATGGATGATGTACTATGCATTTTTTATTTGAATACCGTACAAAAAATACTGCTCCCAACCGCCTGGTGTCAGCAAGACTACGGCATCCCCAATTGTGGTATGTTGTGAGGCTGAAGGTAGAGATTGGGGAGAGGAAGGTTGGGAAGTACCTGGCAATTCAAATCTGGTCGCCAAACACAGCTAAAAAAGCAAGATACTGAAAGCATATTTCAATCTGCGTAATGTGCGTAAATACACCTTATATTGGATATATTACATGATTAAAATGCGAAATAACACAATTAAATCAAATAAAATTTACTTGCGCACGTCGTGATTTTAATTCACGACCTTCGGATTGCTAGTCGAGAGCCTTACTCCTCGACCACAGAGGTTATCGGAAATACTATGTTTATAATACAATGTAATAGTAAAAAATAAAATAACATAAAAATAAAAAGACAATCATCACCGTACAATTGATAATACCTATTGGTTTAATTGGGACGAAAAATATATACTTGTCGTTTAATCATTAATTACTTCTGATATGCAATATCAGCATTTTTTTGCATTCATTGAAAGAAGAAAAAAAATTGGATGTGTTTGGCGGGAAATGTGGAATGCGCTTTCCCGCGTTATTTGTTGACGAAGCAGCGCTCGAATTGAATAAGCGCTCTGGGTGAAAACAGTTCCCGATAATGGCGTAAAATAAGGATAATGATTGCTGCTGCATAATGTTATTTTTAATTGATTAATGTCCACGTGGCTGTGCTGAAGGTATGGGTGTTTATTACAAGTGGCACGACGGAGGTGATGGAAAGACTAGTCCTGGCAATCAGATGGTTCGAGTACGAATCCCAAGCCAATTCCCGACTTGACATGATTGTAATTGGAAAATAATTTGACCTTTTTATTTCAGTATGTAAAACAGGCATGATGCTCAAAAATGTACATACGTGGATGATTAAATACGCAGTGATAACAAAAATAATAACACAAAAAGCAAATAAATACAAAAAGAAATTACAAACAAAAATGGGTAGAGCATAAATAGGTCCATAAACAATATTGGCATCTGTGCTGATGGGACACTGATTTTGTAGGTATAATATTGCTTGTCTTTAAATAAAGATGTGCACTCTTTAAAAATCACTTTAAATAATTGTCTAAAATATTTTTTTAAATTATAATTAAAGTACGTGTATTAATTTATTTCACCACACACCTTTAATTTATTATAAATCTTTCTATTTAGATACGAATCAATGTTTATTCGTGTATTGCAGATTTTTCTGCAGACTCCATTTCTGTAACACACGTTCGTGTAACACTTAACTTCGTTTAACACATTAACTTTGTGTAACACGTGAGATATTGGGTAAGCACTAAACCATATTCCTGGATGCAAATTGTTGAATTTCCTTGGCAATTTCCATATATTCCGTCAAGTTCTCATCGATAATGTTATGCGTTACAACTGAAGGATCCATCGATGGTGGGTTTTGGAATCACACTGCCTTCTACACATTCTGATCAAAGCGCCATCAGAGCATAAAATAAAAATACCATTTTGTAATAATCCACGCAGTTTCTTTTTAAATACTAATCGGTGGTTTTAGTGGAAAATGATACATGTTCCACTATCCTACAAGTAGGGTCTGGTCAAAAGCAAAAAAAAATCTTGCATGCAAAGCTTGAAATATTACATGATTTTTTATTCGCCCAAATCAGCGATCAGCGTTTTAAGAAGCTATTCCCAGAGATAGGTTGTTCGTACGTCATCGACGATCGTCTTTTTCTTTCTCACACGTCTTGTATGAAAACGAAATAGACTGAAGATACCAGAACGATCACTAAAAGGAGGATGGTGGGAATCTATGGAGAGAAGGGGGTCTAGTGATTTACATAATTTTACTGAAGGATCGCTACTAAATGCGAGGTCTAACAGGAGGTGATTAGAATTAAATACATTATTAATTCGTTTAAGACCTAGAAAATTTGACATATCTATAATTTCACAAGCATTAGCAGAGACATTAAAGTGGATTGTTGGATTCTCACTTTGGGTAATCCAGTCTATATTTGGAATACTGTAGTCACCGATTAGCAGCATATTTGAGAATCAGAGTCTCTACATCTTCAATGCGGTTTTCGTATATGTGTGTACCTGATCCATGTGGAATATAAACACATTCAAGAAAAAAAAATCCTAAGTTCTTGAGTAGAACGTAAAGTTGTTCAATGCTTTTGTGTTTACATTTTATTCTGGACTAAATTATAGATTTGGTAACAGATGTTATTACTACTCCTCTTGATTCGTGAGAAGTAGAGCCTAATTTATCTGTGTTGATAGACAGATCCAACCATGTTTCAGTCAAGAAATATACATGAAAGAGATGGATTGGAAGCAATGATCTTAGCTCATTAAGTTGAGTGCCTCAGCCTGTAAAATTCTGACAGTAACATATAATAGTTTTTAGTTTTTCGGAATAGTATTTACAATAGCAGGTTTATTGTTTTTATATTTGATTGTGAGTCTTGATTCGCCGTCTCGAGTTCTTTGATCAAGAGTTATTTTTTTTTATTTCTTTTTGTTGAGGAAACAAACAGTCATACAGAAAAATGATTATAACAATAAAATTCATATGTTGTAGACCAATTAAGTTCCAATTTGTAAAAAAATATTGGTTAAGTATTTTTACCTACTCAACTTATTAAATGACAAAGAAAAAAAATATAAACATAATAAAGAAAAACATAAAAAGACAAACATAAAACATAATAAAGAAATAAGTAAAATTATTAACAAACATGGTTATACTATTTACTATGGTTGATAATAATATAATTTTCACAAAAAAGAGAAAGAAAAGTATTTTAAGTTATTAATTTATTAAGCTGCATCTTATATAGTTAATCATAGATTGGCGAGATAATTTCTTTGTGCTGGAGTTTGTTCGGAATAAATTTTAATATGAGGGTACACGGCTATACTGTTTTTTTCCTCTATTTATCATTGTCAAGCATAACTTTTAGTGGTCTCGATTTGACAATTTTTTTGATCGCCAGACGAAAGGTTGAAATGTTGGCTTGTGTAATGTTTGAGTTAAAAGTTGATAGTGTAATTGCGATTCTCGTCGTATCATCAGTAAATTTGTTGATTTGGGAAGAGGCTGGGCTTTTAGGAAAGTTGAATATGAATACGTTTTTCGAACTTATTTTTCCACTCCTCTTGCTCGTCAGCAGCTTCGCACGATGATAAATTGGAAGATTCTTGCGGTGAGTTTGATTCTATCAATTTTGAGGAGATCGTATGTTAAGACTTAACCTGTCCATCGAGGATTCCAATTTTAAGACCAACATCCCTCATGGTGGCAGAGAGGTCGGAAAGTTTATTGAGTAATTTACAATCTGATTTGAGGTTAACTTAAGTGCGGGATCAGTAATAGTACTGTATTACGAATTAAACGTAAGTCTATTAATAAATTTCGACCGGTCAGTGGTTGAGTGGGCATCGCGTTTGGGTCCCACCCGGGCGTCCTGTGTTCGATTCCTCGGCTGGCCAAGTCCTCCATCACAACACAAGCAACATTTTCGGCTTTCTGTGGTGGTAGTAAAAGATTTTCAAACATCGTTGGGTTATTCGTAATCCCGGAATGTTTGTCTTTCTTTTTAAGAAAAAATTTTAATTTAAGTGAAAAAATCTATTATCCGCGATTTTCTCATGCTAAAGTATTACTCATATTAAATTTTAACTACTTCTATATGTTATCATCATCTTCTTCGTCTACTTTTACATTTTCTTAACATTTTCTTCATCCACTTCTACATATCAGAAGAATTTTAACTACTTCTTCATGTTCTCATCATCTTCTTCGTCTACTTTTACATTTTCTTCATCCACTTCTACATATCAGAAGAATTTTAACTACTTCTACATGTTCTCATCATCTTTTTCGTCTACTTTTACATTTTCTTAACATTTTCTTCATCCACTTCTACATATCAGAAGAATTTTAACTACTTCTACATGTTCTCATCATCTTCTTCGTCTACTTTTACGTTTTCTTACCATTTTTTTTCATCCACCTCTAAATATTCTCATTATTTGATTCTTGTTGGCTCTCACGCATCCAAAGCCCGCAGTCCTCTTCAAGGCATTCGCCACCTCAACTGTGCGCCTCTTTCCTAACCAAGAACGCCATCCGATGATACTGTGATACCAACGATAATTTGTTAAGTTCTTCTAGGTGCCTAGTATGGTTCCACTTGATGTACAAGACTTTCATATTGATACAGAATAGTGAAAATAATACGTGCGTTTTTAAATAAATAAACCAAACGACGAAGAAAATTTTGCGATACGTCATTAATATTTAAAATTCTGAATGGACATTTAGACAGCGACCTTGATCTTGTGAATAATTGTATCATTCCCAATCATGAGATCATCGCGATATTCCATGCTCAAATTCTTTGCGCATGGAAAAATAAATTTGCGTCGCAAACTAATTTCTATTATAGTTCTTGATCACAGAGATTGCAGCACGTGTATGGGGAATGAAAATTGCCCAGTCATCATATTTAATTTTGATAAAATAGCTTTCTGGAAAGCAAATGTACATGCAGGTACATAATATGTCAAATCATTTTCAAACCATTGTCGTAGTTCCTTGCAAAAATTCAAAAAGCCTTACAGCCAGCATCTAACATCGTTTTACCTCCACTGCAAGTTTTACTGAACTATTAATAAGCAATTAACCAGTAATTCAATTCAAGTGTTTAAATTTCATTCCGAGTATATCCTTAATGATTACAGTGCGATCCACTCCTTGTTTCGGAAGATGAAAGAAGTCAAACGTCGAACTCGACCGACTTCGGACTTCCAGAGACCTTCAAGAGACCGTACAATAAGTACTTACAATAAGTACTTATATTCTTTATATTTTTTAATATCTTTGTAAGTTTAAGCCCAATTTACCTCTAAGTAAAAAAGATGTAATTTGAAAAGAAGGAGATAATATTACTAACAATGATACCGGTTTTATATTATGGGTAGGCACAATTATCTCTATAAATTTTCTCGATAAGGTTAACGAAGCGTTCAAATGCTTACATTATACGAATTAGAAATTACTACATCATTTCAATAATGATAGTATGTAAATAGTTACCAAATATATTTAAATTATCCCACCAAGAGAAATACTTGCGTTAAATTCTGAAGTGAGATAACATTGTTATTTCTCAATATCAAAAAGTTGTGCATTTTAACGAATAACAAGTTTATATTAATTTTATCGTGGGGCTTGCTCTCAACTCCAGAATTTGGGAATTGTGCTATTAGAATACCAAGAGCCACATATTACAGCCTCACGCGAGTCTGTACACTTCCACGCTCCCACACCACCGTGAATAATACAACAGATTGGTCTATGCGGTGAAAAAATATGTTAAAAATTTAGGCACTAGTTTCTGCAGTCCAAGACTTTTGTATGATAACCTATGAAATTTTACTGTGATATTGGGATAAGAGTCTGTAACGTATTTTAATTAACACAATGTATTTTCTCGAATGACAGGCGATGAAAAAGGTACATTGGACAACCTTGTTCGTACTTATATATTTCGTTCATCTGTCTCTCTCATACAAAACGTCAGTCTACGGTTTCAAGTTGCGTATTTTCTCTTTTGCTTTAAGTGTCTATATATTGATTACATATGTTAGTTCCTGGACCCCTAGACGGTCGATTGATAAGGATTGTTTTTTTTTTTTTACATGAGCTCCACACAGGAGGCCCTCAGAAAAATAATCTCACTCAGGGCCTATGTCATCTTTGGGGATGCTGTGTGGAGGGTTTTTTTTAGGAAAGGAAGAGGAGGGAGAGTTCTGGGAAGGAAAAGGGTTTAAGGGGTGGGTAGGAATCTGGGGTTCAGTATGTCCTGGTTATCCGCCTAGACAAACCTCCCCCCATGAACCCGGGCACCCCTGCTAAATCACCAAACGTAGCGAACCACTTGGGGTGACCACTATGGCAGAGGTGTTGGTTATCCAATAAAGGTTCCCGGGGCGGCGGTACCCATTCCCGCCTCCCAAATTGAGACAAACCTCCCCCCATGAACCCGGGCACCCCTGCTAAATCACCAAACGTAGCGAACCACTTGGGGTGACCACTATGGTAGAGGTGTTGGGTATCCAATAAAGGTTCCCGGGGCGGCGGTAGCCATTCCCGCCTCCCAAATTATATAATGTATCGATAACTTTCGGTAACTTCTAGAATCGTTCTCTAGAACAACTGCAAATCGCTAACATACAATCAACAGTTGAAGTCGAATATATTAAGATCATTTCGTCATTGCGAACTGCCATTTTTTATTCATTGGCAATGGCAATGAGAAGTTATCGATACAATCCTTATCGATCAACCGTGCTAGGGGTCTTGGAAGTATGTATTCATAATGTAATCTTATTTTAAACACAAGCTGCGTTATATATATATTTTAATATTTATGTAGCGCTTCCGTATGCTAAATGCCAGTGTGACTATGGCTATGATAAATATAGAAATGCTTGGAAGTATCTGACTACGCAGATCTGATCGTTATTTAAGTCTATTATTTATTTATTAATAAACTTCCTTTTTCGGGGCTTTTTCATATATAGCAATAAGTATGGTACAGTTAAAAGTGACCGAATTGGATATCGACACCTTAGCTCAGTGGATAAGAGCGCCCAACCCGGAAAGTAGGGAGGTCCTGGGTTCGAGTCCCAGAGGTGCCAATATCTTTTTCTGATTTTTCTGTTTCCAGATTTTCGATTGAGTTTCGCTCATAATGTCTTCATTTAATTAAATATTACAGTTTGAGGTTTTACTCATAAAGTTAAAATAATAAATAATAATATTCATCCCAGACTTGCAGAAGAGTCAATAGATGTCGCACATTAAATAAAATGGATAATAATTTATCCAGACGCCATCTAGATTGCATTTAGTTCGAGTTGAATCTTGCAATCATTCATAAAGATGGCAGCCAATAAAAATATGCGTTAAGAAAAATGAAGATAATATGGGTGGTTCTTAGTCGAAGTATGGTACAGTTAAAAGTGACCGAATTGGATATCGACACCTTAGCTCAGTGGATAAGAGCGCCCAACCCGGAAAGTAGGGAGGTCCTGGGTTCGAGTCCCAGAGGTGCCAATATCTTTTTCTGATTTTTCTGTTTCCAGATTTTCGATTGAGTTTCGCTCATAATGTCTTCATTTAATTAAACAATATTTTTATTTACTGACAGTTTTAGCATATTCACCTCGTTTTAAATAGTGTTGTAGTACAACATAATTGCTGGAATACCCATTTAAAAATTTTAAAAACGTAAGAATTTGTTTTTTTATTCTTTCAACAGCTTGTACATGTATATTTTAAAGTGGATTCCAGACGGGATAATTGTACTCAAGTTGACTTCTAACATAAGCAAAATATGACAACTTAATACACTTTATATTGTTGTCAAGGCTTTACTGAGATTATTTTCCAGTTTTAAAAGTGCTGAAAAGATACAAATATTATTTATAACTTACCTTTGTGAAATAACACTATATCAAATTTCTGATATCTTAGCCAAGGTTTTTAGTTGCTGCGTTACGGGAAGGACTATAAAAAATAATTAAATTGCCTACTAACAGAGGGCTAATCTAATATGCTTTACATCAATGCTCCACAACAACACAATTCTAGCTCTAGCCCCATTTCTGAATTATCGTCTTCGTAAGTAGAATATTTAACGATTAATTTACATTTCACAGTGGGAAAGTTTGCCAGAAATATCGCCCAGAGTTCGAATTTTCGCAATATTTCCTCAACTTCCACAGCAAACACGGGCTTTAATTGGCATTCAGTGAGCAAAGAGAAAGAGATATGGAAAATAAGCCGAGTTAACATTTCATTGGATGGGCAAACAAACGGAGGTATTAGCGTATAATGAAGTCACCACCGCGCGCCGCCCGCCGCTCGCGCCGAGAGCCTCTTTGGGACTCAAGCGAGCGAGGAGCGAACTGGCGAACAGCTAATAGTAGGCTACCCACAGTGGCGGATCACGTATCTTCTTCTAGGACCAATGTATTTTTTTTTTAAAATTTTTTATGTATTTATTTTGTATATTTTCCTACCAGATGTATATTTTTTTTTGCTAATATCTAAAAAAGATTAAAAAAGAAACAATAAGGCTTTTGGTCAATTAACTTCATTTGGTGGGGGTGGTGATTTTTTTTATTTTCAGGTTTTGTTAACAAATTTTTGATATTATTTTTATTCATATTAAAGGCTTTATACTAAAGAAGATAAACGTAAAATAAATACATAAAAGAAGTGTTGAATATTTTTTTAGTTCTCCTCACTAAGAAATCGTATAGTGAGGAGGCTAGATTTTGGATAGAGGGTTGTTAGCGACTTCTATTGTAAAAATTCATGGTTGGGGTGTTCTTTTTTTCTGTAACTTTTACGGCGATGTTTTTAAAATACTAGTCAGTTATTTGGTCAATAATTCCTTAAGCTAAGTTTTGATGTACTTTGATTTGTTGATACTGAGTGTATTATCTATCTTTTTCAATGATATTAAAAACAATGTGATATGTTATCTCTAAGTCTATATTACTATTAATGATTTGTGGAGCTAATTATTAGCATCTACCGACGTATTTGTCCAAGTAATAATGAGTTGTGTTAGATACAAAAAAGCTATCTTTTTTATTTTGTTTTATGTGATCACTCAAAAGAGCGCCCCTTTCTATCCGGTATAGAGACGGGGAACTATATCGCCACGCGCTTGGCCAGCGGTGTGTACAATTTACAATTTGTGAGGCGGATATGGGTAACGCCGCGGCGTTACCCATATTGTTGTTTCCAACACATTTGCCATACATAGGTCATCCTATGTGACTTAGAAGGGATGCCCGGGTTTATGGGGCCAGGTTTGTCCGGATCTTGGTTGCGGATGCGCCTTCTCACGAACTGCGTGGCAGACCGGATCGAAAGAGACTGATTAAGTGAGATTTTTTGACCTCTCCAGCAGGACTCTCAGCAAGATACACTGACCCCCAGATTTCTACCAACCCCTCATACTTTTTTCCTTCTCAGAACTTTCTCTCCTTCCTTTCCCTAAAAATACCTTACCATCCCCAAAGAACAAATTGGCCCTGAGGGGAATTATTTTCCTCAGGGCCTCGTGTTTGGAGCTAATACAAGAAAAAAGGTAGAATAATTCACGGCGAACGCGCTTATTACCTACTCCTAAAATTGGTAAATCCGCCCCTGCCTAGGCCCTGTACGGCCACACACTCCACCCCATAAGTAAGCTACCAATAGCGTGGAGCTTCGTTTGAGACATTGCGTAAATCTAGCGGCTGAATTGAACTAAGTCACGCGTAGGTCGTGTTCTTTATATATTACTTTAAATCTACACAAGTTTCTCTATTATATAAAGCCATCTCAACAAGCTTTTGGAATGAGATTATTTTTGTGGAAATTTCTTTGATAATGTAATCCGCCTGTTCTACGGAGATTAAAACCTTTATTCTTCTAGGTAGATTAAAAACTCTTAATGCTAAAACAAAAAATAACAAACCGCCTTTTTCTCGTTATAATGGAAAACATCGCCTTTATATTATAGGTACTTTAAACTATCCTTTAAATTATAAATAATAATTTCCGCATTTATGATAAGTAAAAAAGTCAGATGTGAAATGATTATGCTTGATATGATTGTGCGTGCTAAGTGACCAGAACTGAGTAGCCACGTGCTTCTCAACATTCCTCCATCCATCTCTTCAGTTTCTTTCTCTTCCTCATTGCTTACCTTATATATATTTTTTTTTATTTTTTTTTATTTCATTTTTATTTATTTATTTTTTTATTTTTTATTATGAATCATAAATAGATACATTTATTTCAAAAAAATTCTAAACAATAATAAGTTACATACATAATATATATATTTGATGTACCCCCATAAATAAGCAGGGCTTGTGTGTATGGGGGGGGTGTTATCATAATAGTTTTATTTGGTATAACTCATTTCATATTTTCACTATAATTTTTAAGGTGTGTTTTAAATTCTTTTATGTGAGTGTTCATGTTTCTAATTCTTTCTGGCAAAGAATTAAAAAAATTGACACCGAGATATTTATGATTTTGCTGTCCTATTGTTTTTTACATTTTAGAGTTGGAAGTATTGACGTTTGTCTAAGGTTTCTGTTATTTTTAAAGGGTGCTACTTTATTTTGAATATCATCTTTATAAATTTGTAATGTTGCATGGTAGAAGTATAACGCATTTAATTTTCTGATCTTAAATTGTCTGAATAAAAGTTCTGATGAATACGAATAGGGTTTTTTTAAAATTGTTTTTAATATTAGTTTTTGTGTTACGTAAATTGTTTGTGTTTGATTTTTATATGTACCGTCCCATCCTATAATGCCATATTGTATAATTGATTGACAGAAAGCGAAGTATGTGGTTCTAAGTAATTTTTCTTTTAAAATATCTCTTAAACATCTAAATATGTATGTAAGTTTCCTTACTCTGTTGTTCAGAATATTTATATGTGGGGACCATTTTTAACGTTGGTCTATTGTTATGCCCAGGTACTTAATATCTTACTTTCTGCGTAGTAACGTACCAAAACTACCTACCTGTAACAATCAGGGATACCGTAATTGGTTCCGAGCCGTTGGAAGTGGCAAAATATCAGCAAGAATCCTTGTATGATGTCGCATTATTGTTAGCGTTAGCCATTCAGTCTTTAAAATATTTTACCAGTGCCAAAGACACGGTTCAAATTCATGGAAATTCGAAGATTTTCGGTATTTAATTGTGCTTTATCTTTCTTATTTTTGAAGTTGTCATAAAAAATACTAAATAATTTCTGAAAATAGATAAAAATACCTTTGAGTTGTTTGCATTTGAAATAAATATTGACATTTCTAAATAATATAATTTTATGAATATTTTAAACTTTACAATATTTTGACTCGAAACGTCCACATTTTTAAAAGAATTCGAAATTTAGAAAACCATCTCTTCTGTGTAGGGAATTAGCAATAAAACTATTATTTCACTTTTTTTACCCTTTACACAATAAAAAAAAATTAAATAACCAACTGACCCGGCCACGCTTTACTTTGACGTGAAATCGAAACACAACGCCATCTGCTGGGTTTACTAAACCTAGATAACCAAGTGCTGTGTCAATAAATTAACTCACACTGCCATCTGTTAGAAACTTATAGAATTTACAAATAATTACAAAGTATTGTCCTAAAAAAATTTCCCTCTTTTTGTATAAATCATGGTCCATATATATTCACACTTATCCTAATTTGACTGTACTAAAACGGGAATCATCCTAGTTGGACAGTCAAAACATTTTATAAATAATGTACATAAATGTGTAAATATTTTACTAAATAAAAAATAAAAAATGAAAATGAAAAATGAAATGAAAACAAACATTTAATTCGCAATAATAAATATTGAGGTCAACAATCAACATAAACACTATCCCATTTTTAAATTTTTATCAAATTACATTTTACACACATTTAACCAATCGTCAAAATCAGTTAAGTAGTTTCAGAGTTTATCCCGAAGGAACATCGTTACGCGAGAAAAAGATATTATTACTTTCAACTGCCAACGAAAAAGTCCCTCTAATTTGTAATCATACACTTACATAATTTTTGGGATTTTATCCATGAAATGAAGTTTAAATACTTGAGACAAACTGAGAAGAATAATTAGGGGCCATCCATAAATTACGTCACACATTAAGGGGGGGGGGGGGGGGGGGAGTAGAGAAGTGTGCAAGGGGTATGTGGGGGGTCATCAGTTCTGTGACATCACGTGTAAAAATCTAAATTATTAAAACTCAAAAAAAATTTCCATGTAAAATTGCAAAATATGTAGCGTCACACTAGGGAGGAGGGAGTCTCACAAATGTGACGATGTGTGACAGTGACGGGGGGGGTAAAAAAAATCATGAAATTCGTGTGACGTAATTTATGGATGGCCCCTTATTACTTCTCCTTCCAACGACGAACAAATCACATATCTCCGCAAAATAGAAAGAATAAAAACATACTTTTATAATCTATGGACACCCCGGTCAGAGGCTCTAATGGAATATGACAATTGTGGCTAGTAATGCCCTTCCGAGACTTGAGGGGTTAATAATAATAAAAAAAAATATTATTAAAATCAGATTTAAGCTTCCGAATAATTTTTCGAATATTTAGTCCTTCGAGAAGTGCAAGTGCGCACAGCCTCACAAGCCCGGGCTGGTGTATTAAAGCCATCTTACAGGGAGTGTATCAAGGGAAGTAAATTGCTACTCCCGAGCAAGGAACTCGAGACATAATGTGTTGAGTAAATCATTTAGTCGCTTATTCTCGCTTGGAATGTGAGCACATTTGCGTATCGCTCTCACTACAAACTGAACTATAGAATTATAACGTTAGTATACTGGGCAAAACGCTGCGCTGTGCATAGAAAATTGTCGCATTTTTGGGAATTTTCATTTCAACAAGAATTGAGCTTCAGCCATTATAGTTCGTACGCAATATTTACCACTTTTAGCTAGATGCATATTGCGACTAATTGTGATTAAGAAAAACGTGTTTCTTCTTTTAATTTATAATTTGCTACATAAGTGGTCGACAGTGGATCACTTTTTTGTAGAGGTATATCAATATCAATTAATTATGAAAATTTTCACAATGCTTCGTTATTACTCTTTTTAAGGTACGTATGGAGAAAACGGTAGTATGTACGTATTTGCAAAGAGAAAAAATGATCCACTGTAGAATTGAGTGGTACACAGTGGATCAGCATATCAAACGGTGGATCATGAAGAGAATTTCTTTTAAATAAAAATAAATACTAGAAATTAAGTGTTTTTTTTACGTGAAGAACAAACAAATAGCCGATTGTTGGATAGAAAATGCGGGAGTTAAAAATAACCAAGTAACGTTCAGATCGAAAGCGTTCGGACAGGTAAATTATCCAAAAATTGACATAATGACAGTCGTTTAGTTCTGTCACATACAACTGGTTTGGGTAAAAGTAATTTGATGTCATGTTGTTTTTCAAAACCCTTTAGTCTTTTAAATATTTTTCTTTATTAAAATATTAAAAGATAAATCTAGCCCACGTAGTATTCCGAACTGCTGCTGGGAATGTAACCTAAAATAAAATACTCCATGTTTCCACTCCCACTTTGTAATACTTTTCTAGATGTGTTTGTTTGTTCCTTTTTTGCTAAATAGCACAAATTTACTCACTTCTGATTTACGTGATAGAGGCCCTTGATTTTGTAAAAAGTCTTTTGTAAGAATGTTTTTCTCCATATTTTCCATTTCTTCTTCTACAAACCAGTCTTCGTCATCGGAAACCTTGATATATTATTTAAGAATCGCTTTGTATAACTTAAGGCTTTAACTTATGCCGTGTCCGTTGCTTTTTTAATCCTTGCATTTTCATCTTCCGAGTGTCTGTCGCGGTCACACATTCCCCCAGTCTTCTCGCTTTCCTTTTTGTGGCTCTCGGTCCAGTTTCAGGGGAGCTTTAAATTGGTCAGGGGTCATAAAGGCTGAGCTTTCACTTCACGTAAAAATGTTGTTTTCACAAGGTTTGTATAAGCACAGATGCTAGAAAATCGGTGGACTGAATTGATATTTTGTCAGAATTTTATAGCAGATTAGCTCTTTTATTTGGGTACGTTTAACTATTTTCCTTTCTTCCCTCACTTTCAGAGTCATCCTAAAAAGTAAGAAAAGCTTTAAAAAATCAACACATCCTGTAAAAAATCAATACAAAACTAAAAAACAAAAAATGTAGAATTTAAAAAAATATATATATCATAAAAAAGGCACCATTCATATTATTCAAGATATCTGGAAACGCAAGCTAAGTAAATATGGGAAACTATAAAATTTTCAATAATTTTTTGGTGGGAAATTTTCTTTTTCGAGTAATTCGATTCGAACTTTTTTCAAACTAAAATTATTCATTGAAGAAGAAGATAACACTAATAATCTGACGAAAATATGAAAGAGAACAAGACACAGAAAAATAGAAAAAGACAATGGTCGCAACTGGGACTCGAACCCAGACCTCTCTTCTAACCAGGACGTGCGCGTTAACCATTTTCGCTATTGCCACCTCCTGTCAAACTGTCATTATGTCAATCTCATATTTAAAATTTTAGAAATAACAATATTATTATATTCAATTAGTTCTTTTTTCCATATAATGGACAACTATTCTTTTTATTGAAACAATCATTCTAAGAATTGGTTTGTAACCTGAATAGCGACTCGGATAAATGTATCCGAATTCGTACATATGGAATTATTTACTTTATAAAAGACTAAATGAATATTCATTTTTTTATAAGAATAACTCTCTTTTTAGTCCTTTGAGTCCCAGTTGCAACAATTGTCTTTTTCTATTTTTTGTATCTTGTTCTTTTTCATATTTTCGTTGACATTATTAGTGTTATTTTCTTCTTCAATGATATGTAACGTTGATCGGAATAACCTTCAAAACTTAATAAAAAGAGAGTTTTTCTTATAAAAATTAAAATTATTCGTTCGCTGCTTAAAATTATTACTTTTGGCCGTTGACTAAATAAATTAAGAGAGGACATGGCGTACCAATAAAATATTCTGTCCAAATATTCGAACACAAATGGTGGCCAAGTTGGTCGCAACGACGGACCGTTTCCACTTTTATTATTTAGTTGCTTGACATTTGATTGACTTTTTGGGGCAATAACAATTGTTTTTTACATATTACATGTTTGTAGTACATTTTTGTTTGTACCTTAATTACAGTTTAGTCAAAATAGTTTTTATGACTCGTTGTCGAACCAAAATATATTAGTCCTGCCGCTCGGCATTATCGCTGAGCATCCGCATTATTATTGTGCAATGCAAATGTTTGCATGACGACTGCCCATTTAAACGATAAAATATAAAATTTGGCAGTGTTTATTATCGTAAAGAATATGCTCCTTGATGAATACAATATTAACTAATAACATACTTACATTTTGTACGCTAAAATAAGACTGAATGATAAAATAAATTGAAAAAAGTTTGAACGGAATGGTCTCGTAAACTTTCACTTACATATTGTATGATATTCCTGCCATTTTTTATTCTAACTTTACACTCGTTGGCTGAATACATATTATTTATGCGATATTTTAACTGGTATGTTTTTAGGTTTTCACGGCCAAAAAGTATTTTTGTTATTGTTTTTGGGGTGTTATGCCGTGTTTCGCTACCTCCTTCTTTAGCCAACGTTTCGGACAGCGTTACAGTGTCCATCATCAGGGCAGATGACCATCTGCCCTGATGATGGACACTGTAACGCTGTCCGAAACGTTGGCTAAAGAAGGAGGTAGCGAAACACGGCATAACACCCCAAAAACAATAACAAAGATATTTTAACTGTTTATTTGTAAAAAATTATATTGTTTTAAAGCTAACCTTTTAAAGCTATTTTTTTTTATTAACAGTTCAAAAGAAAAGAGCTCTCAAAAATGACATCATACAAAAAAACTGGATAGACTTTTGAAATTTGACAAGGTAGTTTTAAAAAAGAACGTAGGCGATGAAACTATATTCTAGACTTTATCCAATAGGGGATGCGTGATTGCAAAATCAGAGTGCAACTACACGATGCTAACAAATGTATTTGTTGGTTCTCTCCGTATTATTAGGGTACTGACTCTGTTATTTTCTATTCAATGCTGTCAGTTTTATTGTCTTTTACAGCGTTGAAGCGTAGATCCGGCTCCAATAGTTTCAGTGGCCGTAAAAAAAATTTTTAAAATCTAAATAAGTATTCAGATCGAAAATATTACAGTGCGCAGTTCACACGTGGTAGAAGTGAAACCTTCAGAAAACCAAATTAGAAAAGAGTGCAGAGACTACGAAGTTTTTTTTATCAATTTGAAGGAATATTTTTTTTCAATATTTTTGTCGTCGAATTCCAGTGCATCTTGTTCTAAATATTAGGTCATCCTATTAGTATTTGTGTTTTCTTCTTTGAAGTCACTAGATGTCATTTTCTTTGTATTTTATTTTGCCTGTTCCTTTTGGAGTAGTTTGAAGATTGGATATTGATTATACAAATAAAATATATTTATATTTTTTGGATTTCGTGGGATTCGATCCTAGGTTCGCTGAATGACTGGCCGCTTAGGTTCGTCAGGCGCTTTACACTACTAGACCAAAGAAAACTTGCGGGGGACAGTGAATTTTTCATACCACACAAGAGTCCCAACTGCTCCCGTCTGGGGCCGGTGAGACTACGGCATCACCAATCAAGGGATGTTTTGAGGCTGAAGGTAGTGGGGAGGGGAAGGAGATAGGGAAGAGAAAGGTGGGGAAGTACCTGGCTATTCAGATCTGGTCACTAAACACGGCTAAAGCCATTTCAAGCAACGTTTCAATTCCGAATGGTGGTCTTACACCAGGGCGATACTGATAGTATCTTCCACTCTGGAACGTGCCGCAAATATACTAATATATTATTTTAATTGAAAAAATTGTGAAATAATACAAATTAATCAAATAAAATTTATTTGCGCGCGCCGGGTTCGAACCCGCGACCTTCGGATTGTGAGTCGAGAGTCTTTCCTCGGGACCACGGAGGCCGTTAATGTGTATGTGTAAGGCAGCGGTAATTGTGTAACTGTTAGTGAAAAAGATGCAGAACGGATATACAAATTTCTAAATAACGCTGCGGCGCTTGCCATTGCTGCCCTCTTTGATCATATTCTCCATTGCGTATCGGTTTATGCTAATTAATGAACAATGGGAAAGTTCCCGGTTCGATTTAATATTTTCGCTTTTTCGCAGGACACAAGAAATCACGGATTCCGAAAATTTTATTTGTGTACACTGTACACTGAACGGAATTGGCGTAACGACCGGTGAGATAAATATATTATCATACTCGTGAGTAAATACAACATCAACTCAGTAACTCGCAGTAGCTTATATAAAAAATGGTGACCGGACAACTCGGTACCATCTCAGATAAGTCATTTAGAGTGATTAAAAAATTGGTTAAATAGGTTACGTTAGGTTAGGTTTATCGGCTAATTTAAAATTATTTTTTTCATAGCTTTTAATGACTTTTCAAAGGGGTTTTGAGTTGATTTTATTCTCAGTTGGCATGGAACCATAAAAAATGCCTATGAAGTGTCTCTGGCGTGGTGTTCATACAATAAAAGAGATTTTTCTTACCGAACATTGAATTCTAAAATGTATGTATTTGGCAGTGATGTGCCCCGTATTATGTTCGTGGCATTATTACGTTATTCTATTATTGCTAGCAGTGGTAATAGCGCCGACACAATGAAAACGTGCCATTTCCACAACGAAATATGTAAATATGAGCTTTGTGTGTAATCATCGCTTACGATTAACACATAGACGCGCGCCGAGAGATTTTAACGTGACGTTTTCATTAATTGTCTTTATTTATTACTTGACGACGCGTAGATAATATTGAATATACGTTTAGATATGTAATTTTGAATAACAAATAAACAGGCATACCAACATTTATTATACAGGAACACAATTAAACGGCGGCGTAGTCCAGAGGTAAGGCTCTTGACTCGCATTCCGAGGGTCGCGGGATCGAATCCCGGCAAACAAATTTTATTTGATTAATTTGTGTTTTATTTTGGGATGGTAAAAGGTTTGAGGGTTGAGTAGAAATTTAAGGATCAGTATATCTAAGGAGTGACGGACATATGAATCCATCTCTCCCCCTGCGGTGTAAGCCCAGATGGTCAAGAGGTCACCACAAATCGGCCTCTCCCGATTTGGCCTGCCACGCAGCTGGTGAGCAGGCGTTTCCGCCACCAAGACCTGAACACACCTCAGCTGATGAACCCGTGCACCCCCGGTAAGAACCAATTAGCGTCTTACTGTATTCTTTACACCTCACAAATTATTTGTAACTTATGCAAAATAATAAATATCTTTTGTTGTTGTAGCACGTAAAGGTGATACAATTGCTGTAAAGGCATATGCATAATAATTCAACGCCAGCGCCTACAAAGCAATTAAACTGAATCGTTTTTAGTTCTGAGGAATCAATTTATTATCCATCGATAGATGTTAAATTCCAGGATTTCATATAATACGTATCAAGAATCGTGAACTTTGAAATGCTGATACCAAGTTGATATTACCAACCACGATGCGAAGCAAATATTACTTCAGAATACAGATATCAAATATTATTAAATGTAACTACTCGCATATCTATATAATTGACTTTTAAATGACAGCGATTTAATGCGGCGCACAGTTAGTAATTTTAAGTATCTAGCGTAACTTTATTATTTTAGTATATTTTTGACAAAACAAATGATCATTTTATGAAAAAATTGTAAAAAATAATATATTGCGCGTTTCAACCTGGTACTTTTTTTAATACTTAAAGCAATCTATATATTTAAAAATTTAGGTTCCAATCGATAAATTGACTCAAAATTTTTACAGAACATTGCATTTTAATGATAAGATCTGGCGTTATGAAATTTGTATATCAAAAATCGCCTTGGTTTCGAGATAGTGAGAATTTGCAATGGTGCCATACGTCGCAAGCAGCTAAATATTTGTTTTTTTATTATTCTAAAAAGATTAGACATTTAGTTACCCAATTAAAATAAAATGAAATCCAGATAGAAACTTTGGGTTTTAAAATAAAGTTACGCTAGATACCTCAAATTATCAACTGTGCTGGGGAGCAAATGAGCGTTATAATTCAAATGGTATGCAGCTAGAAAGAAAGGTACGGTAATTTTGGCGACATTTTTATGCTAATTATGGTTCGTAGCCTATTACACATTTCTATTAATACTTAAAACAAAAATGATATGTTTTACGAAATATTCGACTACACTTATTGAAGCGCTGAAACTAATGATAAGAACCTTAAAAAGAATTCAAAAGTCTTTAAGTGCGTAATGTTTCAAAAGCAAACGATTTCCCGGTAGTCAAGTTTGTCCTGAATCTTCCTGCAGTTGAAATTTGTTTCTAAGTTCAGTGCGCACCGGGCAGCCTTTGTGCAACATAACTTACTCCGCTAGCACGTGCCAGACGTACTAAAAAAGTAGTTTGACAAAGAGCCGACACTGCACCGGGGGCTACTTTGTCTCAGGGTGCCTGGCTAGCGACCAGCGACGTTAAGTACCAAAAACACGTGTTCAAAATACAGGTGGGAAGATTTTTTTAGAATATATTTAATAATTATTATTGTTAATGTATGTGAAATACGTGTGGACATACGTGTATTTGGTATACACACGTGAAATGTAGGATTTAGCGAACGTCGATTCGGATTAAAATACTTAAAATTCTAAAATTTTTTTTTCGAAACAATCGATTAATTGGTGCATGGTAAAGTTTGGGTTAGGTGAGATTTTAATTGGGTCAGGTGAGATTTATTTATTTGTTTTTTTTTCACGTTTTTCAATATTTTGTCACTGTTTTATTTAGTCACAGCTCTGTTTTTACACCGTTCTATTGTTTCAATTTCTGTTTTGTCACTGTTCGGCGTATGCACCGTTCTGTTTTTTCACTGATCATTTTTGTCTCTACTCTCTTTAGCCTCTCTCACTTCCGACTACCTCGCAGCATTCTCAAATGTGAATGCAATATTCTCGCTGGTTCCGGAAATAGGAAATCCGATATGGTCACATTTAAAAAGCGTGGAAATGTCAGGCACAAGAGTTCATATTTTATGGTAAGGTATACACATGACCAAGATTGTTTTTAAACGCCATATTTTATGGCAGGGTATTAAAGGACGCACTTTACTTACTTTAACCAGTGTTTCTTGAGATTTTTATTTTTAATAAAAAAATTATATGAAATTTTTGGCCTCCGTCGACATTTTCATTATTTTTTTTAAAACTAAAAACGTAGAAAATCAGTAAATATTGGACAACATGGATCGATATGAGGGTTCGAGAGGTTATTCGGCTGAATGACCAGTGACGAAAGTGAAAGAATAAAAAAAAATGTTAAAAAAAAAAGTTTGAAAATTTTAACGGAATTCAAAATTTCATTTATGTTTTTTACTCCAAATAATATCAGGAATCATTGGAAAAAGTAAGGAAAGTGTGTCCGTTAACATTCATTAAATATATCTTATTTTACGGTAAAAACAAATTGAAGTGATTTCATCATGATGAATTGGGACTAGATAATATATTGAGATAAGTTCTTGGTAGTTTCTGTATTGTTATATGTTCACAAAATAATTCAAAATTGGAAAACGATCTCGGTAGGACCAACCTACCTACTATTATATTGATTCCAACGTATTTTCTACCAACCTTGATTTATTCTCAAAATAACTTAAAGAATCGGGAAACGAGCTTGGTAGGTAAATTGGATCCCGATAAAACAAAGAATTAGATGACGACCTTGGTAGGTACCACCAACATGATTGGTTCCTAAAGAAACTCAATTAAAACGCTTATTTTCAAAGGCAGCAAAACGTTGGGTAAAGTTATGTAAATTACAAAATTAATGGTGCAGTCCCCATTTTTTTACAATTGGAATACCCGCTGCAATAATGCGCACAAAGTACGGACATATCTACATAAAATATGATTGTGTTTATGAACACTGAACTGAACACCGACCTGCACTATGTGCTGTGCCGCGCTATGTGCTGTGCCGCGCTATGTGCTGTGCATGCGGCGGTGGTCGGAAGTGGCCTTTTTGTGTTTTTGCGCCTCGACCAGTGTTTACAGATGCAATAAAACAAAGCCGCCGAACATATTACATTGGCCGTAAATTATTTTCGTGCAGTTCAACAAATTAATATCAAATGGTTTCAACAATTAACAATGGTCGAGGGGTAAGCTCTCGACTAGCAGGTCGGAGGTTCAAATCCCGGCGTACGCAAGTCAATTTTATTTGATTAGTTTGTGTTTTTCAACAATTTAATAATTTAAAATAATATGTAGAATATTTCCCAAACGTTCCAGATTGGATGTATAAGACCTCCCATTCAGAAATGAAACGTTGCTTTAAATAGCTTTGGCCATGTTTGGTAACCAGAAATGAAAGCCAGGTACTTCCCCACCTTCCTCTTTCCCATCTCCTTCCCCTCCCCACTACCTTCAACCTTACAACATACCTCAATTGGGGATGCCATAGTCTCACTGCCTCTATGTTTGAAAACAGTCGTGACTCTTGTGCGGTTTAAAATAAAATAAAAGTAATTAAAAAAAAATCTAATGAAAAACAAATAAATTAAATTAATAATGACGCCACAAAGTGATTTTGAAGAAATAAAAAAAAATCGTCTACATGCTTAAATAGTCCTTCTTTATTGCAAATATGTTTACTTACTGAAAAATATTTTTTTGTTTTTTCTAGAGTTGTTTTCATATTTTTTACAGTATTGCTTACAAAAGGTAATAAAAAAAACAATTCTTCGCTTTTAGTCATAGGTAGGTCGAGAGGACTGCCGCCACACAACACAACAAGCAGACTTTATTCCCATTCATATATATCGTCTCGTAAATACTACTATGTCCGACTCAATTTGATTTATTTAATTTAGTATTAATTACATTATGCAATTATTTTGCATGCGATATCTGTTTGTCATTACTATTATAATTCTTTTTTTTTAGATTAGATTGGTGATATGCTGTGCTTGTCTCACTAGGAACTCTTGTGTTGATTACAGGCGCAGTTTAACGTAAGCATTTTACCACAAAATAAAATATTTAGAATTAATAAAGAATTTCTGCACACTCCAACCCTTATAGTGGAAGACACTTAAGTTCAGTATGTGAGTACATAATAATATCTACTTTGGACATATTTTTATGTGAAAATCTTATGACTATGGCATTCTCAATTGGGATATGTTGTGAGGCTGAAGATAAGTGGGGAAGGGAAGGAGGTGGGAAGGAGAAGGTGGGAAAGTATCTGATTTAGATATAGTCACCAAACACGGCTAAAGAAATTTTAAGCAACGTTTCGGGTGGTCACCAGGGCGACACTGAACCGGAACAACAAAGTCATGGAACTTCCCGCATGGAACCATTATCAGATTTTTTATTCCCCAAAGGGCCAAAGGCCAAACATTTTTGGACTTTGAGCATCCTTCAATGGTACATCAAAGGTTTTTATTTATTTGAAAATCGAAGCGTACATTGATAGGATAGATCGAAGTAGGAAATAGTTCCACCGACTGAAAGAATTCATTAACCCTTGTATCACTAGTTCCCATACGATCTTCCGTTTTACATCCCCGGATCCTAAGTGACCGGAAAATGATATTTCTTAAAGTCAAACCAGGCAGAGCGTGAGAACATATCTTCCACTTCTTCCCCTAATCCCAGTAACGCTGAAGCTTGGAAGACAGAACACGGGCGGAGAGCTTTTACCGGTCCGAATGAGGGAGAGCTTTTGGTCATGGAAACGGAAACTAAGCCATGAGTTCGTAAGGCTTTCAAGGGTAAACGCGAAGCACGCGAATGAATTTCTAACCCGAAAATTTACTGTTCTATGGGAAATAAAGAAGCTGAAGCATGTTTTATTGGCAGGTTCTTTGAGAGTAAAGTTTTTAACGTTCTGTATCTGGAAATTAAATAAACATATGTTTAAAAATATAAATGATTGAAATGACTATATTGTAATTACATATCTATCCTATTATGTGTATTGTATATCAATATTACCGTGTCAACAATTTTGAAATTACCGGTTAGAACTCCGACAGAAGAATTGTTTCAAAGCATTCAATCTACAACATACAAAAACTTTATGCAAAAAATATTTTATTTAAAATTAAAAAAAACATATCAGAATACTCCACTGTCCAACATAGATACACAACCCTGGTTGTGTCTATGTTGGACAGTGGTTGTCCTGGCAATAAACCAAAATATTCTAGCTACAGCCAGTTTGAAAACATCTTTTGGACAAAGAAATATGAAATTCAATGCGACAAAACTATACAACGCTCTATCAACTCAAACAAAAAAAATAACAGAAATAAATAAATCAAAAAAAAAAGTAAAAATATGGTTGAGAGAACAAAGTGAAAATGAACTATCAAACATTCTGAAGACCATGTAAAGACAACTGGATACTAAATACAAATGTGGAGAAACTACAGGCCGCCTCAGAACAGGGAACCCTAGTGAGGAGGACTGTGAAAAAAAAAACTTTATAATACCTTAATATAATATAATTTATAAATACATTATGTACAAATTTTGCTATAGATACTCATAAAAAAAAAAAAAAACTTTTTGGAAAAAAATGAAAATTTTAAAATCTTGTGATTGAAGAAATTAATACACTTTATTTCTGACTGGATCCGTTTTACTATGTCACGAACATCGTCAGACACATAACAATGATTTTTTAAATTCTTTTATGTGCATCAGATGAAAAGTATTATTATTATTATTTTAGAAGAATAATCATATCTTTTGACAAATAAATCGTCGTGATACATGACAGAGAACAAGACACAGTAAATAAAAGATCTCTGTTTTACCGGGATAACGAATTAAACAACTCGACCATTGGGACTTATTTAATTTATGTCATTTTTGTCATTCAGTCTACTTTTATCCTTCATCTGTATAACTAACATGAGATTTATAAAAAAAATGTATAAATCTCATTAACTGTTATATTATTTGAGAGAGTGAGTCTCATTTTAATTTTTCAAAATGTCATTTTATTTTTTTATATGAATACCGCGTAAGAGTCCCAACTGCTCCCAACCACTTAGAGTCAGTGAGACCATGGCATCTTTGATTTGGGAATGTTGTGAGGCAAAAGTGGAGAAGGGAAGGAGATGGGGGAGGAAAGTATGAAATATTTCAAGCAACCTTTCAATTCTGCATGGTGGTCTTACTCCAGGACGATACTGAGAGTTTCTTCCACTCTGTCGCAAATATGTCTTATATTATATTGGAATTATTAAATTGTGACGTAACAAATCAATCAAATAAGATTTGAACCCCCGATCGCTAGTTAAGAGCCTTGCCCCTTGACCATGGAGGCCGTCATATAGACATATCATAAATAATAACCTGTGAACTCGGTAATTTGTTGTAACAATACTTAAGTATAGTATTAGTAAATCGCCTAAAAATTTTTTTTGATCGTACGTTTTCTTAGACACGCGTATTATTTCAGCAAGAAAATTCACAAACCGCAAACACTACAAATTCTTAAATATCTATTCACCCCAAATCCTTGTTTCTTGTTTGAATCTCTTGGCATTCCGATTCCGTGTCATCCGCAGTGAGTAGCAAGTAGCAAATAGTATCTGTAGGGCGGTAGGGCTCTGGGGCGGTAGGCTATAGGTTTAAGGGCGTAAGGGTGGAAGCCTGTAGGCGCTGCCCTTACAACCCTCGCCCTGTAAGGTCACAGGGCTAGATGTCCCATGAATAAAGCATGGGGTCGGAGGTCCAAGAGGAATTTCAATTAGAAAACGATACCGTTTATTGTATAAAGACCATCGATGATGGACTTAGAAATACAGTGTTTATTGCAATGACGTTACAATATATATAGACACGTTGTAGAAATCTCAAAGCAGCAAGCGAAAACAAGTCAATTGTAGTGTTTTCGATTTCATAATTTTAGTACTAAACTGCAACGCGTCGCCTAAGGTCGTGTTTTACCTCTTGTAAGTAAATTGCAATTAAAATATGTCAAAATGCCCTCGTGCATTAACAGAAATTTTTTTCACTACTTGGTGAACAATAGTAAAAGCCAAAACATTTCATTTGCAATCTGTTACTGTAAATCCGCCAGGGGCCTAAGCTTCCTACTCTAATCGGTCTTGAGGTAGTATTCGTTGGAACTTTTGAATATGTAAACGCTGCTCGGTCCTACCATTTTTCATTCGTACGCACAAATTCTTTAAATGTCTCTTTTTTTCATACATGAACTTTTTTCACTTGCCACATTTTATTTTCTGAGACTATAGCAAGTCTCGATGTATTGTCACGTCATTGGTTTAGTGTTAGCTGAGGGCAATACGATATTTTGAATAAAAATTATTGCTTTCAATTTCCCGGGGATATAATACGAAATATCAAACAATTTGCTGATAGCTGTACAAAATATAACTCAGTGCGAACGTTTCATAATAGGCCGTTTTCAAGAGGTTCCCTCTCATTAATTTGGGTATCATATCTATGGCAATCTACGGAACATGGATTAATATTTCGATTCGTTTATACCTAGATGTACTTTCTTGGTTGATGTTGTTTTCTGATTCAAAAGAAAATAAACGAGAATAAAAATAATACAGGACATAATTATTTGTGACAAATATTTTTTTCGGCGAAATAAAATAACGACATTTGCATTACCAATGACAATTTTATCGTGCATTTTAAATGTTTATTAATATTTATTATGCTTTACTAATAAAGTATAATATTTTATAATCATTCTTTAAATTCATAAATTAATTATTTACCTACTTAGTTTTAGTCGCATTTATTGTTAAAAAAACCAACGTGTTTCGTGAGCAATAATTAATTTTGAATTGAAAGAATAATTATAATATTATACTACGCTAGCTTTCACCCGCGGCTCCGCTCGCATGGTATTAGAGGGAAAATATTGTAGCGCTTTCATTTATCAATTATCCCCCCCTCCCTCCTCCCACTTCCCCCCTGCCTCACCCCTCCACAAAACCTCCACCCTCCCACAATCTATACATTCATTCCCGGTACATTCAGTTTTCAAACAGCTCGCGTGCCACCTAAATTTCATAATGCCGGAGCTCACCAGTAGTAAAAAAAATAATTTTCCAATTTGGTGCAGTCGTTCAGAAGTTTGCGGGTACAAACATTTCGGAGATTCATATTTATTTATAAAGGTACATGGATATCAACTACGATTTCCCGCAAATATATCAACATTGTTACCACGGCAACAATTTGTTTTCTGACGTTAGCCGTAACTCGCTTTTGTTAGCGACAAAAAACGCAAAATAAATATAATATATTCATATTTATAATTTCATAACGCCAGAACTTACCATGATATACAGTCTATAGTCCTCGCATAAAATTTAGCTTTCTGTTGGTGAAAGAATTTTTAAAATCGTTTAATAAAATCGTTTAATCGTTTAGCGAAAGCGAAACACACGCAGTCTCGCATTTATAATATTAGTATTGATAGATATAGATAAGTTAAGGCGGCACTCTTGAAACGCACGGCGCTGAAAAAGAAAAAGATGGAGAGATATGTAATTACGAATGTTGGACAGAGCGCGCTAATGTTTTAAGCCGTAAAATAGCAGTGAAAATTACGAAAAAGCTTAATAAAACATGACTCGTTTAAAATAGAGCAAAAATCTCGTGGAACGTATCTTAAGTATCATTTAAAGAAACATTGTGAATTTTTTCACAAATATAACTTGTAAAATAAAAGAAATAGACTTGCTTAAAATAATTTTCGGAGCATACTTTGCGATTTTTTTCTATCGAGGGAATTACATATAATTTGCGTTTCGGCGTGGAACGTATCTAGATATTATCTTCATAAAGAACATATATTTTTTTAAGAGCTTAAAAACTTCAAATGTTTAAGGGAGATATGTAAGAAATCGGTCGAAATACGAATAGTAGACCCTTAAGCATAATATGTATTAAAAAACAAGCCAATGTTTGCGTTCTGTGTAAGTTCTTAACAAGTTGAGTTATTTTTGTTTTTTTTTTTTTTAATTATTTTTTTAGTTTTATAAGGAAAACAAACAATTAAATAAATTTTATTCTAGCAATTAAATATTAGAAGGTGGTTTTAACCATCGAAATTTTCGCTTTAGTATATAAAAAAAACATAGATGATCAAGAAAACATAAAGAAAAGAAAAGAATTATAAAAAGAAATAAAAAATACTGATGGAAGTATATATGATAGATAATATAAAATTAAACTTTGTACCTATATAAACATTTTCATATCACAAGATAACGTTCAAGGATAGACATGATTGAAAAAAAAAAGAAAAATAACTCAACGAGAATGAGAAAATAATAATAATAACACATATCAGGGTTAGAGGGTTTGTAATTAACAATTCGTTTAATTTTTTTTCTGTTATGCATTTACTAGTGCGTCTGAAAAGATATCACTGTATTTTGTGCACGTCCTTCTGAAAATGGATGTTGTGTGTAATTTGTTTTTTAGTGTTACTTTTTATAGTTATTATATTATTATAGTAGGTTATCACATCATTTTAGGCCAGTTGCTTGATAAAACTGAAATATTCACCGAACTTGAATAGAACTGTCACAGAACGTGAAAATTAATTTAAAAAATTTGACGAATTTTTAAAATTTTTCTGAAACAACCCAACTATTCAACCCATCCTAAGTATTCCATTAATCTTGAATTCAAATGTCACAAAATAAGTTGGAAGAAATTATTCTTTCTATTAGGGATTCAATTTTGAGAAAAATGACTAAATACGAGAATTACGGCCCGCAACGCAGTTGATGGGTAGATGCATATTCCGCCAAAGTCGGGCAGCCCAGCATGATCTCGGGCAGCCCTGCTAAGTCACAAAGCGTAGCGAACCACTTAGGGTGACCTATGGCAGAGATATTGATAATCAAATAAATGGTTTGGCGGTACCCATAACCGCCTCCCAATTGTGCTGAGTAAGTAATATAATATTTTGTAGATAAAATCATTATCATCAAATATAATATTTTATAGATAAATATAATATTTTGTCCAGCAACATGTCACAAGCATCATAACATTTTTCAAGCACGACATAGTGTTTTCCGCTCTGGAACAAAGTCATTTCTATCCCCAGGGTCCAGACTGAATGAAGATTCAGAATTCTGATTCCAATGTAAGACAATTCAAACTTTTTCAATATCACTAATACCTACCTCAACGAATCTGCCATTAAAGTATTAAATTTTATTCGAGTTGATACTGTAAAGATGAAAAATCCCGTTGAAAACTGTAAAGGAAATGAAATTTACGTAACGCTTGTTTAAAGAACTCGGCGTTTCTTTGAAACTTTAAAAGAATGTGCTTGAATGCAATCGAAACTTTAGCCAATGAGTTAGTTACTCGGTAATGAAACAGTTTTCTGGAAAATTTCTCGACGAACCTTTTTCAGCATGCTAGATATAAGTTACGCAAGAATTACGTTAGTTAGTTAGACCTGAGCATTCTTAGAATGTTTTATTTGATGTTTAATGCAGATGAAAAGTTACGTAGGAATTTTTCATTGCACAAATAAAATAATTCATATTACAAAATAATTCAAAATTACTAAATAATGCGCATTGAGGAAATATTTACCCTTGGGAGCATTTCCTGGATATAACTCATTGTTGAATTTAGAATACTTTTTGGAAAATTAAGGAAAAAAATTAAGAAAAAAAACAATCTTCCTCAGGAAGATTCCATAAAAAAAGTTTATTTTATGAAGCAATGTCTTTTCTGAGTTCAAATGTCTTCGCAGAGAATAATGAGCAATCTGCATTGCTCTAACTAGCCTTATATTTTCTGCGAAGATATTACTTGCAATTAATTTTATTACTGTCTATTACAATATCCCAATGAATTTCCACCCGAAGAAGTCAGTGCTGTCACTAAGCACATTTTACCGTTCAATTACTCTGTTTATTTATATGATTGCTGTAAAACAACAAGCAAATCAGTATTAACAAAGAGTACATCAACAATCGCTGCCATTTGCAAGCTGTCATTGCTCTATTATAGCTTGATAACTTGACATCTCAAAAGGCGCCCAAGGACCCTACTTTAGTCGGCCTTGAGGTAGTATTAGACAGAACTATTGAAAACGAAAACGCCGCTCGGTTCTACCGTTTTAATCGTTCATAGGCACTTATGAACAACAAATTAAGAATTTACTGAAAACATCAGTGTTTCTTACTTGCCACATTTTATTTTCTACGACTGTGGCAAGTACCTGTAACGTCATTGGTTTATTGTTAGCTGCGTGGGTAATACGATATTTGAATAAAAATTGTTGCTTTCAATTTCACCGAGATATAATACGAAATACTAAACAATTTGCTGATAGCGGTACAAAAATTTAACTTAGTGCAAACGTTTCACAGTGAGCCGTTTTCAGGTGACCCTCCTTTCATTAATTTAGGTGTGATATCTATTTCAGTCTAAAATGAATTTTACAATATTAAATGTAAGAATTTCTCGTAGGTCAGAAACCTGTATTTATATTTTGCCCCTAGTTATGTATAGACATTCCGTAAGGGGGTGCAAAAAGTACGTTAATCACGAAAGCTCTTCAGGTAAGTGGTAGGTAGGCACCTTCCTATTTCCTATTAGGGTGAGTATTAAGCGTTAATGGCCCAGAGCCTAGACTATCGGCCGGTGCCTAATAGAGAGATACATATCACAGACTTAACCAAAATACTGGCTTGAATTCCACGAAGCTATTAAATTTATGAGCTATAAAATGAATCGTAACTTAGCGAAACCAACCCCTCTACGTTTATTTTATTTTTTTACGTGTCCCAAATCCTGAAAAAAATATTTGTATTCTTTGTGAAAAATCATAAACATTTGAAATATGCATAGTTAAAGTAATAATTCAAAAAAGCAATGACACGAATGGCTACCTTTATGCAAAGAATTTTTTTTTCTCCATGTGCCCTGTGTACCCTGAGGCTCACAAAAAAGTGCCAAAAAATTAAACTACAAAAACTCAAATGAAAACAGTATCTGTGGGGCGCTAATGCTGGGAATACAAGGACTGATACACGGTAGTCAGAGCATTTTGACAGAATTTTGATATTCAAGAACTGTAGATCACTATGCAGTCATTGCTTGTAGCCGTCGATTTTGACCGCTTTAAGCAGTTCCCAGCTGTATAGCGTGTGTTAAAATCTTTTGCGATATTTGAAAAGTTGAACTTCTATGATTATTAAGCCTTTATATTATGAGGAATGTACCCACAATTACAAAAAACAATTTCGCAAAACACATTTATTCTATTAAATTTTTAAAATTACGCATTTTTCTCTATATCAATTAAATAGTCATAAATACATTGGGAATTCATTTGTCACATATTTTGGTTTATAAATACATATGTAGTTTCAAGTACTTAGTAAATGTTTCAAAAAATAAAGTTACATACTATAATTTTAATTATGCATTATTGATGTTCTCCAAAATAAGCTTGAAGTATTGTAATTATTAATGTTCTCCAAAATAACCTTGAAAGAATCTCATTCTTGCGATTTATCGAAAGAAACCACTCCTTTCTTCTGAATGCAATTATTAATGTTCTGAAAAATTGTCTTGAAGGAATTTCATTTTTGTGATATCTTGAATGAAATCATTCTTTTGTTAAGAATATTATGAACTAAATGTGCAATTTGGCTGTCCTTAACGGGAAACCTTCCCAGTTTGACAGACAAAGCATCATTTTGTATGGTATTGTATTGTAATATGTATATAAACAAATAAATACATTTGTCTCGTTGCCAATTAGGCTTTATTGGTTGAAGTCTAAAGGGTTCTTTGAAATCATAACTTTTATTGGTGATTATATCTAAGTTACTCAGCTAAAAAAAATTCTAAGATTCATTTTATGTCCGTCACTCCTGCTGGACACACCTCCCAGATTCATGTTCACCCTTGAAACCATTTTCCTTCCCAGAACTTTCTCGCCTTCCTTTCCCTGAAAAGACCATCCAAACAGCATCCCCGAAGATAACAAAGACTCCCAGGAAAATTATTTGTGTGGAGTTGATGGAAAAAAATCTATTAATAATTGATACACACAAACCGTTAAAAACATGTGAAATGCCAAAAAAATGGATCGCTTGTCACACAAAATTAAGCTTTTTGGGCCGCAGCTCATAACTTTAAAAACATAAAGATAAAAGAGACAATTAATGGAAACCCAAAGGTACTTTTTAAAGCATGGAATTTGAAAGATAAAGCTTCCACAATGATGTATCGCTTGTCTCACACGAAATTAGGCTTTACGGGTCGGAAGGGTGCGAAGGGCGGTGTTTTAAAATCGGCCGCGCGGCCCCCACATAGTTTTCGCCCGCTGCCCGCCCAGTAGTGCATCGGGCCGGGAATGCAATTATCGTGATTTATTCTCAACATTTACTCAGTGGAGGGCGCACGCAATTCCACCGTAATTTTACAACAAACTGACGCTAGCGTTACATTCGGCCTGACCACGTTTTAAAAACGGACACCCCCTCGCGTTACTAGCATTGTTTTATCTGTAAGTATATTTTGTTCACCTTGTATTCGTAACAAAAATATCCTTTGTACTGGTACGTTGCTTTGTTTTAAGAGATCTAACTTTTTAAGGTATTAAAATGTTTCCTTTTGGCTATTTACGCAAAAATTCCACAAATTTTATGTTTTGACGTAAAAATTCAAAAATTCCGTTTTTTATGCTTAACTTGAATATCTGCAATGAAGAAGTAACGGTAGGTAATAAATGACACAAGTACATTGACAAAACCAAAGATATTTTGTTTTATGTTTAATGACGACCGGCTGGCGTGGTTGGGGGGTAAGGCTCTTGATCGCATTCCGAACGAAGGATCGAATCCTGGCGTGGGCAAAATTGTTTCACGAATAATTCTTTAAAATTTTTTTTATTTTTTTTAAATTTATTTATTTTAAGCACTTAACAAAATATAAGACAAAAAATCCCAATAAACTGCTTTTTAGCAGTTTGTCTAACGGGTTCTTAGCATTAAAAAATCTTATTATAATGAGTTAATAGTTACATTTTTACAATTTTATAAAATAAACATTGAAAATTTTAAAGAAATATAGAGTAAAAAAAAATTATGAAATTATGAAAACATAAAAAAATATTTTAAAGTCTTAGAGTAATATGTCATTGAAGCTAATACAAATTAATTCATTCAGTAAGCCAAGATTCAGTAAAATCATATCGCAGTATCGCCCTGGTGTAAAACCACTATTCAGAATTGAAACGTTGCTTGAAGTGGCTTTAGTCGTGTTTGGTGACCAGATCTGAATAGTCAGGTACTTCCCCACCTTCCTCTCCCAATCTTTTTCCCTTCCCCACTACTTTCAGCCTCGGAACTTATGGTGACCGGACAACTCGGAATGAAACCAACTCAGAACCATCTCAGTAAAGTCATGAAAAAATGGTTAAATACGTTACGTTAGGTAAGGGTAATGGGCTATTTTAATTTTTGTTCCATAGCTTTCAATAATTTTTCAAAGAGGTGTTGAGTTGGCTTTATTCTCAGTTGGCATGGAACTACAACATTCCCCAATTTGGGATGCCCCAGTCTCACTGGCTCCAGGCGGGAGCAGCTGGGACTTTTGTGAGATATTCAAATAAATAAAAAATACCTATGTATTTATTTTATCTCATTCCCAGAGGGCTTTTACATAAACACATGTATGATAACTACATGCGAAATAATTTTGAACAAGAGAGATAAATACAAAATACGCACATGAAATAAAAATATAAGAAACAAAAAAAAATACAGTGATCAGTAGGGCTTATAAAGACACAGTCGAAGGTTTTATAAAAGGTTTTTAGTATTATGATTTACAAAATTCACCAAGTTAACAAAAAACATCTCAATATTACTTAATTATTGGGTTCCCGTAGCATGGAACCGCTGTATTTGAGAGTGTTCAATGTAATTGCGCCTATGAATACTGCTGTAGAAAACAGTATTGTGTCGTGTTGTTTTCATGTTAAGAGAAAGATGCATTTTTATGAAAAATGAGGGAATAAATCGTTCATTCATTTACTACTTCTTTACATGGAAGGTATTACAGTTTAAAATTCAGTTTTTAACTTCACTAGGACAAGTCTTACAGACGTTACTTTTAACTTTCCTGAACTCGCGCATTGGTCTCTCAGACCGACCAACCAATAATTCGTTGTTGTCTCAAAAATTAATATCACTGAGACTAGGCGGTTTTTAGTAGCTTCTTAATTTGTTGTTTGGCGTCGTTTAGTACGGCGCGCGCGTAGATGCTGAATGGATTTGTGACATTTAAGGACTGTTGTCGGTCAGTGAGACCGACGCAAATATAAGTGTTACTATTTTTGTTATTGTTTTTGGGGTGTTATGCCGTGTTTCGCTACCTCCTTCTTTAGCCAACGTTTCGGACAGCGTTACAGTGTCCATCATCAGGGCAGATGACTCATCTGCCCGAAACGTTGGCTAAAGAAGGAGGTAGCGAAACACGGCATAACACCCCAAAAACAATAACAAAAATACTTTTTGGCCGTGAAACCTAAAAACATACCATAAGTGTTACTATTTTAGGTGAGTTACAAAAAAACCCTTATTATGATTATTTCTTATTTTTGTAATATTTCTTGATGCTTTCATTTATTAGATTTGAGAGGTTTTTTATTATAATTAACACATGAAAAAGTTTATTTTTATTTTTAAAGTTAGAATACCAAAAATTATGTTCTTTTTTTAAGAGACTGAGTTGAAAGTTTGTTTCTACCAAATAAAGTATAAGTTAAAATTTTTTTTTATTCAATTATGCCCCCTTCTATATAATGGTTACCAATAAAGCTTGTAAAGTATATTATAATAAAAACAATACAGAGGAGATCAAATCACGGTCTGAGGCACCGTATGCGAGTATATGTGTGATGTCATTGGGCGCGAGTATACCAAGGTTAATGAAGCATTTTCAGTAAATAGGTGTCAATGCAACTGTAAAAAAATGGTAGTTACGTTTTCTTTAGGTTAGGTCATTTAAGTGTTTTTCATGATTTCAAAGATTTCTTTTAGTTACAGCCTTTTTGTTCTAGAACAAACAAGCATACCCATTAACTTTAGCAATGTGGTTTACGCTTTTAACTTTGATGATGAAGGTTATGGGTTTAAAATTATCATAATTTTAGTTAATATTCGGTCGCTGCCAGATATGGTCAGTACTGCGTTGTGGAAAACGATATAAGTAAAAAATGTAGAAAACTTTGCAAAATTTCATTTTTCAGTAATTGTTCTTCGAAATGGGCTGTGGAAAAAGTGCGAAAGTACTCTGTTATATTTAAATAAAAGTAATTCTGATAAATGTTAATATATTGATGATTTATTTTAGTTCATTTGACTTCTGCTAATCATTGTATTTAGATTTCGAATATGAAACAAAATACTGACGTAGCAGGAGCATAAAATACATTGAAAAAATTTCGAACTTCAATCGGCGAATGAAGGTTTTTTTATTATCAACCCCTGATTGATTTTTTAGGCAATGAAAAATATATTCTGCGCAGCCGATCTCTTTGAATCACTCGAGCTCCAATATCAAAATAATTTTTACAATGTTTTCGCTGTCGATTTCATGCGAGACGGAATTTTCATTTAAAAAAACCTTCAATTTAATGTAAAATATTCAACTTATGCAATACCACAAGTTAACACTTATTTTTCACATAGTTTTATTGCAAAATTCACCCCAGCATCAATTTTGATGCAGCTAGCGTAGCGAAAAATGGTATTGCAGGATCTAATGGCCTTTTAATCCCGGAATAATCCGGAGAGCGGAAAACATCCATTCACATTACTCAATAAATAAACTAGATTAAATTTTATATTTCCAGTACCCCGCATTGGAATAGGTTTATTTATTACATAATCATTCCGGTAGGTACTTTCATTACAGCTTTTATCTTATGGGCTTTGCGTATTGGAAAATATGTGGTTGCACCGGGTACATTTGCGATTTTCGTGGCTGTTGAGTATTCGTCAGTGGTATGAACATGGTATGAACAAGGAATGAACTTTTTATGTTATCTAATGACTGAGAAAACTGAGGAGAGTTGTGCAGGATGGTCGTCCGTTGTCCGTCGAAAAAATAGAACACTCGAGAAAAAAATTCAATTTTTGTGTTTTCATTGCGCCGCTTAACTATCTTACTAGATACCTGTTATAAGATAAACATTATTAAACTTGCAACCTTATTTGATTTTCACCATCGCGTTCATAATATTATACAGAATAAATAACAATCAAATTCAATTTGGGAGACGGTTATGGGTCCCATTGCCAGGGGAGCCATTCACTGGATAACCAACGCCCCTGTCAAAGGTTACTTCAAGTGGTTTGCTACGTTTCGAAACAGGGATGCCCTGATTCGAGGAGTGAGGTTTGTCTAGGTCTTGGCGGCAGATGTTTTGTTTTACCTTTTGACCTCTCATGTAGGAAGGATGAATTCATACGGTTTTCACTCCTGAACACATTGACTTCCAGATTCCTACCCATCCTTCACACCGTTTTTTTCCGTCCCAGAACTACGCCTCTCCTTCTTTTCCCTAAAAGACCCGCCACACAGATATTATTATTACTGAACGATTTGTGAAGTTGAAAGTTTTTTTTTAAATATTTGCCTCAGGATTTTTGCCTTTAAAAAACAAATATCGTCAATATTCTTTACCAGAAATTAAACCTTCTAATGCACACGGTTAGTTAAACTTGAAAAATCCCGAAATTTTATAGGATATCTGTCAAAAATGTATACAAAATAAGATACATTTCATACAAATATTAATGAAAAAAAATCTGATTTTTAGCGGGTACCTACTTTAACGCTTGTCTGATTTACAATAAGTTCCTATTTACAAAATTTTACAGCATTCATTGGATCAGAGTTAAAAATATCGGTAGGTATATCTTATTTGGAGATTCTTAATAATGTTGTTTTGTTTGGTATGATTTGAAATTTTTTAGTTTTGACAAATATTTCTTAAGGCTCATAAAGCCAAATTCTTAACAAAAAGAATAAGGAGGTTACAACTGATTCGTCTTCTTAAGAAATTTTTGATAATACACGAGCTTTTGAAATAAACACGAAAACCAAAAAAATTTTGATTTTCTCAGTTAATGACTGGTATATTAATTTACACATTAACAAGATGAAAGTAGGACCTCCGCTATCTGAGCACTCGTACGAGAAAAGTAATCCCTTGGTTTACTCGGCACTGGCGTCGGCGTCGGTGGCAGTGGTTCGTGCTCTCCGGAACATTCCGGATCGCGAGGAATGCGGGGAATATTTCTGCGATACGATGAAATATGAACCAGTTCCCTGAGCAATTTGGATTTTATTCCCTATGCACATAAAGCTGTATCGAGTTTGTAGCAACACACTTATTTTTTCAGCGAAGTAAGTCAACGTTATTTTATATCTACACCGCATTAAATCGCGAGTCCTTCGAGCCTTTTTGAGTGTCAACATGGAATGTAAGATAACACTAAACACTTTCAGTATATTTTTTTACATTTTGCTTCATCGGTGATGGAGTAAACAGTTGAAGTTTGTGCAAGAAAATCCATCATCCATTTTTACACGCAATATTATGATAGTTTGACTAGGCGAAACATCCTATCTAACATAAATATTATCTTTTTTCTTAGAAATTTAAATTAAATCATTCTTGGTATAATCTACATAGATTATAAAAGAAAGTCCAAAATAACGTGCGGCTCGCAAAAACTCAGAAACGAGTCTTGGTACGATCAAGAGAGTTATATGGTGAGGTAGACCTCTATCCCCCTCCAGGATGATGGTTCCCATTTTTACCTAAAGGGCGTGCTTTTGAAGATAAAAGGGCTGGAAGTTTCGCCCTCTTGAAATTTCTAGAACAGTCTTCCGGGAAATCCTAGAAGGTTCCATAAGAACTCTAGAAAGTTCTAGAAGGAGAATGTTCGGAAATAAGGAATCGGAAACATCATTGTGGAACATTCCAGAACACTCTCGAATATTGTCTTGAGCGAAGCCGGATAATCCAGCTAGTTATTTATAAATGACAGTTATTTACATTTTTAATTTTCTTTTATATTTGCTCTAAACAGAAGGCCCTGAGCAACATAATTTCCATCACGGCCTGTGTCATCTTGGCGGATGAAGTGGGTAAAGTGTTTTTTTTAAGGAAAGGGAGGAGATGAAGTTCTGGGAATTAATTTTATATGAGGGGTGGGTACGAATCTGAGGATCAGCGTGTCCAGGAGTGACGGACGTATGAATCCATTCCACCCCTCCTAGTCACCAAGCCAGTCAACCACTCGAGGTGTTGGTTATAAATGGTTTCCAGGGCGGCGGTTCTCATACCCGCCTTCCAAGTACATAACATTATATCACAACATCTAAGCTTATTATTAATATTAGATTTTTATCCCCGAGGTAATTTATAGGATCCTATATTTGTCGCTTTCAATGGTATGTAGTTCATCAAGGAACATTTGAAAAAATTTTCATTGAAAAAATCCATTTTTCTCCTTTTTTAATATCTCTTTTTCTTCATTCTGTTTATTCCTTATCTATTATTTGTGTTCTATATATAAAAAAAACACACATAAATGATATATATGTATTTATATATTTTTTTTGTTTCTGTGTTTTTGTACCAATATATTTAATAAAAAAGTATTTTAATATTTTTAATTTAGTTTAACTTACAAGTTTAAAGTTAACAACATAATAATTGAATTAAAGTTACGTGTGCTACTTCCTTCTCATGTTGGCTTTCATTTTTACAAAATTAAATCACTCGAAAGTAAACATTTTGGAAAGTTAACTTATTTGAAAGTAAACATTTTCGACGGACAAGTGGAATTTTTCGATAGAGATTTTTTTATGGAATGTAATGCTCTTTTATAGTTTGAGAGAACGCGGCCGAAGAGAAACTAACGAACGAAAGGTCTATATTGTTTTGAAATCCATGGGTACTTGCAAAAAGTACACCAGAGACGCATTTCAATGCAAATATAAGGTTGCGTCATATTGTGTAGCTAGTGGGACTATGGCATCTCCAATAGGGATATATTGTGATACTGAAGGGAGCGAGGAAGGGAAAGAGATGGGGATGATGAAGGTTTGGAAGTACTTACCTAATTGGTTTATGTTGTTAGTCATTTCGAGTAACGTTTTGATTCTGAACTCACATGTAAATAAAATTTATAATTCATATGTAGAGGGCCTATAAAGCTATGTAACAATCTATGAAAATTCATTTTTTTTTTTAAATGGTACATTCAAGTCTTGTACGAATGCAAATAGTCAGAAATATCAACGTAAGCCAATTCGTATTTCTAGTGAAATTTTTCTTTCACATGTAGTAAAATTAAACCCAGTTCTTCAAAATCAGTTTCAGAGACACGGAAGAAATCGCCCAATCCAAATCGGTAATCTAATCTTAATTCCTGATAAATAAATACCAAATAAAATTTTGAGGTAGTATGGTCTACCTCAAAATTTGACATTTTTTGACGTCTACGTTATTGTTTACGTTGACAAAATTCTTAAATGATACATTTAGGTCGTGTAATCGCATGTCGTGTTAGCCAGATATCTTTCTTGATAAATAAATATCTATTAAAATTTGTTTTTTCTCCCCTATATACTTGTAGCATCTCCTCCTCTCAGAATTCATTTTGAAATTTACGTAAAAGTCAAACGTCAAGTGTTCTTTGTCATACGTCTTCACCACAGACTACTAGACAAAATGTTCGTGGCCACGCCCACTTTACCCCAATTTTTCAACCATGTTTCAGCAAATGGAGGAGATGGAAAACAATTTTTTTTATAGTAATGTTCAAGCAAATGTTCAAGCAGATATTCATGTCGGAGGTTGCCAGAGTTACCATACAAAAACTCGAACCATAAACACAATGCAACTAACATCGGGAAGACTATTGAAATATTTTATGCTTTTGTAAATATAATTATTGTGCATTTGTTGTGTTGTAATTGTTAATGAAATTATATGGATATCATTATTTGCATTTTCTTTGAGGTAGAACCTGCAGACAAGCAGCCATTCAAATCACCCTAGATTTATGTAAAACAGTAATTGTAATATACCAACCTCAGAACAGGTATAATACCCAGTGAAGTTCATTTAACAAAAATAAATCATAAGTTATATTTTTCTACAGAAATAAATTATTGTTTTTTTACTGCGGTGTATCTACATGCTCGATGATATTGGTTATTAATTTAATATCATGCTGTCAAAATATCAATGCCCATGCGCGTGCATGTAATTATTATCCCTCTTGTCGCAAAGCACCCAACTTCTCATTCATATCTCATCCTAGATCCTTTCCAAGGACTTGAGATACGATCGTCCTTGTTTTGTCACGGATGGAATTTACGGGGTCGTAACGTGAGCGTCAAACGTATCGGCCGGATTGGCGTGGCATTCCAAGCGCGCGTGTACTTGTGTCGGCTGCGAGCGCCCAATGTTACCCAACGTACTAGATGACTCCAAAAATCAGTTAAAAATAATTTGGTCAGCTTTATCTTATCGCGCATATTATAAAATTACAGAGGCTTCGCAACAATAATAAAATACAAAGAATGTTATGAGTTGAAATAAAATACAGTGTTTCTAAGTTTTAATACAAATTTCGGTAAATAATTATGATAAGTTTTTAAGGTTTCTCAATAAAAACACTTTAAATTCAATTAGATCTTTTTACACCTCCTGTAGGTTTTAAAGAACCTGCTCGCTCGCTTCGTAATAGAAGAAGGCAGATTCTAGTAAGCACATCGTCATATTTATTAAAAAAAAACTACATAATATTTTCAGATAACAACAGAGTATGATTTTATCCTGTGAGCATGAGCAGACCTCCTTAATATGTACACAGATTTAGACAAGATGAAAACCTTGCAAATCAATAAATTAAGAATTAAACCGGCAGTTAAATCTTAACATATTATATTTTTCCCACGCTAAATGATGGCATTTTTTTTCGAAAGTATTTATATTAAACTGCATTGATGTGTTGTGTTGTGTTGAATTGCGCAGTTTTGCCATTAAAAAAATTAAGCACATAGGAAGTAATACGATATAATTTGAATTTTAATAAAGAATAAAATTTCTAAAGTAGTAAGTTCCGATGATAATTTCGGAGAGATTATTCACACTTTACCACAAACACATTTGCCTTGATGATGGACACTGTAACGCTGACCAAAATCACTAAAAGAATATGTACCTAGTACGTACCTGTTAAGGTGTGCCTCAGTAATGAGATTATAAGTTGTGTATTATCTACTTAGTGTAGTGAAGTCCTATTTTGACTCAACGACTTCGCATTTCGTCTGTCTGTTAATTTTGTTTGCGTATTCCGTGTCTGATCAATCCTGTCTAGATAGTAGCCGTGTTTAATTTTTTTGAAGTGAAACTTCTTTGGTTTAGCCCCGTTAGTGATTTGAAATTCGGATGAAACGGAAGTGCGTCACTAAAATTTATTATTTGGTTCTAACATAATGCGGTAAATTCTCGGCTAAGCGCGAGCCTATAATAGCGCAGCGGCTAAGGCGACTGGCAAATCGCGGCCAGAGAGACAGACACCCAGCAATCGGCGGTTCGAATCCTACGAAATCTAAAAAAATAACCATTTTTATTTTTGTGAAATTAATATCCAATCCTTAAATCACTTTAAAATAAAGAGGCAAAATAGAAGAAAGCGACATCTAGCGACTTTCTAATTTCACTTCTATAGCGTGCAAATTGCGCATTCTGATTATTATTTTTATTTTATTTTTTTTTCATTTCATTTTCATTCCGCGTTGCGACTGTTATGAGCAGTCAAGTCGGAGTGATCAACATTACGCAAAATATACAAATCATAGAACTTACAATTATTGTCGTCTCCATTCTGGGTAATTTCTCGTATATCACAGGCCTACCTAGTGCCGTGCAGGCATACAATATCAGGAGTTGCGATTGTGTCGATAGGAATGACTCAGCTGTTGTGAGGTTAAAACCTCATTACCGCGGCTGATTCAATTAGTATCAATAGATACACCTGCAGGAATAATTCCCTATTGACTAAAAATAATGTGATGGTGCTCTGAGATTTATATATACGTTTGCCTCGTCCATATTAATAATTGTACATAGCTGGACATATTGCCTCTTCTAAGAAATTGATTAGGTAAATTTAATAATGCTTAATGATAATTTGAAAGTTGATAAATTGGAACCTGTTGAGTTACACGGATTACGCTACAAAAAATAGTGAAAACATTTATTTATCAATAGATTTTTTTCAATTTAATATATTATATTTTGTTCAGCTATTATTGATTCTATTGACAAAAAGATCACTGCTCTGCTATTCATCCAGGATATCTCCCAGAATGCAGCTGGTTTTCACCAGTGCTTCTTATATAATACACAAAATATAATAAACATACAAAATAATTAAATTAAATCCTTCATTTAAGACAATCTTGAATATAAAAATCAATATTTGTTTGTTTGTTCGTATTTTATTCGCTGCTATACCGTTCATTCGATTGCGATGAAACTTTGGTGATATGTTGTGCGTACGCCCGCAAAGGTTATAGGCTATATATAATGGTTAGCTCTGGCGTTATGAAATTTGTATAAATAAAAATGAGTGTATTTCATATATTTTAGTTGCAGAGAGGTAAAGCAGGAGGGGGAGGGGAAGGCGGGGAAAGTGGAAGGGCAATGCGGGAGGGGAAGGGGTCTCGGGAGGTGAACGGGGTCGCACTAGAAAGAACATGCAAACAATTTATTTCTTTGAATGGCATTGCAATCCATGCCGGGTAAAAGCTAGTAATATAATAAAAGTAATTAATTTTTTAAGAATGAAATCAAAATTAAAAAATATATATATAATAAAGCCAATAATATTAATATTAAAGTTAATATAAAAAAACACAAGTAGGTATTTCTTTCATTGTATATTTTTTCAATTAAAACGTTGATTATGAATTCGGCAACCATTCGCCGCAGAGCTTCTTGAAGCTTCTTTGACAGAGCTTTGCAGAGCTTCTACGATATTTGAATAGGCAGTGGCATTTCATTCAAAGAAACTACCCTCAAAAATTCTGGGGAGAAGGAGTAAATGGTCCCTTTGGCGTGTACTGTGTTCATAAGAGTCACGGAACCTCTGCAATCTGTCAAACAGTTTGGCAGAAACCTTCGAATTCATCAAATTGTAAATTTATTGTTGAAAAATCACAATAATTAATTAAATGCCTACCATTAATGTTGTGGTAATTATAAATACACGTTTTTGTATTAGATATGACCAAAAATTTTGTCAGCTCAACACGAAACGGAGTTGTCGCTAATTATGGTGAAAAAGTCGGCTGACAGATATCTACATAAATTTGCATTGAACCACCCTAAATAAAAATATCTAAAAAACCTACCCTATGCAATTAACCTTGCACAAAAATCAACGAGTATATTCAGCCAGTAAGTTTTTCTATACGACCAAAAGTGATATACTCGTATTTCTCTACAATACCTCAAAGAATTCAAGCGAGACCGACCGCTTTGCGAGGCAAGTGTATTATACACGGTGTCCGGAAACTCGTAGTACAAGCGGGAAACTGGAGAATCTACATCACATTTGGAATCGATTTTGTAGTATAACTTTTTTTGATTTGAGCTTTCGTTTTCGAGTAAATCGAGTCGGAAGTTGAATTTTTTATTAGTCAAATTCTTGTAAATTATTAGTGACGATCACACTACCTCAGTAATAAAAACTTTTTAAAAGAAAATAAACAAAAAAATCCGGATTATTTTGCATTATTTTGAAATCTCCAATCATTAAAAATAATTCAGTCGGCTGCTCAGAGGTTAATTCACAGCTGACTGTATGTTCACGCACGTTGTAGTTCAAATTGCGTTCCGAAAGAATAGCCCTCTCTTTTTCCTCGGTTCAATAAACAAGTGAAAGAGCAGACGAACAAGAAATGTCACCGCTCGGCACCGTACTGAAAAGGGGATCCCTGGATTCCAGGACTTTTTTTACGGTAGATTAGTTTAGTTGACGCCGGTTCGCTGTTGACATAATTTATATCAACAATCTTTTCGTTAATTGTAAACTTTATATCAAAGTGTGTGTTTGTGAATTACTTTTGTGTTATTTTCATATTTAAACAATAGTGCTTGATTAATTATTGTGGAATATACAACGCAGAATATTATGATATGTTAAATGTGTGTTTTGTGATTGGAAACGTTTTTGGATTGGAAACGGAACATTGCTACATAATGTAAGTAGGTACCCATCTGTGCTATCAATTTATCTCACAAGATTTGTTCAAATTGGTCCAGTATGAAGTCAAGTAGTGAGTATTAGTGAGCGAGTTCGTATTAATTTCAAGTAATTACCTATTGGCCCCTGCCGATTGCAAAATGGTGGACTGCCACGCAACAAAGTAAATACGCTAATTAACCATATTGTAATGCTTAAAAGAAGTGAAATTTTAGAAGAGGTGGAAGAATAAATTAGTTAGGTGAAAATAAATAAACTATGGACACGAAAAGAGATTAAAAGTAGCGTAAATAAATAATTTTAGAGTTGTATCTTCGCTCCAATGTCAAACCGTTAACCCCAAAAACGCCGAATTTTATTTATTTTTTAATATTTTTAAAATTTTAATTGTAAAAATGCTTAAATTGAAAATCTTTTTGTTTATTTGGGTTCTCTATGTGATGTGGATTCACCAGTTTTCCGCTTGTACTACGAGTTTTCGGATACCTTGTATATCCTTAGGCCGTGAATCTGTAAGCGGATACAATCAGGTGCAAATTGTCACAATCCTCTTTAAACGACCTACGTCCTTTCACTCGTCTCTCTCACCACAACCTTTCACCCCTCACACAACCGACGCCATACCCCTTACGCTGGAAACTTAAAATCCGACACACGTACACGTGAATACATGCCCGATCTGAAACTTTTAACGAGAAAACTGGAGATTATTTTATATCGAAGTATTTGATTTCATTGGAGATATTATGTCCCGTCCAGAGTCTAGACGGTACTTCAAAAGCGAAATATTTTATTCCGGGTAACGACGACTTTATTCAAAAAATGGTTTTAATTCTCCCATTTAAAATTCTTCACTTTTTATTGCAATCGGAGTCACGCGATGATATTTATAAATGCTTTTACGAGTTAATTTTGTACAGATATAAAGGTTTTGAGGTTAATGGTGTCAAAACACAGGGCTTTTAAATTAATTACAATGAAAAAAACAAGCTTTTACTTATAATCGTTGACTTGGTTATAATTTTTTTTTTTACATTAGGCTTTATTTATTAATTCTCAACATAGGAAGTTCCGAGGAAAACAATTTCCCTCGGGACCTGTGTCATATTTGGGGATGCTGTGTGGAGGGTCTTTTTAGGGAAAGAAAGGAGAGGAAGTTCTGGGAAGGAAAAAGGTATGAGGGGTGGATAGGAATCTGGGAGGTCAGAGAGTCCAAGCGACGAACTTATGAATTCATTCCTTCCACTGCGTTGCTAGGCGAAGGAGTACGGCTGGATAGGTCAAGATTAGGTCTTTCTCAATCAGTCTCTCTCGATCCGGACCGCCCCGTAGTAGGCGGAAAAACGCCTCACCCTATGAACCCGAGCACTCCTGCTAAGTCATCAAACGTAACGTACCACTTGGGTTGACCTATGGCAGGAGTGTTGGTTATACAACAAATGGTTCCCGGGGCGACTTACCCATACCCGCCTCCCAAATTGAGTAACATATAACAAAATTTATCCCAATGTTTTTTTTTTACATTTTATTGATCTCTATCGATTATGAATTTAATTTTTTTGTTAATTCATTTTGAATTTGTATTTTATGACGAATAAATAAATTTATCATCGTTCACGGCTCGGTAACGTAAAGGAATTGACTAAAACCGGAGACCCTGCGCAGAAAAGTCCCAAAATGGCTACGCTACAAACTGGAGTGATCCTTACGTTTCTGCGCAGGGTCTTCGGATTTTTCGATTCCTTACCGAGACAGCGGGATGACGCGACAGGCTAATAGGTACAAGCGGGTTGCAATCTTTAGGACACAGGCGTCAGATCTACCGGTATTAAAATAAGATGCTCTTCGCACCGACGCACAGTCGGAAAACAGATGCGCCCCACGCCCGCCCAACATATGTACACGGTTGACATTTGTCACATTTGTCGCTTCTACAACTCGACTGTGGAGTGATTTGCCAGCATTTTTGTTTCGTCCCTCCTACGACCCATGGTTCCTTCTTCCTCTCCTCAAAGTGACCCTCTACACAGCATTTTCAAAGTTGACACATGCCATCTGGGAAATTATTGTCCTCAGTATGGAGTTAAGTAATATAAACAAAAATCATCAAAATATTTTTTGCTGCCATAGATAGGTACACATCAAATAATTTGTGTGCCTACAGTTAATGAATATTTGTTTGTCTTTCGAAGTATTTACCCGGCTTCACCCGCGATTTCGACAGAATAAAATATTTTAAAAAATACTTGTCTTATTTTATGTATTTTATGAACCGTAATGGATATTTCAAAGATCCGAAACCCAATATGAAAAAAAAAAACTGACAAAAAACGGACGCATTTTTTAATATCATCTGAGTAACACGCAACAACTATTATCAAAAACAGGTAATACACAATACCCACATTAGGTAATAAAAAATAAAATACATAAATAAATGTACATTAGGTCGAAATGAATCAGTATGATACCACGGCAGTAGGAATTCCGGTCACGGAACTAAGGGTTGCCTATTTATTTGCGATTGTTCATTATTACCTGGGAATACGGCAAACGTTAATTAAAAGGGAAACCCTGATTGTTCAGGGAAACTCGCAAACTTCTTACCTCCTCTTACCACTGAGTATTATGATCTCTTGAAAAATATTGATTTATTTGAACCTCACATTTTTTCTGTGAAGTCACTATTTAAAATGACTGCACATAACTGTCGTTAATAATATTGATAAACGAAGTATCAAATAAAAATTTATTTCATAGTTAAAATAACACATTGTTTGTGTTATAAAATTATAATACTTTTGTGGGGTGCAAATCCTTCTTCCATCCAGGGGAGTAGACGTGGGAGAAATGCGCTAAACAATACTCCGTGACGAAACTTACACACGTTAACATACCATTATTTATCGTTATTTACTCAGTTAATTGTTTCGTGTTTAATAAACGCAAATAAATACCAAACGCGTTTACTGAAACCGAGCCCTATATTTTCAGGCATATTAAAATTTGAGATGACGAGAGTTAGAAATTACTCCAATTCTTTTTAACAAACAAATCTTGTAACGTTCACAAACTTAAGAAGGTTCTTTGATTAATAGTTTTCATAATGAAAAATGGAATTTAAATAATCCACACAAAGCATACTTTTGCAAAGCTGAAAACGTGCATAGTTTTGGTTTAATTGTGTTCAAAACGTAATATACCTTTTGGCGAAAAAATAAATTTAAAACGTTTTATTAATGCAATCTCATATTTGTAATTCAGATGTAACAATATTATCCTTAACAAAGTGTTCCCCATATTTTTGGCATTTCCGATTTTGTTTGTTTATTTATTTACGCCCTAAATAATAACAAATATAAAGTATTTATTGTGCATAATTGAATTGCCTCAGTAACAATATTTTACATTTGTTTAAAGGTAAATTGAAGATGTCCAATGACTTGGTATAATTATTTCACTTCATAAGTATTCTGGACAAAGAGGAATATAAGGTAGTTAGTCCCAAAATTTCTGCGCTGAAATAAATCCTGACTTCTGGTATTACGTTGTGGTATCCGGAAGTTTATCAGTTCAAGCAATACCGGACTATCAACTAAATCATTTAGAATTTTATAAAGAAATACCAAAACGTGAAAATTCTTCTGCCTGACGACATTTTGAGCATATTTATATCATTTAACAGAGTGTTGTGGTTCAACAACAGAGTGTTGGAATACCCATTTTAAAATTTAGAAAACGTAAGAATTTGTTTTGTATTATTTCCACAGCTTGTCCATGAGTATTATAATGAGGATTCCAGGCGGGAGAATTGTACTCAAGCTGACTCCTAACATAGGCAAAGTATAACAGCTTAATACATTTCATATATTTTTATTTTATTTTTTTTATTTATTTATTTATTTTTTTTTTATTTCTTTTATATATTCAATAATATTATCATTCAATTTATAAAAACAATTTATTTATAAACAAGTTCTGCTAGGTAATTATTTTTACACGTGACAGCTGTTTCGCCTTCTGAAGGCATTATCAAACTGCCGTGTAAAAATAATTACCTAGCAGAACTTGTTAATAAATAAACTGTTTTTATAAATTGAATAATAATATTATTAAATATATAAAAGAAATAAAAAAAATTAAAATGGAGTTCTACAAATTAAACTTGATAACGATAAAAAAAAAAAAAAACATTTTATATTGTTAAAATTTCTAGTTAGCCTAGTTATAAATCCCATCATTTTATGCTCTTATTACAGATTTCTGTTATGTGGTCAACAAATATGCACAATACAAAATTTATATATACAATACAAAATACCACGGGACACCTTTGATTTTTTTCTAAAAGTCTAAATGAATATTTAATTCTTATTGGAATAACTTTTCAATAAAAAAGTCAACAAGTAAATAAATATAAAAAATTAATCGGATATGTTTTTAGAGACAGTATAAAGGTTACAAAAAAATTCGTTAAAGAAATTTGTTATCTTTCAGAAAGACAGCTGCCAAAAATATGGGGAAAATTAATTGAGGATTTTATATATTGGCACAGAAGGAGCAATCCAAACCCCTTGAACAGTTGTTTTCATCTCATTCGATACGAGAAATAAAACAATAAATCAGCAGTGACTTCACGATTTAAAATTAGAATCGGTGGGTACCTAATTATAATTCAAAACAATAACGTCTTCCGTAACAAAGCCAGAAAATTGAAAGAATTTAATTCGTGAGAATATAATGAGATTCTAATGAACTACTGCTGGGCTTTCGAGGATCTTCCTAGTAGGGGTTGACGAGCTGCGATGGCGGGGGCGGGAGAGGGCGGGACGGGGCGGGGTGGGGCCTCAGTTCATTTAGCGCTACGCGCGCGGAATCCTAATGGGCCCCACCGGCCGCGGCCCTGCCCAGGAATATTGGATGCTCATTTCAATATCGTGGAACCACCTAATTGCAGTTCGCTCACGTTTTGAGGGCCAAGGTTATTGATCACAGAACGCATTAGGTAATAATGAAACGGATGTGGTTTTGTACTCATTGGAGAATACTGTGAGATGAAGGAAATGAAAAAAGGAGAAAAATAAGGGAATATACAAAAATTACAATGCACCTATTGCGTAGGCTATAAACTAAAAAGCAACTGAGTGAATATGAGATAAATAAAAGGTCTCAGACGGGGCTAAAGACTTGGCTAATATGAACAGCCAAAGTAGAAGAAAAAAGATCCTTAAGACTATAATCAAAACCATATTATATTCAACTCCTTATTAAAAGAAAAGATTTAATGACATAAAATAGGTTGCCATATTCAAGAAGTATGCGTTAAAATATTAATTACGAAAATTGCATGTTTTTTCTGGCACTTAGCGCACTAAAGAAACTACTCCAAATATTTGCAAAAAATCATAACCTTCTATAGAATACGTCCAAATCGATGGTTTTCAAATGTAGAAATGAACTCAAGCAAACACTCTCTGTATGGCAAGATGAAAGAAAAGTTGATGTTAGTCGTAGCGTTAAATACATCGAGGATATGAAAAAAACAAAGAAGAGCGATATCCATTATACGAGGAATGCTGTCAAGGCGTTTTAACTTTTGCAGTACAGACGTCAAAATAATTCTTTTCAACGCATTCTGCACATCATTGTGTGCTTCATTGTGCACATGCGTAAATTACCAAAAGCTCATCAAAGGTCTTGGTAATTTACACTGCATCCCAATGAAAAAAGCTAAAATGCTTATCGCCAACTATTCCACCTAACGAGATACTGCAGCGCTACGGAAATGTTCCTGGAGGGACGAGTGCACTCTTTGAGAGAACTTCTCCACCACCGTATGGAAAGCTTATGGCGCAGACTACGCCGATCGAAGAACATGATCATCACTGCCATGGCTGCCTGGATGAAGTCCCCCTCTGATGGCCCACTGGAGAAGGGAGATGATCAAATATTCTCCGTAAATGGCCATTGGCATAAATTTTTGTTTGATATTTTTCATTTCTTTTCTGTTTTTATGTACCTATGTATTACATCCATAATAGGCTTTCAACTATGTATCTACAACTTATCTTAAGATTCTTTTGACACGTTGCTGGCCAAAATGAAGACTTTAACTTGCAGAAACTCATAGCCACTGATAAAATGGAAGGCAGAAGAAGCGTAGAAAGGTCACAAATGCGCTGGAGTGACCAAATAACACTGGCGTCTGGTACGTCGGTGTCCGCAGCTCTCCACGCAGCGCAGGGTCGTGAGGAGTGATGGATCCTTGTTCACCATGGAAATTGGAGTAGGGGTCACGATCCTCAGTATGTGGGAACCGACTTAAGAAGAATCTTTGTATTATTTTTGAAATGAAACTTCTTTAGCGGCGTTAGTGTTAGAATTTCGGATGAAACGGAAATACGTCAACAAAATTTATTATATTTTTATTTTATTTGAAAAACCAACAGCTACAATAATTTATAATGTATAATAAAAAATGTGTAAGTTATTTCACCAACTTCGGTTTTTACTGTTGTATATTAAACTATTTAGACGGGTGTCGGTTCTAATATAATGCGCTAAATTCACGACTCGGCTCGACTCTCCCGTAGCGCAACGGCTAAGGCGCCGGACAAATCCAAGCAGCCAAAGAGTCAGAAATCCAGCGAACAGAGTTCGAATCCCACGAAATCCAAAGAAAATAAACATTCTTATTTTTCTGAAACTAATATTCAATCTTCAAACCACTTTAAAATAAGCAGGAAAACGAAAAGAAACGACATCTAGCGACTTTTTAGTTTCACTTCTACCGCATGTGAATCGCACACTCTGATTTTTGTATAATTTTTTGTTATTCCTTTTCGATGTACGGCATGTATTACTTTGCACTACCTCTGGAATAAACTATTATTAATATCATAATTATTAAAGGCGCTCGTTTTTATGAAGAAACCTTTCAAATATCTCTTCAAGGAATTAAATATACTTATTTGATGTTCGATAGTGTTATATTCAAAATATATTAACGTATGACCATCATCATCATCATCATCCTCATCTCCTTATCCTATTCGGGTCGGGGACCCATTGTATCGACAAGGCTCCTCCATACGTCGCTGTCGTGTGGTGACTGTTCGGCCTCGTATGACCATAAAATAAAACATAATGAAATAAATTCAATATTAAAATTATACTAGAAAGGACAGGACAGGACAGAAATGACTTCACTTTTCCAATGAATAGCACACACTGAAATATAAATATAAATGAAAAATAATTTTAGACAGGTTCATTCAGAAATATATCTTCAGATAATTTGTTTTCTCTTCGCTTTTGCTTCATTTATCTCTTCATTTTTTTTTTCAATTTCTTTTTTCTATTCAACTAATTAATATATGTAACCAAAATTTTAATAAAAAATCTTTATAAAATGTTATTTTGTACCAAATAGAGAAATTATATCAATGTGCATTGAGTAATTAATTGTAACATTGCACATGATTCGTTTCTCAGAATAGGCACTGCTTAATTAGAAACTAATGTTGACTAGGCCACAGTGTAATTTTGAATAAATTTTTTTTTTTGATCAAATGTATTCAATAAATAAACGTATTCAATAAATAACAAATGTTTTCAATAATAAACGAACAGATGAGGACCACAATTGAGTGTAGATGACAAATTGATTCCTTCTACATCGATGCATAGTCGGGAGACATACCAAATTACCAAACGTATGCCCAAATTAAAATACACGATTAAAATTATCCATATATTATTACATGACAAAGAATTTCTTTTACGACTCGGTCATGTGCTCGAGAGCCTTCTATGGAACCTGTAGAGCGGGTAGGCCCTCATTCATTTCTGTAACGAAACCAAAGTTTTACTTGGTAATGCTTTTTTCTTCCTCGTATTTAATCGTAGAATATACAAGAAAAATAATTATTTCAGTTTGTTTAAATTCCCCCAAAATTTATAAGTAATATCCAAAATATATTGGCCTTATAAAATAGTTTCCCCCGTAACAACCCAATAATCTTCTTGGAGCTTAGTTATATGAGCTTTCTTCATCCAAAAATTTCATATCTTACGCATAGTATTCGAGACTTTTAACCGCTTTAAGTTTGCGTTAATTAAATTGTTTTTAATCCCTTTTAGCGCCCAATCAAAACGAACGCAGAGGCGGCAGATAGCGTCAGGCAATATCGCTCGGCGTACGGAAGCTTATAATTGCGTACAGTGGCAGCTAAACAAGTAAGGCGAGGTGTGGGAAATTATTTCCCAAATTCTACAAACGTGCTAAGTTTACGCCTAAATTTATGCATATCATAAGAGACTTGAGGAGTAACGCCACTATTGCAAGACTCGGGGCTGGTTTTTCAAGCCTCCCTGAGTAATACATATGTTTATTTTGGGACCAGAAGACGCCCTGTCGAAAAAATGCTTCCTCGACCATACTGGGAATTAGGCAGAGAAGATGATAGTGAGCTTAAGTTTTTTGGTAAATGCGATTCATTAAACATTTCAAGATATAAAAATATTTTTATCCATACAAATAGTTAATGATTGTAATAATATTTATATATACCATCGACATCTTCAATGTCACCTATCGAGAGATCAGCAACCACCTTTTGACATACGTCACAATATAGTACAACTGCCCCCATGCACTTTTTTTTTTTAAATTTTGTAATCCTCTCCATAATATAAAAGTGCACAACTGTTTTATGGAGAACCTGAACAAAAAAAAATGTTTACATTAAATATGAACAGGATGAAATGGGACGTACTTGACTTACTTTAACCAGTGATTTCTGTCATTTGGAGTAAATAATGTTAATGAAATTTTGGCCTCTGGTGACTTTGAGAAGTTTTTTTTTTGTGTGTGTGTTTTTTTTTTAAATTCTTCCACACGTCGTTACTGGCTACTCAGCCGAGTAACCAACAACCCCTCACCACGCCCCCAACTGTCAATATCTATTGATTTTTTATGATTTTAGTTGAAAAAAGAACATAAAAAATGTCACCTAAGACGAAAATTTCATTTACATAGTACTCCAAATAATATCAGGAATCACTAGTTAAGCAAGCACGTCCCTTAACAACCTGTTTAGATTTTTCATAGCTGCTTGCTCAAGATTTCAATTTTCTTCTAAGATCTAAACAAAAAAGCTGTACGTAAACTTTATTTTAAAGAAAAAAGAAACTTGTTATGAAAACTCATGACGGTGCTTGATCAAATGTTAATTAGCTGAAATGTTTTTTTGTGATTTGTTTTTGGGGTGTTATGCCGTGTTTCGCTACCTCCTTCTTTAGCCAACGTTTCGGACAGCGTTACAGTGTCCATCATCAGGGCAGATTAGCAAACTGATGATGGACATGTAACGACATGATGATGGACACTGTAACGCTGTCCGAAACGTTGGCTAAAGAAGGAGGTAGCAAAATACGGCATAACACCCCCAAAAACAAATAACAAAAATACTTTTGGCCGTGAAAACCTAAAAACATACCCAGCTGAAATGTTGTGTCAAAAGTCAATATGAACACTTTTTGTAATAGTGCGAGGTATCTACAATGAAGAACGTGGAAGAAATAACATATTATTTTTTTTTTTGTATCTTACAACGCCAAAATGTGGAAAACGTTAATTTATTTTTGTACTTCGATTTTATACATTTTGAATTATTTTGCAAATATGTAGAATATCGATTAAGCTTATTTCAAGATTTTACATTTCGAATCCACGAGACTAACTCGTTTTGAAAATCTAACCGTGAAGGTGCCACCATAAGAACACATACGTTGGGAATAAGGAATTCTCTCATTACTGCATTATTAAATTCGCCCAAGTTTTATTGCATTAGACTATCAGAGGCGTCTGGGGAGATATGAGGGTGGAAGGGAAGCTGGGAGGCAATTCCGGGTCTAATTCCGAGAGTTATTTTAAAAGGGGGGTTACCGTAAGTATCATTGTTTTCGTGGGATCCCGGGCGGGCTTCTTACTACTCCTACATAGGTGATGAATCAATTTGTTTTCGTATGAGAAATAGAATTGCTACTTTCGTGGTATTTAAATACGGGTTAAATTCTAATTAAATTAAAGGCTTTATTTTCTCTCTACAAGAGAGAGACACGTTTTATATATTTTAAGATTTTTATAATAATAATACCGTAATATTTTTATATTTTTAGTTAGTGTTATTTCACTTTACAATTATTATTTATTTATTTTATTTATTTATTTATTTATTTATTTAAACGCCCATAGGGCTTTTACATATAGTGCAGTACATGTTTTTGGAAAAATATAAGAAATAACATAATATAATATAAACATAATATAAATATAAGAAACAAAATAAAGATAACATAAGATATACAAAATATAGAATATATGGTAAGTAAATTAATGTGAGATTGTTATTTTAATTATAGAGGGAAATACGATAGGATTGTCAATATTTATGTTTGTAATTAGCAAACTTTTTTAAAGTATTTATTACGTGTTTATCGAAACATAGCTACCATAATATTTCGATTAAGGTGCTATATAGTGCATGATATTAATAGATTTATTTTAATTGTTCTAATACACTGAGTTTAAATTTTGACATCGATTGATGACGATAAACGTCTATAGAGGAATATTTATTTCCGAGCATATGAAGTCTTTGCAGAGGAGAGTTAACAAAATAATTACTAGCAGAATTAGTTACAAGGTAAATTGCATTAGAGCGAGTATCGCGCGTGGGTATTCTCAAATTAATTTTACTGATTAAATCAAGGGCGTCCAGTCTGCCATTCGAAATATTAAAAAGACAAACTAAATCGCTCGCTATGCGCCTTGACGCTAAATCGCTTATATTAAGTAATTCCATTAAATATACATAATTTAGATCTTCGACAGGTATACCGAGTTTATAATTAATAAATCTTAAGAACTTATGCTGTACTCTTTCAATTCTTAGTTGGTGTGTCTTATATAATGGAGCCCAGATGGTTGAATTGTATTCTAAATTTGATCTCACCAGCCCAGTGTACAGCAATTTAAACGAATTTAGTGATTTAAATTCTTTAACCGTCCTCAGGATGAACCCCAGACTTTTCATGGCCTTGTTAGTTATTACATTAATGTGAGGAACAAAAGTTAATTTACTATCAAATATAATACCGAGGTCCTTGATTTGATCTACTCTTTTCAGGAAAATGTTGTTGATGCTATATTGAAAATTAATGGGATTTTTGATTCGCGCAAAAGTAATTGTTTGGCATTTTTCAATATTGAGGAACAGTTCATTAAGGGCGCACCACTCTTGTAACCTCACTAGATTTGATTGTAATATACAGCAGTCGTTAAGATTCGTAATTGTTTTATATATTATAAGGTCATCCGCAAATAAGAGTATCATAACTCCTTCAAAGATGGCAGTTATGTCATTTATAAATAAGGAAAATAACACTGGGCCCAGATGTGACCCCTATGGAACTCCGGTGAATATTTCGAACTGATTTGAAAAGTGTGAATTTAGTTTGACTGATATTTTTCTTTTGTGTAGATAACTTTCAAACCATTTCAAAATATTCCCCGTTATTCCTAAGGATCTTAATTTATGTATGAGAATTTTGTGTGAGTCTTTGTCAAAAGCCTTACTAAAGTCGGTGTATACTACGTCAGTTTGAACATGATTGTGCATACTATTAAACAATTTTTCCTGATAGATCATGAGATTCGTAAGAGTAGACCTGTTTGCCATGAAACCGTGTTGTAGATGTGATATAACTTTATTAATCCCAGGCGAAAGTTTAGAGAGCAGTGCAGATTCGAATATTTTAGGGATTGTCGACTGAATACATATGGGTCTATAGTTAGATACATCAGATTTATCACCTTTCTTAAAAATAGGAGACACAAAGCTTGTTTTCCACTTTTCCGGAAAGGTGCCAGTTTTTATAGACAAGTTAAACATTTTAGTAAGAGGATAAGTTAAAACTGATAAGCATTTCGATAAAAAGATTGGAGGAATGTTGTCAGGGCCAGCTGATTTGTTTAGGACGAGAGATTTTAATTTGGTTCTAATGTCGCTTTCTTCAAATTTGCACTGATTGAAGTCGATCTGGTTATAATTGGATGTTTATAATTGATGCATATTTTATTTATGGTATATTAAAAATATTAATAAAATGTTAACTTAAAATTACGATATATACGGACACGGGACGAGAAATGTAAAACAAATTTGGTAGCCAACACGGAAGAAATCAAGTACTCAGAAAACTCCCGACAGGAGGTACAACGACAAAAGGTATAAAATAAAATTTCTGCGATCCGTCTGTTACACTCATTAATGTAGGATTGTAAGTGAATACACATGGCACCAGCCCCCTGTGACAATTTTTTTTTTGTCATTTTTTAAATTTAATTTTCTGAAAGATGCATTTGTTATAAATGTTCTCACCAAGTGTTTAAAAGTAATTCATAAAATTGACAGATATACAACATTTTTTTTATTTTATTTATTTTTTTATTTATCAAAAGTATACAATACAGAATATAGTATATTATATAAAGCATTGTACTCCCAGGAGTTAATAAACTCATTGCGGGAATGATACGCATTACATGAAACATATAGCTGTATGTATTAAATGGACATATGATGGGGACAAACACAACATTATTATTTCAGATAGTCATTAATAAGATGAAGTTTGAGCATGTTAGTTTGGGTCTTTTTACATTGACTTGCACGTTTGATCTCGTTGGGTAGTTGATTATATTTTGTGTGAGCTATGTATTCTAGGGATCTTAGTCCATATTTTGTTGATTTGATTTTTGGTATATGAAGTTTGTTGTGATTTCTTGTGTTGTGTTGGTGTACGTCGCAATTGTAATAGAGTGTAGTGTTGGAATGTGCCGAGTGTTGAATTACTTGTAATATAGTTTTAGTTATTTCAAAAGTGGGAATGGTATTAAAAAGAAGTATTTGGGTGTTTCTGTAGATGTCTTCGACATGTGTGTCCCAAGGTAGACTGAAAATATTTCGCAGTGCTCTATTTTGGACGACTTGGACTTCTGAAATCATTTTTTTTGTAGCAAATCCCCAGATTCCGGCGAGATATATTAGATGTGAGTGAATCATAGCATGGTAAATCGATTTTAATAGAGAGGGAGGAAGTAACCCGCGAAGTCTATATAAAACACCAGTTATAGGAGTAATTTTGGATAGAACATGTTTAAATTGGTGATTCCATGTGAGTTGTGAATCAATGAAAAGGCCAAGATATTTTGTAACATCAGCCCTTTCAAGGCGGTTATTATCAAGACTTATATTAAGACTTACATTTTTTTTATTTGCAAACAGTATGTAATGTAATTTAATGTGTTTGTATTTTGAATTATCCTTCAGCAAAATTTTGAACCGTTTTTATTGAAACTGCTTTTTTCAACCTGGTTAATAGCATATTAAAAAAAATATACACGGACTATTATTTATAGAAGGCCGGCGTTGTCCAACGGTAAGGCTCTTGACTCGCATTTCGAAGGTCGCGGGATCGAATCCCGATGGGGCAAATAAATTTTATTTGATCGATTTGTGTTATTTCACAATTTATTCATTTAAAATAATATATAGTATGTTTGCAGCACGTTCCAGAGTGGAAGATACACTCAGTATCGCCCTGGTGTAAGACCAGCGTTCAGAATAGAAATGTTGCTTGAAATGGCTTTAGCCGTGTTTGGTGACCAGATCTGAATAGCCAGGTACTTCCCTCCTTCTTCTTACCTGTCTCCTTCCCCTCCCCACTACCTCCAGCCTCACAACATACCCCAATTGGAGATGCCATAGTTCCGCTGGCTCCAGATGGGAGCAGTTGGGACTCTTGTGCGGTATTCATGTAAAAAAAAAACCCCAATTGGGGATGCCATAGTCTCCTGGCTTCATACGGGAGTAGTTGGGATACTTGTACGGTATTCATATAAACATCCGATAAACATGCACCAAGTCCTTAACTGTTCAAAATTCTAGTCTTTATGGCACCACGTAGGGATTTTATTTATAAAAAACTCATTTTTTTTAATAACAATGAAAAATTTTCAAAAAACGGAAATAAAATTCACTGGTTCGCCATTTTTTTTTCTTTCTAGATATCAAAATTCCCCTACGAAGTGCCATAAATCTAAATGTTTAGTTTCTCAATTTATTTATTTTTTTATTTTTTTGATGAACCGTATAGTTCATCAAAAAAAATATTAATCGCTGTCAACCACCGAAAAGCAAGTGTCCTATTGAAAGCGGCGTACACCGCAAACCATACAGCAGATTCGCGTGCAAAAATTTTAATACAGTCTTCTATATCAGTGTTCCGCAAAGTGTGTGCCGCGGCACACTGGTGTACCGTGGCCATTAGTTGGTGTGCCGCGCCGCAATGTTACATTCCGACGTTGTGCCCGCTTAGTCGTCTCACGTTTTTAGAGACACAGGGTTCAGATTTTGCTTCTCTGTTAAAAAAAGAAGAATAGGTAGCAAAACTTGCATATCTGGCAGACATACTTGCTCATTTAAATGAGCTTAACAAAAACAGACAAGGCAAGGCAGTAATATTTTAACGTCATTGGACAAGATTGAAAGCTTTCGCGCTAAGTTAGTGTTATGGATTGGCCGCGCTACCAATGGTGGTAATAAAATGTTTCCAAATGTCGTGATTGCCGATTTAGAAAAAAAAGTGCAGGCTTTGATAGTGAAATACTTCGAGCTATTAGCAGAAAAAATAACTCATATTTTCCTATGTGTGACCTGCAACCTATGGACTAGATACAAAATCCATTATCTGGTAGCATTTCCCTTGGACACTTACCGATAAATGTGCAGGAAGAATTCATGGAGCTAAAAACAGATCGGACATTAAACCCGAAATTTTCCGAAACAGAACTAGCACATTTTTGGCTGCACATAAAAAATGAGTACCTATCCATAGCTTTTCGAGTGTGCCATTGCATTTTCTTATCATTTGCTAGGACCTACTTACGAGGGGGGACCCAAAAGTAACGGGACTCGGGCGGTAGAGTGGAGAAATGGACAGGAAAAAGGTTTTGTGTGGTCGGCAGTTGTATGAAACTCTTTCTCGGTCAGTGTGCGAAGTCGCGTCGCTGTGGGTTCACACGTTTGTCAAAAATTTAATTTTAAGTAGAACAAGAATTCTTCTTTCGGCGAAAATGCGGAAGTCTCCTCTCTGACGATCAAATAGAGCGTCGCTTTCAAACCTTCCACGAATCGACAAGTCAGCTGGAAGAGGACACAGATTTATTTCCAAAGTTATTATTGGTGATGAGTGATAAGTCATGGTGTTAAGGTACGATCCCGAAACCAAGCAACAGTCAAACCACATATTTTCTTATTAAATTGTTTTTATTAATAAATATTAAATAAACATTGATTTTTTCTTTGGTGTACCTCTGAAATTTCTGAGTTGGTAGGTGTACCTTGAACACTTAAAGTTTGCGGAACACTGTTCTATATGTATATTTTGACTAGGAGTTTAAAAAAAAATCCATCCATCGTTTGCTTGAAAATAATTATGAATAATACACCCTTTCTCGGACACGCACAGGGGGCTGCCCTCTTAAAAATAAAAAAATAATACTAAGTAGGTTTTCCAAATGAATGTCGATGTCGGTTTTATAATTATATTTCTACATATATTTGCACGATGTTGTGTGTTAACTCAAGATTAATTAATAAATTTAAACAATAAAACGTTTTTAAATTCGTAATTGTCATGACATACTATTGGTCTACCGACAACCAAAAACATTTCTTAATGACTTCATAAATTTTCCCTTCAGTACATTTTAGAGGACAATACTGACCCACCATGGGACTTTTCTTGACGTATTTATGCTATTAGCAGTTTTACCCTGAATACGTGTTATTAGATTTTTGTTTTAAATATAATCTATCGTCGTGTTTTTGAAATAGGCTCGTGAGATTTAAATTGATTTTTTTCTTTAAAAAATAACTTTGGACGGCATCACAACACAGAAACATTTAATTTGTTTTACATGTTTCTATCGTTAGTAAGAATTACAATACTTATTGTTCAAAATACAAACATTAATTCTATAGTAAATCATCTTCAGCATTTCAGATGTTTTGAGATTTTCATAAATATTTTATGTGAAAGTTATTTTAACTGATCTTTTTTTTCAGGCATACATGAAGGATGTTCGAATGATTACTTAAATGCATGTTTTTAAATATTAAGGTTTTTAAAAAACTTCAGGTTATCTTTAATTCTGACAAAACATGTAAAATGCGGCAATTAATGAGGAACAAAAATTAAACACCTTTATTTTTATTTTTGGGGTTTTAAATAATGGGTCGGAATTCAAAGAAAATCTGTTAGTTTACATTTTTTTTTCAGTGTAAGAAATTAAAAAAAAATGTGAATTTAATAAAATGATTGTATTAATTGAAGGCTGACATCTAGTTTTTAACAAAACAAAGAAAATATAACCTTATAAGGGTTGTAAAATATAATTAACAATTACTGACCGTAGATGTCGCACGTACGCAAATCACTACCCCTTGACATTTACTTGGTTTAATGATTTTCATTAGATTTTATAAACGTCTAATGTTTGTATTGCAACCCCTCCACAGATGTCTCTATCGGGTATAGCAGTTGAGTTGCGGAGGAAAATGTTGGTGAAAAATAGGTTTGCGCCACGGCTGGCAGTATAAACCTAACTTTATACTCAAAGCGATAGATGTCACCCATCTACCGTATGAGTTTTAGAAATAAATAAAAATTGTTTCAATTCCAAAAAATTGTTTTATGTATTTTATTTTTATACATATACTTCAAATACTCTACTCGTTTTAAATCCGGAAAAATCTGACTGCAAATAACGACCAAGTCCTGGTAGTATTTTTAAGATTTGTAAAAACGGTAGAAAGTATAAAACCTCATTAAAAGACAAAACAATCGAAATTTTAGCCACTTACAGATAAAATAAAAACAAAACGTTTCGCGCTTCCCGAGTTCCGTTCAGAATACTGAAAAATTTCCCTCAAACTCTTAAAAATTGTGTCACCAACAAAGTTTTTAATTCCATTCCGTAATATGACAAAAAGCTCTCATCATTTCTTCGGAAATGGACAAAAAACACGGAACTCTAATAAAAAGTTTCCCAGTTTGCCAAAACAGATGAAGTGTAAAAAGAAAATAAGATTTCGACAGCAGCCCGGGGAATGTACTTAAATGGAAAATGTGTGTTACTTCCAGTAAACCCCAGTGAGAAATAGAATGCCTACCCTAATACAGCCCAAATCCAATGTATTTCCAATAATTATAAATACGGTAGAATTAATTATTAGTCCTTTATTACATTATTTGGACAGTTAGAATAATAGTGTAAGGAATCTTCTACATTCTTACTACATGTGTCGTATTACCTTTTCTTAATGCTTAAAAAAAAAATTAATATTTTCTTACATCCTTCCTCAGTGAAAAATATGTATTTTTCAGGAAAGTGAAAGCGGCTGTATCAAAAACCTTTTGAAAGCGATATCATTATTTTAAATTGATGTGCGAAAAATTTTGTAAGCCGGTAAAGAGATAAAATTATTATGTTACCTAGTATGTAGAAAAATGTTTAAAAAAACTGATCGTCATCACAGTAAATCGTCATCACAGTCATTTTAAATTTTATTCGCTTCTGACGAGAAGACAAACAATCACATTTTTCAAAAGCAAGAACAGACCGATATTATTTGTTTATGATTTCAAGGTCTTTGAATAACCATTTAATAACTTAATAATAGCACGTGTACTCGTTACTAATATCTTCGCACGAAAAGAAAAGTGCATACGTCGAGATGAATTAAACAACTTTTAAGATGATCCCCACACTACACACACACTACAACCCACACACTACAACCTACACCCAATAACACCACGCTACACTAAGACAACACCACCCAAACACTACGACTTACAGAAACGATTTTAGATTTTCACGGCCAAAAGTATTTTCGTAATTTGTTGTTGGAGTGTTATGCCGCATTGCACTACCTCCTTCTTTAGCTAACGTTTGCCAGATGCATCACACATCTGCCCTGATGATGTACATTGTAACGCCGTCCAAAACGTTGGCTAAAGAAAGAGGTAGCGCAACACGGCATAACACCCCAAAAACAAATAACGAAAAAAAAATTACGACTTACACATAACTTTTATAACACAACTCAGACACTACAACCCACACGCAACCTTATATACCAATATATAAGAGAGCAAAGCACAGTATAACATCCTAAATTAAATAAAAACAGCTTTAGGCAAATACTTCGAAAAACATATTGTAAAAGTTTCCCTGCACTATTCAAGACAACCGACTTCACTGCACCAGACTTTTGTTAGGAAATTCTGGAGCAAAAGGTGTGCACAATTCATTAAAAGAAAGATCGAATTAGGGTCGTCATTGAAACAATAGGTTCCCAGTCAGAGCGTGCATAAGTAGAGTTCTTCTGCTCGGGCAATTGCCCAATTTCTCCTGCCCAGGCAACAACTTTGAACAACTGAGCTATCGCGGCAACCTTTGAACCTACCTATATTCATATAAAACAGTAAGAAATAGTAATAATACAAAAACTGTGATAATTTTAAAACAGTATATATTATATAACAGTATATATATATATATACAGTATATACGTATATAGTATATATTATAAAACAGTAAGAAATATTAATAATACAAAAACGATGACCGATATTGTCTTACATTTTTTAAAAGGAAACGTTTTAAGGAGGTATTCTAGTCTAGAAAAAAAAACTTCATTCATATTTCCAAAGTTTAAATATTTAAAAATATCTCCTCCAAAGGATTTTTCGAAATTCGCATTATTTTAAAAGTTATAAACTTTTTAATTTCGCAGTTTAGACAGAATGTAGCCAAAATCTAAGTAGGACAAAATTTTAAACACCTTTTACTCAAAACCACTTTTTTCGTGACGGTTGACACGATATCTCAAGTTCTACTAAACCAATTTACTTGAAATTTGGTGTGAGCCTTCTCTATACATTATTTTATTGCAAATTAATAGAATTATAACAAAATTTAAATTTTTACTTTTCTAAAAAAATTCGGAAAGTCAAAAAAACTGTTAAAAAAATGTTTTTTTTTTCAGACAGCCGCCATTTTGCGAAAAATTATTTTTATGACTTCTCCGACGTTCATGCCATAGAAGCATGTGTTTGAATTAAAAATAAATTTGGTTTTCTTTTTTAGGATAACTAGGAGGGTTGCAATCGTGTCAACCAGGGCGCGCCTTATTTTGAGACCCCCCACTTCAACACCCTGTAACCTTAAATTTTTAAATTTTTTCTTTTGATTTTTTTTATGTGTTCTTTAATGTTTAATAAATATTTGATAAAATAATGACTTAAAAAATATTATTGTTTTTTTTTTATTGCACCTGAAATTCATGCTTCTAGACTAGAATACCCCCTTAAATAAACATTCGAATAAATAAAAAACTAATGTTTTATTTTTTCAAAAAAATACAGCATCCTATTCTTATATCATTTAATTTTCACGAAACTGACAAGACATATATTATAACACAATCAGACAATGTGTTTTTTTTGTGTTTCGTTTCGTTGTTTCATTATTTTTATGGGTTGGAACTCCAATTCATTTGTAATTACACATTGTGGGCTAGCCCCAAATGCACCACGTTCTCCTCCCCCAATGTGGCCAGTGCTGGAAGTGGTTGACCGGAACGCTAAAAAAATGACATTGATTAATGAAATCTTACATTAATATCTACTACTTCAAGCAGTAACTAACCAAAAAAAGAAGTTCTATATTTCATAAAAAAATAAAATTTTATGTATGTAAAATTATAATCAAATTCCAAATTTGTCAAACTTTCCAAAATAAAGATAATGGGGTTTTGCGAATTAAACCTAATAACATCAAATAAAAATAAATACACATTATTTTATATTTTCACTATCGAATTTTTGTGATGGTCCGTGCATTTCATTCGTTTAACTGGGGGAAAAACAATTTCGTAATCGCTGTCAACAGTCAGTTTATTTCTCGACATCATCGAAAACGGTTTCCTTGCCTAACTTTCCTCGGTTCCTCAAATACTATGCACATTTAAGGCATTCGGGTCATGTTGAGCCGATTTAAAAAATGGTTTTAAATTAAATTATTTGTGGTACATATGTCTTAAATAAAAATAAGGACACAAGTAAAGTAAAAGTATATTATTAGAAACCTTATCGTTGTAGCCAAGCATTTTTATTTACAAAGCATGGGTATTTATGACCCAAGGACCTTTTTCATACTCGGGTATTATTGACCCGAGGAACCGAAGAAAGGAAAAAAAACTTATTTTTCTTCACGTAAGAGACTTATCCACAATTTTACAATACTGATATTAAGCGAATGGATAATTAATAATTATCATGAAGTCGCTATAAATTATATTAATAATTACGACTTTAACGATCATTAAATTACATAAACATTTCAGTTTCGGGTTATAATGACCCTAGGAGCTTAAGGGGGTATTCTAGTCTATAAAAAAAAAACAATTTTTTTCTTCATATTTCCAAAGTTTAAATATTCAAAAATATCTCTTTAAGGATTTTTCGAAATTCGCATTATTTTAAAAGTTATAACCATATTAATCTCGCAGTTTGGACAGAATCTAACCAAAATCTAAATAGAACAAAATTTCAAACCCATTTTTCTCCTAACCACTTTTTTCGAGGCGGTTGACCCGATATCTCATGTTCTACTAAACCAATTTACTTGAAAATTGGTGTGAGTCTACTCTATACATTTCTCAATGGCAGGAACTAGAACTATAACAAAATTTTAATTTTTACTATTTTAAAAAAATTTGGAAAGTCAAAAAAACTGGTACAAAAACGTATTTTTATTTCAAACAGCCGCCATTTTGCAAAAACAATTTTTTTTTTTACTTTTCCTTAGTTCGGACCATAGCCGCATTTGTTTGTATTAAGAATTATTATCATTTTTTTTAGATTACTGGGAGGGTTGCAATCGTGTCAACCAGGGCGCGCCATTTTTTTGAGACTCCCCAATTCAACACCCTGTAACTTTCTGAATTTTTAAATTTTTAGTTCGACTCTTTTTTTTAATGGATTTTTAATGTTAAATAAAGATTCCATAAAATAGAATTTGGTAAAAATATTATTGTTTTTTTTTTTTTTTTGTTGCACCTGAAAAAACACCTACAATTCATGCCTCTAACTAGAATATCCCCTTAAGATTGAAAAAACTTATTTTTTAACATAAGAGACTTATCCATAATTTTACAAAACTGATGATAAGTGAATAATTAATTAATAATTGCCATGAAGTCATGATAAACTATGTTAATAATTACGACTTTTATAGTTAAATTTCATTTTTGGGTCACAATGACCAGAAAAACCGAGGAAGGTCAAGTTTTTTACCATACTTTTCTATGGTTTTTTCTCTAGAGCGTGAAATTTAGCTCCACTAAATTACACACCTTAAACAGACTTGGATGCTTGATTTCTGGATGAACGGATATTTATTTATTTTTTTATTTTTTTTATTGTTTTTGGGGTGTTATGCCTCACTCATCTGCCCTGATGATGGACACTGTAGCGCTGTCCGAAACGTTGGCTAAAGAAGGAGGTAGCGAAACACGGCATAACACCCCAAAAACAATAACAAAAATACTTTTTGGCCGTGAAAACCTAAAAACATACCGGATATTTATTTAATTATTGGACATTATCGTGATACTCACAAAATTGTTTTCTTGCTCTCTGTGTTATCTTTGATATAAATTACCAATCATCATCCGCAATGACCATAAAAATGTATTTAAATTATGTTTAAAAAAGAGTGTGGGCTGCGGCAATTTCAAAATAAAACATTTTTGAAAATGAAGGACATGTAGGAATCGTTTTCGTATTGCTTTTCGTGGATATGGTGATACCACCAATCATTTTTGCTCTTGACTATTTATTGCTAAGCGCAATATTGTTCAGTTAATAAGTGCTTCCGGGCGTCGAACAACCCACAAAATTTCCGACTCGGCTAATCACAAAACGAAACTCGGTTCGGTTTAGCATCCCACAGAGATCTCGTACAATACGTAACTTGCAGAGCTAAATTACTACAGTTGTTATTACTCCCGGCAGTGATGCTACGCCTGGAAAAAGTCCTCAAATATGGGTGTATTGAATTTTATAGGGTAAAGGGAGTGTTTTGGAAAAATATAGGTAATCAAGGGAATTTAGAGCAATGGTATAAGCGTAGATTTTGTTCTAGGGCAAAATTTAATTTAACTAATTTCGATTTAAAAGGGTCATGTAACTTTTTTTCGGGCATTTTCATCTTCTTCAACCTCACAATTTCTCCTTGCATCCTTTCATCGTTCATGACATACGCCTAATTTTACCGTATTTAAGTATTTGTTTCACTTCATCGCGCCATGTCTTCCTCGAGCGCTGTAGCACTTTCACAATCATTCACTTCCACGCCTCATATTCTCCGTATACCCCTTTTTCGATGTTTACGTAAGCCTTATTTTACCTTAAGTAAAATAATTCTGTATTTTTTTAAATTGATCATGCCAAGTCTTCCTCCGGTGTCCCCGACGTCATCTACCATTCTCTTCTACATACTCCTACTCATACATTCCCCTTACCCCCATTTTCTTCTTTCATCACGCACGTCTCATTTTACCACTCATAAATATTGGTTGACTTATCGTACCATGTCCACAATTTCATTTACCATTCGTTTCCACGTCATTCATTCTCCTCACTCCTCTTTCTTCGTTTATCACGTACCTCATTTTACCACAAATAATTATTTAATACATGTCGTCCCCGGATGTCCCCGAATTTTACAACCCTTCACTTTATGTAGGTATTACGAAATCCGCGTCGCAACTGTTTAAAAACTATCTAAGTTATGTCGACTTTAATGCGACCCATATCTTTTCCAGTGCAAGGATAATGCGTTGAGTCTTCCTCGGGCGCCCCGTCTTCTTCTACCATTCAAACCACAATTTTAACACCTCTGGCAAAATAACATACTCTGAAATTTTCAGCGAAATTGGTTGGTAGTTTTTGAGTCTATATGGCACACATTTGAATCACTGAGATTACCCTCCCTCACGTCAGTCTGTATGCGCCAGTGTCCAGCAGGGGTAGTTATATGGAGGGCAGTGGGGATTGTAGTAAGCAATAGGCAGTGGTGGCCGATGGGTGGCTGGTAGGAGGAGGGGTGGCAGAACCGACCACCGGGGTAGAGTTTCACCACAGTGCTGTAATTGGAGAACGGACATCTTTGACGTATCACTCTATTATCGGATCGACTAACATTATTTGTACTACGTTGATTGGGTACACCCCATGTCAACCACTTACAAGATACGATTGATTTTGATAGGCCTCTCTGCTAATTCTGATTTGTGGTTGAGGAAAAGGTTATCTTCTTGGGTTTAGAAATACAATCGGTGCTTGATGATTTATTTTAGTGTATCAGTGGAAATTACAACACAATTTTAATTGAAACAATTACTTCGTTTGAAACTATGTGATTTATGTTATTCCTGCTACTTTGTTCTGCTTTCATAACTAAGTTTTATCAGTTTAGTATTATTTGATAAAAATATTATAATTTTATGCATTTCATACAAAATGAATAATAATTTAACGCAAGATTTCATATTTGTTTACTCCCGCATTTCTACCGATTTATTCGATATTTTCCTTAAAATGCGCCCGGTCGATCTTTTTTTTTTTTTTTTTTTATATCCTTCTTATATTTATATCCTTTAAGACCTTTTATTATTTATATATGTTCTGACGTCGTTGCATGATCTAATGCCACATTTTATTGTTATCTTTTACAATTATTTTTAATATTTTCTTTTGCTTGTATTTAACTGTGACACCTATCATTTTTGAGTTATATTTATGATAATAGAATAAATAAATAAAAGTAGAATAGATAAGAGGGCTTTTGAAATAATGATATTGTTATCAATTTAGGGATATTCGTATGTTAATAAATAAAATTAGCAGCAGCGGTTAGAATACACTCATACAAATAATTTTTTCATTAAACAACTTATTGTAAAAATGACACAATACAAACAAGGCAATTATTATTCTCAATGTCCTTTTCAATACGAGCATAGATATTGTTTGTGAGTATATTATTTTTATCGTTTGATTAATAATAATTGCTTTAAGAAAGCCGATTTATTAAAGCAAGTATTGAAACCGACTAGTAACAACTAAAAAGAAGCACCTCATTATAATATTGATATCGGAAATTTGAAATGCTGTAAAGGACAAAATTTTAATTGTTCAGGAGGGCGAAAATATATATTTTTTTCAATAAATCACTCTTCTGCTTTTATGGACCT